>OY728145.1:920570624-921800653 GCA_963277665.1 Viscum album
GAACATAAATGTCTTCACAAATGGTCTGGGATAACCAAGGAGTTTTCCAACTATTCAGTTGAGAGCGCTCCCAAACCATTCATCTTGAGTTTTCCATAAGACCAGCATAAGCCTACTTGATGGAATGCAAAATAAAGTAAGTCATGTAATATCTATAACCATGTTTATTCTTTTCCACAAACCTGGAATAGAAGAACTCTGTAGAGGTATCAGATCTGGAAAGAAGGTTCCACAAAAACATTTAAATCAAAGTATTGTTCAATACCCTCAAGTCCTTCACCCCCATTCCCCCCATTTGGGTCGGTTCAATATAATCATTCTAGGCCATTGTAATGATATTTCTCTCATTAATTGAGCCAGACCAGATAAAATTTCTGATCTTACCAATTAGTTCTTTAACAAGTGCCCTTGTCCAACTATAAAGAGAGAACAAATAGACAAACATTCAGGTCATCGCTGAATTAACCTAGAAAATTCTTCCAATATGGGACATATTATAACCATTCATGTTTGTTAGTTGATTAGAAGTTTTCAATGAAATGTTCTCAAGATAGAAATGCTTTACTCTTCCCCAAAACAGATGCATGCCAAGATAAGGGAAGGTTAGAGTTCCACTCTTCATGCAAAGATTCAAAGAAATTCTAGTATGTTTTGAGATGGTGACACCTACCCCAAACCTACCTAAAGACTTATTCCAACTAATAACCTAGCCTACAACCTTCTCATAATGTAAAAATATTCCCTTGATACAAGAAATGGTCCCTTTTTGCCTTTCCAAACAATAGAATGTCATCAATATAGAATAAGTGAGAGGGAGCGAGAAGAATCCTCCCAATTTTCATCTTTTGAAACCAACTAAAATTATCAAGGTCATTAAGACACCAAATCAAGTAGTCTTCTATAATAGCAAAGAGCAGTCTAGAGAAAGGGTCTCCCTGCCTTACCCCACTTGTACATTGAAATATTTCTCTATGGGATCCATTAATAAGAATAGAGAGCATCACACTTCCCAATATGGAGCCAACAATCCTATAAATCATTGCGAAAATCTATGCATTTGATGAATTTTGAAAAACAATTCATCTAATATAGTCAAAAGCCTTGGAGATGTTAATCTCCAATGCCATGTCACCCACCTTTTCCTACTCTTCATGGAATTGACACATTCAGAAGAAGTGAAAAGGTTGTTTATAATGTTTCATCATTGTACAAAACCAAATTGATTATTGGAAATAATCCCTTTATCAATTTCACCCAACCTCTGAGCCATGATTTTATTGATAATCTTAGGTACGGTATTCCCAATAGCCACTGGTAAAAAGTCATTAATATTAGGGGAACATTATTTATTAGGAATTAGAGCAATAAAATTAGAGTTCATCACAAATGGAATAAAAGAGGACATATAAAAATCTCTCACCGCATTTGTAACATCATGATTTACTATATCCTAATAGAACATACTTTTTTTGGTGAAACCATTAGGACCATCCAAACTATCAATATTTAAAGATATAAGATCATCATAAATCTCCTTGGTATTAAGAATTTCAGTAAGAATATTATTCTGAATATCAGTAATAAAGGGCTCAAAACAATGAATAATTTTATCAGAGTTTTCAATTCAAATTTTTGAATAAAGCTTCTTAAAGTGGTCTATGGAAGCTTTGACAATCTCAGTTTTAGAGGAGAAAATATTTCCATCATTATTGATGGCATTAAGACTCCTTATAGATCTATTTTACTTACACATACAATTGAACATATTAGAGTTCCTATCTCCCTCCTTTAACCTTCTCATATTGAACTGGTTCTGATATAATCTCCCTTTAAGAGTCAAGAGATTTCCAAAATATAAAGCAGCTTGTTCCTCCTCCAGGGAGTGTACATTGTGGAGAAGATTATCTTTTTGATGGTTCAAATAGAAAATTTCACCTTCTGTAATGTCATTAACAAAAGAGGAAAAGGTGTATTTAATCCATTTCCTTATTCTTCGCTTGATTTCCTTTAATTTATATCACACAATATGGGAAGGGATTCCCACGAAGTCAGAATTCCAAACATCCAAAACAATCTCCCTACAACCCAGAATGACCAGCCATGCATTATTAAATTTAAAGCCAATCGTGGCTGACCTCACTCTTTTGTCACATATCTCAATAATAATAGGGTTATGATCCGAATGAATCCTTAGAAAGGTGACTCCAGACACATCCATTACACTATTGCTATTATCCACTTACACAATACATCTATCCATCTTACTTTCTTGCTATCCATTGATGGTGTACCTGATACATGTTAAATCAGCATCGGACATGGGAACTTTAATGAAACAACATTTATCAATGCAAGATGAAAAATCATAGGTTGAGACATTACAAAAAAACATGTTGTTGGGTAACGAGGTATTGGGGTGGCCTCCCCACCTGCACACTGCATGTCCCCAGTGAGGCCCAAGGTGGCCAACCCTTGGGCATATGCCAGTTTCCAATGGGGTATATGGGCCCACGAGAGGTTATTTAGCATATAGTGTGAGTTGCCTTGCAATGACTCGAACCCAGAACCTCAACATCCGGATGCCACCACCTTTAACCAACTCACTCGTTCCCCATGGGATTTTCATTATTTATTATATGAAATAAGTGATTCATTTTTTTGTTTTTTTTCTAAAATAATGAAAAGATTTGAAAAAATAGAAATTTAAACTAAACTATAATGAAATTATAAATATTATGTGATTAGAAAGAATGAAATTTGTCCTATATTTGGTTCTAGGGTATATAACTATTCTCCATTTCTAGTTTATATTATATTTTACAATCCAATTATTAAATCTCATGCATAAAATACTATCCTTTTATTTAGTTTTGTGAAATATTTAATTCAATCAATAATATAAATTTCATCTCCTCCAGTCATCATGGTTGATGAAGCACCTCAATTGAGAGTGTCACATATTCCAAGACATAGCTATATCATATGTCATTTCATACATTTATCAGCTCAACTATACAGTGTGAAGAGATTATGATCAATAAAAGGGAGCGAAAAGTACAAAAATAAAATAATGTAAATTAAATTTACTTTCATGTAGTGGAAGACCGCTTTCGCACCCATTCATGTCACTCGAATCTATCTCAAATATAAAATAAAATTTAAGAATGAACTCACACCTAACCTCCCCTAGGACAGGTCATGTGTCATCCCCTCATTGATGAGGGTAATTGGTCAATTGTTGGAAAGAGATAAGAAAATAAGTCAAATAAAATAAAATAAAATGACGAATTTCATAAGAGTGATAGATAATAAAAATAAAATAACATAAAATGAGAAAATAAATTAAAATAAAATAATTTGAAGATTAAAAAAAAAATAAGAACAATTTAAAGAAGAAGCGAAAAAAGGAGAAGGGTAAAGAAAAATTGGTGGAAATGATTCTTTATTAACATGAATTAATTATAATAAAATTAAAATAAAATAAAAGATACAAAAAATTAATAAAATAACTAAAAGAAGAAATGGAAACATCATCCTCTAGTGTGAGTCCTTCCTTCTATAGATGTCAACCTTCATGGCACAGTAGTGGACTCCTCGTTTTATAGGTGGGGAATCCTCATCTCAATACCTTCTATAAAAATATCCACAAGACCCATGATATATCTTCAATGATAAATATGAGAAACTTAGGTGTTTCATTATTTCACTATGGACAAAAAGTTTCTATAGTGCCTCCTCTAGAGTGCATGGTGTGTGTGGGTTTGGGTAACTTGGAAGTGGTAGTAGTGGTCCAATGATGATGAAGAATGATATTAGTGTAAAAAAAGTTTCATTTATGATCTTTATCAATACCTCTGAGACAACCATCCATCAATGCAATTGGATGAAGCCTTTATGGTGGTCGTATTGGGGTCCAAGAGTGATCTAAGGTGTTGTAACTTGTTGTAATACCTGACAATGATCTCTCATTTTGATGCAATGCCTTTTCCAAGATAGATGAAATGGTTTTTGGTGATGTCGAGTAGCAAAAGGTTGTGGAGAAAATTCCTCTTGAAATTTTTGAGTGGGGAGCACATTGAAGTGGAGTAGAACAGTGACATATCTATTAAGATGAACAGAAACCCACTCGATTATTTCCCACATAAAAATAGAGACATAGTGTGGTGCTGGTATATAATACAAATCATGGAAGTGGTTTCATAGAAACCTAAAATAGGGTGGGAACCATGATACAGACACACACACATGGGCTAAACCACAATGGAATGACCATGTGGGATATGTAGGACCCCTACTCAGGGATCCTCTAGCGGCCCACATGTTCCACTCGGTGGGCTCTCCCTCTGGCCATGTTTGGCTAGCCGACCCACTTAAGCAAGCTATGAGTCTTCATGGACTTATTGGTTGAGGTATGGATGATTTGGATACTTTTTTATACTAACCTATCTAAATCATTTCATTTATATGAATTATAAATTCATAATAATAAGTAATTAAAATCCAAGATTCAAAATTACACATTTTCATTATTTTCAATCCCATTTTAATTCTTCACTTGTAATATCCAAATCTTCTACTAAAATAGTATATTATAAAGGAATAACTAGAGAATTCCAAAAAAATCATGATAAACACTTTAAAATATGCATGAAAATTTACTGTGTTAGTGTCACCTCAATTGTGGAATTGTTATTTACAGAAGTGAGGGATGATTGTTCTGTGACTTGCAAGACTATTAGAGATAACCCAACATATCAAAGAAGTGTATTAAAAACTAAACCAAACTTGAAAATATTGATGCATGCATTTTTTGTTACAAATTTCATGGATTCAAAGTTATATACCTAATCAACCACATGTGATCCACTATGAGATTATTGAGTAGGAACCATACACATCCTTCATGCAACACCCAATGCGATACACAAATTTGAGTGACAAGGTTATATAGTGAAGATGAATCAATGAATTTGTGTCTAGTTCTAGCATGGTTGGATCTAAGAAGAAATGTGGGAGTGGGACTACGATGTATGATCTTAGTGGTCATTGTTTTTTGAGGAGGACCGCTAATGACACTTCTCAAGGAATAGGGTACCTATAGAGAAGATTATAAAGTCTTTGAATTATTTTTCTTAATATGTTAATCCTCATATCCATATTCCCAATTATTTTTTTTATTTGATCCCAATTTAGATTATGTTCATTGATATTTGAGTGTCTTTAGAGTGATTTCATAAGATTTTGGTCCAAAAATAGATGCAATATGGTTATGGTGCGAGTCCTGGGGGTCCCTAGGGAAACATAGCCAATGGGAAATGGGGAAGAAAATATATTTCTAAAAACATGGTGTAGTGGTGTACAATATATGGTTCATGTCAACAAAAACAACATTATTCTCATAATGAAGTCTATAGTGAGGGAAACAGTATGGGTTTTGGGGACACATTGTAGAATTTTTCATGTCAAGATGGAATTTTTGAGACACCATGGTGTGGTGAGGTCATGATAGAAGTCATGGGGGAGGTCAAGTGGGTTTAGAAATGATTAAAATTATGGATTTATTCCTTGAATCATTACCATTTTCAAGGGGTAAATTCTTGGATGTTAAATAAGGGGTAAGAAATGAAATATTAATTTGATCACTTCCTCTATTTATCGATTCAACCCTTATCTTTGGATGATTCCATTGATCCAATAATTTTTTATGTGGCTTATAGATGAACCATTGTTTTATTGGTTGAACCTTATTGTGTTGAGATTCTTAGGTTAGAGATCCTTGATCTTATAATAATTTTTTTCTCAACCTTGATGGGTGAGTTAAGCCTTGATAGACTGAGACATATTCTTGGTGAACTAGATTTTTTATATCCTTGTATCTCTTCTTTTTTCCTTATCCAAGATCAATAAAAATTACCCTTTCCTAAATTAGAATAATATTCTATCATTGATGGTATTGAATTATTGGTAATTTATAAATATAACTCTTTGTTTCATTCATTCTTGAGTCCCATTATAGAACCTTGATGAGGTTTTATTGGATCCATTTCTTGGATTTATTGGTGTGAAATCTTGTTCTCATTGGTGTGAGCATGTGGTTCAGGTGATGATACTCTTGATAAACCTTGATGGTGACGCCAAAAAGATAAAGGTAGTAAGTTCTATACTATTTATAGGTAGTCTATATGATTTTTATCAAGATATAATGTTTTTTTATTTAATGATTTAAACCATGATTTATTTTGATTACATGTGTGTTTGTATCCCATGAGACCGTGTTTGATGTATAATTACAAGTGTGTCCATGCATAGTCTGGGATACCCATGTTTAAGTCTGGTTGCTTCTGTGTGTGCAGGGGGGAGTATTATTTCTTTCTCTTCGTATTCTATATTATACCTCTATAAATTATACCCTCTTTACATGTGATGTATTTATTATATGATATATTTTTTTATTCTATTCATGGTATTGATGATAAAGTTAGACTCGTCATAGCCTAGTGAACCAAGATGCAAAGCATGTTTATACACAGCATGTGACATGATGATAGGGAAGGGATAGATGATGGGTTATGCCTTTGTCTGGGGAAATGGTGGTCTTATGTTATCTGAAATGAAAGGAAATAGTGTGGAATGATGGTATCCAGTGACTTTTATTAGGAGACTCTATCAGTATATGATGGCCTTTTGTAAGGTATAGTGTTAGTTTTGAATATGATGACATTTTGTCCTAACCCATGAGAGAGATTTTTCATAAAGGCCTTATGTCTTGAACAATGACTCTTTATCCTTGTAGAAATTGTGGAGCACCTATAGAGACCTTTTGGTCTCTATTTAATGACTTATGAAATGATCATACCACCAACATGGAGCAGAAGTAGGTACAACTAATGGTGTGTAGTGTCTTTGTTAACACATGATCTCTAGGTAAATGATTATATTATGTTTCATGAAAATTAATATATTATCAAGACATACACTCTTTTTCATGTGTAGTCATGTTAAGGACACATTTGTGGTGTCCTAATTGTTTTATTCCCACACCCTACATGGGTACCTAGATGCACGGGTATACTTCAAAATCATTGATGTAGGAAAGGTAAAGGCACCAATGACAGGGAGGTAGGATATGAAGCATGGTGATTGGAGGTTTTACTAGGATGATATCTAGAGTAATGTTGCATTACTTTATTTACTTACTTGTTTTCTTCATACCCTTACTTATCTTTACACCTTTGGTTCCATGGTTTATTATTATTATTAAATTGAGACATATCACATGAAATTGGATATATCATTTTTTATTTATTCTATCATGTAATTAATTATACTTATTTTATTGATTATGAAAGAATAGTCCCCCCCTCCACTTGTGGTTCTCAGAGCCTCACTACTAGTTAGAAACCTATTGTGTATGGGGAGGCATGCATGAGGCCATATGGAACTCTACCTCATAAAATGGGATTTGGGATATGGTTTTATAGTATATTTTTATAATTCATTGGAATGAAGTGTAGATGATGTGAATAGTTCACTCGGGCTTGGTGGTTAGAATAAAGAAGCAACTAGAGATCAGTAGTTGTTTATAGCCCTGGTGTAACACACATGAATTTTAGTATTAATTTTCCTTTAAATAAATTCTATGTTGAATAGCTTGTTTAACACAAATAACCAAACTAAAATTAAATTGTGTTACCTTAAAGTAAAATTATTAAATTTCTCTACTCTAATATTTAAATAAAATTAGTAGGTATAAATAAAAGTAACCACAATGCGGATACTATATATAAAAGAGAATTTATGGAATCAAATAGAATGAGCCTCCCATATAAGTCTCACCTATATGAGCATAGAAATATTGTGAAACCATTGGATTTTTATCTAGAACAAGCCCAATCCAAACACAAACTATTATATAATTACCAAAGTCATTTGATAGAGAAGTTCAACCTCATTGAAATTTATTAGAGATCCTTGTTTGTTGAGCGACAACCCATGTGTGCCACCAAATTATACCTTATCCTTGCGTATTATGTGGAAATCATGATGGGTTATGTAAGTTAAAGTTATGATGACATAAATAATAATTATAAATGTAATATGTTATATACATTTATATATATAACATAATAATTTTATACATTTTACATTTCTTCTTTTAAAAAATTAACTTTCTTTTCAATAATAATCCACTGAGAAAATTCTTTTAATTTAACTAAATAAATAATAACTTCTTTTTATGCATAAAATATGTTTTTTCTAAAATTGTATGTTTAAGATAAAGGAATTTTTATTTTATAAAAATAATTATATTATTTTTAAATAGTGGTAAAATATATTATTGATATGGAAAATATATTAACTCTCTTTTAATTAAAAATTTATTGAAAATAATAGTAAAAATATCTAATATTTCAAAAATTCATTTTCGTATAATAGTTTTTTTCATTATATATTATCTTTATGATTAAAATTAGAATTACTAAATTTTATAAAATAAATTTGATCAAATGAAATTAATTCATAGAGTCATCATAACAATATTATATTATCATTATTTTTTTGTATTTTTCTAAAAATATTGATTTTAGGTAAATAGTGAAAAATACTAATTTTAAAAATAACATAAATTTTATGATATCTTCATGCTAAATTTTTTACTAAAAAAATCATGGAACATTCTTCACCACCAAACATGTATATTAAGATTAAAATAATGTATGCAAAAATACTATATTGAATTTATAAAATCCATGTTTAACACATTGAAACATAAGTAATCTGTAATTTAAATAGAAAATCCATTTTTTCTTTTATATATTTTTTCATGTGGTGGAATTGAATAGCCTCATGTTTTTATGATATATTAATCTTAAAAGAAATTTATTGTTTTTTATATATTGCTCTGAAAGCAACATAGAGCTTAAATGAGTTGTGATACACAATTGAGATATTATTATTAAAAGTGATTATTATCACCGAGTAATTAGATTGGATTGAATGGATAAGGCTAAATAAGTTATGAAAATTTATTATTTTCACATGAATAAAATTAATTCAAGATTTATAAACTAGTTATAAAATAAAATATAATCATTTAATGTTAAAAATGACGTGTTTTCTAAAAAATTATTTTTATGTGTGAAATGTTTTTCCTTAATAAATTAAATTAATCACCATTAATGAATAATTTAAATTAAATGTGTAGAAATAAATTAAATAATTTTCTTTATAATTTATCTAAGGGGTTTTATATGTAAAAGAATAAGAATGAATTCATTTTTATTCTCAAAAATGCATTTAAAAAATGGTTTTCGGTGTGTTTTGCGCACTTTTTTTGAAATAAATTTCTACCTATTATATAAATCGAATGTAAATTTTTTTCCATATATATAACCACTATTTATAAATTTATGAATGAGTTTAATTTTATTTTTTCCCTTATGAATAGTAAATAAGGTAAAAATTCCTTACTACGATAAAGGTTAAAAGGGTCGATAGGGGGTTAAACAAAAGAGAAAAGAGTTAACATAACCTATTAACTTGTCCAAATCCAATTTTTTATAGTTATTTTGACTTAGAATTTTATTATTTTAAAATTGGGGTTTCTTTGGTCCCACTTTCACTTGAATATGCATTTATGATATTTTAATGTTTTATATATTTAAAAATGTGTCACTACCCTCACATATAAAAGGGGACCTCCTCTACTCTCTTTTTTACACCACTCGAGACCTTTTAACAACCAAGAAGTTCCCAAATAATATTTAAAAATACTTATCTCTTAGGTTGAGTTTTTTTATTTCTATAAGACCCATCTATGAAACCTTAACTTTCTTTTAAAGGAGGATACGAGAAGAATAGGTATAGATTCTTATAAATATTTTTCCCGATTCTTTATTATTAGAAAATAATTAAATTATTCATAACCATATTAAATTTATGGAATTATAATCTTAAATATACTGATATTTTTTTATTCTAATGTTATATCCATTTTCTATCTGCATCTCATCTATTGGAAAATGATAATATTGCTCATGCATACATGGGGACTCCCACTTCCTCGATGCAATGTGATTCATTTTTCGTTTCCTTATTACATGTATAGTCATAAGGCTAGATTTAAATAATATATATTATATTTATGATATAATTATTTTTATAATAAATTGAATTATTATTTACCTTTATTATATTCCATTTATCCAAAATTGGAAGCATCACTTATGTGTACATACAGACTACCTTCTTCATGAAGTGATGTAATAAATTCTTCATAACTACTCTATATAATAGGTTATAAAAGTGTATAAAATGAATAAATTTGAAAGTTATGAATTTATTGATATTTTCATATGATTAAACCATGAAAAAGGTAAAGCAACTGGATCCATCTAACTGAAACATGCATGTAAAACAACCCAAATTCACCTGAATTTCAATTTTAATTAAGAATTGTTAAAAAGGGGTAATTAGAAATTATAAAGGAGAGGTAAATAGAAAGTTATGTATAAATATGTTTCTATAGTATATGTATAATAAAATATATATTTATTATAAATGAGGTTTCAATGTGTATGAAATAATGTGGTACTTGAGTTAAGGGTTTATGTTACAATCTCATTTCCTTTCGAGATTATTATGATAAAATTTTATTAAGGAAAATTATTTTGTTCTTATCCATTAAACCTCATATATTTTATTATATTATGGAAAATAATGTAAATTACATGTAATAGTTAAATTTTTATATCTTTGGTAATTAAAATTCTTGAGAAAATATTTTTAAGAAAAGCCGTCCTTTTTTCACTTTAGTCGATGAACATTTTCTTCCTTGTCCATGTTCTTTAATTTGTTTTTAAGAATGATAGTTTATATTATCAATTGATTATTTAATGTCACATTAAGAAATATTTGAATTCCATTCCAAAGTTTTAAAAGGAATATTCTTATCATTTTTTTAATGAGGTACTTTTTAATTTTTACCAAAAGTGTGAAAGATTCTATTTTTAAACGTTTACTGAACGAATGGATTTTCCCACCATCATAACTATTATTTTATTTGAATATTACTTGAAATTTTTACATGTTCATTTTGAAATAAAAAATATTTCTCAATATTATTGTAAATTTTATTTTTTTTAAGATTCCAAAAGAACGAGATATTTCCCATATTTTCAATGAAATGTTTAAACTCTCATTTAGAGGTATTTTTCATCTATGAAAATATCCATTAAGGATTTTTTTAGTTAACTAAGGATATTGTATTATGATATTATCAAAATTATTTCTATAGATTTATTATTATGATTATTGTTTAAGGAAGTTTCTTTGAAACATGTTTCTTTCCTGTGGGTAAATTATGTTATGAAGAAATATTTATGAAACTGTTTTCTTTTTCATGGGTTATGCTATAATAAAATGATTAAATTTTTGTAAAACCCGTTAAATTTCTATTTTAGATGATATAATGAACTGATGAAAGGTCTTTGAAGTTGTGGAACACACACACACACACACACACACACATATATATATATATATATATTTATTTGTCATTATGTGATGGGTGGTCCTCGAATTATATATCACTCTAATGAATTTAGTAAAGAATGGCATCTCCTGAGATTACACAGAATGGAATAATGAGTGAACCCAACTCGGAAAGGGTATTTTTCTATAATTAACGTCTTGAGAGTAAACTTAGATTAAGAAAATAATGGGATGGGGAGTGAACCCAATCCAATATGGTACATTTTCTACTATGATACTCTTGGGAGTGAACCTTGAAAAATGATACAAGGAATGGGGAGTGAACCCAATCTAATATGGGTCTTTATATACTATGATAGTCTTAGAAGTTATCCTTGACTAATGGAATTATTTTCTATATTTATTTTTATATCAAAAAATGATGTATTATGTTTATAACATGTTCTAAGGGATAATGATTTGTTTTTTATGCTTCTACACTCTAATGAATTATGTCATTTTTACGATAAATCCTTATTCCATGAGTCAGGTTTAAATATTTTTTATTGATTGGGTATGACTTCCATAAGTTATTATATTTTTCACAGTAATTTATGCTTATCTTATTCTACCTTATGAACATTGAATCACATCTCATTTGATTACCCTTACTGGGTATCTAATTTCACTCTTTCTTAGCTATCCTTTCCCCTGGTTATGAAGAAAGGATTTAAGTAGGGTATGCCCAACACTCCAATAAAATAGGCATCTAACAGTGATAGACTTTATCAGCATTGATAAATCATAACTTTTATCAGTGACTTTTTTTATTTCAAATAAAAGGTACTATTCATCGGTGATTTTTAGCACTAACAAAGGGTAACCATTATCAATGCCTTCCTTTAGCATTGAAAAACAGTACCCTTTATCAACATGTCGTTTTTAGTGGTCATAAAGGGATCCATTATCAGATATTTTTAAGCATTGATAAAGATCATGAATGAAATGGAATGATTAAAACAGTAAAAAATAAAAATGTGTATGTTAAAAAAATATTAAAAAAATTAAGAATTAAAAAAATATTAATAAAAATGAATATATTATATATATTATATATAAATTATAAATACTAATAAATATAATATAATATGTATATACATATCTAAAATGAAATAATGAAAAAATAAAAAATTAAAATGATTAAATTAAGGAAAATATTAAACATTTTTTAATTAAATAATTATTTATAAAAATAGATAAACTTTATATACATATAAATATATATTATAAATATTAATAAATATTATATATTAGATATAGATTTATATAAATATATATAATATTTCCTATATATGATTTATATAATATGAAATATTTATTCTTTACCTTAAATAATTAATATATTTAGGGATAAATTGTTTATAATTAAAAATAAATATGAATTAAAAAACTCACTAATTACGTCAAGTAATAGACATAATTGAATGTTGTGTCATTTATCAATTTTAAATATATCAAACGTCTATAATATTCATTTCACATATATATATATATACGTAATTAATTAATTTTTATATACTATGTACACACAAAAATATCGACTTAGTGAAATATTCTATAGAAACACAAACACCTAATATTTATGTAAATTATTCAAATTTTTGTATTTATGTTAGAATTTAATTAGAACATGATAAATTTAATGTATTATATATTTAATCCATAAATTTTATTTTTTTTATTTATTTTATTACAAGTAGGTATTAATTCATTTTTAATATTTTTTATTTTTTGGGAATTTAAACATTTTATATTATTTATTTACTTATCTTTATTTTCTTAATTTTAATATTTTCAATATGTATTCATCTCTATTTCAGTAAATATCCATTTTTTTGAAAAAAAATTGAATTTCATTATAAACATTATCCAGTTTTACAGTATTTTTAAAGTGTGCACACTTGTAATTATTCAATTTCACTCACTTTTAACATGCATCCATTTAAGATTATATATTCATTAATAATTTTAAAATTATATTTTTTAATATGTATAAATAAATATTTTTATATTTTTATATTTTTTATACATATGAATTTACATATCTATAATAATAATTAATAAATATTTATTATTAAAAAGTATTTATATATTTATAAATAAATAATTATATATATTTAAATAAATATGAAATTAAATAATTATTTAAATAAGGAATATTTTTAATATATTTATATTTGTATTTATATTTATATAAATTTATTAAATATATATATATATATATATAATTATACGAAAATAAAATGATATTAATATATAAATATATAAATAACATTTTTAAACTATTTATATAATTATATATTTAAATCACTATAAAATTACAATAAATATATTTAAATAATTAAAAAATTATAATAAATATATCTAAATAATGAATATTTTTATTTTTATTTTTATATAATTATGAAATATAGTTATAAATATATAAATATATATAATAGTACAAATATGTTAGTAATTATAGAGTGATATTAAATGTATTTAAATAATGAATATGTTTACTATATTTATATTTATATTTATTTATAAAATATATAAAAAATTATATAAATATATTTATACTTATAAATAAATAATTATATTTTAAAAAAAGAATCACTATAATTAAAATAAATAATTATATTATTAAATAACTGTAAAATTATAATGAATAAATATATATATATTAAAATATATTTACAGATGTTTTTATTTAAAATTATAATTTTAAATCATTAATCAACGCTAAAGTTTTACCACTAATAAAAATTTATTTCAACAGTGCTTATTTATCACTAATAGAGATGGAGTTTTATCTGCATTAAACACTTGTTGATAAAAGGAATCTTTATCAGCACTGGTAAATATTCCTTTTATCAGTGCTTATTAATTAATCACTGATAAAAGTGTCTCTATTCTATATAATAAACCTAATCGTGATTGAATATGCCATGATTTCACAAGCTATTCATCAATGCCACCTCCCACTATTACTCCTCCTCAGTGAATCCATCCTTGAATCAAGTGTTGAATGAACCCAAGGGTTGAATCCAAGGATATAACGAATCAAGGCTCGAAGAACCCACAGCTTGAATGAATCCAGGATTTTACACATGTTATCTATATTTATCTTAGATGAATCAATGCTTCTAGAAAAGTTATGTTAATTTTTATCCATCTGATAACTCATTTTACTTGTTTGGAAATTTATTTTTGTGTTTTTCCTTCATTATCTCTTTCTATTCATCCTCAATTACTACTTTCATGCTTTAATGATGTTTAACTACATACCTATTCACTTTGACTATTTCCATTTCAAATCCAACATATATTTCTAATCATTTCAACTCTAATTGAGTTTATCTTATGTGTGTTAGTTGTCTACATATGTTTCTTCATTTAAGAAATTTTACAACAAAACATATTCTTCCATTATCCCTTTTGAATTCATAAATTGTAAAAAGTATCCAATTTAGTATGCCAAAATTTATTGTAGAAAATCCAACGAGTCATTATCCCTTTTCTTCCATTATCCCTTTTCTTCCATTATCCCTTTTCTTCCATTATCCCTTTTCTTCATTTGCCGATTTTCAGGCCCAAAAATTTGGCAAACACTGGAAAACGGCGCCACCTTGTATCTGTTCTTTTGTACCGCCTCCAGATCATCCATTACTTTTATCGACGTTCTTGAATCAAACATGGATCGTTGACCTCAGCTCTTGAACTCGACATTCCACCATGAAATCCTCTTTGTCAACAATCACAACCCAGATGTCCACTTTGTCAACAAACACAATCACCTCAAAAATGCTTCAATGATACCTTGAGGGATTTTTGCCCAACAATCTCCCCCTTTGGGTTTGTTGACAACTCTTCCAAGAAAAGATACATCATTGATTCTTCAGCCTCCATTCGCCTCATTGCGATTCTGATAGCGACCAAGGATTTAATCAACACATACTCTAAGCCCACATTAGCAATTCTCGGCGTGAGAATCAAGAGTAAATGAAAAGTTCATCAATGAATCACTTTGTCTCTGACATCCACTGTTGACACCAAACACTGTCCAACACCACTCTTCTGCTTTTATCACGATCCTCAGCTGTCGTGATATCTATTCTTTGATCGATCACTTCTAGCATCGTCAAATTTAATATGCTCCCCCTTTCTGCTCACAGCTTCAACACCTCTTTAGCCATACTTCCTGTGTTGTCCAAGCTAAGCTTTGGCTAAGCACGTTCAATTGGCTTCAACTCCCCCTATCTGGCTGCTCCGCCTGTCAGCTTCTCCCCATATCATTCAAAATTTATCAACTCTCCACATTTTCTCCCCCGTGAACAATCACTTATTTTCTCCCCCTTTGTCAACGAACTCAAAGGATAAACCTTTGTAGTCGGTAACATAGTAGAGAACACATATCAGCATATGAGGGAAAAACACATCATACCTCAGGGAGAGTGGGGGGGGGGTCCCGCATCCACACTATTTCAAGTGCGGGGAATCGACTGAACTCCCAGAGCTAGTCGATGCCTCTCAAAAGCTTCCTTGGGAAAGGCCTTTGTCAGAATGTCTACAACCTGTAGCTCTGTAGGCACATACTCTAACTTCACGATGCCCTACTCAACCTTCTCCTTGATGAAATGATACTTGATCTCAATGTGCTTTGTCCTGGAATGATGGACATGATTTTTTCTAATATTTATAGCACTTGAGTTGTCACACTGGATTCCGATCGGAGACTTCACTTCAACTCCCATATCTTCAAGCTGCTGCTTCATCCACAATAACTGTGTGCATGCTTGAGTGGCCGCAATATACTCAGCTTCTGCGGTGCTCAATGAAATGCAATCTTGTTTCTTGCTTATCCAAGAAATACACAATCCACCAAGATAGAATGAACCACCTGACGTTGATTTTCTATCATCTGCTGAACCGGCCCAGTCTGCATCAGTATATCCCAACAACTCTGTCTGAGATTTGTCGTTGTATTTCAACCCGAAGTCCACCTTGCCCTTGATATACCGAAGTATTCTTTTCACTGCAAGCATGTGACTTTCCTTGGGATTACTCTGATATCTCGCTGCTTGGAATGTGGCGAAAACAATATCAGGCCTTGTTGCGGTTAAGTACAACAGACTTCCAATAATTTGCCTGTATTCTGTGATATTAACTGCCTTGCCATCCTCATCTTTTGATAATTTCATCCGGGTAGCAACCAGAGTCTTCATTTCCTTGTAATTATCCATTCCAAACCTTCTTAGAACCTCCTTGGCATATTTGGATTGAGAAATGAATGTTCCATTCCTTCCTTATGTCACCTGTAGACCAAGGAAAAACGTTAGCTCTCCAATCATTGACATTTCAAACTCATTTTTCATGAATTCGGAAAACTGTCTGCACTGAGCTTCATCTGATCCGCCAAAAATTATGTCATCGACATATACTAGCACCATCATCCTTTGATTACTGTCATTGCTGAAATAGAGGTTGTATTCAACTCCTCCACGCTGGAAACCAAGCTTCTTCAAGTACTGATCAAGCCTTGAGTACCATGCCCTTGGTGCTTGTTTCAGCCCATACAATGCCTTCTTCAGCCTACAAACTTTGTTCTCATCTTCATGAATGAGAAAACCATCTGGCTGCTCAATATAAACCTCTTCTTCCAGAACCCCATTCAAGAATGCGGATTTGACATCCATCTGCAACACTTTAAACTTTCTTTGCACTACTATGGCCAAAAATAATCTGATTGTCTCCAGCCTTGCAACCGGTGCAAATGTCTCATCAACATCTATTCCCTCTATCTGGGAGTATCCCTTGCACACTAGTGGTGCTTTGTTCCGAATCACTGTGCCATCTTCATTCATCTTTTTGCGATAGACCCATTTAGTCCCAATGACAATCTTGTCTACTGGCCTCAAAACAATCTCCCATGTCTGGTTCTTCTCAATCTGATCAAGCTCTTCGTTCATGGCCTGAACCCAGTTTTCATCTTCAGCTGCATCAGAAAAACATTTCGGCTCCACTTGAGACAAAAACGATGCTTGCTATGATGATTCCATTCTTCGAGTCTGAACTGGAGCTGTTTGATCACCAATGATATTCTGCCTATCAATTTCAGCTCGACTCTTTGGCTTTCTCACAGACACCGACTTGACACTTTCCTCTTCATCATCAGTATCTTCTTCTGAGTCAGCTTCTGCCACTTCTGCTCCCCCTGGGTTGCTTAACTCATCATCACTTTCATCCAGGAACTGTTCACCGGATCGTTGAGTATTCTGCTCATTTTCAACTATAGTGACATCATTGCTATCAATGATTTTTCCCAGCCTTTTATTGAAACATTTATATGCTTTGTTTTTCCCGTAATTGCCAAGGAATATCCCTTCATCTCCTCGTGCCTCAAACTTCCTATGATGTTCATTGTTGAGAATGAAACACTTACTTCCAAAGATTCTAAAGTACTTCAACGTTGGCTTCTTTCCGTACAACAATTCATACGGAGTCTTCCCTTGCTTCGGACATAACAGGGACCTGTTTGAAACATAGACCGATGTCAAAACTGCTTCCTTCCAAAATTTCTCTGACAGGTCCTTATCAATAAGCATTGTTCTAGTCATATTGTTGATGATCTGATTTCTCCTTTCAACTACTCCATTCTGTTGGGGAGTTCTTACTGATGAAAATTGATGCCTTATCCCATGTTTCTCGAGATAGTTTTCAACCTGACTGTTTGTAAATTCTGTACCGTTATCAGTACGAAACTTCAGAATTTTCTGCCCCAACATCTTTTCTGATTCCCTCCTGTACTGCTTTATGCAACTGAACACCTCTGTCTTATGGGTTATGATGAATACCCAGGCCATTCTGCTAAATTCATCAATGAAAAGAACATAGTACCTTTGCCCCTTTATAGCTCGTGGTGAGATAGGTCCACATACATCAGCATGCACCAATTCGAGCACTCTAGTTGATTTCTGTTCCTTTGGCCTGTATATCTTTCTGATGATTTTCCCTTGTTGACAAGCATCACACGTATGAGTGCGATCACGTGATAGTTTGGGAAGGTCTCTAGCAGCATCACATTTAACGAGATCCTCCATAGATGGTTGGCATAGATGACCAAGTCGCTTATGCCACAGCTGGTTTTCTTCCTCTATGGATAAAAGACAAGTATCTTCTTCCCCACCTACAAGATAGAGATTTCCCTTTGACCTTTTTCCCTGCAGAACAGCTGTTCCATCTTTTCCTTTCACAACACACATCTTCTTGGAAAATTGGATAGAGTGACCAGAGTCACATAGTTGACTGACACTGAGTAGGTTATGAATGAGACCCTCTACTACCAAGACATCAGCACGTCTCATCTCTTTGCCCCCAAACTTGGCTTTCCCTGAGCCAACAATCTTCAGGCCTTCATCATTTCCAAATTTGACAACTCCTTCTTTGTCATATTTGATGCATGTAACATGATCCTTATTACCCGTCATGTGGGATGTGCAACCACTATCAAGGATCCAAACACCAGATCGATCTGATTCTTTAAGGGCAATCTGCGCCACCAAAGCCTTCTCATTTTTCTTCTTATTGGTCCATACTTTTTATTTCACACTCGGCATGGATTGAGCCTTCTGTTCTCTCTCAGAGTATGATGGACCACCCTCATCTTGCAGAGCTGCAAATCTGTTCTGAACTTTTAACTCACTTGTTGGTTTATAGATCTGCTGCTTGTGAACATTTTGATTATTCTTTGACACATTTATCTGAATGGTTGAAGTGCAATACCTAGAAATGTGTCCAAATCCTCCGCACCAAAAACAGTTTCCTTCAAAATGTGTTCTGGAAAACCGTTCTCTGTTTGGCTGCCATCTCTGTTCATGTTCCCTTCTGTATCTCTGGGCTATGGAACACACATACTGTGAATGTCCCATTTTCCCACAGCAATAACACCTGATATAGGATGCATTCCCTCGTGATATTTCAGCACTATGATTTCCACTTTGGGATCTCTAAATATTCTGATTCTGTTTTGTTCCCAAATCAACCCTCACTTTCGGGATGGGTGATTGCGGTCTGACTGCAATTGTCGCAAATTTTTGTTCTTGACTAAGCCTAGAAATGACCTTAACATCTGAGCTCATTTGCTGTTTCTTCCCTACTGAACTGCTAGTCTCCGCTTTCATCTTCTCTGTCTTCTGAATAGCCTGCTTTTCAGATATCACATTGGGGGTCAAGAGTTTATCTTGATTCATAAGTTTTTGTCGTAGACTGACCACTTCTTCTTCAAGCTCTTTGATACATCTAACCAGCTCCTTTCCTGTGTTAGTCAAACAATCAATTTCCTTCTTTTGTTCCTCAATTTTAAGCTTATACTCAACAATATTTTCTGAGCTCTCTGGTGTTGATGATTTTAGTCTTTCAATTTCTTCTAACAGCTCAGACTTTTCTTCATCCTGTTGTTGCATATAGAGTTTGGCATCACGAACCACTTTATTGGCTTTCTTCGTTTTGGCTCTCCAAACATCAATCTCTTCAAGAGCTACTTCCAATTCGGCTTCCATATCAATTCTCCCTTCAATTTCTTCTTCATCTTTAGCATCAGCTTCTTCTCCCTTTTGAGAACTACCAACAATTGCCACCAAGGCATTTACCCCACGATCTCTGCAATTTTCTATTTCCTCAACTTCATCATCCTCAGACTCATCTGAACATTCAAATTCTTATGAAAGAAGATTCTTTTTCTTGAAGAAATTTCTCTTGAATTGTTTCTTCCCTTTCACAAAAGCTGAAGTCTTCTTTTTTGGAATTTCAACGTCATCATCATCATCATCATCTTGAAACTTCTTGGGGCATCTTGCCGCAAGATGAACAACCTTTCCACATCTAAAGCATGCTAGTGGAAGTTTACCTTTAAACTTTCCTCTCCCTCTTTGTAGATTTGATGAAAGGAATGACATCACCTCATCTGTCTCTTCTTCTTCATTAGAATCTTCAATGGTGAGCTTCTTCATGGCCTTAAATGCCACCTCTTTAGACTTCCCCTTTTCCACAGCCTCATTATCATCGTTCCTCATTTCATATGCAACCAAGGTACTGTGCAAATTGTCCAATGTCAGCTCTTTTGGATATTTATCTTCTAGTACTGAAACATTTGGATTGAACGAAGGTGGAAGTTTCCTCAATATGCGCTTTACAATCTTTATGTCTTCAATGTCTTCTCCAAGAACTTTCATATCTTCCACAACAATGTTTACCCTATCAAAGAATGCGTCAACAGACTCATTCGGGTTCATTTTTTGATCTTCATATTTGTTCCAGAACACCTGCAGCTTTGCCTCTCTGACTTTTGTGTCCCCTTCATATATATTCAAAAGCTTTTCCCACATGGAATGTGATGCTTTTCATGACATCACCTTTGTGTAGATGGGATTGGAAAGGGATCCCCCTAAGGCATTGATTGCATTGGAATCAGCATCCAACTCTCTATGCTCAGCCTCTGATAAGGCATCACTATTAATATCAGCTGTGATACCATGCATAGCTGCTGAAAACACATCCATTCCCAAGGATCGGAAATAGTGTTGCATCTGATTCTTCCATATCTGAAAATTATATCCGTCGAAGATCGGAATCCCTTTATGATTGGTTACCTCCATTGAGAGAAGAACAACTTTCAACCTTCCCTCTGATACCACTTGTTAGGTCCACTAGGCTGGATACCCTGAGAGGGGGGTGAATCAGGGTATGACTAATTAAAAATTAATGCCCGTTCTGATCTTGTTTCGCTGTCAATAGAAACACTCTTCTCTCTTTTTCCTGCTGCACGATATAAACAGAATGTAAAGCAAGCACAGGACACAGCAATTTTACTTGGTTCACCGCTAAGGGCTACGTCCAAGGAGCATACGCCGACAGGTTTCCGGTCATACCAAATTCCACTAATCTTCACTAGCTCTAGATTACAAGATTAGGGCTAGATCACTTCTATGCCCAGGATCACTTCCTTTACAAAGTTTAGGGTCAGCTCACTGCTTTCCCAAGGGTCACTCCCTGTTTCTCTCTCTCTGGCTCACTACCGGTGGAAAGGATCACCTTCTTCCTCTTCCTAAGCTCACTGCTCTTGGAAGGAATCCACTCACAGTTTATAGACCTGTAGGTCTCTTCATTTGCATGAATGAATGCATCTTCCTCTGTGTGTAGATGCTCTGTTGAAGTACACCATTCACCTGTAGATGAATATCTCTTTGCACCGAAGGTATCGGGCAAACTTCCAACTTCCACGCAGCCCGAAAAACACTGCTGGAATAGACCTTACTTGGCGCGCAAGTCAACCTCGGCGCGCAAGTATCGGCGCGCAAGTCACAACGGGCGCACAAGTCCTCCTCAGACACTTGCGCGACTCAAGCTTCCTCAACTCCAAACTTGCGTGACTCTCTTCCTTTTACGCCCCAACCAATATTGGTGCGTAACTGCCAACCGGCGCGTAACTTCTAACACCGGCGCACAACTTCAACCACTGGCGCGCAGGTCCCACCTGCGCGACCACACACACCAATGAAGAAAAGTGTTTTTGGCAAAGGGACTTGCGCGCCGTAGAGTTGGATTATAGGAGACTTGCCCGCCATATGTTTTTCAAGATCAGAAGATCAAAATATGGCTAATGAAATAGGTTCGTGCAAGTTTGGGAGTTGGTCGCGCAAGTGTCTAAAAGGAGAGAAGACTTGCGCGCCGAGATTGGGTCGCGCAGGTGACTTGCACGCCGTCGCGAAGGGTGGTCAGATTGCCTATAAATACTGGACCACCCCTCCTCATTTTTCACCGGAGTTCAAAACGAGAGCTCCCGTCGCGCAGGTGTGGTGGTCGCGCAAGTGGTGTGTGTGGTCGCGCAGGTGGGACTTGCGCGCCAGTGGTTGAAGTTGTGCGCCGGTGTTAGAAGTTGCGCGCCGGTTGGCAGTTATGCGCCAATATTGGTTTGGGCGTAAAAGGAAGAGAGTCGCGCAAGTTTGGAGTTGAGGAAGCTTGAGTCGCGCAAGTGTCTGAAGAGGACTTGTGCACCCGTTGTGACTTGCGCGTCGATACTTGCGCGCCGAGGTTGACTTGCGCCCCAAGTATGGTCTGTTCCAGTAGTGTTTTTCGGGCTGCGTGGAAGCTGGAAGTTTGCCCGATACCTTCGGTGCAAAGAGATATTCATCTACGGGTGAAAGTTGTACTTCAACAGAGCATCTACACATAGAGAAAGATGCATTCTTTCATGAAAATGAAGAGACCTACAGGTCTATAAACTGTGAGTGGATTCCCTTCACAGAGTAGTGAGCTTAGGAAGAGGAAGAAGGTGATCCTCTCCACCGGAAATGAGCCAGAGAGAGAGAAACAGGGAGTGACCCTTGGGAAAGCAGTGAGCTGACCCTAAACTTTGTATAGGCTGTGAGCCTGGGCATAGAAGTTAGGCAGTGAGCCTGGGCATAGAAGTGATCTATCCCGAACATTGTAATCCACAGCTAGTGAAGTCTAGTGGAATTTGGTACGAACTGGCAACTTGTCGGCGTACGCTCCTTGGACGTAGCCCTTAGCGGTGAACCAAGTAAAAATATTTGTGTCTGTCTGTTAATTTTCCTGCATTGCATTTAAAGAATCATCATCAGATAAAGGAGAATGTAAGTGATCATAACATACACATAAGTGCAAACAAAGTGACCCTTGTAACAAAGAGGTCAAGATCCAGCGAGGCAGAAAGAACTTTGAAAAAGAATATCCATACCCTGATTCACCCCCCCTCTCAGGGTATATAGGCCCCTATTGGCCCTAACAGGACCGAATGAAAATGTTATATCATTCACTATTTTTGTAATCAATGGTTATAATTTCTGTAAAAAAGAACACATTACTGATGTACGATGAAAAATAGTGGTGTTATGCATGGAAAATAATTGATTCACATATCTAGTTCCAATGATAGAAATAAAATTTATTAATTTTTTTTTTTAAATTATCAAATAGATATACAAGTCAGATTATACAACATTTAAAATGATAATTTTCTATTGCAAATGGGTTGATAATAGGAGTGTAGTGAAATTTAATGAAATGGGCTTCATAAAGGTGAATTTCAAAGTGGAAGGTGAAAATTATGAGCCATTCATAATGGAATCACAAGTAATGAAATGATTTTATGTCTCATATCTAGTAAATATGAATTGGTTGATTTTTATGCTAGTAACTAAAACAATAATCAGTTCATATGAATATTCAATTGAGGATGACCCTTTCATTGGGATATCCCAGTCAGTTCATGTCGGTCCTAATGTATACAATGTCTTGTATATTAGAGGGGAGAAAAAAGAGGGGATTTGGATTCTTGATTGGGGATCTAAATCTCTAAAACATTTAAAAAATAATGAGAGTTCAATGAGAAAGTGAATGTGTATTTTAATAAACTAGGTTTTTCCTCATATAATTATATATTCTCTACTACATTAACATAATAAAAATAAATTGTTTGAATAATCATATAATAAATGACTTCATCACAGGATGATGTTACCAATCATGTTTTATAATAGACTATAATGAATGAAACCCTTTGGGTAGATGTAAATACAATGTTATGATATAATTTCTATATTTTAATGAAAAAATTTTAATATGAAATTTTGTTTTAATTTTCAATATTCCTTTCAAAGTTCATTTATTTTAAAAGATTTATTTCCATATTTCATGACTTTCTACATCAAATCTTCCATAGGCTTCTTCTCCCTCAAAACCATTTCACCTCTATAGTGTTGACAGTATCTTCTACACATGAGGATGTTACCAATCTTGGAGAGATTATAATGAAAGAAACCCTTTGGGATGATCTAAAAGTAATGTTATGATATAATTTCCCTATTTTATCAAAGAAAATATTATGAATAATTTATTTAGTTTTTATTATTCCTTGTAGAGTTTCTTATTTTAGATTGTTTCTATCCATCTTTCATGCATTTCTACACCAAAACCTACAAAGACTTCTTCTCACTCCAAGCCTTTTCACCCCTGCAATATTGGAATTTATCACTTTCTTTCAAGTTCCCTCCCCCACCTTAGTAAGAAGATCAATGGTGCTACCTCTTATTAATCACATAGATAATATTATTTTAATATTAAAATGAGTGTTCATATAATTATTGAATTATTTCAAATTTTTGTTTTATTTATTTATTTTATTACTCACACAAGTATTATTTTCTTATACAGGTGGAATCTTTTTTTGATTTTGGGTGGTTTGATCGATGCTTATCATGCTCATGAAATATTGGACTTTGATTTTGTAACTGAGACAATGAAAATAATTATATGGGTTAATAATGTATACAAGTTTCAGGAAAAGTTTAATCCCTACAACTCATTTAATTAATTATTTCATTACTTTAATTATTATTAGTAAATAAATTTCCTTATCATTTTTATCTAATACTTATTTATTTTATTTCACATATCTTTTGGGAATAAATATTTCTTTTTAAACTGTCATCAACAAGGAAAAAAAGATATAACATGTTTTTTGGCTAATGTTAGCACACTTTCCATTTATTTTCTTTTTCGAACTACCGACACAATATATTTAGTCTATGTTTCAAGTCGAAAAAAATTGGCTAAGAAATTCTACTCAATATGAGTAGTTGGTAGATTGAAAAATAAATTCAATGGAAACCCTATTAACATTGGTAGTTTAAAATTTTATTGTACTATGGTATGTGTAGGAATCTACCGCACCTAAATCTGATGTATAGTGTGACTAGTATGAATCCAAGTGCATATTTTTATTTATATTTGACATTGATTTTAGTAAAAAAAGAAACTGACATAAAAAAAACATATAAAATGAATTAGGTTTTTATTTATAATTTATAAAAATGTTCCATAATTCATGTTTGGTGAATAGATATTAGTTTCTCCTCAATTCGATAAATGATGTGCCCGATATGACTCAAAGTGACGGTTATCCATTTAAAATAGACATTTTAGTTAAAAAAGATTCTCTAACAAAAAACTAAGAAAACAAACTTGAATTTTCATGGAAATTTAGGACAACAATTCATAATTAATTTTTGACATGTAAGATTCAATCTCATTTCAAACTGACACACAATATGAAAAGTATGACTAAAAGTGTGTGTTTACATTTAAAAATTAAAATTTAGTAAAAACGAAAAGTGTCATATTCAAAACTAAAAAAACACATTAGTATTTTTTATACTTTATAAAAATTATCCATAAGTCATTTGGGACAGGTAGGAATTAGTCTCACATCAATCTGACATATATAGTTATAGGTTTGACTCCATGTGTGTGTTTTTATTTAAAATTGACATTAATATTAGTAAAAATGAAAAATGAAAAACTCA
Organism: Viscum album; assembly: GCA_963277665.1. Classification (NCBI taxonomy): domain Eukaryota; kingdom Viridiplantae; phylum Streptophyta; class Magnoliopsida; order Santalales; family Viscaceae; genus Viscum; species Viscum album. The sequence continues at coordinate 920,596,520 of OY728145.1, forward strand.
AAACTAATAAAAAAACATTCATATTATTTTTATACTTTTAGAAACATATCAATAATTAGTTTTTAATGTGTAGGAATCATCCATACCTCAATCGGATAAACGATGTTCCCGGTTTGACTCAAATAGTATGTCATCAGTTTAAAATTTACATTTTAGTTCAAAAAGTATGAATAATTTAAAAATATGAAAACAAGATCATATTGAATTGATAATTTATTATAATGATTTAAAATTCATTTCTGATGTGTTGAAATCATTCTCACACCAAAATTACACACGATGTGACCAGTATGACTCAAAGTGCATGTTTCCTATTTGACATTAAAATTTTGTAACAAAGAGTAGTGGTACACTCAAAACTAATAAAACACATTAATATTGTTTTTATACATTAAAAAATATCCATATGTCATTTTTTACTTTTTTTTAATCATATACACCAAAATATGATGCACGGTTTGACTAGTATGACTCCAGGTGTGTGTTTTAATTTAAAATTAACATTGATTTTAGTGAAAAAGAAAACTAACATACTCAAAACTGAGAAAATTATTTTTGATTGTTTTTTATATTTTAGTAAAATTATCCATATGAAATTATTTATGTGTATAATCATTCTCACCTCAATATGATTCACGATGTTCTCGGTATGACTCAAAGTTCCTGTTATCAGTTTAAAAATGAATTTTTTTATTAAAAAGTGTCACTGACTAAGAACAAATAAAACACTCTCATATTTTCTTGATAATTTATTATAAAAATTCATAAGCTATTTTTTATGTGTTGGAATTAGTCTCACATCAAACTGACGCACTATGTAATTTTTATGCCTCGAAGTGGGTGTTTCCAGTTTAAAATGACATTTTAGTAAAAAGGACAAGTGGCATACTCAAAACCAAGAAAAAACATTTGGATTTTTTTAATACTTTATGAAAAAAATACATAACTCATTTGAGAAATCTAGGTATCATCCTAGCCTAAATATGATGCTCGGTGTGAATGGTATGACTCTAAGTGTGTCTTTTTATTTAAAGTTGACATTAATTTTAGTAAAAAAATGACATAATCAAAATTGATAGGACACATTTGGATTATTTTGATACATTAGAAATATTATACATATGGTATTTTTAACATTTAGAAATCCTCTTTACCAGAATATGATACACTATGTGCCAAATATTACTCAAACTATATGTTATCAGTTTAAAATTGACATTTTAGTTCAAAAAGTGCCACTCACTGAAATCCTAGAAAACACACTAGGATGGTATTGATAATTTATGAAAACGATTCATAAGTCATTTTGATGTATAGGAAGAAAAATAATGTCAAATGAACACATTATGTGACCAATGTTACTCAAAGTACATGTTTTTAGTTTAAAGTTTCATTTTAGTAAGAAAGAAAGTTACATACCCAAAAACTGAGTAAACACGTTTGGTTTTTTTCACATTGATAAAATAATCCACAAGTCATTTGGGATGTTTTTTAATTAAAAACATCTCAATTTTATGCATGATTTAACCAATATGACTCCAAATGTTTATTTTTATTTAATAAGTTTCATTTTAGTTTAAAACATGCATCATAATGTCAAAACCATGAAAATGGTTCTATATTGTTTTCTCACCATTCTATATGTTATTACTTAATTAATTTACTCATAATTTTTATCATATATATATTTAGTTATTTTTCACATAGATAATTCTTGAAGATAAACTAGAAATGGTGTGGTGTGTAAGAACCAACTGCAACTCAATCTAATACACAGTGTTTCTGGTATGACTAAATGTTCAGTTTAGAATTAATATTTTATATTTTATTTATTTCTTTATATTATTACTAAAATAAAATTATTTTTCATATATAGGTGCATTATTTTTCTTGATCTGGTGTGGTTTTTTCGGATATAGAATGAGACAAGGTCAAGGGAAAATGATAAAGAAACTTTTTTGTTTTTTAATGTGTTTAATAATTTAGAGTTACACATGTAATTTTATAAAATAATGTTTAAATTTTCTGTAATATAGTTTATGTTTTTCTTGTATTTGTGTTGTAAATTTTATTTCATTTTAATTCTATGTTGGTATGGTATTTTGATGCTTTATGAAGGTGTTTAGGGTGCTGCAGTGCACTCTTATAACACATTTCACTGGTGATAGAGTGTGATGTTACCATACACTTCTGTAGGCACATTTATTAGTGATACTAAATTTTCTAATAAATAGTTCCTTTATCAGTGATAAATAAAATCATTTATATACACCTTGGGCTTTTCATCATGTTCTAGTAGTTAGCACTTCTCTAGTGCTGATAATGGTCATTTTTAGAGCTGTTAAAGGCTTATTTTATAGTAGTGTAAGAAGTATAATATTTGAGAACACCATTGTAATATATATTGAAAATATTTAATCAAATGAGATGATTATGAATCCAGTCTTAAAAAATACTAATCCTTTATGATTATTATGAGTTTATTATTATGATATGTATTTAATATTCATCTTAAATGAAGGAATATTTATTTAGGAATTACATAGTTTGCGAATACTGGTTTCATATCAGGTTTAGTTTCTATATATATTGTCATTAGATAAATTTGACAAAAACACTAGGGATAGTTCTATATTAATGAGAATATCCTAGATTTTGTTAAAATAGATAATGTGTTGTTTCCTAGAAATGAAATATCTATCAGGATACTGGTGGATGTGGTTGTTTCATAGTTTATCCTAAGGGTAAAGACCATGAGAAATTTCGGTTGACTATAAAATTTATCTTTACTCAGAGAATGATGAGTAGACCTAAGACTACACACCTAGATAGACACTCTTATGGGATATGCTTTATCTAATTAAAATTCTTTTTATGAACCATCATTTTAAATGGAGAGGATATAATCTATGAAAACTATGATAATCCATATAGATATGAGGTGAACTTGAATTATCATGGTTTTAAAGAAGGTGTCATAATTTTGGGATTCATAAAAATGATTTTCATAATCCTATATCTTCTTACTCAGATTATTGATGTTGGATACCACCCTATGTTTTTTGTTTTAATCAATGGATATAACAAGGGGAAATCATGTGAATAATGAATGTCCTAGCCAATTCGGTGACAATCCTCATAAGAAACCAAATGAAGTGGTATCCACAATACAAAACCTTATGATTATTCATAATCATCTATCTAAAATTATAATTTAAAATTTTAACCTAGGTTAATTTCTAAATTCACCAAATAAAATAAAATAAAAATTTATAGAAATTTCATGTGATAGATACCATGGAGGGAAAAGGATTTAACTTTATACATATTAATAATGATGGAATAAGCGCATAAAAAGATGTATCAAAGTAATGAGAATACATTTTATGTTTGGAAAATAAGGGCATATAAAAACTAATTTCTATGAAAAAAGGATGAATTTTATGTAGGGAAATAAATTTCATCATAAGGTGCCACTAATAGTTCAATATATTGTATCTGTTTAATGGGGGAATTATCCAAGTCAACTCGATAATCCAAGGGATAACTCCTATAACAGGGAAAAACATATTCTATTCCAGTCACATTAGTTGATTATGATGGTAAAGGAACACTTATCCCCCAATCTAATGTTAGTGGTTTCATGTTAATGTTTGTAAGAATAATTTGTATGAAAATATTATTATTCTTACATTAGTGGAATTTGATGTGATTTTCATCACTGATTAACTATATTTATATAGATCCCTTATCAATTTCTATTGACTGAGAGTAATATTAGATATTTTTAATCAACCTATTATTATCATTTGGTGTTAATATTAATACAAACTCCAAATGGAAGTAACTTACATTTAATACATCTTACTACCTATTCATGAGGGATATTTATCTAAAGTTATTATAGAGAAACTCAATATTGATGATATTCCTGTCATTTTCAAATATGGTGATGTATGTCCTGAAAAATTACCTATTCATACTCGAAATTGTGAAATTTATTTTTCAATATAACTCATACCCGGAGATATACCTATATCAATTACTCTATATAGAATGTCCCTAATTGAGTTTTAGATGTTGAAGAATATACTCCAAGAGAATCAACAAAAGGAATTTATACTCCCTAGTGTGTCACCATGGGGTGCAAATATTTTTTTTAAAGAATAAATATGGTCAAATCTATATTTTCATGGATTATCAAGAAAATAACAATATATCTATCAACTACAAGTATCTTCTACCCCATATTTATGACTTGGTTTATCAACTAAACAGATCTCAATACCTTTACAATATTAACCTTTATTATAGATATCATCAATTGAGGGTCTAGAAGGATGATATAAGAATGAAATCCTTTCATTAAGGTATATTCAATATTAAATTATAGTTATTCCTTTTAGACTTACCAATACCTGCTCTATCTTTCTAGATCAAATGAATAGAGCCTTTAAATATTACCATGATCACTTTTTTGATTGCCTTTATAGATGATATTCTTATCTATTCTAAGAGAAATAAATTGTATGAATATCATTTAAGGATTTTGTTGAAGAACTTCAATATGGAATGTGGGGTTATAAATTTAGAAAGTTTGGATTATAGATACATAAATTTTCATTTTGGGCTTATATAATCTCAAGTGAGGGTATATCGGTAGATCCTTCAAAATAGAAGTTATTAAGAAAAGGATTTGACCTACTATAGAGACTTATGTCCATATTATTCTTAAATTGGATAAATATTTTTACCATTTTTAAGAGATTTATAATGGCCATAAAATCCAATAACCATGTTGATTTATGAGGGATCCAATTTACATTAAAGTGATGAATGTGAAGAAAATTTCAAGAAACCAAACAGAAGGTTGATTAGTGCACCTGTTCACACATTACCCTATAGTGTAGAAGGGTTCGTAAACTATAGTGATGCAAAAAAAGATATTTGGATGTGACCTCAAGTAGAATGATATGAGGATAGCTTATGCCTCACTTTAATCAAAAATTCGAGAGAAAAACTACCCAAATCATGATTTAGAATTGGAAAGAGTAATATTTTAATTAGAAATATAGAAGAATCATCATTATGGTTAAGGATTGATATATATAATAATTATAAAGTATTAAAGTAATTATTCACATTGAAAGAGTTAAATATGTGTAAAAGTTTATGTTTGAATTTCATTAAACATTATGACCACTAAATTACATTCCCACCATGGAAAGGAGAATAAGGTGGAAGGTGATCTGAGTTAGAAGTACCATGCTAGTATTTCCATGGTGAGATTAAAAATTGATCCCATTATTTTGTATTTTCATAATATGTATCATGAAATAATTATAAAATGGGACATATCATATCTTCTTGAGACGAACATTCAACTATTCATCCATATGAGTATTAAACATGTGTTGATGGAAGTTGTAGAACAATAGATGAATGTGAGAAATATTATAGGTCACCCCCTTGAATGTAATGGAATGATATAGCTTATTAACCAAGTATTTTCAAATCAATACTATATTTGAAGAAATATTTATTGGATGAACCTCATTGTTCATCACTCCTTATTCATCCTGGAAGTATAAACATTTATAAATTTATGAAAGATTATTTCATTCAGGATAATGTGAAATATGATATTTTGGAATATGTATCACAATTAAAAGTATGTTAGAACTTTTAGAATAAGTGATAGAAGTGTACAAAGATGTTACAACCATTAGTCATAACATAACGGAAATAGAAAAACAGCTCCATGGATTTCATCATCAGAATCCCCAAAATATCTAAAGGTCATGATTCTATTTGGGTTGTAGTTAACCACCTTATGAAATTGTAACATTTAATTTATATCATAGAAGATGTATACCATGGTCATATTTCTAGGATATATATTATGAAATTTATAAAATTGTATTGAATAAAAAATTCTATTATATCTAATCAGGATTCGATGTTTACCTCAAATTTCTAGAGAAGTCTTCAGAAAACATTGAATACAGAGTTAAAATTTAGAACTACATGCCATCCTCAAATATATGGTCATTCTAGGATAACCATTAAAACTATATAATATATGTTTATGTCTTTTACTATATATTTAAAATGTGTTTGGGATCAATACCTTTCTATGGATGAGTTTCCCTAAAATAATAGCCTTAACCCAAGAATTCAAAAAGCATTTTATGGAACACGCTTTGTCAATAAGTGAATAAATACAATTTTTTGTATGAATTTAGATAAAAAAAGATATTATGAACTGATCTTGTTTAATAAATTCTAGATAAGTTTAGAACTATTTGGAATCAGATTAGGACTACTCAAAGTAGACAAAAACGTTAAGCATATGATCATTAGTGAGATATAGAGTTCAATTTTATTGACAAGGTATTAATATGAATATGTCATTGGAAGAAGCTTCAAAGATTTAGATATAATATAAATATGATACATATATATATATATGGGTCCCTTTAATATTCTCAATCATACTAGGATGGTAGATCATTTCTTGGAACATCCATCAAATATCCCTTAAGTTCATGATGTGCTCTATGTATCTATCATGTGGAAGTAGATAATTAATACTTCACATATACTAAAATTATAGGACATACCACTAGATAATTATCTGTCCTATAAGAATATACCAAAGGAGACACTAAATTTAAGATAGAAAGTGTTTCTTAATGATACCACTCACCTAGTGACAGTTTTTTCGTGAAACCATAAATCTAAGGAAGCTATGTGGGAACCTGATAATGTGATGAGTTAGAATTATCTGTGGTTATTTATATTGGAGTGATTGAATTTCATTAGAGACATTATTATAAGGGGATTAGAATGTAACACCTCCTAGATTTTATGATTTATTTATCCTCAAATAAATCCAAAGTGTTTAATAGCTTGCTTTACCTATAATACTGAGCTTAAATGAACCATGATATACTATTGAAATATTATTATTAAATGTTGTTTCTATCACCTATAAGTTTAATTTGAAGGTGTGAATAGGAATAAACAAATTATAAAAAATGATTAAAATTAATTAAATGGTTATTGATTGGTTAAAAACAAAAATAAAAGCAATTGAATACAAAAAAAAGAAATGATTTCCTGAAGAATTATTTCTATGAGAAGAGAGTTTTTTATAATAATAAATTAAATTAAACACAATATATGCGTTAATATAATAAAATTTTCAGATAATTGTTTTGACCTGATGTGAATCATACCATGGGCAGACAAAATCACCTGACAGATAGTAACCAATAGCCTATTATTATGAATGGTTTCATGTTGTGTACGATGTCCTTGGATGGTCTCCAATGGGTTTATTCATGGATCCTAAAACACCCAATTACCCTTGTATGCTTGATTCGTGGACCTACTTTCCAAGTTCAGGTGCTTGTTGGATAACGATTTGGAAAACGACACTTAAGGACTCCATTGGTCGAGAGGATGGGAGGTCAAACTCATCCCACCCTTTGGGGGGAGTTATTTTTCCACTTCGAGACTCTCTTATAGATTTAAGAAATGTTCATATGTTCATGAATCCTTGGTTATATCATAAGAATGTGTTTTTGGATTACCCATGGGTAGCAACATTAACCATATATATGCGCAAGTATGGAATTACTAAGATAGTGCTAATTTAATCAATATAATGAGGCGCTCTAGAGTTTATCATCATCCATGGGGATGAAAGTTGCTTTCTATCATGATTGAACCCATAAGATGAGATTCCTATATATCCTCGTGATAGGATGTAACACCCCAAGATTTCATAGTGTGTTATTTCTTCAAAATAATTCAATAACTTGCACTACACGCAACATCGAGTTCAATCGCACCATGAATTACCAAACAAGACGTTAAAAATAGGTTATGAATAGTATTAACTAAATTTTAAACTTTATATAATCCTTAAAATTTTAGAATCCATATTATGAGTTTCTTAGACATAATGTAAGAACAAATTCATTTTCAGTATTGCACTTTTATCAACTTTTAATAGTGAACCCTTTTTAAATACAATATTTTAAACTTTTTTACTAAATGGGGACATCAAAAATTTAAAATGAAACATCCCAAGCTTCCACGGTACGCTTTCCTTTGAATAATACAGTAGCGTGTGTTGTACGCAACTTCGAGTTCTAACACACACCACAACCAATCAAAGTAGCCGTTATGAATAGAAATACCTACTTTTTGAAATTATATATATTTAATATTTAAAAATGGACTTCATTTTTGGATTCGGAATATTGAATTTAACCTAGGGTGAAATTTTGGAACTTTTCGGATAACTTTAATATTTTGATGAATAGTGAAAATTACTAAATTTTAATTAAGAACAACTTTTTTTAATCAAAATAATTAATATTGATAAATTATGAATTTGAGTGGTTTTAAAGTATATTTAGAATATATTTTTACCATTTAATATAATTTTTTTCATTGGACATAATTTTACAATTAAACCAGACATAAACAAGTGTCAATCTTTTGATAGTTAGTATCTCTTAAAAACACGCTTTTTGTTTTAACAACGGGAATTAATTTTAAATTAATTTCTGCCACTTCTGTGTTTTGAATTTGGAAAAATGGATTCCATATTTTGAATCAGGATGTTCATATTGTGTCAATAGGTAACTTTTATTTTTAGACATTTTGAATAATTACTGCGGTAAATATTTTATTTACCATGGTTAAAGGGTAAATCTGGTAAATAAGGGTTAAAAAATAATATTATAATAATACACAATTACCCTAAAATGTGTCCTCACCTTATTGGTTGATACATTGTCCGACCATGGGCATCTTTGGGTCTATTTTTGGACCCCATGGAGCCACTTGTAGGTGATACGGACACTTTATTTTAATTAAGTTAAAATGAATACAAAAATGACACAAACATATATCTTTTAGAAAACAATTTGTACATAGGGTTATATATGTTGGATTTTCGACTATAAATATTCATTAGAAAGATAAAGAAATTTAATACATAATTATATTTTATTTATAATTTTTAGACATTAAATAATTTAATTTATATATGACACAATGATGATGCAGTAATTACCTAATTAATGAAAAATTATAATAATTGATATTATAAATACCTAAATAAATATAATTTGAGAATTTTTATGAAATAAAATAATTTTCTAGCTTAATATGACATGATTGGATTGATTTAATTAACTTTTTTCGAAGTAATAATTCTGTTATGAGTTTCACAAAAATCAACTATTGAATAGTTTCAAAATTGACATAAAAGAGTTTTTAAAACAAATATAATATTATTAATTGATATTAAATTCGTAAAAATCTAAGGATCGTCCAATAGACTTATATCATGATATGTGTATCATTAGTGGACCACTTGGTGGTCTCTTGGATGTATATAGTAAGTTTATTAACCATATAACATAAAAATACAAAGAGACATTGTAAAAGTGAAACTAATTAACTTAGAGTTAATACTTAAAGATAAGGTTAATATAAGTACCCAAACCTGTCTAAATTCTATTGGATGAGTGGTTTTATACACACCCCCACTTTAAAATTTAAATAATATACTTTGTAGCTTTTAGAAATTGAATATGAATTTATTATAAATTAATATTTCTAGGTTTTCCAAAGGTTCCCCTCACCCCTCTTATAAAAGGGAACTCCTACTTCTCATTTATTCACACCTTCAAAGCCTTTTGGTTCAGCCAAAATCTTCCCAAATACTCTTCCAACTTCCCTAAATACAACCTAGAGGACTTAGTTAGATCATAAAGCCAACATAATGAGCCCTTTTGATCAAATCAAAAGGAAGAACTCGAAGAAGAGGTAATGATTTCACCACCCTTTTCCATGTTCCTTTCTTCTTCCACTTCTTCTACCTTTGTTATTACCATTATAAAATAATATCTCCAGTATCATATATATACTATGATGTTATTATAAATATGGTACAACCATATTCAGTATTCTATCCACCCTTTGAATAACATGTCACCATACGTGCGTACGTACGGCTTACCATCTCCACATCGGGGTGTAATTGTTATTCAATATATTATTATGTGGATGGGTATAATAATGATGTGTAACTCATGTAAATAATAAATATAACATGTTAATGATTTTTTATATATGATATACCATCCATTTATATATTATTTTAATATCAAAAGAATGATTTTGTCGCCCGTGCGTACGTACGGACTACCGTCTCCAAGAACGCGATGAGATTCATTCTCCATCGTATCCATTAAATATAATTATCATTTTATGATTTAAAAATTATGTTTAAGGACTTGATATCATTCTGTATATGAATAATATACAACCTATCCTTTACAAACATGGCTTACATAACAAAACATATAAAAGAAAACGAGTAAGTTAACACCTGAAACAACGATAATACCAAGATATTATTAACAAATCAATGTTAAAAGATCATATATGATATCATATTAATGTATATGATTCCTGTATAATTTAATAATAATTATTTCACCATTATACAGGAGTTTAAACTACCCTAACCACGGAAATGTACAAGGTAAGGGTTTATTTCGCAATCTCTTCATTATCCGAAGTTGTTTATACGTAATAATCTACTGGGATTTCTTTATCATCCACATCCATGTTTCTTAAAAATGTATTTCAAAACATTTTTTACTATTTACTAGACAATGGGTTAAAGTCATTTATACCATTATTTGTTTTGAATGGAATCTTTCCGTCGTTTTCCAAAAAAGGCACTTTTAACCTTTTCGAAAAATTTAAGGTAAGAATATCTTTGTTTAACATATACGGCGTGTGCGGCTATTTACCGTCGTTATAAAATTTTCAAAGCATACCTTACATGCTTATAAGAATATTTTCAATGTAAATGTTTTATTATATAATTATGGGAATTTTAAATGATTTCAAAATGAATATTTTAAGAATTTATGAAAGGTACTCTTTATCAAAAAAAGAATTTTAAATGATTTAAAGATTTATCTTTCTAAATATTTTTAATTAATGTCCATGTTTTCAAAATGATTTTAAGGATTTATTTATATGGACATGAATGTTTTGAAATGATATTTCTTTTCAAAAGTTTCGAAGTGGTATGGGACACTTTTATTCAAAAAATATATTTTAAATTACTTCCTTAATAAATGTGTGACTTTTAAATGATTTAAAAAAAGAGATATTTCTCTCAAATAGTTTTGATTTCATCTATTTCAGCATCATTTGATGGATTTTAAGTTCATTTGAAGTTGATTTATTATGATACAAAACTTCTATATGGTTTTGAAGTTTTTGTGATGTGTTTGACTATGGATGTATTATTCTTATACCATTTGTGGTTTATGGATGAAATATTTACATTTTGTATGCTAGTTTTAATATGAAAGTTTATGTTATGTTTAAAACTTTTCATATGGGAATGCATTGGACTTAATATGTGACTGGTGGAGCCCGCTATAGCTCCTCGATGCATCGGTAGGTCTCACGGGACAAACTAGTGTCTTGGCACAAGGCCTTGGAAAAATCATATTTGTAGTCTTGGCACGAGGCCTTGGCTATGTGGTTATGATAGTATGGCATTATGCATTCCATAATTATGAAAGTGGTTTTTGATATTGCATATGATTATTCGATTAATAGAATATCCTTGTGAGTAAGTAAATGGAATTATTTCATTTTATTTTTTCCATACTATGTTTAAGTTCAAGTTTAAAAGGATTTTGTTTTAGTTATACACTACCTTAAATGTTTATTCTTATTTTTGAAAGTTTCCGCTATATTGTTATCCTTACAGGGCATTTGAGCTCACCCCTTTTCTATGTTTTCTTTTTCCCAGGATTTGAAGAAGTAATTTATGAATGACCTGCAGGGATAGTATATGGGGATATAAGCGTGGTTTATGAAGAAAATATGTTGTTGTAGTAGTTTTTCAATTTATGATGTAATGTAAAACTTTATGAATATATCTAGTGTCTCCAAGGCTACTAAACCAATCGTTCTTTCGAGATTTGATCTTTCTTGTGATCATGCCAATGTTATGTAATAATGCACCGACTCTGGGTAACTGGGGTCGGGGCGTTACAGTTAGTATCAGATGAAGTTTAGTACAAACCTTGGAAGGTAGATTTAGATAAACTCCGATTAGAGCACATAGACCTAAGATGGATTTTTAGGATTTGTATAGAAGAACTTCCTAGAATTTTGGTATTGTAGAGATTTTGTGAGTTTTCCGAGAAATACATCCCAGTCTGGATACGAGCAGGTAGAGGCGGCTCTGGCACTGATGTACCTAGGGGTAAAACCCGAAAACACCGCTTTGAGCTAGACTCAAACGGGAACTGGTGCACGACAATGGGCCTTACTGCACTCTTGGTTACGAAACTCCCGGGAGATATGCTTAGGATAATTCTCATTTTCTTTACAAACCATTATGAAGGGTTTATGAGTATATACTTCCTCAAAGGAGACATTTTTATGATTATGTATTATATCCATAAACTATTTAATTTATGTTATGTGTTTTACAAGTTTGGGATTAGGTATTGTTATTCATCAACAAATCTAGTGCATGCCATTGTTTAGAAATGGCGCCCAGTAGTAGGAATGAGAACTCCAAAAATTCACATGATCCAAAGAGAAGGAAGGATCATATCTTTCATGATCTTAAGCTATAATTTACAAGAGAAATAGTCTCCCATGTATTATCATCATATGAAGAAATAATATCATGTGTTGATAAGATAAGTAAAGAGTTTACTGACTCCTATGGCTTTGAAGGGAAGCAAGAGAAGAAAAGGATGGAAGAGGGAAAGATGGATAAATGGAAGAGGGAAAAGAATAATTTTTCCATATGTGATAACTGTGGGAAGAAACACCCTGGAACTTTCCTGAAAGGAATGAGAGTTTGTTATAAGTGTGGAGGAAAAGGGCACAAAGTACGTGACTGCAAGGGTAAGAAAATGGTTTCAGATGTACAATGCTTCATTTGCAAAGTGTTTGGACACTACGTGAAACTATGTCTCAGTCATCAGACTGTGCCGCAAATGATGCTATTGGATAATAATCAAGTTATGATACTACCACAGATGAAGAGGAATGATTAAAGTTATTATGTTGATTATTTCATTTGAGTGTTGTATCAACAATGTACTTGTTATAACAATTATGGAGTATATAAGGATTGTACTGCAGTACTATTTCATTATGGACTTGAGATTGTGTGGAACAAAGAAAAGTGACTCAATAGAAGGTTAAATTTTTGGAAAATATATGGTTTAGAGAAAGATAAACCATAATATGGTTCTGATACTGAGGTAGTGATTTTAGAATAATACATGATTGTTTTGGATAAATTATATTGGATATTCTTGACTACCTTGAAACTGATTAATGATTTGTATATTCCATCATTGTTGGGGTTTACAACATTTTTGGATTGAAGGAGTATATCTATTATTCTATAAGGAATAAGGGATCATGAATGTAATCAATAAGGTTTTATGATAATTCAGGATGTTGCAGTGTTTTAAAAGAATACATGATTAAGGTTTTCACATGTTATTACGTGGAAAAAAAAGGATCTTCATTTTGTTTACCTTTCTTATAAATTTGGGACTGAAGTATTTTGGATAGTTCTAGTTTGGATTATTTTGGATTTCCATAAAAGGACAACCCGTAGGTCGGGCAGCAACCCGTCGCGTTCGGCAAGGCTGCGAGACTTGAACCCACAACTGAAGGGTGATAAGGGTGTATCACCTACCACTGACCCACGTGATGTCCATGATTAAATAATGTAGTTTTTTTAAAAGCTCTGGTAGATGAATTATAAATTCATTTTTTTATAACCCTATACGAATAGGATAAATAGAATATATTTTTTCATTCTATTATCTTTTAGAGTGAAAGATGAGTTTGTGGTAGAAATTAGTTAATGGATGGAACTCTACTTGTCAAGAATATATTTTTCTTCTTCTCTTATTCTATGATGAAATTAATTATTATACTTTATTTAAGGAATCCTAAAACCAAAAATGTGTTATCCTAATACCATAAGTTTTGTTGAACCAATGGTATTTCAAATCAACATAGATTGATAAATTTAAGGACCTCAATTTTACACTTGTTTTTTATTGATGGCCTCAATCACTACCTATAAATATATACGTTTTTCCTCCAATTATATGTCTCTAATTTCCACCAATGTTCTCCTAATAGAGATCATAATTTGGTGGTGACCCTTTCATTTCTCTTTTCCTCATATTAAGACTAAATTTTAGTAACCTAATTTCCGATGTGGGTTTTCCCACAAAGATATTTTCTATTTTCAACCTTTTATTTTCTAAGAACAATTTCAAAATGCGAGGACGCAATTTATAGAAGGAGGGGAGAATGTAACACCCCAAGATTTCATAGTGTGTTATTTCTTCAAAATAATTCAATAAATTGCACTTCACGCAACACCGAGTTCAATCACACCATGACTTACCAAACAAGCCTTTAAAAAGAGTTTATGAATAGTATTAACTAAATTTTAAACTTTATATAATCCTTATAATTTTAGAATCCATATTATGAGTTTCTTAGACATAATGTAAGAACAAATTCATTTTCAGTATTGAACTTTTATCAACTTTTAATAGTGAACCCTTTTTAAATACAATATTTTAAACTTTTTGACTAAATGGGGACATCAAAAATTTAATATGAAACATCCCAAGCTTCCACGGTACGCTTTCCTTTAAATAATACAGTAGCGTGTGTTGTAAGCAACTTCGAGTTCTAACACACACCACAACCAATCAAACTAGCCGTTATAAATAGTAATACCTACTTTTTGAAATTATATATATTTTATATTTTAAAATGGACTTCATTTTTTGATTCGGAATATCGAATTTAACCTAGGGTGAAATTTTGGAACTTTTCGGATAACTTTAATATTTTGATGAACAGTGAAAATTATTAAATTTTAATTAAAAACAACTTTTTTTAATAAAAATAATTAATATTGATAAATTATGAATTTGAGTGGTTTTAAAGTATATTTATAATATATTTTTTCCATTTAATATAAATTTGGTCATTGGACATAATTTTACAATTAAACCGGACATAAACAAGTGTCAATCTTTTGATAGTTATTATCTCTTAAAAACACACTTTTTGTTTTAACAACGGGAATTAATTTTAAATTAATTTCTTCCACTTCTGTGTTCTGAATTTTGAAAAATGGATTCCATATTTTGAATCAGGATGTTCATATTGTGTGAATAAGTAACTTCTATTTTTAGACATTTTGAATAATTACTGCGGTAAATATTTTATTTACCATGGTTAAAGGGTAATTCCAGTAAATAGGGGTTAAAAATAATATTATAATAATAAAAAATTACCCTAAAACGTGTCCTAACCTTATTCGTTGATACATGTCCGACCATGGGCATCTTTGGGTTGATTTTGGGACCCCATGGAGCCACTAGTCGGTGATAGGGACACTTTATTTTAATTAAGTTAAAATGAATAGAAAAATGACATAAGCATATATCATTTAGAAAAACAAATTTTACATAGGGTTATATATGTTGGGTTTTAGACTATAAATATTCATTAGAAAGATAAAATGATTTCCTACATAAGGATACTTTATTCTTAATTTTTAGACATTAAATAATATAATTTATATATGACACAATAATGATGCAGTAATTACCTAATTAATGAACAATTAGAATAATTGATATTATAAATACCCAAATAAATATAATTTGAGACTTTTTATGAACTACACTAATTTTCTAGATTAATATGAAATTTTAGGATTGATTTAATTAACTTTGTTAGAAGTAATCATCTGTTATGAGTTTCAAAAAAATCAACTATTGAATAGTGTCAAAATTGACATAATAGAGTTTTTAAAACAAATATTATATTATTAATTGATATTAAATTCCTAAAAATCTAAGGTTCGGCCAAGATACATATATCATGATAGTTGTATCATTAATGGACCACTTGGGGGTCTCTTGGATGTATATAGTAAGTTTATTATCCATATAATATAAAAATACAAAGAGACATTGTAAAAGTGAAACTAATTAACTTAGAGTTAATACTTAAAGATAAGGTTAATATAAGTAACCAAACCTGTCTAAATTCTATTGGTTGAGTGGTTTTCGACCCATTACCACCTTAACATTTAAATAATCCACTTTTGAGCCATTATAATCCGAATATGAATTTATTATAAATTAATATTTCTAGCTTTTCCAAAGGTACCCCTCACCCCTCTTATAAAAGGGCACTCCTCCTTCTCATTTCATCACACCTTCAAAACCTTTTGGTTCGGCCAAAATCTGCCCCAATACTCTCCCAACTTCCCTCACTACAACCTAGAGGCCTTAGTGTGATCAGAAAGCCAACCTAAGGAGCCCTTTTGATCAAATCAAAAGGAAGAACCCGAAGAAGAGGTAATGATTTCACCACCCTTTTCCATGTTCCATTCTTCTTCCACTTCTTCTTCCTTTGTTATTACAATTATAAAATAATAAATCCAGTATCATATATATATTGTGATGTTATTATAAATATTTTTCAACCATATTCAGTATTCTATCCACCATTTGAATAACATGTCACCATACGTGCGTACGTACGGCTTACCGTCTCCACGTCGTGGTGTAATTGTTATTCAATATATTATTATTCGGATGGGTATAATAATGATGTGTAACTCATGTAAATAATAAATATAACATGTTAATGATTTTTTATATATGATATACCATCCATTTATATATTATTTTAATATCAAAAGAATGATATTGTCCCTCGTGCGTACGTACGGACTACTGTCTCCAAGAACGCAATGAGATTCATTCTCCATCGTATCCATTAAAGTATATTTATCATTTGATGATTTAAAAATTATGTTTAAGGACTTGATATCATTTTGGATATGAATAATATACAACCTATACATTACAAACATGGCTTACCTAACAAAACATATAAAAGAAAACGAGTAAGTTAACACCCGAAACAACGATAATACTAAGATATTATTAACAAATTAATGTTAAAAGATCATATATGATATCATATTAATGTATATGATTCTTGTATAATTTAATAACAATTATTTCACCATTATACAGGAGGTTAAACTACCCCAACCAAGGAAAAGTACAAGGTAAGGGTTTATTTCTCAATCTCTTCATTATCTGAGGTTGTTTATACGTAATAATCTACTGGGATTTCTTTATCATCCACATCCATGTTTCTTAAAAATGCATTTCAATACATTTTTTACTATTTAATAGATAATGGGTTAAATTCATTTATACCCTTATGTGTTTTGAATGGAATCTTTTCGTTATTTTCCAAACAAGGCACTTTTAACCTTTTCGACAAATTTAAGGTAAGAATGTCTTTTTTTAACTTATACAGCGGGTGCGGCTTTTTACCGCCATTATAAAATTGTCAAAGCTTACATTACAAGCTTATAAGAATATTTTCAATGTAAATGTTTTATTTTATAAATATGTTACTTTTAAATGATTTCAAAATGAATATTTTAAGAATTTATGAAAGGTACTCTTTATCAAAAAAAAAGAATTTTAAATAATTTAAAGATTTATCATTCTAAATAATTTTAATTAATGTCCATGTTTTCAAAATGATTTTAAGGATTTATTTATATGGACATGAATGTTTTGAAATGATATTTCTTTTCAAAAGTTTCTAAGTTGTATGGGACACTTTGATTCCAAAAATATATTTTAAATTACTTCCTTAATAAATGTGTGACTTGTAAATGATTTCAAAAAAGAGATATTTCTCTCAAATAGTTTTTATTTCATCTATGTCAGCATCCTTTGATGGATTTTAAGTTTATTTGAAGTTGATTTGTTATGATACAAAACTTATATATGATTTTGAAGTTTTTTTGATGTGTTTGACTATGGATGTATTATTCTTATACCATTCGTGGTTTATGGATGATGTATTTACATTTCGTATGCTAGTTTTTATATGAATGTTTATGTTATGTTTAAACCTTTTCATATGGGAATTCATTGGACTTAATATGTGATGGGTGGAGCCCGCTATAGCTTCTCGATGCATCGGTAGGTCTCATGAGACAAACTTGTGTCTTGGAACAAGGCCTTGGAAAAATCTTATTTGTAGTCATGGCACGAGGCCTTGGCTATGGGGTTATGATAGTCTAGAATTATGCATTCCATCATTATGAAAGTGGTTATTGATATTTCATGTGATTATTCGATTAGTAGAATATCCATGTGAATAAGTAAATGGAATTATTTCATTTTATTTTTTCCATACTGTGTTTAAGTTCAAGTTTAAAAGGCTTTTGTTTTAGTTATACACTACCTTAAATGTTTATTCTTATTTATGAAAGTTTCCTCTATATTGTTATCCTTACTGGGCATTTGAGCTCACCCCTTTTCTATGTTTTATTTTTCCCAGGATGTGAAGAAGTAATTTATGAATGACCTGTAGGGATAGTATGTGGGGATATGAGTGTGGTATATGAAGAAAATATGTTTTTGTAGTAGTTTTTCACTTTATGATGTAATGTAAAACTTTATGAATATATCTAGTGTTTCCAAGGATACTAAACCAATCAGTCTTTCTAGATTTTATCTTTCTTGTGATCATGCCAATGTTATGTAATAATGCACTGACTCTGGGTAACTGGGGTCGGGGCGTTACAGAGGAAGCAGAACACATGTAATCTGGGGATGCTTAACTGGACACATCACCTTTTAAGGTCATGTGATGAGGACCCATCCATGAAATTTAATGTCATATGGTAAGGAAATCTAGTTGAAAGAATAATAGTCAATGTTTCATGTGGGAATTACACTGAAGTGGCCCTGGGACTCTCAGTATAGGCATGGTCTCTTGGAAATATGTCCCTATCTGGGATATAGCCCAGTGAACACTAGGGTAGTTTGGGTGTTTGGTTTTGACCTCAGGTAGGATTCCTATGTATCCTAGTTAGTTGGGAATCAAATCCCTTATAGTTCATTTTATGTTAGGGATTATACCATATAGGATTCCCATTTGTGAGAATTCAATTGGGGCTTACTTCAAAGAGGTATACCATTTTATGAGGGTACATGATTGGAACTTACACTTTGGAGATGCCCATTTGAGAGGACATGGTTGGGTATTAAACTGTAGAGGAGGAATTTCATGAAAAATTCACATCTAGTCTTATTCTTGAAGAGCATTCCCTAGTGAATCCTAGGAAAAATTCTTAATGGGGATGAATTTTAAGGATAATGTCGCTTGAGATCAGGCCGTAGGTGGGTATCCTACGTAGCCTAGTTAGAGCAGGAATCATAGTTCTCGTAGTTTAATTATGGATGGTGGGGATGTTGTGATCATCATTATCCTCTTAGACCACGAGAGTCATGATTGGTGTGAGAAACAATAGGAATTCATAAATCTAACAAACCACACACTTTTCCTTCTCTTCTAGTGGAAAATGAGGATGATGGTGGAAGAGGACCTGACTTCCATCACAAATGGAGAGAGAAGTTCTTTGAATGTGCTAGCTCTCACCTATGTTGATATCCCGAATAGTCATATCTGTTGATCTATCTAGACACATCCCGAGGTGAGGTGAAGAGGAGCATGAGCGCCCCCTCTCCCAAGATGGTTAGGTAATTAACTCATTAGGAGTGCTTAAAAATGAATTCTGAGAAAGGGGAGAAGCATTGTTCCTCATTAAAGGGTAAGAAAAGGGTGGTTCTATTGACTTACCAATGTATCTCATTGAATTTAAAATATATTTATTACCCTTTATCCTTAGAATGGGGAGGTATCTGTGAGGATCCCAATGTTGGACCCTGGGTTACCACAGTAATTTATACTTAGAAACATTTTGGGGGCCCATACCATTGTGTGGATTTCCCACATGTATTCTCTTTCCGTGGGTATATAGATTCATAAGGGTTCACTGATTTACCTAATGGTCTATTCATATGTGTATGATGGCTTGGGAGGAGGCTTTGGCCTGATTTATTTTGAATAGTGTGCAGAAGATCCATAAGGGGCATGATGGGTATGGAAAGAAATGATAAAAACAAGAAGGTGGGATTCTTGAAAGAACATCATTCCACCTAATTTTTCTTTATAACGGATGTAAATCCATTCGTATAGCATATTACTATGGGGGTAGATGAGTTGTCTATACACTGAAGTGGTATGCGGACCTAGGTGTGGTTTGTGTACTGTAGTGTTTTGTGGCCTAAGTTTCTTCCCACATACTATCATGGTATGTTGCGTTGTAGTCCATCTATGTGGCAGAATGCTCCGCAGACTAGGGATTTTCCCATATAGAGATGTGTTATGTACTACTTCAAGCTGAAGAAGGGTCATTGATTATTCATCTTGCAGGAAGTTCATCTAAAAAGGGAGTATGGTTCTCATTTCTCCAATTATGTTCATGGTTTTACCATATTATTACACTTCCTTCTTTTATGGTTTTTAGCAGGTTTATACCTTCTATAAAACCTTCATAGTTCTATACATCGTTGGTCATTTTCCTTCAAATTATTTTGTTTATAAACTCCAATCTCTCTCATAATTCATTCCCTGTTCATTTTCCCTTGTGGTCCCTTTTATAGAGTATTGGGGAAGATGTATCTTTGGGTCACACTTCATCATTTATGGAAGACCATGAAGAAATCGTCCAGACTGCATACCACTCTGTCAATAGATATTTCTGAGAATGCAGTTTGCACCATCGTAAATCACCACCTCGATCCCATAAATGATGTAGTTTGTGGGATGTCAATGTCCTTTCCTTGTCCGTAAACTGAGATTGTGAGGATGGTGTGTAGGGGTGTACCCCTCCGTCACATTTTCTCCAACAACATAGTGTGCAGGGAACCGACCCCACTTTTCATTTATTCCGTGAACTACCTAGTTCACTAAACAATGCCTCAAGGGCCAATGTTTTATGGATTTCTATATACCTTTCGGTTCGTGGGTAATATAGTCCCCATACCCTTCCCAAAAATCAGTATGCGGACCACTTTAACCATTTTCAAAATTTTATTTCATTGGAATTATTCTCAAATTTTCATTCAAACATGTGTCTTATTCCTTCATAAATTTTTTAGGAGTATCTCCCTTTATTTTTCAATGTTTTCAAGACCCTGTAAATTACCCCATCGGAATGGGTTCTGATCGAGATGAAGAGGAGGCTATTTCTATATAGAAATCAGTCCTAAACTGGACTATTATACAATATAAATGTGAAATCATTGGGGATACCACGCCTATTTATAGGGGGCCTAGGTCATTTTCATTTACTGGACTTCTCAATTAAATGTTCTCTTCATAGTGATCTCGGCTTTCCTTTATTCAACATATTGGCTCTTTCGTAGGCTCCTTTGACCGCAAACCATGATTCACCTTCCGTGAATTGAATACTCTTCATGGTATCCTCTATCTACAAACTAAGATTTTCAATCCATGAACTTTACATTAATTTCCAAACATAAACTTTTAAGTCTTCACTTTGGAAGACTACATAGAGAGGATCGGTATGCGGCTCGCCAAGTCCATGAACCATTCGGTTTGCTGGCCATCGCTTCATGGGGCAACATCTTGTGTATCGTTTTGCGAACTGTTGGTTCACAGAGAATGCATTTCACAAACTGTTCCTGGTGTTCTGTACATGGATCCTTGATTCATGTATACTTAATTTTTTTTAATTTTCAATTTTAAATATTTCTCCAAAACATTTTGTTGCACTTTCCCTTTTGAATTATCTCGTTGATGTAGAAAGAAGATGTCTCTTTCACTAGTCTCAATGGAAGTTACCAATAGGAGGGAAACCATGGTTGATAGAATAGAAGATATACTTCATTCCTACATCATTTCTCAAGATTTTATTCTTAGAGACTAGCTATTTCTAGATCTCATAGCCTATATATTATTTCTTTAGTTTTCTCTTTACAAAATTGGCCTTGAAGACGTCGTTCCCTTGCCTATGGTTGAAAATATTGGCATTACCATTCACCTTGTTAAGTCTCTAGAGTATGATTGGATGAATATTATTTCCATGAGGGAGATCACAACTGCCTCGATCTAGGGCGACATATTTTTTTGGAATGTCTCTATGTTGACGCAATGCACTCAAAGGTATCACACTACATATTCCAAATTATTCATTCAAGATTACCCTACTAATATTAACTTGTTCGGAATCAACAATAATGGATAGTGGATCACTAAATGTGATCTTGGGTCTGGAGGGTGGTTTTCTAACAAGTGGGTATGGGCCTTCTGGATGTACCAAAACAGTATGGATATCGCTAATCAGTTGGAGGTTGTCAGTCTGCATCAAGGAGTATGAGTCTTCTAATTTTCCATCTATTCACTAGGAAAATACTTCGTGATATGATCAGTCATTGGTGTTCTAGAACTAACACCTTTCACATTCCCCATGGTGAAGTGGGGATTAGTTTATGGGATGTCTACTAGATAGGGGGACTTCATATACTTGGAATAAAGAATGATGAGTTACTTCCTATGGCCCAAACATGGGAGATTATTGAACTATTATCTCTATTGGTGATAGATTTACTAGTCCTAGAAGAGTGATTTATTGGTCATCCTATCCATTCTTGGTCATTTATTTCATTTGAATATCAGATCGGATTGTTCTTACAGGCGAGAAGGCCGAAGCTAAAATTTCATCATAGACAAACTCATCCCACTCAATAGTCTTGGAAAATTTTCGACTCATTATGTGATACACTCGAGGTGGTTTGGTACACCACCTAGGGGAATGATATCAAATCAAATGTATCACCTGAACTCAGATTAGTGGGTTTCATTTCCATGTTCATAATTGGATGGATCTTCCCCTCTCGCAATGTATTCCCTAGTGTTAGATATTGTACTTTGACAATGGTAGCCACATTGGTAGAGGGAAATCCCATCAACTTATCCATCCCAATCCTTGCTCAAATCTATGAGCTATTGGGGATGATACAGGAAGGGATGCATCCACATCATCTCAAGGGTCCATTTCAATTTTTTATGGTTGGATAGCGGATCATTTTTCTACAGCGAGAATCATCATACCGCAATGGTTCCTCAATCAAACTTCCACCCAAACCTTTTCAGTACATCCATTATTCTCCCCCTATCTATAAGCATTGATGGAGCAGTCGAACTACTGAGTAATGATTATCATCATTCTTTTTCACCTTACCCCATTCCTTATGGAATAATAGGTGATGATGGGAAGGGTTATTTTGAAGCACGTTCCTAATACATTGCACTTTGAGATGGAATCTCAGTCACTAGTATATATAGGATTACATTCTACAAACCTTATTCTCCTACAATTTTTCTAGGAAATTTGGATGTCTGCAGTGAGTCACAATCATTCATATTACCCTAGTTAAGAGGGAATATCATCCAACAATCCTTCCTTAGTTATAGTTGATAATGATGTGGGTGGACTCTGCTATGCATTTCTTCATTCCTCTCAAATAGGGCTATACATACTTATCATTGGATTATGGCCAATAGTGGGTAGTGTGCTACCAGAAAATATTTTGGACTATTTAGTTTTATGGGTTCAAATACCCTTGACCACTTCTAGTCACATTTAACTTTTCCCAATGGTGTTATGTCCCTCTAGTTTTATAGTAAGAAAGTGTTCCATTCATCACTACATTCATTCTAAGGGGGTTTCATCTGCTCATAATATCCTTGTGGATAGTGATTCAAACCCCACAATTTTTGCTGATACATTTCGTGGTCCTACAGAATGTGGTCCAAGAAGAACATCATCGGATACCCCTGGCATTGTGGTCGACCCCCTGAGCTTGGTTCCAGATATCGAATCACCTACTGGGTAGGAATTCTCCCCTAATTGGGTGACCCAGCCTAGGGTGGATCCATCTCTCATGGTGTCATTCCAAAACTGCTTACCTATTATGGAAAAGGAATAGATTTAGGGTTCTAATTATTTCAGGAGGCACCGAGATGTGCGGAGATGTGTGTGGGTTCAAATATATTCTATTGTTTCTAAAATTCCAAATACATAGTTTGCTATCATGGATGACAAATTTCCACAACTATTTACAAACTTGGGTTCTAGTGGATTTGACTACCGACATTTTCACCAATTTTTTCATCATATTATCATAGTTTGGGAGTATCTATCTACTCGTGAAGAAGACACTGCTCAATTCAACACTTCACTCTATTAGACAAAGAATTTTTGGGATCTCACTAAAGAGCTGCATCACTTAATGGCTGAAGAGACATATGCTCATGACCCAGTAATTACCCAAATGGAAGTTTTATAGAAGTATGATGCATATGTGTCCAAGTTAGAGGTGAAACTACTATCAACGATTTCCACATTTGAATTCATTAAATAGAAAATGCGGGATTGTGGTTCCATACATAAGCATGCGCATCCCTAGGTGGAAGCTGATGTTTTTATATTTTATTGTGAAATATTTTTTCTTTTCTATTAGGGAGATTATCTAGGATGCGGATATCCTGCTTATCTTCATTTAATAGAATGAAAATTTTTTAATCTCTAGTGATTTTTCTTCATTTTCTGGTAATATCAATCAATTATGATCAACTTTAATTGAATCCATAGTCTTAACTGGATATCAACTTGTGTCATAATTTGGGATAAAGAAAATAAACGAATCATGATCTAATTTTTTTATGAGTAGAGGGACTCAATGAGGATAGTTTTACTGTTCCCAATACTACATGGAAAACCATAAAAAATTTTCTTTTTCATTATCATGATAATATTTTACTATACCCAATTTTGGGTAGTCTTAACAGGTATGACTTGACTTTTTATTAGGATACCCTTTATGGGTTTTTTACCTAACAAGATTTGTATTTCTTGATGATTATTTTGAATACTATATGTTTTTTCTAAATCATAGGTTGTATTGGTTTAGTGAGTGGGTACTTGACTTTGGTATAAGCTTCCCTTTGCGGGTTTTCATCCTGGTGATTGTTGTTTCTCTTTTTTATTAGATGTTTATAGTCTCTCAAGTTGGACTATCATTTTTGATATTTTATATCAAACAGCTTTTCCCATGATTTGGAGGGAGAGGGCCCCAATTTAGGACTAATGGACCGAGGATGTCCAAATAACATTCATAAATGGATATGGGATTTCTATTGAACCTGATTTCATGATTTATGGGCGTGGGAAATGATATGGGCATGGAATCCATGTTGCATACAGAAGTAGAAATAACCTCTCCTTCAAACGAATTTTCCCTTAGTTGGTAAGCCATTTTTGTGGGCAATATATGTAGAGTCCTTGGGGCATTTTGCGAAAAGTCAAACAGAGATGTATGTCGGACACTAGCTATCCATTTCTGATGGCCATTATATTTTTATAGAATTTTGGATTGGTTTTGCTTTGGAGGTACATAGTGGGTGGCCTCTTAAGGGAATTATGTCTAAATGTAATAATAATTTTTGTATCGGATTTGGATTAAAAAATGATCACACATGAATTTGACTTGTGTAAAGGAGGGTTATTACATAGTGTAGCTTAATGTCAGAAAACTATGACATTTGAGACATATTTTTATGGTATAATTTTACTCAAACTAATGGATAGTAATTGATTCATATTTTCCACATTAGTTTGGCCAGAAATTTCCTTTATCATCAGGCATTAAAAAGGGGAAATATGAAAACCATAATCCAGAGGGTTTTCCAATCTAGGGATTGAGGTGGGAAATAAATTCCCCAAGGGAATACAGAGGTAGGAAAATCTGCTCATGAGGAAGAATTTACCCTTGGTTTACTATCCCATTTTTTGAAAACATATCTAGAGCCATTAGAGAATTGTGTGCATAGTCAATCAAAGGTATCTATAGGACACTAGCCATCCATTTATGATGGCCATTGAGGATCATAGGGATTCATAACTTTCTAAAAAAGTAGTATAGTTTGTTACTTAGGGGGTTCCTAAACCGGAAAGGGGCATCTAGGAATAAGTGGGGGTATTTTTTTCCTATCCATGGGGGTTGGTCCCTACACAGGTCTGACCCTTGCACGTGCATTGATGGGAAAACTCTATTTCATGGATGGACTAGAAATATGAGATTATAATGTCATTATGTATCCTTATGATGATATGAATCAAGTTGTGTGTTGTTTTTAAGGATAATCCCTATGAAGATCTGATTCATGCATATGGATGGGTCATTTTTGTTTTGAAAGTGAGCTTTCCAATGAGATGGGACTCACGGTGGACCTCTCTATACAGATTCATTTCCTTCATAGGATCATGGGTGGAAGAAATTATCTGGAGAATTGAGGCCTATGAATGAACATTCATTTATGAAGTCATCATGTAGTTTTAATGTCATGCGATTAGGACAATGATATAGAAGCCTCAAGTTACTGGATGATAATCGAGCTGCAATGTTATGACATTTCGAAGACATTAGTAAGAAATATAGTGTAATCCATGGTTTCAAGGGTTCTCAGATTAAGAGGAAGGACATGGAGCTAAGAATCTATTAGGCATATGTAAGTAGAAAAATATTCTCTTGAGGATGAATTTTCCTTTGTTTGATATGATATTTGTGTGGGAAACATATGTCATGTTGTACGGGAACTATGTTCATAGTCAAAAAAAGGTGTTCACAGGACACTAACCATCCATTTCTGATGGTCATGGATGATTATAAAGATACACGATCACTCAGAGCACAGAGTTTGATACATGGAAATAGTGTTCTTAGATACTTTATAAACATTCGAGCCATGATTTACCCCTATAGTTGTGAATTCCCCTACATAGATTTTGACATGTACATAGGGTGAGGCAATTTTATTCCCTCAGTGGGGTTGGGTGCAGGTTTAGAGATCCTATCACCCAAATATTGGACACCCTACCTGGGTCTGATCCACATGCAGGGGGAGGGGCATTTTTTCTATATTCTGGATTCCTTGAAGTTTAATGTCGCATGATTAGGACCATGGGATCCCCATTGTGGGAGGTAATAACCATAATATTCCATTTATGGTCATCTCTCTAAGGTGAAAATTGTGGATTAACATACTATAATGTCATGAAGAATTCCATACAGAAGTCCCTAAGCCACGTGAACAATGCTCGGTGTGAGAAACAAGGGAAAAAATTATTTCACGTCACATCTTGAGGATGGAATGATCAATAAGAGGTAGAATTTTAAACTCAAGAGTGATAGTGTATAATTTGTCATCATACAATGAGGATGGCTTATTAGGCAATTAAATTTCATGTAGTAGGGATGTTCTATTGAAATATTTAATGTCATGTGATTATGATGACATTTGTATAGTTTAATTTCATGTAGAAATGATGTAGGTGGACAGATGTGAAAGAATGAACACATAGTTATTCCCGAGATGGTCATAAAAATAAGACATTTCTTAGATTCCCTGACATAGACATAGATCTCATGAAGAATAGGGGATACTTATAGTGTTCTTTGGTGGGGTTTGGGTTATTGGATCTAGATGTCACTATGTATCCCATGTTGTGGGATTCAAACCTCCTCTGATACTTTATAAAAATACCCTTGTGCAAATATGGCCCGTTCATAGGGGGAATGATTTTCTTTTCCCTTTCATGGTGTTTTTGTGCCAGGATGAATTTCCAGGAATCTCCGTGTATCCAGTGAGGGAAGGAATCAGGGAGTCTTAGTATTTGATCATGGCATAGTAGGGGAATGATGTTGGAGGGAATGTCTTCTCAAGTGAGAACATTGTTGGGCCATGTAGTTTAACATCATGTGGTATGGATGTTGGTGGAATATTTTAGATTAATTTTGGGAGGATGAATTATCATATGAATCATGTCTATGTAAGGTCTAATCAAGTCAGGATATTCTTACATGACCCAAACATGATGGGGGAGAAGGTGTAAACCACGATCCCATGGACCCTTGAATTAGGAGGAATAATGTGGTTCTTTGAAGCTGTTAGGCATACAGATGTAGGAATTTCATCTCCTAAGGATAAATTTTCCCTTGGTTGACATGCCATTTTTGTGGGAAACATAAGTAGATTCATCGGGTCACTGTGTGCATAGTCAAACAAGGGTGTCTATAGAACACTGACCGTCTATTTCTGATGGTCATTGATGTTTATGGGGATCTGAAACTACCCAGGTTATGGAGTTTGATGGATGCATAGAATATATTCGGGTACATGGGGAATTTATTGACTGTTATTAGATATCAAATATAAAGTCCCCCCACATAGATATGATCTATTTTTTAGGGATAACATGATTTTTTCCAAACCCTTGTCATAGGAAACAAGGTTCAGAATCTCTTGCTCAGATTTTCATTCTTTCACAGAACATATGTGAATTTTTATTTCCTTTTTTCATGGTTGGACCCAGGTATGTGGAACATAAGAATTACTATGTATCCAATGAGAGTAGGAATAAAACCATGTGTAATCCTTATAAAGAAGCTCCCTACAAAGATATTATCAATATGCAGGGAATAGGGAATTTTTTAGGTGGTGGCTGGACTAGGATGTAAGATTTGAGCGTCACTATATATCCTTCAAGGAAAAGAATCAAGTTATACGTAGTTATTGGTGTAAATTGTAGTTTTACATCTTGCAGTAATGACTTTGGCACTGCAGTTTTAGGTATTTTAGTAAGGACGTTGGCTAGTATTGAATAGGTATATTTGTGAGGAATCCACTACCGATACTTCAATCCCACATAAGAAGCACTCAGTGTGAGAAACAAGGGATAGAAATGGAGTAATCTTACACATAGGGGGATCATGGGGAAGGATAGAGGAATTTTCCCACAAAACATTGTTACATCCATGCCTATGTCTGAAGATCCAAATGATGTTTATGTATCCTATAGGGGCATGAATGAACCCATATACAGCTCTATGAATAAACGCCCTACATAGGTCTGACCCTTGTGTAAGGAAAAGTGGAATTTTATTTTTGGGTGTCGGTTGGACCAAGACAAAGAATTTGGGCATCACTATTTATCCTGCAAGATCCAGAATCAATCCATGCATAGTTCTAGAAACTCCCTTTGCTGTTCACATCCATGCATTGAGGGAGGGAATTTTAAATCAATCTTATTTTATGGTGGTTGGACCGGGATGGAAGATTTTGGTGTCACTACCTTTCCCATAGGGGTATGAAACTTGCCACATGTAGTTCTAGAGCTATCTCCTTATATAATCTTGGATCATATATAAGCATGGGGGAATTTTTAACCATCTTTTTAATGGGGTTTTAGCATACATGTATCCTTTGTTCTTCTGACAGAAACCTTTACCACCATTCCTAATCTCACAAGATCTATTCTCGGTGTGAGAAGAAAATAATAGATAGGGTATCCTCTCATGATACAGAGTTAGTTGAGAGTACAATAGAGGAATTCGTTACCCTGTGGTGGCTGGGCCAAGATCTAGGTTTGAGACATTACTATGTATCTCATCAACAGATGGGAATCAAGCAGTATGTAGTTCTATGAAAATATGTTCCATGTACTGATCTAACTTGTGCATAGGAAGGAGGGTCATTTTTTTATTGTGTCTAGACCAAGGTGAAAGATCTGGGTGTCGCTATGTATCCCATCAGTAGATGGAAATATGGCAGTGTGTAGTTCTATAGCATAGCACGAAATGTGACCGATGATGGGGGCAATGTCCCCTCGGGTGCGAACATTGTTGGGGCCATGCAGTTTAACATCATGCAGTAAGGATGAATATGATAAGAAGTTTAATGTCATGCAGTATGGATAAGGTTTCTAGTAGTTTAACATCATGTATAATTAATGACTTCATCATGCAGTTTTATATCATGCGATCAGGATGACTTCCATGCTTTTTGAAATATGAAACATTTCTTTAGAAACCTCACATTGGTTAGAGCTATAGTTAGTTTTCCATCCATTTAATTAAGGGAATATGGTTCATTGGTGTAAAAAAATTTATGACATATGGTCCTTCCCATTTCAACTCCAAATTTCGTGGTTTCCCCCCATGTATCATCAGGGTTCTGAGGAACAACACCATTCCTCCTTTGAGGAATGACTGGAGGAAAACCTTTTTATTAAATTATAATGAAATCTGATTTTTTTAAATTCTATATGGTGTGAAGTGTGAAATATTTTCTCATCCAACAACTCCAACTCATCAACCTGTTATTGGGGTTAATAATTTTTTCTGACGCTTTCTTCGGGACGCGTGTGTCCATCTATTTGAGGATGGAGATGTTGTTTGTTGCCTTGAATTCCCGCATTCCAAAGGAAGGTGGAATCCATTCCTTATTTATGGACGTTTGATCCTTGACCGAAATGGGATTATGAGATTTCAGTTCTTCCCTTCATGGATTCCTCCTCGAAACTCATCACCTAGCCTAGGTCTCCCTTATAGATTTAAGATATTTTTCATGAAACTCTTCACAGTGCCATATCTTCATGGACACCAGTTAATTACACTGATTTTCTTAGGACATTTCGAGGGGTCCGGTCAGGGTAGTATCCTTCAGTTGGGGGAGTAATCATGTTGGAAAGCACTGGAGTGTATGGCCACAAGAACATTGGCGTGTATGGGTTTCTTCCCCTTATTATAAGGATTCTAGAGGGCGCGAATGTCCGAGGCATCCCACGTTGACTGCAGGGAATTATATGCCATAGGCATGTATCTAAGGATTTCCTCAGTTTATTATGTTTAACCCAGGGTATGTCGTTGATTTAACATCTAGAAGAGATGGATCAGACTGATTTGAACACTGACTAGAGCGGATCAGGTGAGTGCAACCCCCCAAAGGGAACATCGATGTAGGGGATAACACATGGTTAGCTAACCGATTGTTGTTATGGTCAATGAGGTGGCATGATCTCGTTGGGATGTGGTGGCCTGGGTAAGAATCAAAGTGGATGATGGATGTTTAACTGAAGAGGGTGGAGAATGAGATGGAGTTGACTCAAGGATGGCGGTGACGTTGGGATTGAGTATCGAAGAGACATCCTACGTATCCCTATGGTAGGGAATCAAAGTCCTCATAGTTCACTTGAAAGCGGATTACCATCGATTGGGGAATTCAACGGCTTACCGTTGGATGGGGTTACAATGGATTACCGATGGATGGGGTCACAATGGCTTACCGCTGGATGGGGTCACAACAGTTTACCACTATACGAGGGGTCACAATAGCTTACCACTGGATGGGGTCATAATGGCTTACCATTGGACGGGGGTCACAATGGCTTACCTATGGATGGGGGTCACAACGGATTACCGCTAGATGGGGTCATAATGGATTACCGCTGGACGAGGGTCACAACAGATTACCGCTGGATGGGGGTCACAACGGCTTACCGCTGGATTGGGTAAAACCTCATGGATGATTCCTATGTAACTTGTCTTGGAAAGTATCAAAGACCTCGTAGTTCAGGTGGGTTTGGTGAACCACTATGAAGATGGTCGGGACCAATGGATTACAGACTTGATCCTTAGGGAGGCTTCCTACACACCTTGCCTTGGTAAGGATCGAAGACCTCATTGTTTCTGCTGGGTTCGGTGAACTGGCGTGAAGATGGTAGGGACCAAGGTATGTTGTACTTGAACCTCGGAGAGGCTTCCTACTTACCTTTCCTTAGTAAGAATCAACGACCTCATAGTTCAGGTGGGTTGTGTGGGACTTACACTTCAG
Organism: Viscum album; assembly: GCA_963277665.1. Classification (NCBI taxonomy): domain Eukaryota; kingdom Viridiplantae; phylum Streptophyta; class Magnoliopsida; order Santalales; family Viscaceae; genus Viscum; species Viscum album. Next base: position 920,628,305 of record OY728145.1, read on the forward strand.
GATGCCCAAAGAGGATGTCATGGTCAATGCTTACTCTAAGCACACATGAGTCATGCTCGTTGTGAGAAACAAGAGGCAACAAGGACCTGATGATCACGTCCAGAAAGTTGCGTTTGTGGGAAGTAGAGTGGGTATGACAGGTAGTTAGCAACCCAAAAATGAAATAGAGAATAACACATGGTCTGTAGCTCAAAGAGGAAATATGGGCTTACACACGGTTATCATCACGTGGAGGTGGTGATTGGGACTTACTAAAGGATGGATGCACAGGTGGTTACAAACCCAGCAGGAGAGGGATTTGGCACCCAGTAAGAGAGGAGGAGTCGGGGTGCTAGCTCCTGCAAGAAAATCTAGGGGCATGCACAAGGGTGGTTGCCCTTTCCCCGTGGACAAACTCCACTTCGGTAAAAAGGATTTCATTCCATGTGACGAATGATCTCACTCTAGTGGAGACAAGTGGGCGTAGAGAATGTCTGAGATGGGGCACCATGCGTGCAAGGCGCGGGGTTAGGTCATAGTTTAACAACATGTGTGGAGGATGATTGTGCTTGGGAGTTTAACGTCTTGTATATTGGATAATGTGGGGTTGCTCCACACCCTTAGGACTTACATAACTGATACCCACCATGCCCTTGAGGGAAAGAAGACATCGGTAATTTCGTGGCATTGGGGTGTTGTGGAGTGATCCATTGGGGGGTTCACGTTAGCATGGCTATGAAAAAATGCAATAGCTGTTAGTGTGCCTATGAGAAGAAGCATGAGGCGAAGCAATGCAACAGGAAGCACAAACCAAAGGACCTTGAAACTTCTCCGTGCCAACCTGAAGGGCCACACATGAATAAAGTGTGTGATGCAAGTGTGTTGCGCATGATAGGGTCTCGAACAAGGTGCCTTAAGGTGAGGTAAATACATGGATTTCACGTAAGAGAATGAGACAGGGCAAGATATAAGGACCGCACGCATGATTCATGGGTTGGGTGCAAGACGAAGGGCTTGCGGGCAAGAGGGACTAGTTGAGCGTAAGGAGTGGTTGCACGGAAGATGGAAGGTTTGCGTGCAAGATGGACTGGTGGGGCGCAAGACGGAGGGGTTTCACTCAAGAAGGAAGGTTTGCGCACAATATGGATGGGTAGCGCACAAGAGTGCCTGACGTAGGGGGAACAAGCATGCAAAAGGGGACCCCTTACACACAAATGACTTTGAGAAGAAATTAAATTCACGAGGTTCAATCCCTAGATGGCCCACCCAAAGGCGCCCCCTCGAGGGACCTGTTGCACAAAATCCAATACCTGAAGGCCATGGGGTTTTGTTCACGGTTTCGGAAGTTGGGTTTTTATGCAGTAAAGTGGCGCTTCATCTTCTATTACCATTCCTGAAGGGTGGGGATACAATTTATTTTATAGTCAGAGTCCTCGGGCGTTCGTGCAAGGACCGGGCGCGCAATCTCCCGTCCAATTGCAGCTTGGATGCGCAAAGGGGGTTGGGTGAGAAAAAACCCATTTGACACCGCCTTAGGTGCGGAAACAGGGCCAAGCACGTAAAGCTGGTGTTGACGGAACCTTGTGCATGGAACAAGGGTCGGGCGCGCAATCACTCGTTTGACACTGCCTTGGGTGTGGAAATGGGGTCAGGTACGCAAAGTCGTAGTAGACGTCACCTTGGGTGTGGAACAGGGGTTGGGTGTGCAAGATGTTCCACTCTGGAATTCCACTTGCACGAGGCCCCCAAATCTTGCACGCCTTGACCAAATCTGTCGTGCGACCGCTTCCTGGGCCCAAAAATCTCTTCTTTCCATCCTGGATTCATTTATTGCTCTATTATCCACCTGATTCGGCCCTTCTCCAAATTTTAGCGTCACCAAATGCCCCCCCCAGAATCGGTGCTAAAAGAGACCTTGAAGGTCGGATACTGAGGGAACACCAAAAAATATAAAAGACCTCTTTGGTGGCGTAGAAAAATGAATTTTTTCCAAGAAATATTTTTGTGTGCATTTGGAAGGCTGATAACCACTTTATAAATAGTCCAAGGGCCCCCTATGCCCTATATTGACTTTTTCTGCACGACATGAATTTTTCTCTCATGCACGAAAATGATCTCGATCCACGTGTAAGATTCCATGGATGACTCTGGGTTTTTTGATCCATCCAAATGTTTCCACGCACATCAACCTTATTTCATGCCACTAACGCTTTTGCGTGCCGAATCTTCATTCTATTGCACTGATCCCTTAGGATTTCCAAAATGGTCGCCAAACAGACCGATGTCGAAAGGGAGGTTGTCTCTACTACCAGAAGAACCCAAATAACCACAAACCCTCAGAGTATTCATGGAAGTAGGGTTTCATTTGATAACCAAATTCTTTTTATCATGCTTGCTCATGCTCAAAAGGATTACATGTAGAGCGGTAGCCTGTCGCTAAGGAACATCGGTCTTCTGAAATAGGAGTTGATGCCCAGTTTCAAAAGAGACACACCGTGGTCGTGGGTGATGCACAAGGATAGTCTCTACAATTATATATTACCAATAATGGCCATCCTGCTAGGGAAATACAGAACACAGCCATATATGTCCTAAAACCACAGACCAGGACAGTTGTGGGAAGCGATCCAGTTTCCAAGGAATCTCTTGCTATTTATGTGAGTAATTTCAGAAGAAGCATTATTGACAAGACGAAGGGATTACCAGAGTGTGATTTTAGATCTAGGGGAAACTTTACCAATGAATTGGAATGGGTGTAATTGTAATTTCATATATGTGATGAATTCTGGTCGGAGCTACGGGCCATGGGGCTTTTTGAGGCTGTTTGGACGTCCCAATTCCACTTCTACCGACAGCAGGACTTAGTAGAAGAGTTTTTCAGTCGATGGTCGCCTCATACAAACACTTTTAACCTCATCTATGGGGATGTGGGCATCATCATGTGGGATGTCCACTATATTGGGGGAATCCCCTTGGAGGGATATCAATAAGACAAGTTCCTCCCGACCGAGAATGTTTGGGGGGATAGGACCTGCACCCCAATCCTGTCATGGAACCTCCTAGAGCAGGCTAAATAAGAGCTCAAAATAATATATATCATTAAGGAAATATCCTATTAATGGTGGTTTAGTCACTTCTTGACGCAATACACGGCCGTGTAGATTCCAGGATGAGGAAAACAATGCCCAAACCCATCTCAGATGGGAAAAGCGGGATCATACTGGATGCTTTTGGAGACAGGAGAGTACTGATCATGGGGATTTGGAATTAATGAAGGTCGATACCCAAATGTGTGATATTTTGGGTTCCTTGCTACGTTACTAAGTGGATGGTTTTTTCCTATGAGGTATATAAGGATGGGATTCTGCCTGGGGATGTTAGTGAGGGCTGGGATTATATTGGCAAAGAACAAGGTTGTCCTAGTGGTCCTAGTGTTGGCAAGGCTATACAGTATTCTAGGGCGCATATCAAGGGGAAGTATGACTAGGAGGATATGCAGGCTATTCCAGATTCTCCATGGTTGTGTCGCAGCCCACTGTGGTGGGTATGGCTTCTCGAATTCCATTCGCCCTTGATAATGGTATGTAACCATCCCTCTTGAACATCATTGGAATCCGCCCATTGATGCTCAATGACGACAAAGTCAAGCACAAGATCGGCAGTAACACCCACTTCGACTTCCACCCATTCCGAACCCCGGTCGGCCAAATGGTAGATGATGGGAGGGATCCACTAGAGTAGAGGGAGTACCTTCAATGCATCGGGGGCGGTGTACTAGTGGTCCAGATTCATGGAAAAATATTCTACCAACCATCTATACTGACCTAGTTCCCTAGGAAATTCAGGTGCATGCATCGGATTCCCAATAAAGTATACACATAAGATCGGCTAGTGCAACATCGCTGCATTTTACTTCAGCTATGGCTTATTTTCACAATGGCATGCTTGGGAGAAATCATCACTCTCCCCCCACCCCCACCAATGTCAGTGCGAGACTATCCACAGAGTATGTTGAACACTGGAAGAGAACGTATTCTATGGTGATTATTTGGAAACGCATCCGACTGATCAAGGTACCCAGTGTAGAGCTCGAAGATTGAGAAGGTAGACGATGTTCCGCAGGGGGGATTGAGGCAAAAAATGGATCGATCAGCTAGCACGGCGCAGGCCGGTCCTTCGTCGGTAGGGGCATCACAGGCTGAGAATGTGCCTCCCCCCTCTGGGGATGGGTGGTCTTGTGAATGACCTTGTGGTCCAACTAAGGAATTCCAAGGAAAGAAACTTAGGTACATCCTGATGTTGTCTACCAATGCTATCTTACATCCTTTGTGGTCTTCTTGGAAAATGTTGAGACAATCCATGTCTACTAAAGAGTTGTGGAAGAGGATGATGTGCACCGAGCTCGATCTTCTAGACATAGGGCACATCTAGATGTTACACAGGGTAAACATTCATCGTTGACATGCATACCTGATTTCCATGGATATGTACGCATGCCAACAGGGGTGGTATGAATAACTGCATCTCCTGGTGAAAGTAATGCTTGGCCAGGAGCATGACCCAGATAGGCTATCATCCGGGGATGATAGTGTTGAGGATGAAGAAGAAGAAGAAGAAGGACATGAAGAAGAGGACCAAGTTTAAGTTCTTGGTGGTGAGGGGCCTTTAGAAGCTCCCACTCACTAGTGGAGTTCCCGAGAGAGTGGCGAAATCATCGGATCTGATGAAAAACTAGCTGAGCATCTCGAGGGATGGATATATCATTATACCAACCTTTATCTTTTCATAATAATGACCCATCAACCAAACCTTGTCCTATTCAGGAACACATGGGTGAGGGTCCCCAGGGATCCAGCCTATAGGTTGTGTAGATATACCTATAGAGACCAGCGAGCAACCTTGGGAGCCAGTCCTCAGGACCGAGCATAGTGGGGTGCCGATTTCAACTAGACTAGGCGATAATGAGAAAGAAGGTGAGCCCCCTATCATCCCCATGGTTCTAGAGGAGTCGACGTCAATGATCAAGTTGACAAGAACCGAAGGCTCCCCTTTGGTGGTGGCCCCCGCCTTGACACATTCATTGGACACCATGGCACTTGGCTCCTGTAATCCCTTTCTCATTGGTTTTCCACTTTTCTGGAGAATTCAGCTAATAAAGATACTGATTCCTGATTCAGTGATCACAAGGTTGGAGGCACGAAAAACTATTGAGTCCAGGACATCTGTGGGAGCTGGATGGGTAGCGGCTGTGTCGACATTTATAGAAGCAACCATTCTTGGTGGACCTACCCTGGTACTCGATGATCCAGATATTGCATTGAGGGATGGTAATGCTGCCAAGGTGGAGTTCCAGCCCTATGAGAATGAAGTCACTGACGGGGAGGAGGTTCCCGAAGAATACATAACTACTGAACTACTCGCTGCATTCCCCAAATAAGGGCCCACATACCCTAAAGAAATTGACGATTCCAACTCAGACGATGTGGAAGAGATCCGTATGACATGGAGCAAGGCATGGAAGTGCATTAGATGCTTCCTCATCCAACCAAAGGCAGAATGGATAAGTTAGATGGGGTCACTCCACACATGGATACACATTCACTATGCAGAAGGGGTAGATGCTTACCATTGTCATGTAATGATCCTTGATTACATGGCGGAGAATATACATGAAGATAGCTAATGTTTAGATGTTTCCTAATGCCGGGAGGATTCAATGAATACTCAGGATTTCCTGGAGGCAGAGTCGGAGGTCCAACGCCTTGAGAAGAAAATGAATGAATGGGAGACGTTCATTGAAAACCAATCTGAGCACATTTAGTGATTGAAGGCCCAGATTGAAGATGCTTAGGATGAAATAGCACCCGCGAATCATCAAATGACTGGGCTCTAGACTAATCAATCACATGCATAGGCCAGGAGTCGCAAATTGTGCCCCGATGCAACTATTGAAGATAAGGATCTCATGGGACTGGAAGCGATGCTAGAGGCCACAAGTCGGTAGTTGGTAGTATTGGAGTAGTATATCCAAAATTTCGATCCTTAAGGGCCTTGTTTTGGCCGACCCTCTTAAACACATCCTTCTTTGTTACTTCCAACTCTGAATTGTATGAATAAATGGAATACTTTCTTGTTTATTTTAATCCACTTTGACCATAATCCTGAAGTAAATAGCGATCCATTGTTAAGCTCATCTGGGTCAGGTCCTATGTGAGAAACAAGGGATCCTAGAACTATTACTCCATTTGATGGTCGGAGTAACAATCTTACATCGGACACTCCTGATAGAAAAGACTCTTTTGGGCTTCTGAAAACAAAGGGGGAGACCTGACTGGAGAATAAAGTCCTCGGAACAGCTGAACTTTCACTTCTCCAACATGCTCTAGTGCATGGGAGGGGTAACGCTAGGGGAGTTAAAATCGATTTGAACATAGGAGAGTGGGAAGTGTGACTCATGTTACCCAAAATTTGGAACACTATAGGGATGGCATGACAATGAAGGATAACTATTGACTGTGTTTGAAACACAGTATACTTATTGAGTTAGCCTGAAATGGGGATAAAAAATGAAGGACAATGGATGAACATGTTTAAATCTCGGGGCATGACTCGAAATGTCATCCATTATCCTTCCAGAACGTTTCCCCAGAATAGTAGGTGAGCCATAGGTCGAGCATCTATACTATTAGGAGGTTCCATTGGGTGTGAAAGAGGATGACAGTCCAAATGAAGGGAACTAATAGCATGGAATTGGAGTGATGGGTTGTTTGAATGTATTTCAACACTCTTGAAATCACGTCTCCATGATGAAGGAACATTAGGTGGGTGTATCCGTCTAATCATGGATCAAACATACTTATGGGAAGGACCTCTTTGGCAGGGGACCTGGTTCATCCCATTATTAACATGGGGAATCCTAAACGTGTTTAGGGTAGAATGAATGTTTAGTGTCATGCACTGAGGACATAAAGACTCTTATAGTTTAATTTCATACGATATGAAGAAGGTTGAAAGGGGTGATCTCAGGAAGGGAGTATGTTGGGTGGTGGCTATAAACCTGAAGTGAATGAGGACATAAGGAGTTAACGCCACACAACATATCCCCAAAGAGAAGGGAAAAAAGTGAAAGTTAGGGTAGGCCCAAAGAAAGGTTCTTGGAAATTCCTACGTACCCCATTAGGATGGGAGTCAAGCCATACATAGCTCTGAAGGCACAATTTAATGTCATGTAGGGTGATGAAAGGCATGTGTAGCATGGATTCACCAGTACACATCCAACCAGAACTACTAAGCCCACATGAGTCATGCTCGATGTTGGAAATAAAGAGTAGTGATGGGACTTTCCTAGCACAGGAAGGTACATGTCATGGGTGATGGGATTCTAGGTGAATGAAGTCTCAATGACGCCAATCCACCTACTTGACGTGCCTAGATGCACAACGGGGTAAATCTAAGTATGTTGGAATCCCACTTGAACATAAGGAAGTAGAAATATTTGAGTCATGATGCTCGAGATCTAGACTATAATGATGGTGACATGATGATAGTGGATAACTGTTGACCATGTTCGAAACATAGAATCTGTTTCACATTATCTTGGGATTGGGATGGACAAAGGAGGGTCGACCACTGACCATGTTCGAAACATGAGACCTGTCGCAAATGTCATTTGAGGTCTTCAAGAACGTTGTCCCAAGATGGTAGGTAATCCAATGTGGCATGAGACCAGGCTGTAATGGGGGTACCTTCAGACGTGGAAGAGGATGAGGATCTAAATAACGGTCTCATGAAGCTTGGACATGGAACGAGGGAATGTCCCTGTGAAAATTCCACACTTCGGAATTTTTTCCACAATGCATCTGAGTACGACAATAAGATGTATCAGATAGAGGGAGACATGTCCCTTTCCATCAAAAATGGTCATGGGGTCATACGCTTCCAACTTAAGGATCAAGGGTGGACCATTAAGGGGTGACTTGATTTAATGGACTTTGAACTGGGCGGCAAAGTAGCCAAACCCAACATGTAGTTTCCATAGAGAGATCTTAGTTTAGAGTCATATAACATGGACCATACATGGTAGGGAATGTGGGAGACACATGGTGAGGTAATTATAAAACCCAACGTGGATGAGGACTTGGATTCTGGATCACCATCTGTTCCTTGGGGAGCTTTTAGGGCGAGGGACTGAAAAAGAAAGTTAGGTTGGGCCAGAGGAAAAGTGCTTGGCCATTCCTATGCATCCCATGCCAATGGGAATCAAGACACATGAAGTTCTAAAACATAAATGGTAGGATACTAGTGTCATAGATAATACATTTGTGCGGGTCTAGCCCTTGAACTAAAAGAAGTGGTATTTGATAGATCTTGTTTGTCCTTTAGGATGAATGTCTGTTCTTTTTTGAAGTGATGGACCTAGGATAGAAATTCCAGGTATCACCATTGGAATCAAGCTGTATGCTAACATTGATAAATGGTATGGTGTGAGACTGATACCAAACATGATGCCCCCTTAGAGTGAGGATATCATAGTGCAGTGTCGTTTTCCATTGTGTGGCTAGGATGATAATGTCATAGTTTAGGGTCATGTGATGGGACCAGCCATGCACTTTAACATCATACCGTATAGACGTAACAGTTTAAAGTCATGTGGGACTAGGCATCCTAGTTTAAATTAATATGGCTCGAACATATACAGGAGAGATGAAGTTCCAGAGAGAGAGTGTATGGCATGATAAATCATGCCTGATGTGAATTAGGACGAGTTTCACATCATACTATGCACGATTCCATGTAGAAAACCTCAGGCCGAGGGGTCAAAAAAGGTTATAGGATATGGGACCAGAGAGTCTAGCCCCTATTCAAGCTGAACCTGTAGAAGATATGTCTAGGTGTTCCTACGTATCCCATGACAATGGGAATTAAGCCACACGTAATTCTTGGAGGAGCCTTTTAATGTCGTGTGGGACAAACATATGGTTTAATGTCATGTGGGACAGGAAGTAGGGGCACTAAATCCTATAAAGGGGATTATGTGGTGCGGCTATTGCAAACTCGACATGAATGAGGGCATAAGCTCACATGCACCACATCATGCGGTTCTATAGGAGTTAGGGCCTAGAATGCATAACAGAAGAAGTAAATCAGTGGAACTTAATATGGACCCAAAGACGAGATGTTTGGGTGTTCCTGTGTATCCCATGAGAATGGGAATCAAGCTATATGTAGTTCTAACAGTGATCTTAGTTTAAGGTCTTAGAGCTCAGACCAAAGAGAAGTGGAATCCTTCCAAGTTACTGCGGACCTCAACCCAATCCCTAAGCCCACATGAGTCAAAATAGGTGTGGGAAACAAGGGTAGAAGTGGTTTTTACTATACATAGAATGCACGCCAAATGGAAGTCGGTGCGGAGACCCGAATGAAGCCTTTACCGTGGGTTTTGTCCTCCCAATGTGCAAATGTGCACTAAGGAATAGCTCCAGGACTGTCAAAATTTTATTTGTACATGATGGGGTGGAAAATAATGTGAATCATGTAACAAACATTCAAGGCTTAAAGGGGATGGAATGACGATGGAGGATAAATGATGACTGTGTTTGAAACACAGCATCTGTACCGTGTGGCCTGAAACGGGAACAACAAATGAGTGTTGACTGCTGACCATATTCACAACGTGGGACTTGTATTGATTTGTTGTCTAAAACCCTTGAGGATGTTTTCCCGTAATGGTAGGAGATCCTTTAGGCCTATCATCCATGGAATTTGGGGGTCCATTCGAGTGTGAAAGATAATGGAAGCCCAAATTCAGAAGAACACGAAGCCTGAAAAGTGGGTGAAAGTATGTCCATGTTGAATCTAACACTATAGGTTCTAGACCATAGTACTCATGTGCAAATTTATGAATCACCAAAGAGTGCAGAGGGACCTGACTTAAGGGAAACCAACTCAAAGATATGAATGTAGGGAAAGGGAGAGAAGACTGCTCAGGAGAGAGAGGTATGTGGTGTGGTTGTTATAAACACAAGGTGAATGGGACCATGAACCCATACCACACGGTATACCCCTATTTTATAAGAAAATAGTTCAAGGGGCCAAAATTATAGGGAGGTTTCTAAGAGATGGGGCTAGACCTGAAGACCAGACGTTTGGGCGGTCCTACGTATCCCATGAGGATGGGAATCAAGCCACATGTTGTTTTGGGGAAAGTATGATTCTAATAAGGGAAAGATACCCCAATGAGGGGTTTGTACAGCATGATGAGTAACCAATGTGAATGAGGAATTAATTCTGCACCACACTGTATAACCCTTAGTGAGAACTTGGTCCAGGGGCCCAAAAAGGCCAAAGGGTCTGAGGATGGCCCACGGACAGAATGTCATGGTCATCTTGCAGTTTAACGTCTTGTAGTGAGAACGACGGTAGGGTTAAGGTATCTCATCAAGGAATATGAACGACATGGTGAGAAACATGACATGAATGGAGACATAATCTCGCACTACACCATACAACTAAAAGTGAGAACTTGGGACAAGGGCCCAAAACGGCCAAAGGTCCTGAGGATGGGCCATGTACAGAATTTCATGCCCATCATACAATTTAATGTCTTGTATTCAGGAATATGGTTGGGGTAAGGTATCTCATACGGGGATGTGTACAGCACGACGAGCAGCCTGACTTGAATGAAGACATAATCTCTCACTACATCATACAACCCTAAGTAAAAACTTGGGCCAAGGGCCCAAAAAGGCCATGGGGCCTGAGGCTAGGCCACAGACAGAATGTCATGGTCATCTTGCAGTTTGACATCTTGCAGTAAAAACAAAGGTGATCTCAGTTTTGGGTCATATATCTCAGACAGTATATGTCTAGTTTAATGTCATATGTGTGGGACAGAGATGGAAAATCATCGTGCTTATGGAAGACCACAATGTGGCAACGATGATAGAGGACAACTGTTGACCAGGTTCACAACACAGTATCCACCCTTGTGTGACCATAAGGCGGTGAAAAATTGAGCATCTACCGTTGACAATATTCTCAACACGGGACATGTATCAACTTGCTGCTCACAATCCTCGAGGTCGTTAGATTGCAACGGTAGGAGAGTCCTTGGGCTGAGTATCCATGACATTTGAGGGCCCTTTTGGATATAGAAGGTTATGGAATCCCAAATGATGGGACTCATGAAGCATGGCAGGGCCTGTGCTTGCGGGACGAACGATAAATGAAGGGGTGGATGCCTCAAGGGGATATGTGAGGTGTGTCAAAATAGCCCAACATGAATGAGGACGTGATTCCATACCATACCACACAATCCTAAATGAGAACTCGGGCCAGGGGGGCGAAGGGGTCGAAGGACCTGAGGCTAGGTGCCCTAGCCATCTGTGGCCATATGGCCTCCCATGCGGGAATTGCATCATCATAGCACCTATGCCCACATGAGCAAGGCTCAGTGTGGGAAACAAGGAGTAAGATTAGGCTCTCCCCATCACATAAGGGTCCAAAAGCTAGAATCACCCTCCTTCTTGAACCAGTCCTTGATTTGGAGAGACGGCGAGGCAGAATGAACCACTACACTCCATGTTTGGGACATATGGGGGTGGTGACAACGACAAAATATAGTTGTTGGATAGATTCTAAACACATCATCTATACCATGTGACCCGAAATGTGGACAACAAATGAGCGTCGACCGCTGACCATATTTGTAATGCGGGACTCGTATCTTTTTGTTGTCTAAAACCCTTGAGGGCGTTGGCCGGAAATTATTAGAGAGCCCTTGGGACAAGCATCCATGCCATCTGGGGGCCCTTCTGGATGTGAAAGATAATGGGAACCCAAATGATGGGGTGTGTGGAGCATGAATGTGCTCATCAATTCCAAATAAAGCTAGACCAGAGAAGAGATAGGGATTTTCATGGGAGAGAGATACATGGTACAGTCATGATGAACTTGACATGAATGAGGGAAAAATCCCTCACCACACCATGTGTTTCATCCCAATGAGAGGTCTCGAAGTTGGGGGTTGGTCCTACGGATGAAATGTCTAGGTGGTCCTACGTATCCCATGAGGATGGGAATCAAGCCACACGTAGTTTTGAAAATGCCATGCAGTTTAGTGTCCTACAATGAGGACGTGGGAGGATTATAAGAACAAAGGAGGGAACATGGTGAAATAATTGTAACCCGGACATGGGTGGGGACAAAGAAGCCTACACGACACCATGTGAGATCCCCAAAAATAACTATGACTAGGAGGGGATAGTCCAAGAGGAAACTATGGCTAGACTCAATATGAGGTGTCTGAGAATTCTTATGTATCCCATGAGGATGCGAATCAAGACATACATAGTTCTTAGGATTTAGTTTAATGTCAAGTAGGACGATGTACAATTTAAGGTCATGTAAGACCGTACAGTTTATGGTCATGCGGGACTGTCATGTAGTTTAGGGTCATGTGGGACCAACCAGTTTAAGGTCATGCAAGACCATACTGTTTATGGTTATATGGGACCAATGGGTTCAAGTAATTTATTTCTTGAGGAACTAGGCATTGGTGGGAGGAGTTCCATGCTCACCATCCATTGTAACCAGTGAGTACGTGCCATTGGACTAAACCTTGTGAATGATGTAATGTCCTTCCCATTTGGGTTCCAACTTGGGTGGTTCCCTACCAGGTATCATTGGTGAAATCAGGTCCAACACCAATTATCCTTGCAAGGAGTGAAGGAAAAATTTCTTGTTGAACGCTCTGGTTGTCTTGTTCTAATGCCTTTCCAGATTGTGCAGGGAACGAAGCCTATTCTCGTCAAGCACTTCCAACTCGCCCAGACGGATTTCAACTACTTTATCTGGTGCTTGATGGTCATAGATAGCTATGTGTAGTGAGAGAAATTGAATCTTGATGGGAAGGATGACCTCCATTTTGTACACCAGGGAATATGGGGTCACCTGGGTGTAATTACGAGTCAACGTCTTATAAGCCCAGAGGGAATTGGGGAACTTGCCTGACCAAATATTCATATTCTGACCAACTATTTTCTACATAATTTTATAGACGGTTTTGTTGAACTCCTCGATCTGTCCATTTTCTTGCGCATGATACCAGGAGGTATCGTTAGAACAGATTTTGTACTTAGCATAAAATTTCTTTTGTTCAGATGCTCAGAAGTTCGTGTTGCTATCGGTGAGGATGGCATGAAGGACTCCAAATCATTAGATGATGTTGGAACTCACAAATTGAATGATGAAATGGGCCATGACCTCCTTGAGTGGAACTGTCTCTGCCCACTTGAAGATGAAATCTGTAACCATCGGGATGAATATGTACTCACATGTTGTCACTGGTGGATATAGTCCCACGACATCGAGTCCACACACTGCAAATGTCCAAGAGTAGTTGGTAGAGGGGAGAGGCTCTGGAGGTCGATGCATAAAGTCATCATGAATTTGTAATGCAAGGAATCTATTGGAGAACTCAATGCAATCATGGATCATTGAGGGCCAAAAGTACCCTAGTCTCTGGATATGCTGGGATAGTTTATGTCGGGCCTGATGAGCCCTGTAGGAAATGGCGTGAACCTCTTACATGACCTAAGAAATCTCGACTCCTTGAGTGCAATGGAGAAGAACCCCATCAAACCCGCGCTTGTAGAGGATCTTCTCAAGGACAGGGTCATCCTGGAGGGTGAACTGCAATGTGCAACATCGGATTAGATCACGCCTAGCCCAATCTTCTGGGAGATTACCATTCGGAAGATACTCAACAAAGTGCTCTCTCTAGTTGGGAGTCACTTCGATCACCAATTATAGGGGACCCAGGGGTCCTAACATGGAGGCTCCGGCGGTAAGGTGGCTTAGCCGCAGGTCGTCGTCATCATCGAGGGTGAAAGGAGAAATGACTCTCTGATGTACCACATGGATAACTAGATCATCCTGTTCAGGATCCGCGAGTGATAAATCAAAGCTGGCTAGGGCGTCCTCTCAACCATTCTGAGATTGAGGGACATGGGTAACTTCCAGCTGAGATGGGAACTGGGCCATTAGCTAGAGAGTGTGCTCCAACAATGGTACGAGCTCCAGCTTTCTAATGAAGTAGTCACCGTTGATCTGTTTGATGACTATTTCAAAGTCCCCTTACTCATGAAAATGGGGGACATCAATCTTGAGATCCAGCTCGAGGCCAATGATGATATCCTGATACTCTGCTTCATTTTTTTTTGCATACTTCCGAAAATAGGAATGAGTATAGCAGGATGGATTGTACCAAGGTACTAAAAATGATACCCAGACCTACCCTGTTGAGCCTGGGGTCATTGAGCCTCATACTGGTGGGGCTTTGAGAATCACCATTGAAGTGGATCTACCAGCATGGAATGGATTGGTCCACTAAGAGAATCCATTCATCAGGGAAATCAAGGTCCTGGGACTGCTCCGCAGGAGCCGGATGGGCAGTAAGGAAATCTGCCAATGTTTTCCCCTTAATAGCCTTCTAAGGGACAAACCTGATATTGAACTGCTGAAGGATTACCACCCACCGAGACACTCGGCCTATCAGTATGGGGCATCTTAGGATTTACTTTAGTGGGTCTACTCGGGACACCAACCGTACCTCATGGTCCTTCTAGTAATGTCACAATTTTTGTACTACGAATACCAGTGCAAGGTAGCTCTTTTCGATGGGGGTAGAATTTGGTTTCCATATCAAGGATCACGCGGCTGAGGTAATAAAGGTTGTTCTTCATCCCCTCATTGTTCTTCTAGGAAATAAGGGTGCCAAGAGATCGTTCCTAGGCGGTCAGATAAAGGACAAGTGGCTCTCCGGAGATGGGTGGCATTAAGACCAGAGGCTGGAGCAGATACTGCTTGATCTCCTCAAAAGCACTCTGACACTCTTTGTCCCTCTAAAAGATGGTGCCTTTCTTCATGAGCCGAGAAAAGGTCTTACACTTTCCGGCTAGTTTCACAATGAATTGGAATATGTAGGCTAAGTGGCCTTGGAATCTTTAAAGTTCCCAAATTTTTCTTGGAGTAGAAATCTGTCTAATGGCATTGATCTTCTCAGGGTCGATCTCAATGCCCCTGTATCTAACAATGAAGCTGAGAAACTTTCCATAGGTGACCCTGAAGGCACATTTCATAGGATACTTCTTCAGGTGATGGGAACGGATGAA
This sequence comes from Viscum album, assembly GCA_963277665.1. NCBI lineage: Eukaryota > Viridiplantae > Streptophyta > Magnoliopsida > Santalales > Viscaceae > Viscum > Viscum album. The sequence continues at coordinate 920,643,457 of OY728145.1, forward strand.
GCCAAACACTTTATCAAGGTATTTTACATGGTCCTGATGCTGGTGATATTTGACCACCATATCATCCACAAAGCATTCCACCAACTTTCCAATGATCGACTTAAATATGTGATGCATAGCCCACTGGTTGGTGGCACCCGCATTCTTTAAACCGAAGGGAATGACTTGGTAACAAAAATTACCTTCTGGTTCCCTGAAGGCTGTGAACTCCTCTTCCTCGGGGGCCCTTCAAATCTGGTTTTACCTGGAGTACCCATCCATGAAGGAGAGTGCTTGGAATCTAACTGTAGCATCAATCAACAACTTCGTCACCGAAAGGGGAAAATCATCCTTCGGATAGTGACGATTGAGATCACAGAAGTCGGTGTAGATTTGTATCTTCCCATTATTCTTCCATACTGGTACAATATTGCCCAGCCATTTGGGGTACTTGGTCTCCTTTACAAAATTTGCTCTGATGAGCTTATCAACTTTGGCCTTGGACATGGCACTGTGGGAAGGGTGCATATTTCTGGGAGGTTGTTTGAACGTGTGATGATTTGGCAGGAGAACGAGGTAGTGGAGAGTTACCGGAGGATCTAGTCTTGGTAGCTCAACATAACCCCCAGAGTATAAATCACGATGTTGTTTCATGAAGTCTACAAATTGTTGCTACTCCTCGAGGGGCATGGCAGTATTGATCAATGTGGGTCTCAGGTCTACCTCTCTACCGAGGTTCATCTATACATACTCATCGACTGTGGCGGAGATGCCCTCCCCAAAGGTAGGGGAGAATAATCTAAATCATCTTCTTCACTAGTGGAGGGGGAATCCTTTGTGGGAGGATTCGCTTATGAGTCGGTAGATCCTGATGCGAGGCTGCTACCAGCATGACGGCAACAGACACTGCGTCGGAGGACTCCTATGCTATCACAACCCTATCGATGAAGGTTTTCAATCCTATCCCATATGGCCTTCGGCCATATGGTCCATGCTTGATGATGTTGAAGCAATAGTGGAACTTCATCATGATCCAGTTAATTACAACCCAGCGAAACAGGAAAGTATGACGTATTTCTATTGTCATGGGGTAGAATTCCCGATACCTTATGGGGGTAGGAGGCTCCGGGGTCACGTGAGACTAATTTGTATAGGAGTAAGAGGTGATATTATGGCATCATTTAGGCCTGGGAATGTGTTCCCCCCTCATCCCAGAAACAACGAAGCATTGTCACATGTCTAGGTTCATAGCCTCCAATCAGTGGATTAGAAAAATTTAGGCATCATCTAGATCTGTCCATGGGTCGGTCGTAGCCGTGGAATGCTCGACCTCATTAGACTGAATATGCTTTTCCTTGATCATGTAGTAGATGTCATCTAGGTAGCAGGATTCACAAGCGGAAAAGGGAGATGCATCACCATAAATCACACCCACTCGATCATTAAGAGAGTACTAGAGGCACTGGTGATAAGATGAAGGAATCTGCGCATGTAGGTGGAGTCATGGCCTTCCCATCAACACATTGCAGGTGGTGTCTTGGGATACTACCATAAATTCAGTGTCGTCGACTAGGCCACCAAACTGGGTCTCCAAGCGGATCTTACAGATTGGTGTCTGTTCCATCTTATCAGAAACTTGTATTCTTAGGTCAGAGGGACTCAGATCATCTTTAGACAATCCCACCTTCCATAGTGTTTGAGTCAAGATTAGTTTAATTATAGTTCTCATTTCAACAAGACAAAAATGAACCTATACTCCATTGAACTGGTCGGTGATGTATAGTGGGCGGTTGTTCCCCTGTATGGGAGAGAATTCATCTTCTCCAAAGAAAGAGATAATGGTTTGGCATTCCACATTCTCAATCGCTTCAACATGAAAGGCTTTTGTGGCTGCTACTTCCATATCTAGCTTGAGGGGGCTTCTTAATGCCTTAGCGATGGCCTCACGCATATCTGACGACAGGAGAAGGGACTCAAGGATGGAGATCCGTGCGGTAATACTGGCAACATGCTTAAGAACATCTTACTTCCATGCCAGGCATGAACTTCTTCTTGCAAGAAGTTGCTCTATGACAGGAGGTATGGTGGGCCCTATCAGTAGCTGATTGGTGCTAGGAATATCCCTATCTTCACTAGTCGAAGCCTGTAGAGTGACTACAGGATAAGGGCCAGAAGACTGAGATCGGCCTGTAGTACGGAATGGATAGTCATGGAATGGTCGGGGTGGCTCTACTTGATCACGCAACACGAACGTCAGCGAAGGTGGGCCTGATGCCACTGGATGAGAAGGCAGTGTATGCTGAGCTCTATGATGAGCATGTTTCTTGATTTTTGTAGCATGAACAGCCTGGATGGAAGTGCTAACCAAGGCACTCCGACAGCCTATATAGCCATAGCTCCGTCAGCGCTGGTGACGACTAGGGACATTGGGAGGACCCGCCTAGAACTCCTCATCGTCATGCATAATATAGGGACTTACTAGCTATATGGTGTTAACTGAGGCTTATCCTTGACTGTCACTCAAAGGGTCGTCCACTACAGGATAGATTTTTGGATGGATTTCTGTCTCTCATGGCATGAAGTTGCCGAGAGTATGGGATAGCGATGACATAATCAAGGGACTTTGTTTTCCCTTACGCCACCAGTGTTTACCCCTCTTGGAAGAGGCCGACTGAGACAACGATGCAGAAGTGGTGGACATAGCATCTAAAGGCTCAGGGTGATTCAAGTGCACCCAGATGACACCATGGGCACAAGCGGCTATTTTGTAAGCGATCTAGTCATCATACTTATGGAATTCATGACTGGATACCAGATGACACTCACCCTCATTGTCACTGCTATTGTCTGGCCTCACGAAGATGCATGCCACCTATGATGGAGCTGGGCCTTAACGGACTATGTGGTTATTAACCTGGCCTTGATGCTAGTCTTTGAACACATAGCACTTCTTGAGAGTGTTCCCCTGAATCCAGTGGTATGGATAGTAATTAGGGTGATCAGTGAGGATATCCTCTTTCGGCCTTCTACAATAAGGAAAACGTAGAATCCCCTACTCTAAGGCAATGCGGAAGTAACCGGGGACCTGTGCCTCGTTGAATGAGTAGTTACAGTTTCTTCTGTCTTGAAAGGGGATAATGGAGATTCACCCTAATGAGGGGCTGGGGGAGCCTGCCGAGGAGGTGGAGCTAGGATATCTCACCTGGGCGGTGACGGTGTATTGCATGGGGGAACCTACCAATTCGGAGGTGGGTGCAGCTGGGCTAGTGGTTGTGCCTGAGGTAGAGGGCCTATGTGAGGATGTGGATTTAGCTCTACTAGAAACAAATCTAGTCACCTGGGGGAATCTCTCTAGTCCACTACAGCTGGCTCGGCCCTGGAATCCCTTCTCGTGGGGATCATAGGAGGCAATGAACATGCCTGCTTGTCCTGTTTTAAGGCTTCCCCTAAGCACTGGGCCTTATCAGAGAAGTCTCAAAATCCCCTGGGATAGTTCTGGGTGATCAGAGTGGGGACTAACTCTTTCATGACCTTCCCTATGCACATCATCAGCAATTTCTCTATAGTCAACTGCATATCGAAGGAATACGTGAGTCCTTTCCATCGGGCAACAAAGTCACCGACGCACTCATCAGGCCTCTACTTTCACTTGAAGAGTTCCACAATAATCATCTTCCGAGTGGTGGAGATGAACTATTAGATAAATTTCCTACAGAGGGATTCCCAGCTTTCTACTGATCAGATGGGGAGCTGAATGTACCAGACAAATGTAGGCCTTTCCAATGTTTGTACGAAACACCAGATTTTGGCAGCTTCCTACAGCATTGGAGTTCCTAACATGGGGCCACACCTTGAGATAATGTGGTCCAGGTGCTGTGGCGTGTCCCCTATCCCATTTAAGGGAGAATATTTGGGATTCCCAAAACCCAGAGGTGCTGGATTATCATCCACCCATGCTGGATATGGCTTTCCATCAGGTAAGAGCGCCACCTGTCATGTCTTTAAGGCTTCCAGACGAGCAATGAGTTCCACCATTAGATCATCTAGGTGGGGGTTCTTATCTTAACGGGGATCCCTAACCACCTATGCATTGGCGGGTTCTTAAACAAGATAAGTTGGATCAGCGGCTTGAGGAGCGATTGGTGGAATGACCTGCGGGGTAGCTAGGGGAATCTGGGGTGGGTCTCGTGGATTTTCATGCCGTTCAGGAGGATTTGGCGAGACATACCTCACCCTCTTGCCATAATATCCAACATTAACCCTCTTTTCATGGGTATGATGGTCAGGGTAACCTGTATGCAATTCACCAAGGGGAAGCTATGCTTTCCCCTATTGCCCTAGCTGAGGATCATCATAGTCTGGCCTCTATTCTACAGCATATTCAGCAAGGAGTTCATCTACCATATTCTAGTGTTTGGAAAGTTTCTGATGCAATATGTAATTTTCAGGATTGTTTTCCACCTTCTGCACTGAGCCGGATGGGTCGGAGGGCTTGACATCTCCAAGGAGTTACATGCCCTTACTGGTATTTCGGCTAAGGAATAGTGCCTCGGTGGGCACAAGAAGACCCAGTATATTCCTTGGTTGATGAGTAATTATTACTAACAGATCCAAGAAGTGTGAAGATATCTTGGGGGTAAGTTCCTCCCCAAGAATCTCTTGCTCGTTCTCACCCTATGGCAGGTCTTCCATGGTAACTGTGACTCTTCCTAGAGGCATATCCTCTATGTATCTTAGAAAATCGGGTTGACGCCAGATAGGACTAAATAGGAGGGCAACGTACTGCCCCCATCAATGAATCTATACATGGGGATAATCCTCTTTGATAATCCTGCAGATTACCCTGAAGCTATGAACGCATCATTGCAGGAGGGCCCTATGGTGACCTGGTGACTGAGGGCGCTAGGCCACAGAGAGTGCGTCCAAATCAACTAGACGACATTGTTCCCCAATATCCTTCAAATTCACTTGGATCTTAGGTAAATCCCCCCACTTATGACGAATAAGGAAATGACTTTCCCAGAGGGTCTGGCGGAATCATTAGACTTCCTCTTGGGTGACGGATTCTAGCGCACAAAATTTTGGGGCTGCGATAGGCCAAAACATATTAGGGATGTGGTCTCTCACGAGGATATTCCTCAAGCTCCTCTACTCAAATTTTGGTTTTGGATCTTCATTTCCCCACTCATCAACCAGAGGTAGATGTGGAATGGGTAACGGTACCAAAGCAGACCACTACAGCGGTAGGCTGGCCGGTAGAGAATACGTCGAGTGAGCAGACAAACCACCACATCTCTGGCTATTATCCGAAGAGTGAGGTGACTTAGTCACAACATCAAGGTAATATGGGATAAAAAACTCAGTTTCTTGAGTTAGGGCTATGGATGCTAGTGGAGGACCATGATGTTGTTCGTCCACCATTGGTACCCAGAATAGCTCTCTGTGATCTCTAGTCGAGTTAGTGAGTGCTTCTGGCGATGATGGTGGTGATCGCACAACCGTAACCTGTAGAACTTCCTAATTTTAGTCCTCCTGAATATACCTATAGAGGGAGGTGTGAATTCTATGGTCCTCACATTCTAGGTGTACTATGCTGATGCGCCTGGTTCCTGCCCCGGCCCTAGACATAGAGGATTTGGGTGAGGTTTCCATCGAAGAGTCATGTTTGACTTCCGAATCTGAGAAGAATACCATTTTGATATTAATATTAATCTTCTCAGTGTTCCTTTTATAGCGGAGAAAAATCTCCCTCCTTCCTAGGGATGGTTTTCTAGGACATGGTAGATTTCCAGCACATGGAGGACCTTCGGCCGTATTGGTGTCGGGGCGGAGAGGGCTTCCGCCTAAACAACCCGCAGTGCAAGGAGCACTAGAACATATATCAAAATGAATTTGGGGAGGACCTTAGTGGGAAGTTATGGAGTAGTTAAGACCTCCACTCTATCCCAAAAGATCACGGGTGGGACCCACATGCTCATTTCGCCTGGTGCAATCAGTGTGAGGAAGGTCCTTGTACTGGTCGAGCCGAACACAGTTAGGGCCTCTGCACCGGGTGCTAGTGAAGCGAGGTTGGCCTTCTCCCCTCTGGTTTCTGAGGAAAGGTCCTCCGCCGGCTTCTGTAAGAACATTGGGAGGGATCCACATTGGATATTGACCGTAATTCACAACGCCCCCACACCGGCAGTCTATGGTAGGGGGGATGACTCCACACCCGATGTAATGAGAATGAGAGAGGCTTCCATGATGGGTGTCACTGTCATGGGGAGATCCCTCATCCGAGCAGAGGTTAGCTTGAGATGGACCTCCAAGCTGATCTAGCAAGTGGGGACGACCCACATTCTCCATGGTGGTGGTACAGGGAGGGCCTCCATACTGACAGCGGCCAGGAGGGTCGACCCATCCTGCCCATGGGGTAGTTGGGGACCCAATACGGGCTGGGTATACAAGTTCCCCTACTCAACATATGCAAGGGATTGATAATATACATCAGTAGTGGAATGTTCCACATTAGTTGCTGGCATTGACGCCCCATGGAGGGCGTCTTCCTTGGCCTATTCCCGAAGCTGGCATGAGGTCAACCAGACTGGAGTCAATGGTACAGGCGGATGGCTTACCTTCTCCTCGACTCGTGGGACTAGGTGGTGGTGTTGGTGCGGCCTAGTGGGAGAACTCCTTGGTGTCCCCTGAAAAGAGATCCCGAATGGACAACCCCAGACATCCCCTACTTCATCGGCATAGGGGAGAAAGTCGTTGAGGCGTTCCGGGGAGAGGCTCCCAAAATAATTGTACGTTGGAGTGGGGAGAAGTGGCTCCCTGCGCTGCCCTTGGGGGTGGCGGTGGTGGTGAGGCATAAACGCCTACCAATCCTAGAGGGCCATGTCCTGAGTCGGGATAATCCCCTCCTACTCATATCGGCATATGAGATCGTTTATCACACTCCACAGAATGAATTCATACGAAGATATGGGACATGGGAACCCGAGGTTTGTAGGCATAGAGATTGACGCTGAAGTGATGGAGTTGTACAGGACTACTGGGTTGGCATTTCCCTTGCCCATGCATCAGTGGGTGGGTGGTGATCGAATTATTGCAACCTCTTGGTTCCTTAAAAGCAGGGAGATTAACCCATTAGTGATGAAAGGAATGGAATTGGCGACCAGTGCCCCAATGCCATTTCTTCTTCCATGGCTTGTAAGATGGTTCCATGTTGATAACATCATTGTTCGAGATGTCCTGCATTTTGACTGCCCCAACTTCTGGTGAGTTTCACACTAGGACTGCTATTTTTGTGGAGGGACCCAGCACCGCATAGTTGGATCCGGTGACAAGCTAGTCTACTGATGTCTCGAACACTACTAATCTCCATATTGAGGATAATACATTAACATCAGGTTCACTATTTCTGTTTCTGATGATTTCTTTGAGGCGCGCACGTGCGTTTGTTCGAGGACGGCGACGCTGTTTATTTCCCCAAATTCCCACATTCCAAAGGCGAGCGACTTATGTTCCTTGTTCAGGGATGTTTTCCTCTTAATCAAAATGGGATGATGGGATGCCATTTCTTCTTTTCATGGATTCCTCCTCAAAACTCGTCACCTTGTATGGTTATCCCTTATAGATTTAAGACATTGTACATGAAACTCTTCCTAGTTCTATATCTTAATGGACACCAATTAATTATACTTCTTCTGTCAAGACGTTCCAAGGGGTCTGGTCAAGGCATTGATCATCAGTCGGGGGAGTAATCACGTTGGAAATCACTGGCATGTCTGGACGCTGGAATGCTAGCGCATCTCTTTTCTTCCCCTTATTATAGGGCTTCTTGAGGGTGTGGATGCCTGAGGAATCCCACGTCGAATGCGGGGAATTATATTCCAAAGGTATGTATCTAAGGTTTTCATCAGCTTCATATGTTTAACCTAGGGTATGCCGCAAGTTTAATGTCTCGGGAGACGGATGATACTGACAAGAGTGGATCAGGTGAGTGCAACACCTGGAGGGAACACCGATGTTGGGGCTAACACATGGTTAGCTACCTAATTATTTTTATGGGGAATGAGGTGGCATGATCTCACTGGGTTGTGGCAGCCCAGGTAAGAATGCTTACTCTAAGCCCATGTGAGTCATGATCACTGGAAAAAAAAGAGGCAACAAAGACCTGGAAATCATGTTGCAGAAGGTGCATCTGTGGGAAGTTAGGTGGGGTTGACATGTAGTTAGTAGCCCAAAAAAGGAAATAGGGACTTACATGTGGTCTGCAGCCCAAAGAGGAAACATGGTCTTACACGTGGTTAGCCTCCTGCAGAGGTGGAGATTAGAACATCATCCAGGATGGAGGTCTGGGTGGTGACAAAGCCCAACGAGAGAGGGATTTGGAACCCTAGAAGAGAGGAGGAGCCAGGGTGCTACCTTCTGCAAGAAATGATAGGTTCTTACACAAAGGTAGTTATCCTTTCCCTGTAGACAGACATCAGTCCCGTAAAGAGGATTTCATTCCATGTGAGGAATGATCTCACTCATGTGGAGACCAGTGGGCATAGAGAATGTCTGAGATAGGGCACCCCACGTGCAAGGAATGGGGAGAGGTCACATTTTAATGTCATGTGTTGAGGATGATATTTCTTGGCAGTTTAATGTCCTGCATCTCAGATGATGGTTCTTGGTAGTTTAATGTCCTGCAGCTCATACAAAGTGGTGTTGCTCAGCACCCCTAGGACGTACATAACTGATACTCGCCCTCCCTTAAGGGAAGTAAGGGATTAGAAATGCTATGGTGTTGGGATGTTGTGGAGCGATCCATTGTGGGTCCACGTTAGCGTGGTTATGCGAAGAAGCAATATCCATTAGCGCACCTATGCGAAGAAGCATGATCCGAAGAAAATAAATGGGAAGCACCATCCAAGGGACCTTGAAATTGCTCCGTACCAACTTGAAGGGCCACATGGGAAGAGAGCGTGTTACACAAGTATGTTGTGCATAAGAGGGGCTCAGACAAGGTGCCTTAAGGTGATGACAATACATGGAGTGTTCATAAGAGAATGAGTCGGGGTACGATAGAAGGTCTGTATGCAAGATGCAATGGTTACGCGCAAGACGAAGGGTTTGCAGGCAAGAGGGATTGGTTGTGAGCAAGGAGGGGATGTGTGCTAGATAGAAGGTTTGCTCACAAGATGGACTGGTGGTGCGCTAGATAGATGGGTTGTGTGAAAGACAGAAGTTTTGTGTGCGAGATGGATTGGTTATGCGCAAGATCACCTGAAGCAGGGGGAACTTGTGTGGAAAAGGTGACCCCTTGCTTGCAAATGACTTTGGGAAGAAAAAAAATTTACAAGGATCAAGCCCCAGATGGCCCACCCGAAGGTTCCCCCTTGGAGGACCTATTGTGAAAAATCCAATACCTGAAGGCCTTGGGGGTTTTCAAGTGGTTGTGGAAGATGGAGTTTTCGTGCGGCAGAGCGGCACGTCATCTTATATTACAATTCTTAATGGGCGAGGATATGGGTCATTTTATAGCCGGATTCCTCGGGGTGGCATGCAAGGATCGGGCACACAAACTCCTGTATGATGGCGGCTTGGACGCGCAAAGGAGTTCAGGCGTGAAAACACCCATTTGACACCGCCTTGGGCACCGAAACGGGGCTGGGCACACAAAGCCGGGGTTGACAATGCCTTATGCGTGGAATAGGGGCCGATCACGCAAATGCCAGTTTGATGCTGCCTTGGGTTCCGAAATGAGGATGGGTGTAAAAATCAGCATTTGACGTCACCTTGGGAGCAGAACAGGGGACGGGCATGCACGATGTTACATTTGGCCCTCTAATCTTGTGTGAACCTGCCAAATCTTGTGTGCGCCTTCTTCTCGGGCCCTGAAATTTCCTCTTTCCATCCCCGATTCATTCGTTGATCTATTATACACATGATTATGCCCTTCTCCGAATTTAGGCATCAAAAATCATCTACATATTGTTGATCACGAAAAGTGATTCGGAATGATGGTAGTTGAATTTTGATTGGAAGAATCACCTACATCATATATAATAATGAGTATCTTGTTTCTTGTGTGGTGGTGTAGGTTTTGGTTCAGTAATCCCAAATATTATAGAGGAGATCTTTCGGCCATAATTTATTATCCTTGTCTACCATCTTTTGGATTATGATGGAAAGGGGCTTGTTCAAAGCGTCTATCTATCTGTTGTCCTCTGCATGGTTGTGGGATGAATGGTTGGCCTTGATTCCATACTATTGGAAGAGTTTTCCAAATTCAACAGATTAAAAATTGGTGTTGTTGTCCATTAGTATTGTGTGAGCGACATCAAACTGGGTGATGATATTATATTTCAAGAAAATGACAATGCTTGTTTTCTAAATTCTTCTAGGGGTACATCTTTTTCCCATTTGGAAAAGAAGCCGTTTTCTATGAGTATAAACCTGAATTTTCTAGTCGTGGAGGGTGGATATGGTCCCACAAATTCCATTCCCCATATGGTGAATTTCCATGAGTACTTAACTATGTCAAGAAACTCCTGGGGTTAACCGATGAAATTGGCATGGACTTGATATGTATGGAAATTTTAGGTAAAATCAGCACAATCGTATATCATAGTGGTACAATGGTACAAAATCCTTTTACTTTTATGAGAGAGTTTGGTTGATGATTGATGCACCCCACAAGTTCCAACATGCACTTCTTTCATGATGGTAGTAATATCTCCTCCATCAATTCACCTGAGAAGGACTCCATCAAGGAATCATTTTTAGAGAGCCATTCATTGATTTGAACATTCATACATCATGAAATTGATTTCACATCTATGGATTTTCTAACTTATAGCCTTATATTGTGGGAGCTCTCACCTTTCATCATAATCTGCAATGTGATTCATCCAGGTGGTGGTAGGAGTGTATGGATCCGAGATGGGACCAATATCAATAATTTATTCTGTCTTGGACTAATCATATGGTAAAACCATCCAGTGGTGGGCAATGCTGATGATCATATCATTCATATCTAGATTGGCTAGGGATCTAGAAGCATTTTCTAATGCATCAGGTTGTGCATTCTATGACCGATGTATATAGGCCAGTGTCGGCTCTAAATTAATTCTTCCATCAATTCTCATACATGGTTCATCAAAGGTATCAACTCCTCCTACATGATATATTTATCACAATTGAATTTCTCAATGTCCAGTTCTGAGTCTCCTTTTACTTTCAAGTTTCCTACCTATACGTGGAGTGCTAAATACATGCCATAAACGAGGTTCTTGTGTTATGCTTAATTTTTTGTGCATACCTTAGATAGTATGAAAGAATATGGTAGAAATACATTTTCTGGGGATCTGAGTATGACTTCTTACCCCATTATGTTGATTCAAGGGTCTTTCTTTCTTTTTCCTATTGGGATTCTAAAGGCACTGTCTAAGTGCATTTCCCACATCTGGTAGATCTCTTTAATGTAGAACACTTAATCATTGGGTAATTTGACATCCCATGTATAGAGAATTGGGTTTTGGCCCTGTTAGACTTTGGAATATTCTTACAAATAATTCCTGAGCTAGGTGTGAAGAAGAAGTGCGATTCTGAGGCATGGTGTTCCATGAATTAATTGTATAAAAATATTCAGTATTTTTATACTATTCACATGGTAGTGTTGATTTATCTCTTAATTGGTAGCTTGGATCATAATTCTGATGGCGCAGTTGCGTCCGGAGTGTGTGGTTTACCCTAGGGAGGGTGTAACCTTTGTGGGTGTGGGCATGCGGTAGAAAAAGGTGATCAACAGTGCTTTCGTAAATAAATGAACAACATTATTAATGGTAATTGTCTCAAATAACTCCTGAATGGAGTCTTGGAATGAAATTTTAAGATCACAGTTGAGTCTAGAATGCCCTGTTTACCCTAGGCGCGACATAATTTTTGTTGGCGCTCGGTGCCGGGTCGAAGGTGTGTTGGCGGGGAGTTAAAAATGAAGTTTTTATTAAAAATAAAAATAATAATAATCAATATAACCCCCCCTTACTTCCTCTTCTACAAGTACAGAGTAACCACCCTCCACCATCCTCCTTCGACGAGTCAAGGTGCTGCGGGCATCCGTTTTTTGCGTTGATCGTCAGCAAATCGAGCTTCAGCACATTGTGGGCATCGTTCTGCACCTGAAACTTTGGTGTGTCGCTCATGAGGTAGGCAGTTTGAGTTTTAAATTACCAAATCCTGTATATGTTTTTTTTTTCCTTCAAATCATCATAGGGGTTTTGTAGTTCAGGTCCAGACCTTTTTGAAACTTATTTTGAATCTAAATTTGGAGCACCAGGTTCCTCCCGGTGGTTCCCAGAAGTTTTCTGGTAGCAATCCTAGATCCCAGCGGTGGCCATAGAAGAATCTTTCGGGGACGGAGGTAGGGCGGCAATGGCGTGGTGGTTTTTGGCTCTGGCGCGGTGGATTCCGGCTCCGGCATGGTGGTTTTCAGTGAGACATGTGGTGGTATGGCTAGAATTTTCCAGGTGTTCTTTAAACCCCTATAACTGGAAAAGCGAAACTCTGATATGGAATCGATTTTTGACAAGGCATTCCTTTCATTGAGACGGACCATTTGAGATTTTTTCAGGAATTCTATGAGTTGGGTTCATGGCCTGGGTCTATGAAACATTGAAATAATAATAATATTTTATTATTATTCAACTTCAACCCGCCGTAACATCTGCACGAAGAATCCGATTGACGTTTCGTCAGTGGAATTGTGATCCTTATAGTAACGAGATTGTTTCAAGATAGTTTTCAGGAGATGGGACCGAGATTTGGGTGTGGACCCCATGAGTCTGGGTTTGGGGATTTGGGGAGAAAAGTGACTTTTCCATCTGGGGTCTATCATAGCTGAACGAGTAGACGATCTCATGTGTTTTTCGAAGGGGATCACAATGGTGCGATCCGCTTGATGAGTTTCATAATTGTGGGGTGGGCCCCGCTTGGACATGTTACATTGAATAGTTAATTTTCCACCAGTTGACCATTTCAGGAAAATAAATAGCATATCCTGTGTGTTTTTCTGCTTAGAACACGATGGTAGCCTCACTTTGGACATCAAAGGTATGTATTGTGGGGATGTTGTAGGTCTCTTGGGTTAGTGATGGTCGTACCAGCAGCGTTTGAGTGTACTCCCTTGGTTTGTTCATATGAGGGTTCGTAGTGCATTACAACCCCAGTACTGTTGTTTGATCCCCTTGATAGGATGATTTTAGATTGAGTAGTGGTATCCATCTGGTGAGTTTGGAGTAGGATCCTTTAGATTCCCTTCCCTATATCGGGTTCTTGGTATCGATGTGACCACTTATCCACAGGAGTTGATCCTCTATCTATAAATAATCCCCTGTTGAAACACCTCAATCTTCCCTAGTATGCTTTCCTTTAGATAATATAGTAGCGTGTGTTGTACGCAACTTCGAGTTCTAACACACACCACAACCAATCAAACTAGCCGTTATGAATAGTAATACCCACGTTTGGAAATTTTACATTTTATCACACAAAATGGACTTCAGTTTTGGATTCAGAATATCCAAATTATCTTAGGGTGATTTTTTGGTACATTTCTGATAACTTTCATATGTTGATGAATAGTGAAAATTACTAAATTTTAATTAAAAACAACTTTTTTAATCGAAATAATTAATAGTGTTAAATTATGAATTTGAGTGGTTTCAAAGTATATTTAGAATATATTTTTACCATTTAATACAATGTTGGTCATTGGACAAAATTTCACATTTAAACCGAACATAAACAAGTGTAAATACTTTGATAGTTATTATTTCTTAAAAACACACTTTTTGTTTTGACAGTGAGAATTAATTTTAAAATAATTTCTTCCACTTCTGTGTTTTGAATTTAGAAAAATGGATTCCATGTTTAGAATCATAAGGTCCAAATTGTGAAAATGGGTAAATTTTATTTTTATACATTTTGAATAATTACTTCGGTAAATATTTTATTTACCATGGTTAAAGGGTAAATCTAGTAAATAAGGGTAAAAAAATAATATAATAATAATAATAAATTACCCTAAAACATGTCCTAACCCTATTGGTTGATAAATGTTCGAAGATGGGAATTGTCGGGTTGATTTTGGGACCCCATGGATCCACTTGTAAGTGACAATGACACTTTATATTAATTAAGTTAAAGTAAATTCAAAAATGACATAAGCATATATCTTTTAGAAAAAATTTTTTACATAGGGTTATATATGTTATATTTTCGACTATAAATATTCATTAGAAATATAAAAATATTTCCTATATAATGGTATTTTATTTATAATTTTTAGACATTGAATAATTAAATTTATTTATGACACAATAATGATGTAGTGTTTTCCTTATTAATGATAGAATCAAATAATTAGTATTATAAATGTTAAAATAAATATAATTTGAAAGTTTTGATGACATTCATAAATTTTATTGGTTAGTATGACATGTTAGGATTCCTTAAATTAATTGTGTTCCAATTAATAAATTTGTTAAGATTTTTAAAAAAATCAATTATTAAATATTGTCAAAATTGACATAAAGGAGTTTAAAAAAAGTATTATATTATTAATTGATATTATATTACTAAAAATATAATTTTCTGACAAATAACATATATAATGATATTTCTGTTATTAATTGACCACTTGGTGTGTCTCTTGGAAGTTTATATGAAGTTTATTAACTATATAATATAAGAATACAAAGAGACATGGTAAATGTCAAACTATTTAACTAAGAGTTAAATCAAAAAGATAAAGTTAATATAGTGACCCAAACATGTCTAAAACCTATTGGTTGAATGTTTTTCGACCTATCCCCAACTTAAACTTTAAATAATCATCTTTTGAGCCACTAGAAACTGAATATAAATTTACTATAAAATAATATTTCTAGCTTTTCCTAAGGTGCCCCTCACCCCTCTTATAAAAGGGCACTCACCCTTCTCACTAATTCACAACATCAAAGCCTTTTGGCTCGGCCAAACCCTACCCAAATATTCTCTCAACTTCCCTCACTTCATCCTAGAGGCGTTATTTTAGTTATAAAGCCAACCTAAGGAGCCCTTTTGATCAAATCAAAAGGAAGAACCTGAAGAGGAGGTAATGTTTTCACCACCCTCTTTCAAGTTCCTTTCTTCTTCAACTTCTTATTTGTTTGTTATTTCCATTTTAAAATAAGAAACTCTTGTATATTCTATATATTGTGATGTTATTATAAAAATGGTAAAACCGTAATCATTATTTTATCCATCCTTTGAATGACATGTCACCATACATGCGTACCTACAGCTTACCGTCTCCACATCATGGTGTAATTGTTATTCAAAACATTATTATTTGGATGGGTATGATAATGATGTTTAATTGATGTAAATAATTAATATAACATGATAATAATTCTGTATATATTATATACCATCCAATTATATATTATTTTAATATCAAAATAATGATATTGTCGCTCGTGTGTACGTACGGACTACCGTCTCTACGAACGCGATGAGATTCATTCCCCATAATATCCATGCAAGTATAATTTTTATTTGATGATTAAAAATAATGTTTAAGTACTTGATATCATTCTGGATATTAATAAGATACAACCTATGGATAACAAACATGGCTTTTGTAACAAAACATATAAAAGAAAATGAGTAAGTGAACACCCGAAACGAGGATAATACTAAAAGATTATTAACAAATCAATATTAAAAGAACATATTTGATATAATATTTAAGTATATGATTCTTTTATAATTTAATAACAATTATTCAACTATTATATAGGATTTTAACCTACCCTCGATCAAGGAAAAGTACAAGTTAAGGGTTTTTTTCACAATCTCTTCATTATCCGAGGTTGTTTATACGTAACTATCTACTCTGACCTCTTTATCATCCACATCCGTTTTTCGTAAAAATGTATTTCAAATCATTCTTACTATTTTACAGAATATGGGTTAAAGTAATTTATACTGTTGTTTTAGTTTTTATATGAATTTTATAAAGGAATCTTTCTGTCGTTTTCCAAAAAAGGTCATTTTTAACCTCTTCGACAGAGTTAAGGTAAGAATGTCTCTTTTTAACTTATATGGCGGGTGCGGATATTTTCCACCGTTATAAAATTTTCGAAGCTTTCCTTACAAGATAATAAGGATATTTTCAAATTAAATGTTTTATAATTATGTGACTTTTAAATGATTTTAAAAAAAGATATATTTCTCTCAAACAGTTTTGATTTCATCTATGTCAACATCCTTTGATGGATTTTAATCTTATTTGACGTTTATTTATTATGATACAAGACTTCCATATTTTATTGAAAGTTTTTTGATATGTTTGACTTTGGATGTGTTACTTTTATACCATTCATGGTTTATGGTGAAAGTATTGAAATTTCGTATGCTAGTTTTAATACGAATTTTTATTTTATGTTTAAACCGGTTCATATGAGGAATGCATTGGACTTTATAATTGATGGGTGGAGCCCGCTATAGATCCTCGATGCATCGGTCAGTCTCATGAGACAAACTAGTGTCTTGGCACAAGGCCCTGAAAAAATCTTATTTGTATTCTTGGCACAAGGCCCTGACTATGTGTTTTTTATAGTCTGACATTATGCATTCCATCATTATGAAGGTGGTTATTGATATTGAATGTGATTATTCGACTAGTATAATATCCATGTGAATATGTAAATGGCATTATTTCATTTTATATTTTCCATATTATGTTGAAGATTAAGTTTAAAAATCTTTTTTTAGTTATCCATTGCCTTAAATGTTTATGCTTATTTATGAATGTTTGTGCTATATTGTTATCCTTACTGAGCATCTAAGCTCACCCCTTTCAATGTTTTTTTTACCATGATGCGAAGAAGTATTTTATGAATGATCGAAAGGGATATTATGGGGGGATATGAATACAAGATGTTGTTGTAGTTGTTTTTACTTTATGATGTAATGTAAGACTTAGGAATGTATCGATTTTTTCCAAGTATAGTAAACTAATTGGTCTTTCAAGACTTGCTTTTTTTTATCATGCCAATATTATGTAATAATGCACCGACTCTAGGTAACTCGGGTCTGGGAATTACATTTGGTATTAGAGAAAGTTTAGTACAAACTTTGGAAACTAGATTTAGAGAAACTCTGATTAGAGCACATAGACCTAAGATGGATCTATGAGGTTATGTATCGACTATAGAGAAATTAATGCTATAACAATAAAGAACATGTATCCCCTACCTCGCATTAATGATTTATTTGACCAACATCATGGATCTCAATAATTTTCAAAGATTTACCTTCGATCCGGATACCATCAGTTGTGTGTGAAGAAGGAAGACATTCCAAAGATAGCATTTTGAACCAGGTACAGGCATTACGTGTTTACAGTAATTCCTTTTGGGCTGACTAATGCACCATCTATTTTCATGGATCTAATGAACATAGTTTTCAAGGAATATCTAGATGATTTTGTAGTGGTATTTATTGATGATATCTTGGTATATTCCAAAATCTATGTAGATCATGAAAATAATTTGCGCATTATCCTGAAGACTCTGAGAATACATGAATTATATGGCATGTTTAGCAAGTGTGAATTCTGGCTTCAGGAGATTTCTTTTCTTGGCCATATTGTCTCTAAGGATGGAATCTATGTTGATCCTTCTAAGACAATAGCAATCCAAGAATGTCCATCACCAACGGGTATGACTGAGGTACGCAATTTTATTGGTTTAGTAAGTTATTATCGATGTTTTGTCTAGAATTTTGCCCGATTGGCTAACCCATTATCAAAGCTCATATGTAAAGGAGTTAAATTTTCTTGGAAAAAAGAGTGTGAAGAATGTTTTGAAGAACTGATAAGAATATTAGTCAATTATCCTATTTTGACTCTACCATCGGGGAATGATGAGTTTGTTATTTATAGTGACGCATCGAAGAAAGGACATGGTTGTCTCCTTATGCAGAATGATAGAGTTATTTCCTATGCATCACGACAGCTAAAAATTCGTGAGCAAAACTATCTGACTCATGATCTTGAGTTAGCAGCTGAAATCCTTGCTTTGAAGATATAGAGACACTATCTATATAGTGAAAAAATGTGATATTTATACTGATCACAAGAGTTTGAAGTATATTTTCTCACAGAAAGAACTGAACATGAGGAAAAGGTGATGGCTTGAACTACTCAAGGATTATGATTTCACGATACACTACCACTCAGGGAAGGAAAATAAGGTGGAAAATGCTTTGAGCAGAAAGGATCATGGTGTTTTGAACACAATAAGAGTTGGAAGGGATCCAATTTTCATGGATCTAGTAAAGTTGGATATGGGAATAACCATTGAAGGTGAAACATGTATACTTTTTCAAATGGTTTCCAAGACATCTTTACTAGAAAGGATAAATATTTCTCAGACCGATGATGAAGAGTTTAAAAAGAAAATTCAAGTTGTGAATGATGGTAGATTGAGTGACTTTGTGTATGAAGATGGAATTTTGAAATTTGGGAGAAGACTTTGTGTTCTACCTATTCCTGATCTAAAAAGGGAATTGTTGGACAATGCTCATAGTTCCAACTTCTCTACACACCCTGGGAGCACCAAAATGTATAGAGATTTGAAGGAACATTTTTGGTGGGAAAACATGAAGAGGGAGATTGCTGATTTTGTGTCAAGATGTATGGTTTTTCAAAAAGTGAATGCTAAAAGGAAATAGCCTGGTGGAGTATTGAAACCTCTTCCCATACCAGAGTGGAAATGTGATAATATCACAATGGAATTTGACATGGGACTACAAAAGACTTCTAGAAGGAATGATTCAATATGTGTTATTTTTTATCATCTTACCAAGTCAGCACATTTTCTTGCTATAAGGTAAGATTTACCACTTCAACCTCTAGAAAGACTATATATTAATGAATTTGTGAGGCCTCATGGAGTGCCCCTATCAATTTTTTCGGATCGTGATCCCTTTTTTACATCAAGATTCTGGAAAAGTCTTCAGAAAGCCCTGGATACTGAACTTAGTTTGAGCACTACTTACCACCCCCAAACTGATGGAAAATCAGAAAGGACTATTCAAACCTTAGAGTACATGTTGATATCATGCTCACTTGACTTTCAATGTATGTGGGATCAATATTTACCTCTGGTAGAATTTTCCTATAACAATATATTCCAATCGAGTATTCGGATGGCACCATATGAAGCATTATATGGAAAGAGATTCCGCACACCAACCTGTTGGGATGATGTCAGTGAAAGAAAACTCGTTGGCCTAGAACTGGTGGAGGAAACGATGGAAAAGGTGAAGGTAATCTAAAACCACATCAAAGAAGCTCAAAGTAGGCCGAAGAGCTTTGCTGACAACCGAAGGAAGGATTTAGAATTTCATGTAGGAGATCATGTTTTCTTTAAGGTATCTCCATAGAAGGGTGTTATAAATATCGGTAATAAGGGAAAATTGAGTCCCAAGTACATAAGACAATTCGAAATTCTAGAAAGAATTGGGGTTGTAGCTTACCGTTTGGAAATGCCGCCAAGTCTCTCCAAAGTTCATGATGTGTTCCACATATCACTATTGAGAAAATACATGCCACACCCAACGCATGTACTCAAATATAAGGAATTAGAACTTGAAATGTTCTTTCTTATTTCTAAGATCCTGTCAAGATTTTTGATATGATAGAACAAGTGCTGAGAAACTGGACGACTCATCTGGTAAAGGTTCTATGGAGAAACCATAAGATGGAAGAGGTAATGTGGGAACATGAGGAACATATGATGCTGAACCACACGAGTCTTTTTATGTATTAGTATTTTAGAAATTTTTAGGATGAAATTATTTGAAGTAGGGTAGAATGTAACACCCCAAGATTTCATGGTATGCTTCTCTTTGGATAATACAGTAGCGTGTGTTGTACGCAACTTTGAGTTCTAACACACACCACAACCAATCAAACTAGCCATTATGAATAGTAATACCAACTTTTTGAAATTTTAAACATTATATCTTTCAAAATGGACTCCATTTTTGGATTCAAAATATCGAAATTATCTTAGGGTGATTTTTTGGTACATTTCTGATAACTTTCATATTTTGACGAATAGTGAAAATTACTAAATTTTAATTAAAAAAAACTTTTTTAATCGAAATTATTTATAGTGATATATTATGAATTTGAGTGTTTTTAAAGTATATTTATATTATATTGTTACCATTTAATACAATTTTTGTCATTGGACATAATTTCAAATTTAAATCGGACATAAACAAGTATCAATCTTTTGATAGTAATTATTTCTTAAAAACGCGCTTTTTTGTTTTGACAGTGGGAATTAATTTTAAATTAATTTCTGCCACTTCTGTGTTATGAATTTAGAAAAATGGATTCCATATTTAGAATCATAAGGTTCAAATTTTTTAAATAGGTAACTTTTATTTTTAGACATTTTGAATAATTACTTCGGTAAATATTTTATTTACCATGGTTAAAGGGTAAATCCGGTAAATAAGTGTAAACAAAATAATATTATAATAATAATAAATTACCCTAAAATGTGTCCTAATGCTATTGGTTTATACATGTCCGACCATTTTCATCTTTGGGTCGATTTTGGGACCCCATGGATCCACTTGAAAGTGATAATGACACTTTATATTAATTAAGTTAAAGTAAATACAAAAATGACATAAGCTTATATCTTTCAGAAAAACAATTTTTACATAGGGTTATGTATGTTATATTTTAGACTATAAATATTTATTAGAAAGATAAAAATATTTCCTATATAATGGTATTTTATTTATAATTTTTAGACATTGAATAACTAAATTTATTTATGACACAATAATGATGCAGTATTTTCCTTATTAATGAAATAATCAAATAATTAGTATTATAAATGTTAAAATAAATCAAATTTGAAAGTTTTCATGACATACACAAATTATACTTGATTAATATGACATGTTATTATTTCTGAAATCAATTTGGTTCGAATTAATAAATTTGTTAATATTTTAATAAAAATCAATTATTAAAAAGTGTCGAAATTGACATAAATGAGTTTCTAAATCAAATATTATATTATTAATTGCTATTCTATTCCTAAAAGTATAATTTTAGGCCAAAGGACTTATATAATTATAGTTGTATTATTATTGGACCACTTGGCGGTCTCTTGGAAGTTTATAGTAAGTTTATTAACTATATAATATAATAATACAAAGAGACATGGTAAAAGTCAAACTATTTAACTAAGAGTGAAATCAAAAAGATAAAGTTTATATAGGGACCCAAACCTATCTAAAACCTATTGGTTGAGTGTTTTTAGACCTATCCCCACATTAACCTTTAAAAAATCCACTTTGGAGCCATTATATACCGAATATGATTTTATTATAAAATAATATTTCTAACTTTTCGTAAGATGCCCCTCAGCTCTCTTATAAAAGGGCACTCCCCCTTCCCACTAATTTACACCTTCAAAGCCTTTTTCCTCGGCCAAAACCTGCCCAAATATTCTTTCAAATTACCTCACTTCATCCTAAAGGCATTAATTTAGTCATAAAGCCAACCTATGTAGCCCTTTTGATCAAATCAAAAGGAAGAACCTGAAGAACAGGTAATGTTTTCACTACCCTCTTTCAAGTTCCTTTCTTCTTCAACTTCTTCTTTATTTGTTATTTCCATTATAAAATAATAAATCTTGTATCTTTATATATACTTAGATGTTATTATAAATATGGTACAACCATATTCAGTATTCTATACATCCATTGAATGACAAGTCACCATACGTTCGTACGTACGGCTTACCGTCTCCACGACGTGGTGTAATTGTTATTAAAAACATTATTATTTGGATGGTTATGATAATGATGTGTAATTGATGTAAATAATAAATATAAAATGATAATTATTCTGTATATATTATATACCATCCAATTATATATTATTTTAATATCATAATAATGATATTGTCACTCGTGCGTATGTACGGACTACCCTCTCCATGAGCGCGATGAGATTCATTCCCCATCATATCCAAGCATGTATAATTTTCATTTGATGATTAAAAATAATTTTTATGTAATTGATATCATTCTGGATATGAATAAGATACAACCAATGGATAATAAACATGGCTTATGTAACAAAACATATAAAAGAAAATGAGTAAGTGAACACCCGAAACGATGATAATACTAAAAGATTATTAACAAATCAATATTAAAAGAACATATTTGATATAATATTTATGTATATGATTCTTTTATAATTTAATAACAATTATTTAACTATTAAATAGGATTTTATCCTACCCTCAATCAAGGAAAAGTACAAGATAAGGGTTTATTTCACAATCTCTTCATTATCTGAGGTTGTTTATACATAATTATCTACTCGGACCTCTTTATCATCCACATCTGTTTTTCTTAAAAATGTATTTCAAATAATTCTTAATATTTTACATAATATGGGTTAAAGTCATTTATAGCCTTGTTTGAATTTTTTTAATAAGTTTATAAAGTAGTATTTCCGTCGTTTTCCAAACAAGGACATTTTTAACCTTTTCGACATAGTTAAGGTAAGAATGTATATTTTTAACTTATACGGTGGGTGTGACTATTTTACACTATTATAAAATCTTTGAAGCTTACCTTACAAGATAATAAGGATATTTTCAAAGTAAATGTTTTATAATTATGTTACTTTTAAATGATTTCAAAAAAGGATATATTTCTCTCAAATAGTTTTGATTACATCTATGTCAACATCCTTTGATGGATTTTAAGCTTATTTGAAGTTGATTTAATATGGTAAAAAACATACATATTGTATTGAAGTTTTTGTGACATGTTTGACTGTGGATGTGTTATTTTTATACCATTAATGGTTTATGGTGAAATTATTGACATTTTTTATGCTAGTTTTAATATGAATATTTATGTTATGTTTAAACCTGCACATATGAGGAACGCATTGGACTTAATAAGTGATGGGTGGAGCCCGCTATAGCTCCTCGATGCATCGGTAGGTATCATGAGACAAACTAGTGTCTTGGCACAAGGCCTTGAAAAAATTTTATTTATAGTCTTTGCACAAGGCCATGACTATGTGGTTATGATAGTCTGGATTTATCATTATGAAAGTGGTTATTGGTATTGCATGTGATTATTCGACTAGTAGAATATCCATGTGAATAAGTAAATGGCATTATTTCATTTTATCTTTTCCATATTATGATGAAGTTCAAGTTTAAAATGCTTCTGTTTTAGTTATACATTGCTTTAAATGTTTATGCTTATTTATGAAAGTTTCCGCAATATTGTTATCCTTACTGAGCATATGAGCTCACCCATTTCAATGTTTTTTTTCCAGGATGTGAAGAAGTATTTTATTAATGAACTACAGGGATAGTATGAGTTGATATGACGACAAGATATTGTTGTAGTTGTTTTTACTTTATGATGTAATGTTAGACGTTTGAATATATCATGTGTTTCCAAGGCTACTAAACTAATCAGTCTTTTGAGACTTGATATTTTGTGATCATTCCAATATTATGTAACAATGCACCAACTCTAGGTAACTGGGGTTGGGGGGTTACACGTGTTGGGTTTGAGGTATCATTGGGAATATGATCCCCTTCATAGTGGGCCGTATTAGTAGGGTTGGTGTATCATCCCATATTAGATACCCTACTCATCATTTGGTTTTATATAGGGTTCTCGTATCGTCGGTAATTCGATCCCCTACTTAGTGCGTGGTTTTGGTAGGGTTTTGGGTTTCGTCGGCTTGATCCCCTAGTTCACAAGTTTCACCATATGGGGTTTCTGGCATTGTCATGACCACCTTTACACGGGCTAAGATTATCTATCTGAGTGATTTGTTATGTGGATCTTCAATCGGGTTATGGTGTCCCCTAGCGGATCTTGGGAGTGATCCCTTATCTGTGTGATCTTAGAGTTACTGGAGTAGATTTTTGTATCCTATAGAAGACGATAGGAGTGATCCCTTATTTGAGGAGTTTTTTGTTTGTTTTGTTTCATCATGATGTTCTCAGTGACGATATTTGATGAGTGTGATCTATCAGATGGGTATCTAGGATTATGGTGTGAGACCTGATAGTGTGTTTCTCTTAGATAAGTGTCAACTGAGATGATAGAACTCATGGAGTGTGTTCTCCTGGTTTTTTATATAACTTGTCGCTGGTGATAGGTTGGAACACCATGCAGCTTGGTGCATGAAATGAGTATATCTGGATTTTCATGGTATATGTATGGGTATATACCTGATCTAAGATCCCTAGTTGTGTTTAGATGAGGATGGTCTCAAGGTGGAGTTTATCTATCGTTTGGGTTCCTTCTAGATGGTATGAGCTGATTGTTTCCTTTAGTTGCTCTCATTTATTTTGGGGTTTATGGGGCACCTACTGAGTATCTTTATACACACCCATGTATGAGATTTTCATGCACATGTTTTGTGTCTTGTGCAGACCACTGGCCTTTTGAAGAAGTCCCAAAAGGACCCAGATATTACAGAGATTAGTGAGCTTGACCTAACTGGGTGCTTACCAGATATGTGTCTTGGAGCTTTCTGGAGGGTGCCTTCGACAGTGATTCCCTCCTTCTGAGATGGTTGGATGCTTTTGTAGGTTACTTTTTGTGGTCCCTGTATTTTACCTTTCTTACTTTTGTTGTACTCTTGTTTTGGGTTAGATTTAAGCATGAATTTCTTTTCAATTGATATATATATATATATATATATATATATCTCATCACTGTTTCATGTAGGTGTGTGTGGGGGTGTGTGTGTACATGTACCATAGCCTAATGTCTCCAATGTGTGTGATAACCTACTCAGCCCTAGTCCCAATCCCTTGGCCTATTAGGGTCAGGCTTGGGGAGTCACGGCTCAAGCCCCATTAGGTCGAGTCATGACAGAGTGGTATTAGAGGAGGTTCCATATCTCGAATCTCTTAGAAGAGGTGGTTTAGCTGTGATATTGTTTTGGGTTTCATAGTGGAAGTGTTAGGATGTTTCGAGTCTAGAATTTTGGTCAGGGACTCTAGTGTTGGTGCGACGACCGACGTATCCATTCCATAGGACTATGATAACCAACCTTTCAACTTGGTACATTAGGAAACTGGTCATAAGGGAATAATAGTACATGCCTCATAGAGGACTGGGTTTTGAGGTTTCCTTGTTCTTCTTGGGTTAGCTCCCCATATATACTCTTTGACCCTGGTGCGTCTTAGCTTTCGTTCAGGATGCCTCCACAAAACCAGCTAGTGAGGGATCCAGAAAGGGATTGTGGGGATGATCCACCCAGAGTAGAGGCTTTGGAGTAGGTTATAGGTTCTGAGGATGGACCTCTAGGTGGTCTGCTAGTTTAGCCACCACCCGTCGAGCAGCTGGTTGTGCCGACAGTGTATGAAGAGGATGCATATAGGCTGAGTGCACTGCATGAGTTCAAAATTTATATACCTCTATTGTGTCGGGGTGATCTAGACCCCTAGGCACTTGAGTATTGGCACAAAGCTGTCACCCGAGTTTTCCGCCTAGTGAGGATACCTCCAGATCAGATGGTGGTCCTAGCAGCGAGCCTTCTGCTTGGTTTGGATGAGAGATGGTGAACTCTAGTGACATAGTCCCTTGAAGAGGAGACACTATTGTGGGTAGAGTTTGATCGGCCCTTCAGGGAAGAGTATTATCCAGTGACACTGAGGTTAGTGAAGATCTAGGAGCTTCTACAGCTTCGGCAAGAAGGCCTGACTGTGTCGGAGTACTCTGTGATGTTTATATAATGATCACGCTACACCCTGGAAATAGTTCGAGACCCATTATTTAGGGCTCAGACCATCGAGAAGGGCCTACATAGAGACATCCTGGTAAGTTTGGTTTCCATGTACCTACCCACATATGCTAGAGTGTTGGAGCAAGCCTTGGTGGTGCAGATATTTCTAGATGAGCATATTTCTCCCATTAGTGCTGGGCACGTGGGAGTTGAGGCCTCGACAACTGGTTTGGTAGATGTTATATGATGGTAGGTGTAGGTCTCCAAACATGCTCTATGATTCAGGAGGCAACCCCAGGATGGAGGATCTGAGGCTTAGGGCCCTCAGGGTTATCAGACCAGTTTTGGTCAGTCGTAGGAGAGGAGGTGTTATGCTTGTGACAGCCAGGGACGTCTTGCTAGAGATTACCCGACCCATTGTGCTCTTTAGAGGGATTCGGTCAACATGCTGCCTTGGAAGAGGTATTTCCTTGAGTATGGAGGTTCATAGAGTTTCAGACCTGGCGACAAACTTGGTGCCCCAGTGAGAGGTGGCAGGCGGTATGAGTTACTACAAACACCACCTCCAGGTGGTCCACATCGGGCTCAAGGAGCTAGAGGATGGGGGTGAGGACAACTGCGTGCCTGAGAAGTTTTCAACCCAGTGGCTCCATGTATGGATAGAGGTATTCTCTTTTTTCCTTTTTACTCTTGAGGTAGTTTTGATAGAAATTATTGGGAGGTACTCTTTCCATTCTGTTACTTTCTTGAGTTTTTTTCATGGCGTTGGTAAGACCATGTGAGGGTGTTGCTCAACGTGCTACAAATGAATAAAGAAGAGGGATCTTTCCCCCCACTGAGAATCATTTTGGTAATGTGATTAAAACAGTGCGAGCGAGTTAGTTCTGAGAAAGAGGGATAGTGTTGAGGTGTGGTGGATGAGTCCCTTTAACTTATGTGTTCAGGCAAGGTTTTGTGTTGGCGAATTTTTTATAAAGTTCTTGGGTTCCCCATAGTGTGTTGTAGTTGGAAGCATTGGAACCCTTTGTTGAATTGTTGTAGTTTTTGGTGAACTCGGTGGCGTGGGAAACCCGGTTTAGAGTTCAGTTTATTTCCCACGTACTTGTACATTTTTAGGGAGGAAAATTCCTATATTAGGAGGATGTAGCAACTTGGTTTTTGGCCCCGTTATACAATGTAATATTCCTATGAATAATTCTAGAGTGGCACATGAAGACAGCGTGCGATTTCGTGTCCCAGTGTGCTGGGAATTTATTTTATAAAAATGTTAGGTGTTTTTATACTATGCATGTGGCGGGGTTGAGTTGTATCCTAATATGTAGCTTGGATCAGAAATATCAGTGTGAAGTTTTTTCTAAAGTGTGCCTTTTACCCTAGGTGGGGTGTAACCTTTGTAGGCACGGGCCTACTATAGAAAAAGTTGATCATTGGCATTTTCTTAAATAAATGAAAAAATTTATTTATGGGCGTCGACTATAATAACTCTTGAACGAAGTCTCAGATCAAAATTATGAGATCACGGTAGAGTCCATAACTCCATGTTTACCCTAGGTTGGACATAATTTTAGTTGATGTCGGGTGCCAGGTTAGAAGCGTGTTGTTCAGGTGTTAAAAATTAAGTTTTTATTAAAAAATAATAATAATAATCAATCTAATCCCCCCCCCCCAATCCTTCCTCTTCTATGAATATGGAGAAACCAACCTCCACCCTCCTCCATCGATGAATCAAGGTGCTGCAGGTGTCCATTTTTCACACTGATCATCAGCAGATCAAGGTTCGGCATGTTGTGGGCATCGTTCTGCACTTGAAGCTTCTAAATTTCACTCACATGGTAGGTGGTTTGATTTTTAAAATCCTATGTCTCGTTTAGGAAATTTTATTTCTTCAAAAATTCATAAGGGTTGTGTATTTTAGGTCTCGAGCATTTCAAAACATGTTTTAGAACTGAATTTGCAGCACCGAGCTGCTCTCGGTGGTTCCCAAAAGTTTTCTAATGGAAACCCCAAATTTTGGTAGCAGCATTTGAAAAATCCAGCAAGGGCGGTGGCGGCACAGCAGCGGCATGGTGGTTTCTAGATCCAGTGTGGTAGATTCCAGCTCTGGCGCTAGTCTCCACACCCTAGCCTATTGGAGGCAGGCTTGGGGAGTCGTGGCTCGAGCCCTATTGGGTCGGGTCGTGACACCATGGAGTCACTTCTATTGATGGGTGTTATTCCAGGAATTCATCTGACATCTGAAATTTGACGACCTTCCGGGGTATGAATTGTATATAAAACTGATGCAAGATGACCATCCACCAAGACAAGTGTCTAGTTAACATTAGACAGCTGAGAATATATTTGAGCGAGTTTCTACATGATAAAAAATGGAATTCATGGTGTTGAAAGTATTTCCTCAACTTCTGCACCATAAATATTAATGCAAGGCTACTATTCTTGATATTCAAATAACATGTCTTAGCATTATTCATGGTTTGTCTTAGGTAATAGAGACTATTATTATTGTCATCATCATTATACTATGTGAGGAAGGAGCCTAAGGATCCCTCCAAGGAGGTTATATACATGATAAGTAGACTTCCTTCAACAAACATCATTTGAACTAGTGGACTTAAGAGGTATTTCTTGATATTGTTGAATTCTTCCTGAAAATATGAAGTACATTAATATTTAACTCCTTTCTTCATTATCTTCATTAAGGGAAACATTTTCCTCCAAATTTGGCTATGAAGCATCGAATGTATGAAATATTTCCTTAGATTCCTCTCAACTCAATGAGATTGTAAGGAGGTGACATGCCAAAGATAGACCTTGCCTTCTCGGGGTTAACTTCAATGTCATGATGGCATACAAAGAAGCCAAGAAGTCTCCCGGAGGTGATTCAAAAAAGAACATTTCTAGGGGTTTATTTTCAAATTGTGTTGTCATAACTTACTGAAAACAAATTCATCATCTAACAGGTGGTCCAAGTATTTCCTTTACATAACCACCAAATCATCAACATAACATTTTATGAACATTCCCAGGAAGGGTTTGAAAATACAGTGCATGGTTCACTAATATGTGGCATCAGAATTTTTCAAACTGAAAGACATTACCTTGTATAAAAACACTTTCAAGGGGGCTGAAGTATATGGATTATTCATCTTCATAGGTCATTTAGATTTGGTTATACCTTGAATAAATATCCATGAAAGAGAGATCCTCATATCCAGCAGTTGCATCAATCCACAATTATGTGATCGGGACTCAGAAATCATATTTCAAACAATGCTAGTTGAGGTACCTAAAATCGATACAGATTATGATCTACTAATTATTATTTTAAAAAGGAAATATATTTTCAATAAAAATATTATATTAAAACTCCCGAATGAAGTTATCTCTAGTGATATTTTCAACTTCAGTCTCAATCTTGGTGGTATGCATCATGTGAGTCCTTGGGGTGACTAGCTTGTAACCACAATGGTCCTCTGGGAGGCCCAAGTGGTGGGTTCCCACCTTGGGATTGAGGCCTATAATTTCTGTATAGTTCTAAGTGAAAACATCCCAATTCTAATTTAATAATGAGGTGTATATCTCTTTCTCCTTGGTAGAAATTTCCACACTAATTAGAGTGGGGCGCGGGTCCTCTTTAGTACCCATGTTTATTTCCCTAAGTTCATCAATGACGATAGAGACACCTTCATTGAAATTGGGATGGGAATCCCTAATATATTTTTCGTCTTATTATTCTACATAACCATCATCCTCTTCTCCTTCTTCTGATGGGGAGACAATTCTTGAGATTATCTCTATAGAATTGGGAAAGGAATCACAATTCTGGTATTTGGAAGCTAAAATAGCTTTTTCTATCCCAGATGACTACATGGGATTTTATGGAGTGGATGGAGTGAGGGGTGGAGGTGTGTCCTCAATTTATTTTAGTGGCAAGAAATCCTCTTATTTCTTAATGAGAAAGGAAATAATTGTTTGGATCCCTGAGGATGGATTGGGGGAATTGTTTTAGCATTCACCATCATCCTAGAGGATAGTGCACTTTTCAACACTTTTAGGCTCAATAGCCACTACTAAGATCATGAAGATGGTTGAATCTAGTTCTATATCTGGACTCCTTCACTCCATCTGATTAATGGTAATTACATATTCTTCTCTGATAAACCTTAAAGGGTCAGTAGGGGCTATTTCCATCCCTTTTAGGGCAACGAACCAATTGATATCATCAGCGGAAGACTAATTCCCTTCCTACATATAAAACACTGCATCAATATAGTGAGATTTTCAAGATTCAAATGGGGATTTATCAGCATAAAACATCCCATTTTTCCATCGAT
Source organism: Viscum album (assembly GCA_963277665.1). Classification (NCBI taxonomy): domain Eukaryota; kingdom Viridiplantae; phylum Streptophyta; class Magnoliopsida; order Santalales; family Viscaceae; genus Viscum; species Viscum album. The sequence continues at coordinate 920,673,613 of OY728145.1, forward strand.
GATATATTTGATGCATTTATGGTATGTTGAGGCAATATTCTCATATTGATGCAACTAGGGACTTCCTAGAAGGTCATTGAAGGCCGTATTTTTTCAGACCACCACAAATTTTGTGTTATCCATGAGGTCACCCAACTTGGTCTTGAGGTTTATTTATCCAAACAGCTTCTTCTCTATTTAATCATACCCCAATAAGTTTGTGGTGTAGGGTGTTAGACTTTCTTCATCGAAACCCAGCTGGCGAAGTGTCCATAGTGGGATGATATTAACTCCCGATCCATTATCAATGATGATTTTTTGAATATCGAAACTATTTATCTTTCCAGAAACATATTGAGGCTTTATGTTCCCTTTTATAATGGATTATTAATCTTAATATAAGAAGTAAGTTACCACATGACATTTTATGGAACTATTCTCTTCCTGATAAACTTCAGCAGTAGCTACATGAGATTCAAATTCCTAGGGACTCATTAAAGATTCTATGAGTTGCTACCATAGACCCACAGATAGGTTCAGTGCATCCATGATTGTTAGCTTGGATGGCACTAAAGGTAAATATTTTCGGATGTCATATTCCTGGTCTAAAGGTCAGTGCTTCCCGTCATGGGGGTGTTCATTCTAGGAACATTAGGGACTTCATCCTTGGATATAGATGTTTTGGCCCTTGAAAAAGTAGCTAGTGGTCGTTCTGCACTTTGTGGAATTTGTCGAGCATTCCTGTTATCACGTTGTGGGAGGGTAGACATTTTTTCCTATTATAATGGGAAATTCATGATGATATGTATAGAGTTTCTTCCAACGGGGGGAAGAGATGATTTCTTATTCCCATTTTGTTCGCTGAAGGGATCTTCCCTGAGTCTTTAGAACATTGACAGTTTGAGTGGGAGTTAAGCTAGGGATTTGGTTTCGGTCATGACTATATCTTCTTGGGTAACCATAGCTTATGCAGCCTCTTACTCTAGTTCCCTGTTTGGGTGTGGGGAACTTGGGTTTATAACCATATTCATCATCAAAGAAGGGATCCACTCTGTGGATGACATTGGTAGAGCCAAAAATCTATTTTTCATCTGATAAAAACTTTTCCTGATTTACTTCTTCCAATGGATCCATTTAGCGGGGTTGTGAAAATTTCTTTAGATCCATTATATTGAAATCTGAGTGTATAAAAATAAGATTCGTCCTTGGTTCAGTCTCATATTCTTTCACTCATTACCTACCTTCTTGGCCCTTAGAGTATTGTGGGGCTGAGGATGTTAGTCGTGTTGCATCAAGATCTATTGGAGGACAAATCGATTGCTTCAACTACGCTTGGAGTATTACATGATATTGGTTTAATTTTTTCAAAATCATCTAACTATCAAACTTCTGATCTTTCATTCTAATTATCTTTTACCAATCTTCTCCTTCATCCGAGATAGTGGTGGAAACATAATTCAGTTGTGTTGGCGGTGGTACCAGCTTAACTTGTCTAGAATCTATCATTATGTGTATGAGATCATTGAAGATGAAACTTTATTTTATGCTGTGTCCTAGTATCTGGTGATAGGGACAATAATCTGTTAAGTCGTTTAGACCTACTTCATTAGTCTTCTTTGGCTCTGGTAGTCGAATAAAGTTTCAATTCATGGAAGATACGAAGTAACCATGTAATTGATCATCTCATAATGGGTAGACTTTATTTCTCCATTCAATGAATTGATTTCTCCCCCCCCCATTAAATCATCTTGTCATGGTCGGGGTGCATGCTGGAATCAAGAGGACCCTGCACAGTTTAGTGTGGATCTTAGAGAATGAGTTAGTGGAGGGGGTGGCTTAAGCATAATATGATCCACTTTAACTCTCCCTAACCTTATTCTTAGGGCTGATAGAGCTGCCTAGGACTTAATATTAGTTTGTTGCAAGGAATATTCTATCCTATAAAAAATAGTGGAGAAAGTTCATAATCCACTTATATATTTCATAGTAATTGGAGGGGTTCATAGCACATTTCATAGATTATCAATTCACATAGAAAGTATCACATATTGGGGGAGTGAATGGTTCAATGAGTAATTCAAACCCTTCCATCTTGTAATGAAGATGCAAACTATCTAATTCTACCACTATTTATAGTTTATTAGATCACAGACAATTGTATTTGGTAATATCAAACTGAATTGGAGGAGAAACATACACTAGAGTTTTTCCCATCCTATGATCGAATTATACGGTATACTGGTATACCACAAAAATCTAATACTTTCCACATCTACCTGAAAAATCTGATTTTCACTACTTTTTGATGCTCCAAGGATCCCATAATGGTGTCACAATAAGAAGAGTATTGCATTAGATGTTGATCCGGGTCCCCTGAGACATTGAACACTGGGAATAAAGGATTTTAAAATTTTGGCGGAGGAGGGATGTTACTTACCCAATCAGGGTAAGGATTCCATTCTAGATATATTGGAGCATGCCTCTCCTCCAATGCTTATATTTGAGTTTTCAATAACTCGATGGTATTCAGAAGCCCTTAATGCTCGTCCTATTGGACCTGAGCACGAGGGGTTGTAGCCGGGGAAAATATTGGATGTGTCGGCACTGGTAGGACTTGAGGTAGATACCCATACAAGGGAATCCTTTTTGGATTCTATTTCATCTTTTCTCAAAGCTTCCCCAAGGGAGGGAAATATTGATATCTTGTTAGGATTGGGTCCAGGTAGACTGATAGTCTCGACACTACCTTGAATGAGTTTTCAATCCTTACATTTTCCATCAGTATGAGCCCATGAGGCATAGGTAAATCTGATGGAAGTGTGTGTGGAAGCTCCACCTGAGGAACATATCCAATATAATGGCTTGCTCATATAAGCTCTATGCTGATTAATCTTAGATCTTTCATTTATTCCTCTTGTCGAGAAATTATCTCCTCAAGCATGGGGGAATCATCTTATCGGGGAGGAGGAGGTGGGTCATGGACCATGCTCTTATTCATATCATTTTTGTTTATTATCATACGAGGTAATGGAAGATTAACATAGGGGGTTCCCAAATTTATGAAAACATTATGGTTTTGGGTGTGCAGACCACCAGGCTTAGTGTGGACCATATCTGGGTGGGAACCCCCTAATATTGTTTCCTCATTATTTGTATCATTTCTTGTGGGGTTTGTGGGGATGTTGTCTACAGACTCCACTAATGAATACCACATTGGGGGTGGTGTACCTAGTGTTTAATGGTAGGAGGGATTCTTGCATTCTTTATTGGATATTTCCCAACCATTCTCTGATACTCTTCGGGTTTTTTTGGCAACGAGTGACTTGAATGCAACCCTGATTTGACATTACTATACACGTCTATTCTGAGGGATGTGATTCACGGGAAAAGATGGAATGGGTGAACCCTCTATCCATTTTTCTCAACATATAGGAGAAGAAGTACATTCACTTTTTTGGAATTTAAGTTAAAAATTCCCATAAACCTATGGGTTGGGGTGGCCCCCATTATTCTATTGACATGCCTCATCCCGAAGTTTCCAATATTATGGGGTCAATTCATGTTAAAAATGAACCAAACCTTGTGGGATGGTGCTGGTCTTGTATTTCATCGGTTGCTGCAACTATTTATGCCTTCTTAATATCATGAATCACAATGATGATTTGATCCAGATATGGTGTCGAGTCATCACATGAATTACATGCTTTTGATGACATGATCTGTCGTCATTGATTTGATTCCCTTAGACTGGAGGCCTGATGGATGTTTTTAGTAGCCTGGTTTAGGAGCTTCATGGTGGCCTACACTCAATAGGACTAATTCTTCTGAGACTTACTCATGGCTTGTTCTTGTCAAGTGTTCTACCTTTCCTGAGCAGATATTTCATTTGACTGCCATCTGGGGATGATGACATTGTAGGATTTCACTTTTAGTGGGTTTTGTTGGAAGGGAAGTGGGGTGAAGTCTATATCTCCATTTTCTCCCCATACATGGATATAAACACTAGATAAGGTGTTGTTAATAAGGTAGTGAATCTTGTCTAGTGAATGGTGTTAAGACATATCAAGGTCTTTCTTCCTCTTTTTTTATTGTGGTCACCATGAAGAAGGAAGGCATTCAAGGTTGATTTGATGTTGAAGCTCTCTTGGGACTTTAACAAGGTCTGCATACCTATTATAGGGAAAGAAAATTTTCTTTTAACTATCAGAGAGTTTCCCAGACATTGAGGAAAATGTAATTCATACATTCTGCTGATAACTCTCTTGGAATGTTGAACTAAGAAATTGTTGTGGGCCAATACGTCACTGGTATTCCATCCCAAGATTCTTGTCTTCTCAAAAGAAGAATATCTTTTTATTGTTCGTTTATGGAATCATTTTCTGGACCTAATCTATTTGACTACTCCTTAATGATTTCATTCTAAAAATTGGTGCTAGAAGGAGTCTTGTTATCTTGTGAATTGTATGAGTGTGGATCAAATGACGAGTGTGGCCCCGATTCGTCCTCTAGTTGGGAAAGGATATCGTTTTTTCAGGGAGATAGTATCCAACATGTCATACTCCATTTTTCCAAGTGACTTGGCATATGATAGCTTTCTGACATTTAACCTGATGAGTGGGGGACTATCTCACTGAAGTGAATCTTGATTACAGGGGGGACCTTTACAGTCGTTTCCATGATGGCGAGGAATTCCATCATAGATTAGTGTCTGGATGTAGAGAGGACTTCTACATCGTATACCCTGGGGAGGACCTTTAGGGATGACTACATCAAGGGGAGTGCCTTGTTAATGCTTACCATCATTTAGGGTAGGGCCTTCACAATGACTATTATCATAGCGAGGCCTACCATAATAGATCTATCTTTAGGGAGGGAATCTACATTGTACATTCGGAGGAGGTCCTTCAAGATTACTAAAAATAGGGGAGGACCTACTCATTGTTTTATGCCACTCTGGGTAGATCCTTCATACAGACTATCGTCATGGTGACGACTACCATCAAAACATGAAATTTGACTATAGGGAGAAACATATTAGTTGTGTATACCTTGGGAGGACCATGAGTGTGGAACACAGAAAGAAGAAGACTTTCTTGATTTTTGATCTTCCAGTCATGGGGAGGGCTACCCTGACATGCATCAGTAGATAGGTTGTCATGATTGATCATTTCTGGACCATAGTGTAATCCCCTATGGGTGCTCTGGGAAGGACCTTTAGAGCTACTGGTTGAGACATGTCATGGATGAACTTCAAAAATGCTAATTCTACTTCCATATTCAGTGATGAACTGATATGATCTTCAGCCTCTTTTGAAATATGTTTTATGGCTTCAAGAATTACAAATTCCAACATTGAAGAATCATGATTATGGTCTTCATTTTCAAGTTTCCATTGGAACATTTCATTTTTTGTGTGCTCTATTTTGGAAAACTAGGGCCACCCATTGTTGGTAATGACTTTATTACACGAGTCCCTATTTGGTTAGTTCATGTGATGCCACTGGGATACACCGATAGAAATTTTGAATTCTACCAGGGATATATATCTATCCTGGAGGGAACACCACATTGGACAGGTGTCCCCCAGTTGGAATAGGTATTTGTTGTCGACCTGGTTTTCTTTGGGTCATAGAATATGGTCATAGACCTTCCAGAACTGGAGCAAGGATGCTGGTCTACTCCAGGGTGACTATCTAATTTAGGGGATGAATCACCCTACCCGAGGAGACTGGGTCATGGTCTCAACTCCCCTCTTTCTCTACTGATGCAATGAGGTCTTGAAATGTTTGTAGGATATAGTTTGGGATCAATGTCAAATCATCCATTAGGGACAAGATGTGTTAAGATATGACTTTGTCTGGAATGAGTATGAATGCCCATTACACTATTAGAGAAAATGTTTGGGCCTACTCAAGTCCTCCATGGGTTGTCAATGGGTTCTGGTAGTTCTCCTTTGTCAGGAAAAAGGAACGAGTTTGCTGCTGGGTATCTTCTCTAGTTTTTAGTGTATTTTGAAGGTTATATTTGTATTCATCCCCAGGAATTTGACTCTGCTCATATTTTTTTATCAACATATTTGACTGGTGGTCATCATATGTATCGGCAATGTTATATGATTGCCCATGGTTTTCCACCCTATTTTCATAGAATCCTTAGTTTGCATAAGTACAAATTTGTTCGTACTTATATATTAGTGCCATCATATTTGGGTGACATGCGTGTTGTTCATTGGAAAAGATTTCATCTCCCTATAATTTGTCGCTTTGTCTGTGTGGTGGTACCGACGAGTGTTGGTGATAATTTTCACTAACTCATGATGTACTACCATGTATCCATGGTGGGATTTATAATATTGAGTAGTAATATATTTATTCTCATAGTTTATTGTTTTATTTATATAGTAGGCTAGAGATAAGTGGGAGAGTTGTATGTCTACCCATTTTATGCCACTGCGTTTGTGTGAAAGATCTCCTCCTTAGGAACCAAGGTGGCAAACTGATGCCCATTGTGAATAATCCACCAATACAAGGCAGGCTGAGGGACCTATATTTATTGATATTTACCTATTTCCCTCAGCATGATTTCATATTCATATTGAGAATATTGGGTTGTACATTGCTGGTGGAAGACTCCTCCTGTAGGCGCCATCAAGTGGGGTTCCTATGTAACTGGGCTAAATTCATTAGTGTCAACTTCATCTACCTCCATAAAGAAAGAGAGGTACTCATTTTCACACTATTAAGATAGTCTACTGAAATGGTTGGATATGGCCAGTGGGGTCATCCTATGTGGGGATTTCGTTTGCAGATGAAGAGGTGGCTGGTGATCTTTTGCTGATTTTTGGGCCTACTATGCTGCCTTCAACCTAGAGAGTGCACAATTTTGGTGGTACTCTTTGATCAGCGTGATTGAAACAAAAGGTTGAAGATGATATGTAGGTGAAAGAATCCAATTTTTTGGGGATCCGGTCACCAGTGCGGACGCTGACATGCATTCCTGATAAATTTATTGAGATATATTTGAATTGAATAGAGCTCTGTGAAATGCGTACTATATATATATGAAATATAAAAATAAGAAAACACCATCAATGTTGCTTCTCAGGATCACAAGTGTTATTGAAAAATTTTCTTGGACCTCTTTCATTATTTCCTAAATGGGATTTGGGTGGAATAATACATCCACCTTACTTTTGGATTCACATCAAATTCACCATTTTTTACCCGATTCACATAGTACCACGGGAATAAAAAATGGCCCGACGAATAGCAACCAATTATCCATCATTATAAAGGGTTTCATGTTGAGTACGATGTCCTCAAATGGTCTCTAACAGGTTAATTCATGGATCCAAAAACACCAGACATCCCTTGTGTCCATGATTCATGGACCTTCTTTCCAAAGGAAGGTGTTCATTGGATGAAGATATGGCCAAGGACAATTAAGGACTCCATTAGTCAAGAGGATGGGAGGTTAGGCTCATCACTCCCTTTTGGGGGGAATTATTTCCCACTCCGTGACTCTGTTATATATTTAATCAATGTTCATATGTTCATTAATCCTTGGTTCTTTCCCAAGAAAGTGTCTATGGGTTACCAATGGGTTACATGATTAACCATGCATACGTAGAGGTCAGAAATTACAGAGACAATGTTATTTTAAGTCATATGATGAGGTGATTTGGATTTTATCATCATCATGGGGGAAATAAGTTGTTTCGCTATTAGGATTGAACCCATAAGATGAGATTCTTACTTATACTCATTATAGGAATCCGAACTCAATTAGTTCAGTTACGCTTAACTTGAAAAATTTCCTTTTAAGGTCATGCGATGAGGACACTTCCATGTAGTTTATCATAATGTGATAAGGAAATCTGGGAGAAATAATCCTAGTAAATATTTCATATAAGAATTAAACCGTAGAAGCCCTAGACACTCAAGAGAGGAGTGATCTTTTGGGTGGATATGGACTTACAGGGGATATGGACCGTTGAACACTAGGTTGGTTCATGTGTTTGGTTTTGACCTTAGGGAGGCTCCCTATGTATCCAAGTTAGTTGGAGATAAAATCCTTTATATTTCAGTTTATGTTGGGGCTTATATTGTAGAATAGGCCCATTTGTGATAACTCAATCTGGGTGTACTCCTAAAAGTGATTCCCTATTATGAGGGGACATGATTAGGGCTTACACATCAAAGATGCCAATTTGAGAAGACATGGTTGGGGCTTACATCATAGAGGAGGCCATTATTGAAAGAGTTAGGTTTTGGATTACTCATTAATAGGATGCCTAGTGATTTGGGGGGAATTATTATTGGGAATGAATTTTATGAAAAATGTATCTTGAGCTTGGGCATTAGGTAAGATTCATATGTATATTTATTAGAGAAAGAATCAGAGTTCTCAAAGTTCAATTCGGGATGGTTTGGATGTTAAGATCATCATTATCCTTTATGACCACATGATTCATTATCAATATGAGAAATAATATGAAGCCATAGATCTAGAAAAAAACACTTTACCTTCTCCTCTGATGGAAAATGAGGACAACGGTGGAAGAGGTCACGACTAAAATCCTAAATGGAGATATAGGGGATTTAGATTCGATATATCTCTCCCATGATGATATCTATAATAGTCACATATGGTGATCTATCCAGAAACATCTCATGCTATGGAAAATAAGAGCTAGAGACCCCCCCCCCCCCCCGCAAGATTGTTAGGGACTTATCTTAGTGGGAGTGCCCCAAATGGGGTTTAAGAAAAGGGAGGAGCATTATTCCATATCAAAGGGAAATACAATAATTATTCCCCTAAATTATCATTATCTCTCATTTAATTGAAAAGAAAGTGACTTCCCTTGATTCTTAGAATGGGGAGGTACATGTAATAACCCCATTATCAGTCCTTGGGTTACCATGGGAATGTAGAATTAGAAACACTTTGGGTGACTATATCATTGGGAGGATTTCGCACATGTCTCTACTTAACATGGATATATAGACTTCGAAGGGAAGGTTAATGCACCTGAAAGTATGTTCATATGGGTATGGTGGTGTTGGAGGAGGATTTTTTCTGATACCTTTGGACTGGTTTGAGGAGGATCCATGGAGGGAGTGATGGGTATAGAATGATGTGATCGCAACCAAAAGGTGGAACTCCTAAAGAAACCCACTTCGTCTACTTTTTCTTCATACAGTATGGGGATCCCTCCACGTAGTGTACTACTCTGGGGGTAGAGGGGTCATCCATTTAGTAAAGTGGTACATAGATCTGGGTGGGCTTTGTATACTGTAGTGTTATGCAGCTTGAGGTTCTATCTGCATATCGTGGTGGTATGCGGTGTTGGAGTCCATCTCTGTGGTGGAATGCTCTACAAGGCTGGTTTTCCTCCACATAATGAAGGGTTATGCGGTATGACAAGATGAAGAAATGGAATTAGTCCTTCAGTTCATGGGAAGTTCATCATCGAAGGGAGTATGGTTTAAGATTCTCCAATTAGGTTCACGATTTTACCATATTATTATGCATCTTTATTTTTATGGTTTTCATAGGGTTTATTGCTGCTGGAAACCATTCACGGTTTCGTACTTCATCGATCATTTAATTTATTATGATTCCAACCAAAAACTCTAATATCTCTCGAAATTTGATCACATTTGGTTCCCCTTGTGGTCCCTTTTATAGCATACTGGGGATGTTTTATCTTTGGGTCATGCGGAACCATATGTGGAAGACCATGATGAAATCACTCTGCCCACAGACAACTCAGTCAATAAAGATTTGTAGGGCTGTAGTTTGCGGTGGTGGAAATTACCACCTCGATCCCATGAATGATTTTGTTCATGGGATTTCCCCATCCTTTCCTTGTCCAAAAATATAGTTTGTGTAGACAGTGAGATGGGGATTACCTCTCTGTCATTTTTCCCCAACGACATGGAATACATGGGACTGGCACCATTCTTCATTTATTCTGTGAACTACGAGGTTCGCTGGCCAATACTGCATGGGCTAGCATTTTGTTGCTTTTCTATGTACAACATAGATCATGGTAAATACCATCCATATACATTTCTCAGAAATCAGTACGCGGACCATGTTGGTCCTTTTCCAAATTTTATTTCTTCAATCTTCTTCTCAAATTTTCAATCGAACCCGCACCATATTCCTTCATCAAATTTATGGGAGTATTTTCCTTCCCTTTATATAGTTATTAGGAACCAAAATAATATATTCAATAAAATATTTTCAAAATAATTTGATTGTTTTTACTAGGAAAATATTAATAATGAATTCAATTTTATTCTCAAAAATGTATTTGTCCAAAAATGATTTCCTATGTATTTTTCACAATTATTTTATAAAGAATTTATACCAATTATAAAATTGAATATTGTAAAATGGTTTTCATTTTTGGAATCATCATGTACAATTTTTTTAATTCTCTTAATTTCATTTCCGATTATTATGAATAGTAAATATGGGAAAAATCATTACTACGGTTAAGGTTAAATGGGTTTATAGGGGGTTAAACTAAGGAGAAAAGGGTTAAAATTACCAAAACTCTTGTATAAATCTTATTTTATAATTATATATAGACTCAATCATATCTTATCTTATATTGTTTTTCTTCTATGACTCTTTCAGAAGAATATGACTATTAAATTTTAATATTTTATGTATTTAAAAGAGTTTCACTCTCCTCACTTATAAAAGGGAACCTCCTCTCCTCCCTTATCCACACAACATAAAATCTTTATCATGAAAAATATATGACAAAATACTCTCCCAAAATCCTTTTCCATGACCTTAAGTTTCATATCTTCCCAAAAATATCTATTCAAGAAGCCTCAAGGTTATTCTAAATGGAGGATACACAAATAATATATATATATATTCTTACCAATATTTCTCATGTTCATTTCTTCATAAACCTCCACAAAATATTCTATAACCATATAAAAATGACAATTTTAGTATCTTTACTATAATAATATTTTTTATGTTAATGGTATTTCTGTTTTACGTCTCCATCCCATTCATTGAAAAATTATGACATAACTCATGTGCCCATGTGGACAACCACCTCCATGTGTGACGTGATTCAATTTTTCATTTCCTCTTAAAATGTATATTGATGTGGATTGGTTTAATAAATATTTATTATATTTATTATATAATTTTTATTCTATAAAGATTAATTATTATTTATCTTTCTTTCATACCATCAATCGAGAAAAGGAAACAAAAATTATGCGTACGTATGGACAACTATGTCCATGAAGTGATGTAAGTCATTATTTGTCATAAATTTATATTAATGGTTATAAAATTGTATATAACGAATACATATTATATTTAGTAAATTATTTTTATTCTAATGGTGATGAAACCATGATAAAGTGTCATTCATCAGAACCATCAAACTGAAACATGCATAGAAAATAAACCAATTTTAACTTGATTGATCATTTTAATAAAGAATTGTTAATAAAGTGATAATTGGAAGTTATAAAGGAATGGTACATTGTCATTTATGTATGAATATTGTTCTAGAATATATTTATAAAAAATATATATTTATTATATTATATTTTTGAATGTGTATGAAACAAGATGGGACTTGAGGTAAGGGTTTATGTTATAATTTCATTTATTTTCAGGATTATCCATGAAAAATATCCACTGTGGGAAATTATATGGATAATATACTTAAAAAATATTTTTTTATCCTATAGTTATTAATATAATTTTCAATTAATAGTAACATTTTATGATCTCTTTTTTCATAAAATTCGTGGGAAAATGTTTTTTTTGAAAAGCTGACATTTTTTCCTCTTTGGTCGATGGGCATTTTCTTCCATGTGAATGTCCTTTAAATTTTTTTGAAAATATTCTATTTCAGATAATAAAATTTGTATTTAAAATAAATTTCAATAATATTTTACTTTATTTTCAATTTTTTAAAATAAATCTTCTTTTCATTTTCTGAAGGATGTACTTTTTACTTTTTAACAAAATTGTAATAAAAATATTTGTTTTAACATTTACAGAATGAACAAATTTTCCCACCATTATAAATATAATGATCTTTAGAGATTATTATAAAATTTTACAAGGTTATTTTTAAATGAAATAATTTCATAATTTTTATGTAAATATTATTTTTTAAAAATAAAAAAAGAAAAAGATATTTTCCATATTTGTTTATAAATGTTCCAATGCTCTTTTAATGGTATTTTCCATCTATGTCAACAACATTTGAGAATTATTAATCATAACATGGGATATGATATTATGTTATGTTACAATTTATTTCTATTTATGTCTTGTAATGATGGTTTAAGTATTATTATATTGAACTCATTTCTTTCCCATATGTTAATTAACTTATAATGGAATCTTTATAAAACTTTTTTCTTTTCCATGTGTTATGATATGATGAAATGATGGAATGTTTATAAAAATTTTTGTTACATGGGATATAATATGATTAATTGATTAATGTTTTATGATCTTTTGTTCCTTATATGTATAGTTTTCATTGTGTGATGGGTGTGACCATAATTATATAGCCTTACAATTCTTTAGGTTAATAATGGTATATCATGATATAATATGGATTGTAATGGGGAGTGAACTCAATTCAATAACGGACTATATCCACTATAATAGTATTGGTAGTTAATATTTACTATGTAAATGAATGAAAGAGGATTTAACCCAATACAATATGTTTTTTTCACTATGATAGTTTTGGGAGTTAACCCTGCCTAATGAAATAATGGAATGGGGGAAAACTCAATCCACTATGAGCCACTATCCATTATGGGAGTCTTAGTTGTGATACATGAATAATAAAATAATTTATTATGAGTATGTGTATTTAAAAACATTATTTCTTGTTCTTATAATATTTTCTCATGGATTATGATTAATTATTCATGATTTTGTACTCTTAGGACTTATGTCATTTGTTATGATAATGTCATATGAAATCATTCATTATGAATGAAAATTGACTATTTGGGTAGGAATTTCATAATTTGCGATCATTATATCATACCCTTATGATTATCTTATTCATGCATGTGATCCTTAATTGATATATTCTATGTTTCCTCTTATTGAGCATTTGAGGTCACACTTTCTTATGTTTCCTTTACCTAAGTTATGAAGAAGGTTTTTTGTAGGGATATATATAAGAAGTTCAAAATTTCAGAAGAATATTGTGTGATAAATTTATTATATATCATTAAATTAGATGATTATGTATCTGGTCAAAAATTACACTAAAGTTATATGGTTCTATTGTGTTGATTATAATGAGATGTATTGATATATTCATCTAAACTAATATAATATTTATGTATGATATTTTTGGTTAACCTTAATAATTATAATTTAGATTAATTTTAAACATAAATAACACATATTTGGTTAGTACTAAAACAATTAATTTTATTAATTTCAACAACACTGGTAATTTTAACCTAAACATAATTTTTATGATTTAAATACACTTTCTCTAAAAATAGGGTTTTACATGTTATGTTTTCTAGTGTTAAAACCAATTTATATAAAACATATATATTTTAACTGATAAATTGGATTTCATATTTTTAATCAATATGCCTAAATTTTTTTCTAATGAATATTCATTTGTGTATAAGAAAATTACTTAGTTAAAAATTACCACCACTAAGATAAACATAAAAATGAAAAAGTGTAAATCTAAGGGTAAATGACATAAATAATGTTAAAAACAAATCTACAAATCAATGGTTGATAAATAATCAATATTTAATCATCCTCAATCTATTCTTACACGGTGGATCTATTTTCCATGTAAACCATTTTCTATCTATATTTCAAGAGGTTATATTTACAAACAATGTCATTCCCTCCACTTATAAAAGGGGTCTTTTACCACCCCTTAAAAGAAAATATAAAATTTTGAATTCCTCTTGATAAAATATCAATTTCAATCACCGTAGATTCCTATTCAACTACCATAAGACTTGGGTCATGACAAATTGTCCTATTTTTTTATTTCCCTAAAATCCTTGGAGGAAAAACTCATGTTCTCAACATGATTACTAATAACACTCTAGACTCTTTTCAATTCTATATTTCAATTACAAAAATAATTTTCCAATTATCTTGTAATTAAATTATTTTTATTCAAATATTTAATTTTATTATGCTCTCAGAAAAATAAATATCCACCTTTTCCTTTTTTTGTTATAAAAATGAAAATGTTGTTTGTGTTTACATGTGAAATACCGCCTCCACGAAGAGAAGTTTTTTCCTTTACCACCTTACAATTTTTTTTACAAAATTGGTGGTTAATAAATAAATATTATATTTTAAGAATTATTAATAATTATAATATATAAACCAATTCCTACTTGATTTTCATTATTTGGAAATCAAAAAAATATTATCTTTGTGTACGTGCGGATTACCGCCTCTGTGGAGAGAAATGTTTCATTTTTTATCACCACTCTAAATGGATGATTATAATAAATATATTATAAAGATATATTATATTAATTATTAATATATAACACTAATAGTTTTCCAAAATAATCACAAAAAAATTAAATACCATTATAAAGTAATTCATTGATATCAGTCAACTACTTGAAATAAGCTCATCGTGGATCCTATTCTCACCAATCATGTGAATAGTTTCAATCAAATGATCATGAAGATGAATAAATTATTGAAATATAATTACTTATATATATTTTATAATATATTAATTATTAAATTTGTATCAATGGATGATTTTAGATGACCCCATTTTAAAATATCTGTAAAACAATTGAAATTAGTAACACATAATATTGAAAATTAACATTAACTAGATAATGAATGTATAATGACTGGTTATAATTAAAGAGTAGAAATGGTAATATATGAAAAAAAGTTATAAAATAGGTGATAAATGTGGTTATGATTATGATAAATTATATTAATTTACTTTCATAGTAGATAAGAGTAAAGGTACGGGGTTTTCTTGAATGAACATAAATTCTTGATTTATAATTATTCATATTTAGATATGGGTTTCAAAGACTCTTTTCTTATATAATATGATTCTATTATGATTCTTTTACACATTATTATGTGGGGAATTAAAAAATTACATAAAATAAATCATCTTAGATGGATTTAATTCTTAATAAAATTTGATTTTGATAAGAATAAGATGAATTATCTCAAAATAAGATATTTTTCTTCCATATCCATATTCGTGATTCTTATTATATTCTATATTATTACATTTAAATCCAAATATATATTATTTTTATTGAACTTGTAATTTTTCTTCAACTATTTTAAAATGATATATTTATCACTCTTTTTTATGTGGGTCTCAATAAATATTTTTTAACAAAATATTGAGATGTTTTTTCCTTCCATGATTTCATATCGTATCTTCCAAAAAAGATTCACTTTATATAACCATTGAATTTTTTTCAAGGATTTTATATTTAAGATTCATTTCAAAGTAAAAAAATTCATGAAAAATCACTTCAACTTTTCACAAATGACTTTTTAAAGGGGCCCATAAACATTACCATTTATGAAAATATTAAAATATTTCTAAAAAATAATTTATAACTCCACTACCATTTTACACTTTATCTATATCAGATGTACTTCTACAAAAATTATTTTCTAATAATAAACCTCTTTATTCTTATTTGAAATACTACGCTTCATATTTTGAAGTTTAGGTATCAAGAAATCTAACTTTAATATCATGTTATGATATTCCATTTGGAAATGACATAAACTCCATTTCCTTTCATGGGTTCTTTATAAGGGGATGAGTGATTCAATTCAGGTGGTGCACATATTTACAGATGATTTATAGTTTTTGTCTTATATCACCCTCCAATTTATTGGTTAAGGATTTTTATCACATGAGATTTGTATTCATAGACATGATTTTGTCTATTCACTAGTGTGGGTGTTAGTGAGTGATTTATGAAGTTATCATTTCTAATGATTACGTTTGTTCCATAATACCATGTCATGTTATGTTTCCATTTTTCCCATATTTATATGATATTTCTCTTTTTTATGTTGTGGTACCACAATTCAAGAGTATTATTATATACATTTAATCAATAGGATAAATGATTATGCTTACTTTATTATATTTCTATGGATATGTGTTTCTATAGCATTGTTATTACTTATCAACAAATTTTTTGTATTACTTATTATGATTCCATAACATTTTTATTAATATATTTTGAATTTATTCATGTTTTCTTGAATTTTTTTGATCTAACACTTATAATACATTGACAAATTTGACCTTATATTTTTAGTTTCCCAATTTATTATACTTCCATTCCCCATGACATGAAGATGATTATAACCTATTAAAAGTATAGAATAACGTTTAGTGGGGTTTGATTATATAAAAATGATCACAGGTATTGTAAAATAAGCTTCTTATGTGGTCTATCCTCAAAGATACTAAATATTCAGTTAATGGGATTTTGAAATTCTTTATGAGATTTAATTTTTTTTACTTTTTGAAATAATGTAAAATACGGATATTTTTAGCTAGGTTCATATCACTTAGTATCAATGCATATGTGTATAGTTTAACAATTTAGCACTAGACCTAGGAGTACGGGTCTGGGGTACCTAATTTTATATCATATAATGATTTAGTTAATTTTGGTTAATAGTTCAGTTATTTTTTTAGAATAGTCAATCTATTATGGAGATTATGATAAGAAAGATTTAATGAAAACCCCTAGGGATAAGACTAAGTATAGGATAACATCCATATATTTTATTAAATTAGTGATTGTGTGGTCTCCAATTATTGAAATTTATTTCTAGATAAAATAAGTTGATGCAATATTTGTAATAAATGTACCTAGGGGTAATAAATTTGAAAATTGTGGTTGGGTATTAAATCAATATCTACCCGGTGTATGATAAAGAGACATAACTAGACACCATGTTTTACACTGCTAGGGGATATGATTTTGTAATTAACCTACTCTTTAAAAACCTAATATTAGATATTTGAATCTACTTAGGTTAGAAAACCGAATAAAAATATGGTGATGGAAAACATAGGATGATTTTAAAGATTTATAATTTGATTCAGTTATATCATATTTGAACCAAATTTACTACAACCTAAAATAACGACTTCATATGAGAATACATATTATGATTGAGTTTTTATATGATAACTTACTCTAATTTGATATCATAATAAACATTTTTGTTTTAGTGTTTTCTTGGAATTGAGATCATTAAAATAGATCTAAGAAAGTTATCTCACTAAGAACCACTGAATAAGAATATTTGGGATAAATAAATTTGAATCGTCCTTAAGATAGTGAGGATGATAACTCATTTTTAATTATGTTTGGATTATTTTCTATGTAATGGATACCCATATTTTCTTTCATTATTAAGTGATAATTAAAAATTATGAGTGAAAAATTTATTTAATGTGGGAGAATGTAACACCATAAATTTTTAGTAATAATTTCAATTAAATAAATACTCTTTTGTATAGCTAGTTTCACATCCAACACTAAATTAAAATGAAACCATGAATCTTTAAAATAATATTATTAAGGTTATACCATATAATATATCTATTAAATTACCAGGTATAAATAAAAGTAACCATACTATGAAAACTATGAAGAAAAGAGAGGTGATGACACCAATCACTATCAATATTCCTTATGAGGATCAGGTATATGAGCATGTGAAAGAGTTTGTTTCACTAAAGTTTACTCTAGACCAATCCAAATTTGAACTCCAACAATTATGGTTTAATCTCATTTACATGAGAATTTTAACCTCATCTAAATTTGAATATTAACCAATCTAGTTGAACTAACACTCAAGAATCCCATTAGATCCTACCTTGGCCTATGGTCTTATATAGAGTTCATTAGCGGTTATGTAAGAAAAGGTTTGAATGATATAAACATATAATTATTAATATTATTAGTTATATTTAAATATATATATATATAATTTATTTTATATATTTTACATTTTGACTTTTAAATAAAAATAATTTTCATTTTCAATACTAACACATTGATAAAATTCAATTAGTATAGCTAAATAATTAATAAAATCATTTTATGATTCATATTATTTTTTCCTAAAATTATTTTTTTATGATCTAGAAATTTTTATTATAATAAACTAATGATATTTTGGTTAAATGGTGATAAAATATATTTTTGATATTATTAATATATTAACACTATTTAAATTAAAAATTGATAGTAAATAAATGTTAAAAAATTTAATATTTGAAAAATTATTTTCCTATAAAAACAATTTTAATTATATTCAATATTTCCACTTAATAGTTAAATTACAAAATTTTAGAATTTATTTTTAAAAAATTAACATAATTCAGGGAAAAATCAAAATAATATTATATTAGAATGACTTTTTGGGAGTTTTCTAAAAGGATTGATTTATATGTGAAAAGTAAAAAATATTGTATTTACAAATATCGTAACTTTTGTAGAATCACTATGATGTTAATATGAATTAATAAATCAGGAAAACTTATTCATGAATATAGATTTATATTCTGAGTAAAATAATTCATTTGAAAATACTATGTTTAATTTATAAGTCTCATGTTTATAATTTTGAAACTTTGTTAATCATTTATTTTAATAATAAAACTCCATTTCATTTTTTCCTTTTATTTTTATCAAAAGGTTGGATAATTTTTTTAATTAATTTTAAATCCACCTAAATATTTTTTTAAAAAATAAACTAATTAATTTAAATAAAATCAACATAATTAATAATTTTATCCTAAAAATAATTCTATGCTTAAAAATACACATTCTCTAAAAACAGATTTTTCAGTGTTATGTGCGCTAGTATTATAATTAATTTATTTTACTCTATGATATTTTATTCGATA
The DNA here is from genome assembly GCA_963277665.1 of Viscum album. Lineage (NCBI taxonomy): Eukaryota > Viridiplantae > Streptophyta > Magnoliopsida > Santalales > Viscaceae > Viscum > Viscum album. The sequence continues at coordinate 920,692,562 of OY728145.1, forward strand.
AAAATTCTTTCCGATTGGGAATCATTATGTCAAAATTAAATAATGGTGTCAATTTTATTTTTGGCATAAAAATGAAATACTAAGTTAAAATTTAGTTGCAACCGTAACAAAATGGTAATGGTGTAAAATATAAATGTAAAATAATTAAAACATGTTAAAAATTAATAAAAATTAATTTTATAAATATTATCATTCATAAATATTCTCCATATCCATTATTTTACACTTTTCATCTAATTTACAAGTGAAACATAAGATCTATTTTTATTAAGAAGTTATACTTACAAAAATTTTATTATGTCTGCATATAAAAGGGGAGTTCAAAAACCCATTCAAGGTCACTCTGAAAATTATAATTAATATTGAAAATATGCCAAATTTTCTTGCCCTATAATCCTATTATAGTATTATAATCCATTTTTCAAAGAAAAATTGGAATATGTTCCCCATTTTCAAGAAATTTTATAAGTGTCAAATGAAGTTCTTAACCTAAGTACTAATAACTCTCTAACCAAATTTCATTTCTAAATTTTAATTCAAAATTTAATTTACTCATTATTATATAAATAAAGAATATATATTTTATTTTTAATTTTATTATTTTAATGAATAATAATTTTTGACCTCTTCTATTTTCCTTTAGATAAATGAAACCATTGTTTCTGTGTATGTGCAGACCCCCGCCTCCACGAAGTGACGTGTTCCGTTTTCCTTTACATCATAACATGGATAGTTAAGAAGGGGTGTTTAATAAAGAAATATTATATTTATAACATTATTTTTATTTTTAAGGATACACAAATTCATACATTCTTTCTTTTCTATGGAAATAAAAATGTTATATGTGTATATGTACGGACAACCAGATCCACGAAGAAACGTGTACTATTTTTTATCAACACACTACATAGATAGTTATAAAAAATATTTAATGGATATATATGATATTAATTAATAATATATGTTATTAATACTCTTCCAATATAATAATAAAAAAATTAATTATCATTATAATGTAAGTTGTTGATATATGCCCATTACCCAAAACAAACACATCATGGATTCAATTCTCACGAACCATGCCCATAATTTACATCAAATAGAAATAAGGATGAATAAATAATTTAAAATAATGATTTCAATATATTTTAAAATGTTTTTATACTGAAATTATTATCCAATAATAGGTTTTAGAGATTCCATTATAAAAAATATGTGCCACGATAAAAATTACTAGCACACGATAATGAAAATAAACATTAACTAGCTAATGAATGTACAATTAATGATTATAATTAAAGGTTGGGATTGGTAAAAAAAATATGGTTATAAATAAGTGATTAAGATGAATATTTTCAATATATATGTGATTAAAATACTATCTTAAAATATGTGAGTAAAGGTAAAGGGTTTTCTTGACTCAAATTATTTTCTTAAGTCATAATTATTCTTAATTACAATTGTTTTATATGTTTTTTTCTATACTATGATCATATTATATTTTATCTACACTTTATTCTTTATTGAACTATAAATTAACATCAAATACATCTTCTTTGATTTATTTACATCTTCATAAAATTGTATGTTAGGAATAATTTTCATCCTCTCATAATATGTTCTTTTTCTTCTATATCCACATTCACTATTTACAAAACTATTCTTCATTATTACATTGTAATCAAAATATATAATATTTCTAGTGATGTTAAAATTCCTCTTTAATTATTTTCATATGAAATATTTATCTCTCAACTTTTGATGAGGGTATAAATAAAGTTTATTTTATTAAAATATTGAGAATATTTGTCCTCTCATGATTGTATATCTTATCTTACCTATACATTTCCTTGAGATAACCTTTGTGACTTTTTAGGAATTTGTTTTTTATGATTTTTTTAAAAGTAAAATATTTTGAAAATTTTCACTTCACAATTTCAAAAATGACTTTTGAATGTGACCCATAAAATTCAGCTTTTATGACAATGTTACTCATGCTTTATAAAGACTCTATTTTGGATTTACTTCCATTTTATAATTTAACTCTATGGGATTAAATTTGATTGAAATTATCTTTCATGAATAAAACTCAATACTACATTATGAAATACTAATTATGTGGGATTAAATTTTGGGTATCAACCAATCTAGCTTCAATATCAAGTTATACAATACCATTTGGAAATGATATGAAACCCCTTACCTTTTAATGGGAGGTTATGTTTCTCTGTACTAACTATTGTACCTTTTGATGCTCTATAACTGTGTTTTTTCATATTTCTATGATATTATAATTTCTTATGTTATGTTCCCATGATTAAACAGTATTTTAATATTATTATAATCCCGTTAATAATTGTAATGCTTCCTTGATAATCTTTTTGTGGTCTTATATTTCTATACCATAACCCTTATCAAAAGGGTTTTATGATTATCAATTATAATTCCATAATATTTGTACTAAAATATTTATCCATTATTAATGTTTTATCATATATTTAATATCTAAATATTATGATTCATTGATAATTTATCACATATATAGAGTGAAATCTCACCCAATTCTTGTGTTTCCATTCCAGGGTAATGAAGATGAGTATAACCAATGAAAAGTTTATAAGGGGTTCTGTTATGGTTTTATTATAGATAAACGTTCATAATTATTTTACAATAAGTTTCTTATATTATTTATCATAAAAAACTAAACATTCAGTTCCTGTGATTATGAAATTATATTTGAAATATAATATCTAACGTATAGAACTGATATAAAATAATGATATGTTTGGATTGAGTTATCTATCTTGATGTCAAATATTATTTGTAAAGTAATATTTTTTAATATTAAACATGGGAGTGTAGGTATGGGGATCTATAAATGAGAGGAATCCAACATATTTAGGTAAGTGTGTCCGACTAGATAACCAGATTTTGACCACTTTAAAGAGTAGGTTGAAATACATGTGTATATGGGTTTTGAACATATTGTATGTATAAGAAGGTACCATAATGTGATGATAGGGAATTAGGGATAAAAATATGTGTCTTTGGTTGGAGGATCTTACATATGAGTGTCTAGATGTTTAATATATAAAATTTTATAGGAAACGGTCAAAGAACCAAAAGAAGTATAAGTAATATGCAACATTTGTTTGATGGTGTTAGTTAGATATATTCTAGATTACTAAGTTGGATTATTAGAAGTTGAATTTCCCTTGTAACCCATGTACCCTATTTTTTATGGATTTAAAAAGATCTCATGGTTCTTCTATAGATATAGTACACATCATGTGAAGCTTGTAATCCATGTTTACATTGTATTTATGTCTTTTCGATAGAATATGTGTAATTTCATCATGTGATTGCTTATATATAAAATTATGAGATATGTGGTTGTGAATTGACTGAAACCAGAAGGTGGAGGATGAATTTATGTAGTTTATGGGGTTCTATGAATTCAATGATTCGGTCTTAAAGTTATCTGGGGTGGAAGATCCATATCTGATCTACATTCATTGTTTGAAGTTATATTGCATAGAATTACTAAATTGTCTGAATTTTGGTGATAAAAAATTCATAATCCCTCAAAATTAAAATAAATCCTAAAAATATACATCCACTAACAAAAAAACTCTTATTTCACCCTTTAATATTCTCGAATTAAGTATAAATTAACAATTACTTCAATTAAAAGTATCCCATTAAGTGGAATAAAGGAATTTAATAAATTTCTCAATGATTTGTCATCATTTTATGAAAACCCACTATATCCCATTAATATAAAATATCATGTAAATTTTTAAATTTTTCCCTCATGTTTTTTTGGATTTATCAACTAAAATTTTCAAATTTCTCCAAAAAAAATTCAAATTTCACATAAATTTTAGTTTTATCCCATTTTTCTATTTCAAAAAGAAACATAAAGAATAAAATAATAAAAAAATTAAAATTACTTTATAAATGATGTTTATTTTTTAGGGAAACTTCCATTTATAATGAATTAGTCTTTTAGAAGCTTCTCCCCCGAGATATGACATTCTTAAAATAAAAAAGGCTCTCACTAATGTTAAATCATATAAATTAAAAAAAATTCATAAAAGATAATCATATAAGTAAATTAATATTGATTAATAACTTTCAAATTAAAAATTTATAATCATTAGTAGTTAAAAATTTATCTATTCAAAAAAATAACCATAGTATAAAAAAGTTCAAATAAATACATTGATTATAAATTGAACTTTAGTTTTTCTTTTGATATTTTTTATAATTATCTTAAAAATATTAATTTTATTAGGCTTCTACGAAGAATCCCAGAAAAAATATATAATATACTTTTGGTTATCTTATTATCATTGATCCTGCTAAACTAATTGTTTATTCTGAGGCACAAATAAGTTCATCTACACATCAATTGGTTGATTTTTTATCCATGTGTTATCAATTATCTTTTATATCCCCTTCACGCTCTTCATTATTTTTAAACAACACTAATATATCTTCATGAAGTGAAACTTTCTGGTCATTAATGGTCATAATATCTTTACCTTGTGCAGTCAAATTTAATGATGGATTATTTTACTACTAAGAGTGTTTTTAATTATCTTATTTAAACATTATTAAACACCCTTTAATTTCAACAACTGAGTGTAACATTTTCTTCTTTATCTCTGATTTTTGAAATTTAACATTCTTTTATTGAATAAAGTTAACTATAGAATTCAACTCCAGTATTATTTATAATAGATTCACAATATTTTCTAATGGCGTTTTTTGAAAAACAATTATTTTCTCAATTCATCTTATCCATGAGCTAGTATATGATTTTTTAGACTATTAGAATTATCTATCATAGTCTGATGAAATTTCAGTTAGATATATGAAAATGTATTTTTCATAAAAGTATCATTGTAAATAAAATTGATTAACTTACCATTTTCTATACCTAATTAATCATATGATACTGAGAAATATTCAGTCATTTTTCTGATGATTTTCCTTATATTGTATTTCTCATTGAAGGGGTTGAATTTTCAACTTCTAAAGAGCATACCAAGTACAATTTTGGGGATACATCTTTTTGAACATTCATTCTTTCAACTACTTTATTTTTGAAATAAACATCATATTTTTTAGCATCATCAAAAACCAATAGATTTTCATTTTAAACATTTAGAGAAATATCTCTACAAATATGAGTAGGTATTTCTCCTAATTATAGGTATATATAGGATAACTATATGTCTTTTTCTAGTAATTATATTTATAAAACTGTGCATTTTTTATGTTAAAAAATATTTTTTTAATTGTATCATTTTGAATATTCAATTCCTTAATTGAAAATAGTGGAAAAATAACTCTTTCACATTGAGATTTTTTTGATTCGTTTTTCTTCCCAACTAACACCATGAAAACTTATTTAAAAAAATTGAACTTATTCTTCAACTTTCTTTTCTGTCTTCTTTGTAGTGGATTTTTTAAAATATATTTATTCATAATATTTTATATTCTAAACTTATTTTTTAGAATATTTCTATATTTCTATAGTGGTAACACTAAATAATTTCTCTATGACATTATTTTAATTGGAGTCATAAGTCAATATCATTGTAGATTTTGTCTCTACATTGATCAGATTCGATTTGACTTTCTCAGTATGAGATTGATTCTAAACACCTTCAACTTTTAATATCTTCCAAATAACTCTATTCAAGATCCAGTTATATAAAAAAATTTTCAACATTACCATCTCACACATGAGCCTCATCTCGGTTGGTGGGGATGCTTCGAGTGGATCCATGAGACTAAAGATTAAATTATAACTGAGGCATATTTTTGGGGCACGATTGTAGGTGTTGTAGTAGGTACTGTAGTTGGTAATGTTTTAGGTACTTTAGTATGAATTTTTTGGTATTGTAGCTACTAGAACTATTCATTTGTTTTAGCCTTTGGGCTATCAATTTAGTCCTTGAGACCTTCAGGACTTCGAGCAACTCAGGTCTTCAGGTCAGTGAGGCTTTTCATGCCACCTTAAGGCCTGCGGGCCACCTCAAGTCCTTTGGGAAACCTCATGGCCCTCAGGCCACATGATGTGAAGAATAAACGCGATAGATTCAATAAGTAATAATCTCTATACGAGGAATCAAAGTAGAGAAAAATGCATTTGGTTGAATTAGAGGGTGTTTCAATTACCAGTGTTACCAGGCCTATGCATCTCTATGAATGTAATCTAGTTGGACATCCATTTAAATGTGGAGAGCTGATCATGATGCAGACACTAGGGAGGGGAATTTCTATTTAGTGATATTCTGTGATGAATTCCTTTAAGACCTTTGGTTCATGTAATGTCACGAATCCCACTATCCATGCAAGGGTTCCCCTTCAACCCTTAAAAGGGGTTTTTATAAAAAATGAATAAAAATTTAAGGGCATCAATCCATTCAGGAAAAATCAAACATCCCAATATATATATGTTCAATGTAATTCCTGATAAAATAGTTGAAATTGAGCTTGGGAAATATCATAATAAAAAATACATAGTCATATTAGATTATAATAGGGTATCTTTCACACTTCCTGGGTAATAACAATTATTTCAACCTCTAAAATTATCCTAACTTAAGAGGGTAGGTGACTCATCATACAAACAATTTATTTTATCGCAAAAAAAGATTATTCAATATATGATTTTTAAAATGAACTATAATTTATTTTTAATTTTGTGATATAATCATTGACTTTTACTCTAGATGTAGTATGATTAGCTTAGAAAATATCATAAAAGATAAAGTGAACTTATGTCCCAAAAGAAAAAAAACTGCCTTATTTATAGAATCTGAATAAAAAAGGTATCAGTTTAGTAAAACTCTCAAAAAAGTGAAATAATAACTCAGAGTCTTCCCTATGAATCACTAATGATTCTTTTACATGAAATTTGATCATGTATTTCAGTATAAATTCATACTTAGAAGATAATCATGAATTAATCATCCTTTCAAATATAATTCCTCTCGTATCAATTTCTCCCATTGATACCATTTTAAAAGAAGAAAATGAACAATATCTCAAAAATAAAAATGATTATTTATCAGAAATCAATTATTAAATACATCCAAAATAATTAATGTCCACTTTCTCTTATATAGTCTTTAGATACGGTTTTTGGTGTCCATTTTTCACATCTAATCAGTAGTACAAGATCATTCCCAATAAATTAAATGATGTAGAAATTATTTAAAAATAAAATTTTTAATTCCTTGAATATTGTAATTTAATATTCTATTGAAATTAAAAGGAAAATGAAATTACATTTGAACAAAAAGAATATTTAATTTAATAATCCATAGGTAAAAAATAAAATGAAATTTTTTATGAAGATTATCTAATACTATACTAACTTGACCTTCTTCCATGGAAGATGGTTTGAAAAAAATGTAATAAAATATTTAAAAATTTAAAATATAAATTCTTTAAAAAATTAATTAAAATTGAATATAAACATTTAACCTATATAAATGAATTATTGCATCTTATAAATCAAAAGTTAATAAAAAGTTTTCAAAGATAATAAAATTAATTAAAATCACAAAGATAATGTTTTTTAACCAAAATAAAACCTTGAACTAGATATTGATTTGTAACTATTGGTGTGTAATAACATCATTTATGCATAAATTAATTCCATGGTGTATAAACCCTATTTAGTTGATTAGAATTTTCAAAAATAATCTTCAGCAACCACATTTTCTTGGACTACTAGTGCTCAAAAGCAGCTGGTTCCCTTGAGATAAAATGTAATAAGTTAGTTTTGAAAACCTTTGTTTAAAATTTTACAAATCCGAAGTAATTTTCATATTCTTGGATATTTATTTTTCCATGATTTCCTTCTGTTGAACTAATATAAGAACTTCTTTCATTTAATTCCGATGAACTTTTTCAAACTTTTCATTTATATTCTGTGTATTAATTAGTCTTAAAACTTAACTAAGATGAAAAAATTTTAATTTCATTCATAGATCTACTCAATTACATTTTATTCTATAAAACCTCAAACTTGAGTCTAATATACGTTTTATAACTCACAGTTTTAGATGACTATAATTTATAAATATAATATTTAATCTCCACTCGAGTTTTAACTGTTTTGTCATCATCAGAATAATATGTACATTCATCATCACTAAATTCAATAAATAAAATTTATTTAATTTAGTTTATGGGATATTATGATATACGTTCAGCTTTATTTGCCTTTCCAATAACACATTTCACATTTTGTAGCATTTTTATATGTCCATAAAAACCATTAATCTTCTTGTTATCAAAATATTTATCTAAAAGGCTATAGAAAGTAGTATCACCTTAACCTTTGATCCATGTTTTAATTTAATTTAAACCATTCCTATTTTAACTCTTGAAAGATTTCCTATGACATTTTGTATCTCTTCTCGTTAATTTAGGACATTTGGGTCTAATGTGAGACGATTTTCTATAATCATACTAAGTTGGTTTTGATGGTTATTTTTTATATATTTTTTTATTTTCTATCCTTCCTAAAGTTCCTATTGAAATTTCCACTTGTGGACATTTTAATTTTGATATAAGAAAATTGAACATCTATAATCTCTAATCTATTTTAATTTTCTAATCTCTTAACATTACTCATTATAGTTATCACTCATAAGTCTAAATCTATATAATTTTATTCAAAAAAAATCTATTTTTCTTATTTTCATTATCATCATCTCTTTTAAATATACTCTAATATTATAATAATGTTCTTATTAAATCTATGAGACTTAATATTGTAATGTTCTTGGTGTTTTAAATCATTGTACTCTTGGATACCCATCACTTTGGTAAAATATAGATGAATATTTTAACCAACTTATAATCTAATTATTATTTCTCCCTAACTGATTATAAAATATTAATAATTTTCATCAAACTATGATTCATTTGTACAATATTCTCTCTATAAATTAAATCAAAACTAGGATAATCGACTCTAATATTGGCTCTATTGGTCTAAATAACTTTGAATTAATAGAGATTTGTAACGTAAAATTTCATCCAAATAACATAGGATGTTTTAAAAGATGAAACTTAAAAATATATATTTCCTTGTATTGAGTCTAAAAATGTATTTCAAAAATGGAATCATAAATAAAATTCATAATTCTCTTCTCTTGAAAATTAATTAATTTATATATCTTTAAATTTGTAACTACTAACAATAATAATAAAATAATCAACACTAGTGTTGATCACAAAAGACTCTATATAATATCATTATTAATCGTAATCATTTCCATAAAAAAAGTGACCTATTAGTATTAATATTATCAGTAAAACTATCTTGTATTCTTACCGTACTAAAAAAAAGAAATTTTCTCTCTATAACATGATTAGTTTTAAAGAAACTGATATATAAAAACTATATAAAATAATATCAACCTAGTCTAAAAATTATAGAATTTATATAATAGAAAATATTTTACCAGATAAAAAAACATATAAACCTACAAGAGGGTAGTGAATGGTGGTTTAAGAAATAATATACAATTTATATCCACACCTTCATATTTCAAACTACAGGATACACAAAGTTCTCATAAGCCAAAAAATTATTAACCCATAAATTATATCAGAGTAAGAATTAACATGATTATTATAAATTATGTTTTTTTGGAATTATAAGTACTTCCAATAAAAACAATAATGCAGCAGGATTATCATCTATTATGACACCCCAGTATTTTACTATGTATCTTTATTTTAAAAAATATAATGTTTTTCATAGCTAGCACTATGTATTGCACCACACTAAATAATATTTAACGTATTAAATATATATTTTGATGAAAATTATAATAATAATAAAACATCTAGTAAATAAAAATATACCAACCAATTAAAAAATCTTACTTTTAGTGGATATATAATTAATATGATTTTCCATTCTCAAATAACATTTCAATGTATAAATAAATTAAAATATAATAATTTTAGATTAGTATTATGAAAATATATAATAATTTTATATATTAATTAATATATTTACATTCATTAAATTATAAATTATTATGAAATAAAATTGAGACCACATAATGTTTAGAAAGTCATTTTTTAATAAAAGAAGTTTTTATTTATATTTTTAATTTCCATTTAAAACCTAAATTTAAAATTTTTATAGTTTTAATTTTAAAAAAATTAAATTCACTTTTTAATTACATATATCAATATTTACAAAGGGTGATTTTTTTATTTTTATGAAATAATTGATTTTCAAGTGAATAGTGAAAATAATATTTTTTACTAAAATTGTAGATTTTATGAATAAATAAATATATAAGAATGAAATATAATTTATAAAACATTTTAATTTATTATAATTTTATTTTAGGGGTAAAACTATTAACTTTAATGTATTTGAAAACCATTGTTCAACAATTTATTACATAAGTAATAATTTATTCTAATTTAGAAACACCTTTTATACTTTTTAAATTATAAATTTTATAGAAATATTTTGTATTGGCATGATTTTGAAGCCACATAAGTATTATTATTTTTTATAATAAACCAAAATATATCATAAAATTCAATGACATTGATAAATTTACATTACACATAAATTTTAGGCCTAAAAAACAATTTTTCTTAAAAAATATTTTTATTTTATCTGCGCTAATATTAAAATTATATTTTATAACCATTAAAAATTGATAAAATTATTTTCACATTTTATATCAACATGATGATTTCATTTATTAACAAAAATTTCATTTTTAGGCATAAAAGTAAGATACCAAGGTAAATAGTAGTGACCACAATAGAACAATTCTTTTTCAATGGATGATAAATTTATAAGTGTTGTTTGTTATAAATTAAAAATTAAGACTCAAATATGTGATTTATAAAAATATATAAATTAATTAACTATGATTTAATTTTTAATCAATGTTAAATAATATTATGAACAATTAATGATTAAAAAAATTCTACAAAAATAGTTTTTCAGCACATTGAATTTATTAATTTAAAAGTTAATTTTTTCATGTTTATAAATTGAATTATATTAAAAGGATTTAAATTCATATTCATATTGTATAAATTTTCTAAAAAGTGGAATATTATTTTTTTAGTGATAAAATAATAACCAGGATAAATATTTTACCCAGTTTAATAAATGTAAAAATGATTTATCTAATGTGGCTAGAATTTAATGAAATAAATTTGAAACATATAAATTATATAATACTTGTGATAGTTTTTAATTTCATGCCTACATTATCCACCACAATTTCCCCCACATAATTCACACAACTCTCATTATATTTGATTCTAACCACTTTCCTCACATTCGTTTCCAAATGCCTGCCTTTATTTTTCACCTATAAAAGGATTATACTTCATCCCTTTTCTAACAACATACCAAGTTCTATATTCTAATGAAAATCTTCCCAGTTATCTTCTTATACATCACTTCAACATGTTTGGCATCCACATGCCTAAAAAGATTCCATAATTCTTTTTTTCTAAATGATATGCAAATAGAAGATCCAAAATTTAAGCATAAGCATTATTATCCTTTAACATCCTTTATCTATCTCATCCACTATCCAAAAAAACCATTCTAAACATATATATTTATATATAAATATATGATGAAATTTTATAAAATAAAATAATTAAATATTACCATATTGATGGTATAAACATTATATATTCACCTCTGGTTCATTCAAAAAATTAAAACATTTCACATGTGTGTCTGTGAACTACCACCTCCATGAATGACACATTTTTTTTTCATCCCCACCTTTCTGGATGGTTATAAAAATGGGTTTAGTAAATAAATATTTTATTTATTTTATCATTTATATTATATAAATATAAATTTGGAATTCTATAAGTAATATTATCAATAATAATTCATTGTAAAACAAACCACCTAAAAAACATACTAATAGAAAAACAAATTTATCAATGAAAATTTATTTCTCATTCACCTTATTCTTATAATATTGAAAAATTCTGATTAATAAAAATAATTCATCTAAATAATTTCATTATACTTTTTTGATAAAGATATTATAATTTCATTTACCTTATTCTTATAATATGTAATATCTTTCATAGCCATACTCCTAGATATATTTTAGCATATTCTTATTGGGTCGGTTTAACAGCCAATATGAAATATGCTATAAATTTCGATAAAGTATATAATTAGAAACATAATATTGGATATTAATAATTAAGTAATTATTTTTATTTTTTATTATTAATTTAATCATATAACTCATTGAGTAAATTATAATCGTTGATTTTTAAGAATATTTGAAACATGCTTGCCATCAATCTTATCTACAAGAAATGTGACTCAAACTATCATTTAATAAAATTATAAATTCATAAAAAATAATTAAAAAAAAATCAATAAAATTGATTATCAAGTAATTATGAAATTTGGGAATAGAATGAAAAACCAACCAGTTATTAGGAAACTAGTTCAAAATGATCAATATAACTCAGACCTGATATTTAAAATAGATAATAACTAACTAATTTCCATGTAGAGAATAATTATAGTTTAAGTTTATAAAGTTTTATTGATATTAATAATTTTTTAAATATATTATTATAATACTTATGTTTTTTTATAATGATTCTACTTCTTTAGTGGAAGTAGTGAATTAAGGTAAGGGTTCCATGTCTCGAATTTATTTTCTTGAGACACATTTATTATTGGGAACTATGAATTACTTGATATTTTTTTTATTAATACACCATTAATTTATTTTACCATATTTGTTTAATTAATATGATTTTAATATCCAAATCATTTTCTTTCTTTAAATGGATTTTCATTCTATGGATGCCAAGGACATAAGGTTCTTTTTTAAATAAATTCACTTAATTGAGTCAAAATGATTTATATTGAAATTATTTCTACACCTATTGATTTCTACAACCCTATTATTCTAATTATTTTTAATTTATATTCCTCTCTAGAGGAATATTATTTTTAAAAACAAATATTTTACCCTAATAGAATTTATGTCTCAAAAATTATATCATCGTCAAAATTAATTCATATCCTCTTTTACTAATGTTTCCCTTCCATGTCCATGTTTCCCCTTCCTGTAAAAGTTATCATTTATATTTGAAAACATAATAATTATGTTATATCTCATGTCACCTTTATATTTCCATTATTATATTTCAAAATTTTTTATTTATTAACTCTTTTTATTATGTGTGTTTTCAATAAAGGCATTTCAAAACATTTTTATATCCTTTGAAAATAAAATATTTTATCTTCTACTCCACACTTTTTTAACATTTATCTAATTTATATGATCTAATATTAATGATTATTTTTTAAAACTATGTGTTTTCCAATGAATTCACTATAAATTCTAAAACCACTATTATTTCTTCACGGATTATTTACTAAATATTCCTTTTCAAAATAAATGTTTTCAAAATATTTTCACTTCAACTTTCTGGAACCTCTCTGTATTTTGAAGCAATCATTATTGATATTTATTTCCAAATACTTATTTTAATATTTTTATTATGTTCTATTTCTAAAAAGTGACTATTCTATAAATAACTTTTCAAATTATTTGTAACATAATCTCTTATACCAAAGATAAAAGTGTTTTATAAAAACTCTTGTATACTTTTGTGACCATTCATTGTTTATCTCTAAAGGTTTTATTTCCTTAGAAATAATTTTTCATGAATCATCCATTATACTAAAATAATCTTTTAGGGTGATTGAAATTTTTGTATTTTCCATTAACATGCTTGAAGTAAATGTTTGTGATACCATTTTGAAGTTTTTTGTAATATATTTCTTTCCATGGGTTCTTAATGATATAATAATTGATGTATTTGAAGTGGAACTCATATGTATAGATGATTTATAGGCAGGGTATTATATCCCTAATTAATTAATTTTTTAAATTTTGATGTCACAACTGATAAGGATGTTGAGATTAGGTATTTTTTTGCTTATAATACATTGTGTCGGAATTTTTTATTCATAATAGGAAGCATCAACATTGTCTCTTTTCACAACATAAATCATGAACATTTTTTCACAGTGTTGTAATTTACATATGCTAATTTTTATACCAATGTTTCTTATTATTTTATATTTCAATTGTTTATTACAAATATATTCCATATTCCCATGATCATTATCTGTGGATCACATTTGTGGTCTAATTATTTCACACCCTTTTCCATGGTATATGTTTTTTCATTTGGTAAAACATGTCCCCATATCTTAACTTATGAAAAATATCATATTGTACTACATTATTTTTTATAAAACATTTCTACCAGATCATGTTTTATCATATTATTAGGATCTAACCACTGAATTCATGTTGATGAGTTTTTTATTTACTGAGTGTTCGAGCTCACCTCTTTTTTTGTATCCTTTTCCCTAAGAAATTGATTATAGGACACTATTTAGAGTACAATTATTTGTAGAGATGATTTCTGGTGATATTAAAGACATAAAGTTAAGTATTAGTTTTATGTAACAAACATAATTTTTTGGATGAGAAATACATGATACCTAATCCTAAAAAACACTAAACATTATATTCTTTGGATTATGTGAATTTTATGACATGTAATAATTAAACATTTATGAAAATTTCAGTCATATAATTAGAATGTTTTGAAGATGAATAAAAATATTGAACAAAAGAATGAGAAGAATAATATAGGATGCAATGATTTACATGGTTTATAAAAGATCCCAACACCCATTAAGAGGTATAAATTTAATGATGATCGGGAGAAGAATTACAGGCCAGTTTTAGAGTTTTAGGAACATAAATAAACTCTTGTTATAATGATTTATTAAATATGATAATTAAATAATACGACCAACCATATAGTAAGTCAACTATGCTATACTGAATGGTGGCTGGATGTTTGTAGAGCTATGATACCACCTTTTGCAATTAATGAGATGTTATAATAATCATGCCAAAGTTTACACTCCTACTTTTCCATGTCGAGAGTTTTGGTTTGGTGTGCAGTTAAATCCACTAGAATTTGACTCAAATTCATCTAAATGAATTGAATAGAACTATTGAAACATAAATTATGGTAATATTTGTAAATAAAGATAGTTTTGTCTCAAGTTATATCAAATACATTGTTTAGCTAATGTGTTTTTAGCACCAAACATGGGAGTGTAGGTCAGGGTGACTCAACTATTATCAAAGTTGGTTTTAATTATATTTTTGGATTAGATTAGTTATTTTTGATTTAGAATAGTCTAAAATTAGTGAAAACCTTAAGGATAAGTATAACATATAAGTATAAGTATAGGGTAACATTATGAGATTTTGGTAATATAGATATTTTTCAAATTCCATATCAATTGAATCCCAATATGGACACTAGAAAGTGGACGTGGTTGAGGCATGGATGCACCTAGGGGTAATCACCTTGAAAAAGGATGGTTGTCTATCAACACAATATCCACTTCGTTTCATAATGAGTATGAATAAGACTACTCCTATACACACATAGGGGTTTTTTTGTCAATCACATTCTCTTTACAAGACATTATAGCAGATTTATTATTTTAAGGAATTATGTTCAGGAATTTGAGAGAACCCAACATAAAGAAACCAATATTAAACCAATAGTGATTTAAGTTGAAATAAAAACTATGGTAATAATTTCAAAGAGTATGATATTTAAGGGATAAAATTTCCATGTAATTATCACAAAATAATCATCTTATGGTGTTAATTGTTCATCACACCCAATAAACTGCTTTAATTTTTAGAAATGGATAAAATTAGTTAGAAACAAGTTAATAATAGAAGTTATGGGAAATGAAATAATTTTCTAAATGAGAAAATAAAAAGAATAGAACATGGTGTAAAAAATATTTGGGTTATGCTAACCCAACTATCTTTAGTTTGGATAAGTAACTTGAGTCTTTCCAAACATTAAAACCCACCAAAGAAGATAAGGATCAAATTTCGTAAAAGATAAAGTGTTGAAGATGATAAAGGAATGAATATTCAACATTCTACATCTTAAAAATAAGGGAATAATCACCCAATATACTGAATTATAGGAACAAGTAAATATTTCAAATGTAGAAGGATTTTTTCATTGAGATCATGATTGTAAACGAGAGAGGAAGAGGCTAGCCAATACAATGGAAGGTGTTGGTGCATAAAAAATCCTCCATAAACACATAAAACATTAAAAATAATGAGTATTGAAATTGTGATAATTGATTCCCCAATCCATGTTCAAACAAGGATTATAGGTACAACATTCTCTTAAAACTAGGGAATAAGAGAAAGACTATCCAATCACAACGGATGAAGTGGTTCATGACAATTATTGAACACTTGTCCTCTACTCTATATTTTTAAATGAATTATTAGAATCTAGTCATGTATATCTAGAATGTTTTCCTAGGACATTAAAACATATCCTAGATGATTTTATTATCAAATAAAACTTCTTGTTATATTATATCCCAAGTTGAATTTTATGGTAATGTACCTTTTGAAAATCTTTTTATCCTCCATTTATATGAATTTGATTTGATTTTGTAAATGGATTGATCCCCGCTACTTAGATGAAAAATTGTTCATAATAATGAAATTACATTTATATCAATACATATTAGTATTTCAATGCATTGATGTGTATGAATACCCTAAGGAATAAAATTATATAATGTGGATCATAGTACCAAATAAGGTTAATCTCTTAGCTAATATAGTTGGAGAAAAACTCATTAATAGAGATATGTCTATTATAATGAAAAATATATGTTTCCTTAGTTTTTAAGGTTGATATATATCTCTAAATTTCATAATTAGTCACGTTTATATTTTAAATACCCTTCGATATTTTCATTAGTATATGACTAGTAAAATTAAAAGGATGTAATTTATTTAATGAGGGAAGAATAAAACACCCCAAGATTTCACTATGTCATAAACCATCCCTGATACCCTAGTACTCTAATACTTGAACCAACACTGAAATAGCCCAAATTGAATTCCTGATCCCCAAGGGTTTTTGAATAGCACTTGGTACCATACAATATAAGGTCTCAATGATTTTTACATATGAACAAAATAGAAGAAACAGATACATATCAGCATGATCAAGGAAAACTTACAAAGGATACAGTACTAAAAGTCAAAGGAGATCTAAAAAAGCATGAAGTTAAAGGTAGGGTGTGATCTAAAATCCTATTATGGTCATACCAAGTGTTCGATAATAAGATTAAAATAAAATAAACCATCAAATCCTTTCAATTTCAAATAAAAATACATTCTTAGTAAAATATAATATTTGAAAAAATTATTATTTTTATTCTAATTGATGGAAGAATTTCAAATAATATCTAAAAAAACATTTTATCTAAATCATTTTTATAAACAATGGTTTATACATATAAAAAAATTCAAAAATGATAAACATTTTCATATTCTAAGAAATACAATAGTTCCAAGTTATGATATCCTCACACACTCATTTTGGTGATCATGGTATTATCTAAACACATGTACCTCAAACATTGTTCAAAGAGGACTCATCAACATCACATCCAAGATAAGATCCACCATACTTTATTTTTGTTAGAGATGTAAATATCAATCTATTACTAGTTCATTAACATCCTAGAATATTTTTCTCAAATAACCCACTAAATAATAAAGATTTCATGTTCTCCCTAAGTTGATCTATGATGGTATATTTATTTGAAAATTTTATAAATAAAATTTTCCCATTTTAAAATTCAATATGATAACTTATATTTAAAAAACAAAACACAGGTTTTTAGTTGATTCATTGAATTTTTAAGATAGACCCAAATATGGGTTTTTAACAAATAATTTTAATCCATTTTTCTCAAAAATAAAATTCAAAAATTCAATCAATTTAAAATTTACACCACAATTTCCAATTCCATTTGAATTGTGGGTTTTCTAAAACTTCTCATATGAAGTATATTTTAAATCACAATTCACACTGAATGAGATTTTTTAAAATTTAATTGAAAAAATATAAAAATAACACGAAATTATATGTTAAATTAATTGGTCAAACCAATACAGAACCACATACCTCAACAGAGAGATCACATAACATAATTCCAGTAATGGGAACATCCAAATAAGAATGTCAAAAACAAATATTAAGGAATCAAACCTAGATTTAAGATATAAAATAAATAATTTTAGATCCATCAACAACAAAATTTTCTAACAAATCCTATGGTGGATAGAAAGAGGGTACGTGAGAGGAGTAGGGGAAGAACCCTTAAGAGAGAAGAATCAAAAGACATTACCAAAGATTCTATAAGCTTCCTAACAAGTTTGAATTAACAAAAATGAATTCTTGGGATCTAAAAATACATAGGAATCCATAATACCCAAAATTAGGGTCGAGTGGGGGTCCAAATAGGGATCCATGTAATTTTAAAGTAATTTTCACAATTAAAAAATTATGCACACATGATTTCCTAGAGGGGGATGTAAGGTTTCCTAAACTATACACCCAAACTGTTTTCCCCTCTAATGTGTTCATGGTTTTTCAAAGGTGGGTGTATGGTTTGTCAAATAATTCACCAACCATGAAAACCCCCACTATTTGCATTTGAATAGTTCACTCTTAAGGCACACAGTTTTGGAAAGTTGTGCGCCAACTATGAACAAACCAAAAACTTTAAAAAATTACTTAAAGTTCACTCAAAGCACCCCCAAATGAACCCTAACCAAAGCCTGATCAAAATAGGGTTGATGGGTGCATAAAAAAAATATAATTATGTTACAACCTCCCCACCATATAAACATTATTCTCTAGAAATCCTATCAAGAAGTCTCTATGTCAAAAAATGAGTCCACCTATCTCTCATTAATTCATCTCTCTCCTAGTTCTCATTAGTATCAAAACCATGATTCCATGGAACTTTAACCAAAGGTAACATCCTATCCCAAAGAATCATGGTTTAAGAATAAACTATCCTAACTAGATTATCAGTTGCAAAAAATTAGAGAATGATATCAATATCACCCAAATTAAGAACATAAGATTGATTAGAAAGATTCTTTTGTAGATGAGATACATGAAATACTTCATTTATCATTGTCAACTATAGTGGAAGTGATAAATTATAATATACTATTCCAAAATTATCAAAATATTAAAAGGTCCCAAAAAACAAGGTGGAATATTTTCTTGCATCCCAATCATATAATGACCCAAATGTGGTGAAACTTTAAATAACACATGATCACCAAATGAAAATTCCAGAGGTCTATGACAATGATTAGTATAAGACTTATACTGACTCTATGCCATCAACATTCTCTAATGTATCAACTAAATCTTTCATATAGTACCCTAAACTAAGCTTAATCCAACCATTTTACTTTAACCAGTCTCCGATCAACACAATGAATATTTTAAAGGATGGTCATTCAAGGACATAAAAATTTCCATCCTTATCACAGACTGGTAACTATTTTTATAAGTAAACACAACTAGCCGCAAATGGTTATCCCAAGATCCCCCAAAACCAAGGACATAGGGCCAAATCATATCCTCAATAATCTATATATATATATCTCTATCTTTCCATCCCTCTATGGATAGTATGTCATACTCAAATGAACCTAATATCCTAGTGGATCCTAAAGGCCTCTCAAAAATCAATAAGTAAAAAAGAGATCCCTCTCAAAAACTATATGATATTGAACTCTATAAAAAGGAATAATCGCTCTCACATAGTGATTTCCCAAATCCTCAACATTTTTTGTACCATGAATGGTTATAAAGTGATATGATTTGATTAGCCTATTGTTCACAACCCATATCACATTACTATTTTCCTAGGTATGAGAAAACCCAACCAAAAAGTCCACAGAAATCCCATCCCACTTCCATGTAAACACTGGAAGTGGATGAAGAGAACTCAAAGGTCTCTGATGCTTGGCCATGACCTATTGTCATATATTAAAATGAGAGACAAAATTAGTAATGTATCATCTAATACAAAGCTAAAAAATTGACAACGTGTGTCATAAAACATCTTTGTGGTTCATGGGTGCACATCCCACTAGGAATTATGGTAATCCACCATAACAGCTTTCTTTACGAATAATGGTACAACAAATCGGTTCTAAAAAAGATAAAACCCACTCTGTGGAGAGTAACCAGTCTGCAATTTTCTCACCATCATAAAGAGAGTCTCTAAAATTACATAATTCATCATCAAGATATTATTCTTGAAGATTCATATCGAAAATAGCAGATGTCAACTGAACAATAGGAAATGGAACCTATGCCTAGGATTTTTGAAATCCTGTATGCAACTACGAAAAAACATGCATCAAGTTTCACTCTTGATGATTCTTTCATGACCTGGGTTGGAAGTTTCCTGCTCAATACATCTATAATGAAATTTCCTTTATCTGGGTTATAGGAACAGTCAAAGTCAAAAGTTTTCAAGTACTCCACTCAATTCCTCAGGCAGAGATTCAGATATTTTTGAGAGAAGATATAACTAAAGATCTTGTAGTCTGATTATATGGTAAACCTTTATCTAAAATCAAATCCCACCAACTATTTAGTGCATGAATCATATCTATGAGTTCAAATTCATGGGTCACATACTTATTCCCATGTGTCCTAATCTTTCAATACCCATAGGTAAGGATTTTATCACCCTATATAAGAACACAACCCTACCCGAACAGGATGCATCACTGAAGACCACATAGATATTCTTGGCCTCTGGAAGATTCAGCACTAGAGTAATAGTTAAAAGACAGTTTAGAAAAACAAAATAAATCTTACATTTCTCATCCCAAACAAACTTTACCCCTTCCGATTTAGAGAAGTCATCATAGATTCTAAATTAGAGAAATCCTTTATGAACTAGAGAAAATACCCATCCAAACCCAATAAGCTCTGATTCAAAAAACAATTGTTGTTCCCATGTCATTACATCTTTAGCCTTATTAGGATCAACTAAGATACCATGTTTTTACACCACATGTCCCAATAACATCGCTTTAAAAATCTAAAAATTACATTTCAATGTCTTGGCATAATGTTATTGACATCTCAAAAATTCCAAAACTACTCTAACATGATTCACATGATCCTCCTCTAATATAGAGTAAATAATGAATTCATTCACAAATACAACCTTGAAAGTGTAAAGATACTCATTGAAAATCATGTTTGTAAAATACATAAAGACTGTAAAAGAATTTTTTAGACCAAATGGCTTGATAAGGTACACATAATGACCATACCTACTCTGAAAGGATATTTCTTGAAGGTCGTATTATTTTACTCTCAACTGATGATAACCATATCCAAGATCAATCTTCAAGAACCACATATCCCCTTTAATTTAATCAAACTAATCATCAATCCATTGAAACATATACTAGTTCTTCACTGTATCTTGGTTGAGTTTTCATTAATCAACACAAATGTGAATAGTACCGCCAGATTTCCTAACAAAGAGAACAGGTTCCTCCCAAGGTGACACACATGTGTGTATAAAGACTTTCCCTAACAGATCATCCAAATAATTCATTTTCTATTTCATTTCTATTGGTGACATGCAGTAAGAGGTAATTGATATTTTTTGTGTACCAGTCATTAAATCAATAGATAAATATACCTTCCTTAATAGTGGAAAACTAGAGAAATTAGAAGAAAAAACATCTGGAAACTCAATTAAAACTAGAAGGATATCATAATTCAATGTTTCTTGCTAGAGGTAAAAAGTGAAAAATAATATTTCTTTAGCCAACTTTACTAAAGAACTTTCGAATCCACTTGACCTAGGGTCCCATTCTTCCCGAAAGATATGAAACAACCCATCGAGTGTAGTAAAGGATACCCCCTCAAATATTATAATCAACTCATTTATTATTAGCAATGAGCCAATCCATTCTGAAAATGACATCAAAAGGATTCATGTCAAGAACCATAAAATCCCAAGTAAGATCATTCTATGTTAAAGATAACACAAAATCAGGACAATGATGAATCTTCTCTCTCTTCGTTCTAAGGGGTGTCATAATATCAATCACATAAGAAAAAAAGCTTTAGAATATTTAAAACACTATTTGATATAAATAAATGAGACGCACCAGCATCAAAAAAATTTCACTGAAGATAATGATATAGTGATGGTACCTCTCAAAGTCAGCGGACTCATATATGGTTCCTCTGGATACCCTTCAATAGCGTGAAGAAGATTTTTTCTAGATGCATATGTCCAGAACCCCAATGTTATTGAATAATCTCATTGAACTATGGTACTTTTATCTATTGATGATCACTTTCCACTATAAAGAGTATAATAGGCATGATAAATCTTATGCACGTAACATGAGTGTCTGCAGGAACCAAATACCTTGGGTGCCTTAGTAAAAACCTGTATCAAGTTCCAAAGATTCCAACACTAGTAAAAAATCATAGGTCCTATACCATTTAATATATGATATCTAGAAGAATACTACTATAAATATCCACCACAAGACTCATCATCGATCCCACTATCATTCATTGTTTCATTTTCACCCTTACACCATTATTCTAAACTACTTTTGTATCAAAAATTACAAAAATAATAACAAATTACACTTCACATTTGATTCAATTATTTTGTGTTGGACACTGCTAAAAAGTTCGATGTTACTTTTTTGATAATTTCACTATAGGTGGAGGTGATTTGGAGAGACCACGAAAAAGTTCAAGAAAAATGGGCCAGACTATACATGATTGAAGAACACCAGTGGACTCGACTGCACCAAAATACTAAAACATGTATCTAAATGAGATGATTTTTTTGTCCAATATTTAGTGGGATACAACTTCTGTGAAGGACTCCATGATCAATTTGACCATCAGGTGGCCTATCCGAACTGATTTATCCAAGACACAAATTAGTTTAAATAGGAAGATCAGTCTGGATGGGCCTTTGGATGGATGAATTGAACTTCAGTTCCTTCATAAAAAGTGTATTAAACTGAATTTTGGACCATCTCGCAAAATATAAGCCCATTTGGAAGCATTTTTTAGTATCATCATACTTTTGAGTCCACTAGTGTGCTTGGATCCTACGTAGTTTGGCCTGTTTTTCATGAACATCGTCATGGGACTTCCAAATCACCTCCTCCTAAAAAGAAATTATCATAATAAATAATATTTCTCATTTTAAAAGTGATAAAAAATAACTAAATCAAAAATGAAGTTAAATTTGTTATTATTTTTATAATTTTCAATAAAAAACAGGTTTAGCACAATGGTGTAATGGTGAAAATGAAACAGTGAATTGTTTTACGATCACACCCCCAAACCTAAAAATTTTCAGTCATGGGAAAATTAATATTTCCATAAAATATGCATTTATATATTTCCTAGTTCATAAATATTTATTATTCAATTAAATTTTAATTCTTGATAGAAATGTGATCAAAAAATCCCACTGAGGAGTTATTCTTAGTGATCATGGAAAAAGAACTCTCAAACAATTAAATCAAAATGAAATTCCAAGAGATACATCATACCAATCAAAGAAAATAATTAAAAAGTTAATCATATCTCTAATTCTCCACATGTGTGTGTGACAACTATTTCATTCTATTCTTTCCACTTTCTATCGGGTAAAAATAAGTTATTTTAAAAAAATATACTTACATGATAGTTTCCACTGGACATTTCTTAAATCCATAGCAATAAAATTTCAAAACCCACTCACTTAATAATTTATAGAAGCCAAACCATAATCTCCTGACCAAGATGACCCCTTTTTGTTTTACATGTATTCAATCCCATCAATGTTTATTTTCTTTTTTTGGGGTGTACAATGGTCGGATAACAGGTACACACGCATATGTCAATATGGTAAAGTAAATAAATAAATCGAATAAGGAATTAACATATTGAAAAATTATTTTATAAAGTAGATAAAAATTAACCTAAATTATATTTATTTTCTATTAAGTAAGAAACTTTCAAACTTTATGTCTGGGTGCAAAGGTGTGTGGAGAAATTAAGTGACACAATTTTCCCTTAAACTACTCACACAAAGGGTACCATTTTTCTCATAGGTTTAAAAGTGATTCAACCATTTATATCATTGAAAAGGAACCAAATTTCTATAGAAACTCACACCAAAGTATTGAATTCTTGCGGAAATGCACATCTCATTAGATTTCTTTTTTCAAATGTTAAAATAACATGAAATATAGAAATTCCTCCTGCATTCCAATAACTTTCAAGAATTAATGGGCATAATTTTACATCATAAAGTGGGCCTCAAAAATTAACATTCTAACACAAAAGTAATGGGTGAATGGGTTAAAAGAAAAATACAATTCAGGTAGCTAAAAATAGGAAAGGAATATCGATGAGGAAAATTCCTAACTAACCTGGGAATGTACCAGTACCCCCACACCTAGAGTAAGAATTTTTCTCACTGTAAAAAATGAAAATGTGGGAAGGAAGGATAGAAATGGTTGGTTTCATTCAAAGAGAGATTTTTTTCACATGTATTTCCTACATTGGGGACTCCATAAGGGATTCGTGGAAGTGATTATGCCGCTCCCCATTGACAGTAAAGCATTGTTTGGTTTCTTCATTTTAAACCTGAACAACACCAAATGGATTAACATTAGTAATAGTGTATGGACCAAACCAATGGGAATGAATCTTACCTGGATGAAACTTCCACCTTGAATTGTGAAGGAGGGCCTTATGCCCAATTTGGAAAAGAAGATGATGGATGAGACAGTAATCTGTAGCCTTGGTTTTCTACTTATAAATCTGGGTGTTCTCATATGAATATCTTCTCATTTCTACTAGCTCCCAAGTCTATAAATTCCATTGAAAAGTTACACCAAAAGACCATAATTGCATTGTTTAATGGCCCAGTAGGCCTAGTGCTCTATCTCAATAAGGAGATGAAATCTCTTTCCATCCATAATCCAATAAGGTGACATTAAAATGGGAGTTTTAAAGTTAGTACGATAATCCCATAATGAATCATAGAGTCCAAGACTCCAATCTTTTTTATTGGGTTGAACCATTTTTTGAAGAATTTGTTTTACCACTATATCAGACAACTCAGCTTGTACATTGGTCTATGGGTGATATGTAGTATCCACTTCATGCTAGACCCCATACCAATGAAAAAGAGATTGCATTGTTCGGTTGCATAAATGAGAACCCTAATCACTGAAGATGAACCTAGGTAATCCAAAATAACAAAAAATTTGGGTTCTCAAAAATTACACAATAGTCTTGGAATCATCAGTCATTGTGGCACGTGCTTCAACCCATTTTGATAGATAACTAGCATCGATAAGAATGTACATGTTCCAAAATGAATTGGGGGAATAGTCTAATAATTTCAAATCCCCAAACATAAAAAATGTAAGGAAGAGCAAGGGTGTTTGGGGTATTTTATTTCTTTTAGATACATACCCCATTATCTGATGGTGAAGAAAAGATTCATCGAAATCATGGATAGCCCAAAATAATGTTGGATGAAAGAGACTATAATCATGGAAATTTTGTGTATCTGTTGGAGACCAAAGTGGCCCCCACAAGAAAGAGTGTGGTCATACCTAAGGACATACTGAAACTCGTTATCGTAAACACAAAACCAAAGGAATTGATCACTACATGTGTTCCAAAGGTATGGGTTATCCCAACTGTACCAATGAGACTCATGTTTTAGACAATCATCTTAGTTTTTGTGTAAATCAGTAGGAATTCAAGATGCTTCCAAATAATTTACAGTTTCAACATAAAAAGTAATAGCATGTTTCACTCGGTATAATTGATCAGCAAGAAACATTTTATTTATAGGAATATATGGGATGCGGAAATGTTCAAGGATGGTAGGATCCTACTAAAATGGTCAGCTACCACATTATCTGCTCTTTTTTTATCTCTAATTTCTAGATTTAATTCTTAAAGTAGAAGCATCTATCTAATGGGGTGTGGTTTGGATTTTGGTTTCTTAAGAAGATACTAGAGGGTTGCATGGTCTGAGAACATAGGAAATGTGGACCCTAAAACATATGACCTAAATTTATCCGAGGAAAACTCAATGGAAATGAATTTTTTTTTGTGGTGTTGTTTTCTTGGGCAGATCCCAATGTATATGAGGCATAGGAAATGACATGTGGAGCTCGATCGACCCTTTGGGATAAGACTTTCCCAACTACATAGTTAGAGGCATAACACATGAGCTCAAATGGTAAATCCCACCAAGGTGGTTAGATTACTAAGGGTTATGTGAGACTCTATTTCAATTTATGAAAATCATCCTCACATACTTTATAAAAAAATTTACTTTTTGGATCAATTGGGAGAGGGGGAGTGAAATCTTACTAAAGTCTTGAATGAAATGACAGTAAAATCCAGCAAGACCTTGGAAATACCACACATACCATACATTTTGGGGAAATTTTTGGGAAGAAATGACATCCAATTTTGATTTATCAACTTGGATACCATACTTAGAAATGACATGTCTTAATAATAAACATTTTTTCACCATAAAATGAAATTTATCATAATTTAATATGAGATTATTTTCAATACAGCGATGTCCGACATAACCAATAAAACTCAAACATTCATCAAAATAGGATCCATAAATAGTGAAATCATCAATGAAAACATCGATGAAATTCTCCATGTAATCTGAAAAAATACTAACCATGCATCGCTAGAAGGTACCTAGAGCACTGCACAGACTAAATGGAATCCTTCTATATCCAAATGTGTAAAAGGGGAATGTAAAAGTTATCTTTTCTATATCCTTATAAGAAATATGGATCTGAAGGTATACAGAATACCAATAAAAAATATAGTAATGGGACTTCCCTGATATCCTCTCAAGCTTTTGGTGAATTAATATAAAAGTTAAATGGTCCTTCCTAGTGTGTGGGATTGGTTAGTGATAGTCTATATAGATATGCAAACTATTTTTCACACGAGTAGGAACCAATTCATTATTTTAATTTTCAATTTTCGTTAGACCAGTTGTTTTAGAAACTACTTGTATAGTACTAACCCATTGGATTCCATAGATGGGTTAAATGATTCCAGTATCCAATAATGTTCGTGCCTCTTTTTTTGCAACATCTAGGGGGTTTTGGTTCAGTCATCATTGAGAAGGACTCACTGGTATAGCCTCATAATTTAAAAATATATGATTTCTGAAAATATATGGGATAATATGAGTAATTTTCACATGTTTCCATCCCAAATATTGTTTATACTCCCTAAAAAGTTCAAGAAGTCACAATTCATGCTCTAGAAAGAGTGAACTAGAAACGGTGATAGGCATCTTGTTTCCATTATCAAGATATGAATATTTTAAATCTTGATATAATTGTTTTAGTTCTAATTTAGGTGGATTTTGGATTGATTAAAGTGTGTGTGAAATTTAGAGGTCACTAATTTCATATAACTACTCAATGGTATCCTAGTCAGTTGAGGAATGAGCCTTTACAATATTTACAGCATCATCGGTGGTCATGTGATCACCTTTGTTCAACAAATTATCAATTTACAAACATTCATGACATTTTTCTAAACAGGTACAACATTAATTAAAATATTCATTTCTTTTCATTTCAATCAAAGAAGAAATCTCATAATGTTGATCAGAGGGATGAAAAGAGATTTTTTTGGGGGGAAGGGAGTAAATCTATATAGTTAATAGAGTTTGAGGAATGTTTTTCTAAGTTGTGCTTCATTGAATCAATAATGTTGAAGTAGACAATGTCACCACCAATCTCTATAGAAAATTTACCGTTATGGACATTAATTATGGTTTTATATTTTTTCATAAAGGTTTTCCCAATATAATCACGGAATTCCTATTCATCATTTAATCTTTCATTTTGAGCACATAGAAATCCTAAAGAAATTTTAAATTTTCACCCTCCCAAGAACAACCTCTAAAAATCCAGAGGGGTGTGCAGTACTCCAGTTTTCCATTTTATTAAAAATTATTCTGGGCTTCAATTCCCAGAACTTTAATAAAGTGTAATTGGAGTGATGAAACACATTTCTAGAGGTTCCTAAATCAATCATACCATTGGAAACGAAATAATCCCACTATATTGCATGAAATTGAGAATATTTCTGGATCATTGAATTTGGTGGTAAGTGATGGCCCTGTCAATTCTAAGATGTTTTTCCCCAAGATTAGATTCTCATCACCTCAAAATCTTCTTCTGTGTGTACACCTATCCTTCCTAAACATGGTGTATCATAGAATTTTCTTCACGACATTGATCAAGGTGTGTTAACCTGAACTTTTTTAAAAGTTTCCATGATTTATTTATTGAGTTATATTTTTTTCTTGGATGGATGAACCTTTGAGGAAATAGAAGAGGAATGGTTTTGAAAGGTGACTCGTCTAAAGAAACACTCTTTCCATTGCAAGGTCTTCTATCAAGACAGGGTTTTTCTCCATTTGGACTAATTTCAAAGGTTAGTATGGTGTTTTCCTCAGGAGTACGTGACTCTAAAGTAGAAATAATTTTGGATTTTAAGTTGAGTTAGACTCATAAGGGTGATGGAACTTACATTTTCATAATCCCAAGGGTTGACTAATGGTTATGAATGTAGTTTACCTGACCCATGAATTTTGATTTCTCCCCACTGAGTAATCAGTTATCCTAATTGGGTTTTCAGGTATTTTATGGTAGCATGGGTGGTTTATTGGAATTGGATATTATTGGAAGCCATTTGTTTCTTTATATCTTCTAGGATGGGCTCGGGTTTTGGGGGGGTTGTTGGAATGTCATTTGGGGAGGTTGAGGATTTCAAGGAGGTGGTAGATGGCTACTCTTCTCTAGTTGTTTCCAAGGTTGTTGAGGCTGGATTGAATACGATATTTTCCTATAAATCGGTTTCTCTTTCTACCTAGGGTTGGACGGATAGTAAGGTTCTTGCCTAATGTTTGGTTATAGGGGCAGCCTTGAATGATTTACTCACAACTCTCAGATATGTCTCTCAGTTTGGGGAATTGGTCAGAATAGTGGGTGTTAAGAGAACATATTACACAGTGGATGGGAGGAGAAGTTTGGGATTTCCCTTCAGAAAGGGAAATTTTTCAAATAAGGGTACTTACCACTTCAATCATCATGTCCACCTTCTTCTCGAATTTTGTTGATTTCACCCCATGGATACCTCGAATGGGTATACTAGACCTTGACCCAAATTATTGAGTGTTTTGCACCATGTTCTAAATTAGTATTCTTAATGAAATTGGGGTCTTATCAACTATCACACCACCTATAGTATCATCAATCATGTTTCAATAAATAATTATAAAACCTACATAAAATTACTGTATTAAAATTGGTTCACATATATAGTGGCGTGGGAAACTTGGACAACGCCTTTTAAATATTTCCTAGTATTCATGAGGTCTATCCTCTTATGATGGTATTATACCACATATTTATTTCCTTTTAGTTTTAGTTCAAGAGGATGGGAGGTATTTTTTAAGAACGAGGCATTTCATGTCCGCCCAGCCTCTAATTATTGAATTAACATAGTAAACAAAATATTTTACAGTATCTTCTATTGAAAAAGGGAACTCCATTAGCTTTACCTATTTCTCATCCACATTATTATGTTTTAATGTATAACACACAATATGAAATTATTTGAAGTTATTTTGTGAAACTTCTTACATGAGTCTGTGGAAACTTGGTAATAATTGAATTAAACAGAATTTAAGTTCAAAATTGGGCGTCTTACCTTGTAATTGAATTAATTGGGATGGGTATGAACAATATGTGAGGTTAAATCATTGAGTTTTATATAATTTTCATACATTTTTTACATGTTAATTTTAGTTTTTAAATGGTTTATAGAAAAATAATAATAAGGATCTAGAAAAGTGTCAGTGTTTTGTGTGACCCCCATTAAAGGGTTCTCTTGTGTGTATCGGTGTCCCTTACGTAGGATCCTCTCCAGTTCGGGTTCGAAAGGTGGTAAGTGTCTCGGAGTAGAATGAATCATGCCCAAAACCCACAAATGAAAAAAAATTCAGTACCCAAATAGATAGGTAAAGGTATAAGATAAAAAAATATTCACAAAATTTACAAAAATCTTATCAAAAACACGAACTAAAAACAAAATTCCTCCCCAGAAATAGTGCCAAAATTTGAATGCATTGTCATGAAATGTAAAATATATTATGCGTTTAATGGGTATTTATAGTCTAGGGGAGGCCCTAAGTCATCTATCAATGAGCTTTTATAGGTTTAGAATTTGTATTTGTCAAATAAATTACTAATATAGGGGGGCAGTTTTGAAAACAATTTAAAGAAAATAACATAATTTAAAGAGTTTAATATTTTAAGAAAAAAGTGGATTTTAAAAATTATGAGAAAAACTGTTCATTTTGAGTTCAACACACACATTTCATATTCAATGTTCTTGAATATTAATCAAGGTTTTATTGAAGTCTTTGGTTGAAATTAATCAGAATCCCAATTACTTTCTATGTTTTTATATCAAAAGTTGTTAAGACAAACCATAACATAAAAATCATATAGCCATGGTCCAGATCTCATGAATGGTATAATAACATCCAAAGAAAATTTAAATATCAAATAAGTTGGAAATAAAATGATTCTTGTATTTTAATTTCAGAACAACACAAGTCATGCAATCAAGACATCACACCGATCTATTAAAGGAAAAGAGCATTCCATTCAAATCAATTAAACGAAGCATTTGAACGCGAATCAAAGTAAGAAAATTCAAAATAAAATGTTTTCAAACCCAAAATTCATCAAAAATGTAGTATTAAAAAGGGAAATAAATCCCTATTAAACATGTATATCTCCCTCATAATGAACACCCACCATTTATCCCAACATCGTGAGGATGAGGAAAGTTAGGTGGATGTCATTCTTCATCCTCGATCCCAATATGATGATAGGTGCCTGTAGAACCTCTAGGATGAGGAGAGGAATTATATGGAACCCAAAAAATTTAGATATTTACTTCTGATTCTACCTTGAAGTTGGGTAACCCACTGTATAATTTTATAAGAAAATTGAATGGTGGTTTTGGGCCATCAAATTTTACGAAACCAATTGACCCATGGTTTTTGACCTCCAAAAAGACTTATATCACATTGATGAAAATAAAAAAACATTTATCCCCACATACTAAATATATACAATGAGACCTTTTCACCATTTGGAAAACTAAATCTTGAGATATTGACAGAACATGGCACACCACTTTTGACTTTGTGCAGATTAGGTGGCTTGGACAGATCAATCCGTATGGGCCACCAGATGGCTGAATTGAGCCAGGGTTTCTTCACAAAAGATATATCTGTAACATACCAGGTAAATAAATAACATGATAGTTTCATATTTACTAATATTTTTTTGGATTAAATATTAATTTTACTTTAATGGGGGTGCTATATTTGATGGTGTACCCAATACGCAACAATGGGTTTCTTTGAAATCATACGTTGCACACTAATAATACAATATAATATTATTTTAAATGGTAGTTAACGCCTAGCCTCTATATGCAGGAATGAACCAAACTAACTACAATATTATTACACATATTTTATAAATGTTTTTACATTCATCCAATAAATGTTATAGGATTAAAATGTGAATGAATCTAATTTTAAGCATAATTATTTTTAAAAGGCCGATTTACTGCATTTTGATGGAGAACCCTTTTTAAATCTATTTTTTTCACTTTTATATGTTATATTTGAAAAAATAAAATTATTATTTAGAATCAGGACATAAAAATTTACTTTGGGTAATTTTTTGGTATTTTTCTGATAAAATTAATTTTTTAGGAATAGTGAAAAATACTGTATTTAAATTCAAAACTACCTTTTCATCTACTTTATTTTTATGGTTAGATTATATTTTTAGTTCGTTTTCAAGTGTAATTAAATTATATTTTTACCATTTAATCCAATTTTTTACATTATAATTAATTTCACTTTGAAATTGGACATAAACACATGTCAATCTTTTGATAGTTATTGTTTTTCAAACACATGATATTTGTTTTGACTACAGGATTTAATTTTAAATTAATTAAGACAAATTCCATGTTTTTAGTTTTTTAAAATAGAAATCATTTTTTAATTTGGAATATCAAATATAGATTAGGCTTAATTTTTTTTATCTTCTGAAAAACTTCAATTTTTGATGAATAGTGAAACCACTTAATAGTAGTTCAAAAACTGACTTTTTCATTTAAATGAAATTTTACTTCTTCTGTAAATTAAATTTTGAAAATACGACACACATGGTTCTTATTAGTAAGTAAAATGTGGTTCAATAAGATGAAATTAATTTTTAGTGAATAGTAACTTGTGACTTTTATTTACCACAGTTAAAGGTAAATAGGGTAATACAAGGTAAAAAGAATATCATAATAATACCAAATTATCTTAACACTTTTCCTAACCTTATTGGATGAGTTATGGCCGACCATGGGAATCCTTGGGTTGATTTTGGGACCCCATGGAGCCACTTATGAATGATAATGAAAGTTTATTTTAATTATCTTAATGAAAATGAAAAAATGACATAAACAAATATCTTTTAGTAAATCAATTTTTACATGAGGTTATATAAGTCATATTTTTGAATATAAATATTAGTTAGAAATATAAAAAATTTCATACATTATGGTATTTTGTTTTTAATTTTTAGAAATCAAATAAATTAAATTATATGTTACACAATAATGATGCAATATTTACCTCTTTAATAAATGATTTAAATAAATAATATTATAAATATTAAACTAAAATCACAAACCTGTCCAATTATTATTGGATGATTTTATTTTGACCATGAGTCATCTTATCTTCAACGTTAATAATTTTTGGACCTTTTGAAACTGAATATAAATATATAATAAAATAATTGTTTCCAACTTTCCTAAATAGCCCCTCATCCCTCTTATAAAAGGACACCACTTCTAACAAATTCCTCACACCTCTCATGCATTTTGTCTCATCCAACCTCTACCCAATTAATCTCCCTACATCCTAGTCCTCTTCCTAGAAGCCTTACCTTAGGAATAAGGCACTTTAAGAAAGTCCTTTTGGTTCAAACCAAGGGAAGTTACCAAAATTAACAGTAATGATTTCTCGTAAATTATTTTGTTTTACTTTGTTTTATTTTACTTTTACAACCCCCTAAAATCTTTTTAGTCCTATATTTTATAACAACAATAGTATCTTCAATATACTAGGATGTTGTTATGAGAATTATTATAACTACACTTACACACACCTCTATCTAATGGGTGAAGAACATACTGTTTCTGTGATGGCAAACTAACGCCTCAGGAAACGATGATTGTTCGATTATCTCCTACCACCATTGATGGTGGCCATTAATATAGAACTGAATTTATATATGATATATATTATGTTTATGTTCTGTTATTATTCGGTATTTTTCATTTATATCATACCTTTATGGTTACCATTATGGGTAAATGTGATAATTTCATTTGAGGAATTGCGGACTATCGCCCCCTCAAAGTGATATGACTCGTTCATGCCTTACATTGGACGTATAAAGGATAGAGTTAATAATATTATATATGATATTATACTGTAATTATAATATACCAATGTATCATTACATTTTAATTCCATTAAAATAAGAAATATAAATGAAGTTAGCGTTCATGCGTACGTACGACTTACCATCTCCATGAATAGTGGATTTCATTTCTTATCTCCAAATATTATGTACTATTATAAATACATATATATTCTTGATATTTATGATATATATGATATCTATATCATGAATATAATGATGTAGATAATTTATGTTTGACCACATGAACAATTTGTAATTATAAGAAGTTCATTTTTGACTCAAGTACCAAATATCGACAAAATGACCATTATTAACTATGATTAAATAATGTTTTTAACATGGTAATAATTTATATTAAAGGATTAATAAACTTTAAAATGGTTCTTAAACAATTATAAATTAACTTCATTTTATTATTTAGGAGATTAAAGAACGAACGGGTCATGTCGGACAACGAGGTAAGGACATTTCTTATCACACTTTTAATTCCGTGAGATTTCCATTGTTAACAACTTATTCATTGCATGTTGTGTATTGTGTACTGCAATTTGATATATATTCTAATAATTCTCATTATATTCATGTGATTCTGTGATTCATTTGGTCGTTATTAGCTTTTTTTCATATGACTTATTAGATTACAACGTGGTAAAGGGTTTCATCTCACTTTTTATTCCCGTGAGATTCATGCTATATTTTCCACTATTTCCTTTTCTGTAGTGTATGTACTTCCCATGATTGTACACTTTGTGTAATATAAGTTAATTTATGAGTATTTACATCTTCATTTTATGATCTTTCCTTAATGTGGCATATGTTTTGTAAGTTACCAAATCGATAAAGGATCCTTTCACCCTCTTCTTTTTAAAAGACTTCTTTTTTGTTATGTCTTTTAATTTACATCTTATTATGTTTTGATACGTACTTATATATCCTTATTTATTTCAATTTTATTTCCAAGTAATTAGATACCCTTTTTATATCATCAACTAATATTTTGAATTTTAAAGTGATGTCGTTAGGCTTTCGAATATTTGCAAGGGAACTTCTTAACCCAATTTCATTTCATTGGGTTAAACTTGTACTTCTTGAATATATCGTCCTATGAATATATGTGAATGAACTATGATTGTTTTACACTTAATATCCACTTATATTGGGTGTATTTATATTTTTCACACATAACTATGTGATTGATTTATCCTTAATTTAAGGATACTATCTTTATAAGGGATTTCATCACAATTTAAATTTCCATTGAGGCCTCATTGTTGTTATGCACCAATTCACTCTTATATGGTGTATATACTATCCTTTGTCACATTATATAATGAATCCCTTTATTCTCATGATATTTTCAAGTTATGATTAAATGTTATTATTCAATTATTTGTATTCAAGAGTCACTCATTTTGTTAAAAATTATTTAACTAAAATATCATTTTAAATGTTTTAAATATTTATTATTATAAATATTTATCTTAAATGTCCATGTTTTAAAAATGGTTTTGATTATTTATTTATATGGATATTAATGTTTTGAAATTATAATTCCTTTAAATACTTCAAAGTGGTATGGGACACTTTGATTCAAAATTCCTTTTTTAATTTGTTTATGAAAATAGATGGATTATTTCAATATCTTGAAATTACTTCTTGTGATTGAAAATGACATGTTATTAGTGAAATGTTTATATTTGAAATATTTTATGTGTTATGATGGTACTTGGACATTTTATGGGTGGTTACGTGATAAATCATATGACAGGTGGTGTCGTTATAAACCAAGACGGGTGGTTAAGTTATAACCTCCAATGAATTGGGTATGGAAGTTGGCCGTATGGCTATTCTATTTTGTGATATGTGTGGAATTTGACCGTATGGTTATTCCATTGAAGTATGTTTATGTCACACATTACCTTTATATGTTATGTGTTATTTGTATGGGTTTTATGGTAATATTTTGGCTACAAATTGAAACTATTGAACTTTTATTCATTGAAGAGAATTTACTACTTCTTAAAGGTGAAAAGTATTACATATGATAAATTATTCATGGTTTACATGTTTTGAAAAACTAACAGTTTTCCTTCTTTGTGTATCCCTTACTGATTTTTTTATGCTCATACCTAGTTTTGAAATGTTTTTCACATGACTTAAAGATGAATAGGGTCAAGGATGAGATCAAGGAAAATACTTTCTGTCTAAGACATGGAACTAGACATTACTATTTTTTTCAAGAGTTTTTATTCATTAAAAAAATGGAAACTGAGTAGAAGTTTATAATTTGTAATTTTTGAGATGTAATGTAATTATTAATCCTAATTCTCTAAAACTGTAAACCTGAAAATATCCTCAATATGAATTATTCATTTAATTCAAGATTTTGTAATATTTAAGGTCAGGTCCTTATAATATCCAACTGAAATTTAGAACATTCCACAAAATAGAATCCCATTTGGATGTACTTTTTAGTACCATTGTGCATTTGAGTCCATATGTTTGCTTCGATCCTTTGTAATTTGGCCCATTTTTCATGAACTTCATCATGGGCCCTACAAATCACCTCCACCAACAACGCATTTATTAAAACAGGTAAAATTTACCTTTTTAATTTTGATAAAAACAAAATAATTGAATCAAACAAGAAGTGAAATTTGTTATTATTTTTTGTAATTTTCAATACAAAACTATATTATCACAGTGTAGTAAGGGGTAAAATTAAAAAAAAAATAATGGTAAAATCAATCCTGCTTTATATTTCCTTTAGAGGAATTGATAAAAGAACCACTAAGATAAAAAGGAACTCTCATCAACCCTAAATTACAAGACAGGTCATGATTGACCATCAACGCACTATCTGACACTTCAGCATAAGAAAATATCTTCAATAACAAAACCTTTTAATGAATATTAGATCGAAGTCCCATCTCAAAATATTGAGTCTTCATCTTCTCATTATATATAATCTCATATGAATATTGAAATAAAATAATTTGATATGAATACTCAGTCATCATCCTTTCAGCTAGCTCTAGTTTGAAAAAATCTTTATCCTTTACCAATACCATAGACTCTAGATAGAACTATTTAGTGGAAAAACATTAAATTCCTTCATCTCTAAGACTTTTTTCTTCTTCACCATAACCTCCGGGTCTCACCATCTCCAACTAGGTCTATTTAGATTGAAGGTGTCACATTTTAACTTGATTTCATTGGGTTTCTCTTGGAACACAAAAAATATTTCAACCCTTCTTAACCGATCCTCATCCTCTTGAGGATCATCTGGGCCATAAAAAACTAGTAGATTCAGTTGAAGGAACTCTGGATAATGATTTCAAAAAACATCCCTCTATGGTTCCACAATTGGACCCTGAATAGGAATCAGTGCATGTGCTTGTCCCAGAGCATTGTCATCACACACAATAACCTCAACTAGATTCTGGTCTATGGGAGGATTTTCTCACAGTGGTTTAACAGAATAATTTTCTTGGATCCTATTCTCACATATTCTCGAAGTTATAATACTATAAAACATCATTAGACATCATTGAAGGCATTATAAGATTACTCATATCATCGCTAAAACAAGAGAAATTGAGGAAATTAACCCCATAATATATATATAATAGATTTTGATTTCAACATGTCCAAATAAAAAGTACAAAAAAGATTAGAACTAATCCAAAAGACTCTTTTCCCAAACCATCCCTAGCGACTTAAGGCTCATTACAGTGAGAGCTGGTCAGGATCCCCCTTATAACTACCTCATATTTCCTAACAAGATTACACAAATTCATTTTGAAATCAAAGAATGAAGCTCAAGTAAGAGCACTAATACCACTTTTTCAGGAACCATAACAGATTCCCTAGAACTCTAATATTGGCGTAAACACTGACATAGCCTGAAGGGTGTTCTCAATACCCACGGTATTGTAACTAGTATCTAGAATCATACAAGATAAATTAGTTAAGGTTTTCCCACAGAAACATAGTGTAATATATATATATATATATATCATGATACCCAAAAAAATCCCAAAGAAGAACGTACCCGAAGTCAAAGAGGTATGACAAAACTCAAAAAGTACCTTAAAAATAATAAAAAAATGGAGATAATCAACCTAGGTCCCAATAAGAGACAACACTGTAAGACCAAAAGATCAACAACCACAACCACCAAGTGTAACTTTCCCCTTTCTCAAACCTAGAAAAATGAGATCTATGAAAACCCAATAGAAAATTCAAGGTGTGAGCTAAAAGCCGAGTAGGGTCTCATCAAGTGATCCATAATAAGATTCCAGTAAAATAAATAAATACATGCTTTCAATTTAAAATAAAACAGGCATGGTAGTGCAAGAAAATATTTAAAATGAATCATTATTTTTATTTAAATGGAAGGAAACATTTAGAAAAATGTCTTATCAAGCATTTTAGATAAAATATTTTATATAATTCACAATGAGTGTGTACAGTAGTTTTTAAAATAATGGTATATATATATATCAAAAAAATCACAAATGAGAAACATCATCATATTCCAAGAGGTGGGATAGTTCAAAGTTATGAGACCCTCACACAATTATACCATTTATCACTATAATATGTGTACACACATCCCTTACACAAGTCAAAGTGAACTCATCGACATCCCCTAAAAGATAATATCCATCGCACTGTGTATTTGTTAGAGATGTAAAGTTTCAATCCGTTGCAAGGGAATTACCATCCAAGTGTGTTTGTCCTAAATAATCCATTAAATAACCAGGGTTGTATGTTCTCAATAACTCCATCAAAAATGGGTATATTAATTCAAAACTATTTAAAAAACAATTGTCCCATTTTCCAATTCAATATGTTAATTTCTCTTTAAAAACCAGAACATTTATTTTTAACCAATTAATTATTTTTTCAAGATTTCCAAACATGTGATCTTATCAAATAATTTTAAGTTATTTTTTTAAAAAAAATTCAAAAATTCAATCAACATCAAATTTACACCCTAATCTCAAATTCCTTTAGAATTGGTGGTTTTCAATTGAATCTTATGTAAAATCAATTTTAAATCCCTCTTCACACCGAATTGGATTTTTAAAAATTTAATTGAAGGAAATATAAAACAATCAAGAAATTATAGGTCAAATTAATTGGAAAAAACTTAAATAAATCTACCTATCTCAACAATAAAATCTTGTAACACAACCCTTGTAATGGAAATTAACATCAAATAATATCAGCAATAGGGATCAAGGAATAAAATTTAGAATCAAGATCAAAAAAATGATTTTAGATCCATCAATAACAAGACAATCTAATAAATCATAGGTAGGAGAAAAAGTTGGAGTATGAGAGATGGATCGGGGGAATAACTCTTACCAGAGAAGAATCTAATGACATTTCCCTAGCTTTTATCCACATTGAAATGGGTTTGGGGGGGGACAAAATGGGTTCTTGGGGGCTCTAAAGACCTAAGAATTCATAATAACCCATGTTAGGGTTAAGTGGGGTCCTAATAGTTATTAGGAAAATTTTGAATTAATTTTCAGAATTAAAACAATTTGAATGCATGGTTTTCTAAAGGGGGTGCATGGTTTCCCAAAATGTATTCCCCTAAAATAGGGTTCATGGTTTCTCTTAGGTGGGGAATGATTTCTCAAAACATGTACTAAATATGAAATCCCCCACTACCTGATTTTACACAATTTACCTTGGGGTGCACGGTTTGGGAAACCCTGCACCTACCGTGTATAGCCCAAAAGCACCTAAATGCTTCAAAAATTTCACCTAAATCGCTCCAAAATCAGACCCAACCAATGCTTGACATTCAAAAGATCAAGGAATAAATGAAAATAGTGACAAGATCTTATACACTATATATATTTTCTCTCAATAAATATATAGTGTTTGATAGCTTTCTCCACATGATACACTAAACTAAAATAAGCTACTACATATAAGATGTATATTATTAATAAAATTATAAAAATAATAAAATATCTAGTGAATAAAAATTTATTAACCATTAAAATGCTTACAATTTGAGGATATATAATTAATTTTATTTCTAATTATCAAATAATTTCTAAATGTATTAATAAATTTTAATAAAAAATTTAAATGATTATTATAAAAATATATAATAATTTAATTTATTAACTATTATATTAAAATTAATTAAATTAGAAATTATTAGAAAATATTATTGAGAACACCTAATGTTGTAGATTTTTTTTTCAATAAAACCCTTTCTCTATATATTTTGATTTTTAATTTAAATGCTAAATTTTTAAATTTTAGAATTTTTATTTTAATAACTTAACTTCATTTTAATACCACGTATCAATATTAAATTAAATTTGGATTTTAGGTATTTTCTGAAATAATTTATTTTTAAGTGAATTGTGAAAATATTTGTTTTAATGAAAATATTCATTTTTTCATGATTTTTAAGCCACATAAATCTTATTCGATTTATAATGAATCAATTTATATCATGGAATTCTATGACGCTTATAAATTTATACAACGTGGAAATTTAATTACTAAAACAGATTCTGTTCTAAAATGGTTTGTATCAT
Source organism: Viscum album (assembly GCA_963277665.1). Taxonomy (NCBI): domain Eukaryota; kingdom Viridiplantae; phylum Streptophyta; class Magnoliopsida; order Santalales; family Viscaceae; genus Viscum; species Viscum album. The sequence goes on from OY728145.1 coordinate 920,732,862, forward strand.
TTTGTGCGCTCATATTCAAATTAAACTTTTAAAATTTATAAATTTTCTTTAATAATTTTATTTATATATTTTATATCAACGTGGTCATATTATTTAGGAAGGAAAATTTCTTTTTTAAGAATCAAATAAATTTAAGAAGGTAAATATTAGTTACCACGATAATAGAGTTTTTTCGAAGAATGACACTTTTAAAAATATTATTTTTTTGGATATATTGTAAATTAATACTATAATATGATTTTTAAATATATATCAAAATTAATTAACACTCATTTAATTGGTAATTAATTTTATTTATGATTAAGAATACACAATAATTAAAATGATAATTGTTTCTACAAAAATAGTTTTTCCACACATTATTGGTTTTAATTTAAAAGTTAATTTTATCATATTTTTAAATTTAATTATATTAAATGGAGACTAACCTCAGATTAAACACATAAAAATATGGAAAAATTTGATCTTATACTTGTATTAATGAAATAAAACCATTATTAATCTTTCATCGAAATTAATAGATGATAAAATGGGTAATTCAATGTGGCTCAAATTTTACTAAATCAAGTTAACACTAAGGCATTCAATAATACCTTTTATAGGATAGAATGTTATAAGTACATATCTCAATAACATTTTCCCACCTAGATCACCTAACTCTAATGAAATTATATTCTTAACACTTACCTGCCATTCTTTTTTCAAGATTTATCCCACTTTTTGACTAATAAAAGGAGTTCACATCCCCCATTTTCAAAATACACCCCTAGATAATATTTTTTATAAAACTATTACCAAATTACCACTTATATATCCCCTATAAAAAATTTTCAGCCACTATCTTCAATAAAGTGCCTTAATTCCGTCATTTTTAAAGGAAACTGCCAGAAATCCAAAATCTTAACGTAAATATTACTTACCATTTAACTTCCTTTACATATAATTCTCATGAACCATCATCCAAACCCATTATAATCATATTTATATAATTTAAACATTATAAATAATATACTTAATTGTTTTTATATTGATGTTATAACCATTATCTATTAATCACTCATTCAATCGGGGAAAAAAGAAAGTGTTTCCCATGTGTGTCTACGGATTGTCTCCTCCATTAATGACATGTTTATTTTTTCATTATAATATTTATTTGATGGTTCTAGAAATGTTTTTATAAATATATTTTTTATTCTTTTAGTTATTCATGTTTTTTAAATATAAATTAGTAATTATATTTATAATATTATTAAAAAGAGTTCTTTGTAAAACTAACTAACTTAAATTAACATAATTATGGAAAGGTGATTTTTCTATAAGTGAAAACTTACTTTTCATTTAGTATTGTTATAAATCTTACCAAATCATATTCACCACCTTAATAAAATATAAATAACTTTTTTATATTTTTTTATAATGATATTATAACAAAATAACCTCTTCCATATTCATACTCACACATATATTTTAAAATATTATTATTAGGTTGATTTAACAACCTATGTGAAAATGATATAAATTTAAATCAAGTATGAAATTTGGAACAAAATATTTGATATTATAATTAAATAATTATTTTTTTTCTATATTAGTAATATAAATATTTAACCCATTAATGAAGTTATTATCATTCATTTGAAAAAAATCAAAGAAAAATACATGTTGAAAATTTCATCTATAAGAACCATTAATATAAATCTCATTGAATTAAATTAAAATATTATAAAAATAATTGAAAATAAATTATAGTACCTTTAATTATCTTAGAATCAGGAAAATTTGGAGAAGAATGAATAACAACACATCAATTAGGAAACTCCTTCAATATGATAAAGACAACTCACACTCAATATTAAAACTAGATCATAACTAACTAATATAAACCTACTGAATAATTATAAATTTAGTTTATAAAATTTTATAGTTACGAATAAGATTCTAAAATAGGTAATTAAGATAGTTATTTGCTACAAGAGATTCAGGTGCATTAGTGGAATCTGGGAATCATGGTAAGGGTTTCATGTCTCAAATTTTATTTCTTGATATATTTTTCTTATTATGAACCATGAAATGTTTGATATAGTATTATTACTAAATAATTAATTTATTTTAATATATTCATGTAATTTATGGGGTTTTGAGATCCAAATCATTATTTTTCTTTAAAAGGTTTTCGATTCAAAGGACACCAAGTTTAAGAGGTTCTTTATTATCTCATTTCCTTAGTTTATATAAAATGATTATTTTAAAAATTATTTCTTTAAGGATTGATTTCCTACACCCTAAGATTAGATTTCATATTACTTTCTATTACTATATATAAGAATATGGCTTTTAAAACATTGATTAATTCTTTTCTCAAAAAAAATTATCATTGTTAAGAATAATTGTCATTATTTTAAACAATATTTCTCCTCTATATACATGCTTTAACTTTCTTCAAATTTTCCCCTTTATATTTGGAAACATAATTATGTTTTATCTCATGTGATATTAATATTTTCCTTATCATATTTTAAAAGTTAATTTTTATAACTTTTTTTATGATCTGGTTTTCAAAAATGGAATTTTAAAATACATTTCCATCTTTTCAAAATCAAATGTTTTATCTTCCACTCTTCATTTATTGTGATAACTTTTATGTAATTTCAAGTACATTTTATTGATGTATCTTTTTAAAAATTAATTATTTTATAAATATTTTCTATGAAAAATATTATGTCATTTAAATGATATATTAAGGAAATTTCTATTATAAAAATTAATTGTTTTCCAAATATTTCACTTTATATTATAAAAAATTTATATGTTTTTCGAGGATTAATTATGGAAGTTTATTTTCAAATTTTTTTTCACTTTTCCTGTTTTAAAAAAGTAAATATTTTTAATGACTATTTAATGAGATTTATTTCAAAATAATGATAATGAAAAATTCATTGTATTCTATTTTTTAAAAAGTGATCATTCTATAAATGACTTTTCTAAGTGATTATGACTTTATATTTTTGACCAAAGATTAATGTGTTTTCTAAAAAAAATTTTATGACATAATTTTCATTTAATCATTACGAATGACTGATTTATATACTTAGAAATTATTTTTCATGAATCAACCTCTAATTATTATAATTAAATACTTACTTAGAGTGATTGAATTTTGGGTATCAACAATTTACAAGCTTTATATCATTTGTGGTGATACCGTATTGAAGTGTTGTAAAATCCATTATTCTTTTCATGGGTTCATTATGATATAATAAATGAATGATTTAAATTTAAACACATATGTATAGATGACTGATCGGTGGGGTACTATATCTCCCTCTAATTCATTAATATCTATTTGATATCATATGTGATACGGATGTAATGCTTGGGAATGGTTTTTTCAAAATAAAAAGAAAGTAATTTGTTTTATTCACAACATAAGGTTTAAAAAATTTGTTTGGTTGGAAATGATATAATATAAATATTCTATTTTTTTTAAAGGTTCCTTGTTGTGATATATTTCAAATTTATGTTACATATCTATGCCATTTTCCCATGATTATGCTCCACGGATCTTGTTTATTATCTCTTGATTCCATACCCTTTTTCCATGGAAAATGTTTTTTCATTTAAGAAAATAAGTCCTTTTATCTAGGCTTGTGAAAAAAAATATTATTCCTTATTATTGTCAAAATAAATTCTCAAAGGTCATGTTTTTTCATATTATTATAATCTAACCCCTGATAATATGTTGATTATTTTTTCCCTTACTAATAATTTGATGTCACCCCTTTATTTTTTTCCTTTTCCCTAGGATAGTGTTTATAAGTCTCTATTTAGAATGAAATTTTATGTCGATATTATTTGTGGAAGATGTTGAATATATAAAATATACATATTATTATTTTGAAACAAACATCCTTTTTCATTAATAAATACATTGGATTTAATCCATAGAAACTAAATAATATGTTCATGGTACTGTGCAATTATTGTGAGACGTAATGTTTAAATGATGGTAATATTGTAAATAATTAAATTTTTATCTCACTTTTTATCAAATTCAGGGCTTAAATAAAGTTTTTTTAACATTGGAATCAAAATTATGGGTTTAGGGTTATTCATAATGTAATTAAAAAGTATAAAAAATGGAAATTAAGAAATTTAGAGTAATTATTTAAAAATCAAGTACTCATTAAAGAATTTTACTAATTACTACTTTAACCAAATTTATGAGGGAAATTTTGAACCCTATTCAAGATATATATAATTATAAAATATCAAAATGTATCCTCAACCTAAACCTATCTAATTTATATTCTAAGACCCTGGAATCCCTTGACATAACTTGTTGTAAGGTACTACTTCTACATACCAAAATCTCAACTCAATTTTTCTCAATGGTTCCCTTAATCAGGGTGAAAAATAACAGTTCCCACATCTAAAAATAATAAGTTAGGTTCTATCTTCCAAAACTGAAATCCCATAATCCTGAAGGGTGAATAACACAACTATTGATACAAAATTATTAATATCTTTACAAAAAATTCTTCCAAAATTAGTTTTTAGAAAAACACTCAGAAATTAAAATTATAATGATCAGAATCACTCAATGAAATATGTGATTTAAAAACATTAAGTTATTAGTGTAATATCATTATCAAGTGTGTGTATAATTTTCCTTCATATCTTTAATTTTGTGGTTTTATTTATAGGGAATTATATAATGGTAAGATTCATTGTTCTTCTGGATTAGTTTTAATTTCATAGAAATTATCATCATCACCATCATCTGATGAATTTAGAAATGATTTACATATTCTAATGAAGTTAATACTTCACCAATACAATTCCCTATATAATTCCATCCTATAGACTCTCATCATAAGGATTTTAGAAAATATAGTTATCATAAGTTTTATAATTTGTAAAAAAACACATATAAAAAACCACACATTTAAACAAATTATATCCTGAGTGTTGTGTGATTTCTAAATCATTTGATAAAATTATTCTACGACTCAATAAAATGTCACTAAGGCAACTAAAACCCCAAAAAAGATTGGTACTTTTTTAAGGTGATGACTAATTTGAGTTGATGGTCATGTAGCAAGCTTGTTCATCATCAAATAAAATTAACCAGTGGTCATGGGTTAATAGAATAGAAGTGTAAAGTCTAATATTAATTAATTTTCATTAAGAGTTATGGATATAGGAAAAACATGGATTCAGAAAAGTGGGTTTACTTCCCAAAAGATGGGAAATAAACACCATTTCACTGGAATTAAAAATGTCAAAGATGTATTTTTTCCCTTTTTTGAAAGGATTAAGAGATAAACATTATAGGTTCCATGAAAGAAAACATAGGTGGAAATTATTTAATGTAAATATATGTTCTTTTGGTTTAAGATCTCAGTCCCAATTTGTTCAGTGTAAGTCAACTATGTGACTCAGTACATATAGTAGGGTTCAAAAATAATTAATTCACTTAAAAAGGAAGATATGAATGGATTATTTTACAAGGCAGGAGAACCAAATTGAATCTTTATCTCATTGGTGCAGAGGATATATGTATGTTCCCTAAATTGTAGGAAACCCAGTTGTGTAATAAAAGGTTTTTCCATTTGAACCCCAAATATCTGAATGATTTGGTTAAAAATTAAGTGTAACATCACAAGTAAGTAATGATTAATAGATATTTTTACCTATATCTATTAATGAATTAGATAGTGTTTTAGAGGCTTAAAATTAAAATAAATCCAATCTTAAGCATGGAATACACTAATATTTTTAAAAGATTGTTTTACTGCCTTTTGATGGAAAACCATTTTTAAATCTATATTTTGACAATTTTATAAGCTATTTTTGTCAAAATAAACTTATTCTTTATGATTGGGACATCAAAATTTACTTTTTGTGAATTTTTGGTAATTTTTAGACAATGTTCATTTTTTAATGAATAGTGAAAATACTGCATTTTACATCAAAACTGATTTTTAATCTAATTTATTTATATGATTAGATTATCTTTTGAATTGGTTTTGAAGTGAAATTAGAATATATTTTTACCATTTAATCCAATGGTGGTCATTGGAATCAAATTAACTTTGTAATTGGACTTAAACTGGTGTCAATCTTTTGATACTTATTGTTTCATAAAAACACGCTATTTGTCATGACAGCGGAAATTAATTATTAAATTAATTAATGTGACTTATATGTTTTGAATTTTGTAAAATAGACTTCATTTTTGAATTAGTAACATCAAATATAGCTTAGGGTTAATTTTTGGTATTTTTCTGAAAAACTTCAATTTTGATGAATAGTGAAACCACTAAGTGGTACTTATAAAAACTAATTTTTCATTTAAATGAAATTTTACCACTTCTGTGTTTTGAATTTAAAAAATCAGACATACATGGTTGTCATTAAGAAGTAAAATGTGGTTCAATGAGATTAAAATAATTTTTTGGTGAATAGTAACTCTTAAGTTCTTAATCGCGATTAGAGATAATTAGTGTAGTTTAAGGTAAAAATAATGTTTTAATAATATGAGATGAGCTTGAAACATGTCCTACCCTCATTGTATGTGTCATGGCCGACCAAGACAATCCATGAGTAAACTTGGGGACCCCATGGATCCACTTTGGTTGGGAAATGACATAAATAACTTTTTATTTAATGATAAAGTAAAAATGACACAAACAAGAGATGTTTTAATAAAACAATTTTTACATGGGGTTATAAAGATAATATTTTTTATTATAAATAGTAATTGGAAAGTTAAAAAGATTTCCTACATCATATTATTTTTATATAATTTTTATATTTTAAATAAATTAATTTATTTATGACATCATGATGATGCAGCGATGACCTCATTATTTAACGATTTAAATAAAATGGAATGATAATGTAAAATATAAGACCTACACATGGCCAAAACCTATTGGATGTGTTTATTTGGAACCCTTTTCACCTTATCCTTTAAACACATAAATTTGGGGCCTCTTAAATCCGAATACCACTTTAAAATAAAGTGACTTTTATTTACCTTCCAATAGTGCCCCTCCTCTCCTCTTATAAAAGGCCCCCACCTCTACCACCTTACCCACACTCCCAAAGCCTTTGGATCGGCCAAACCATGCCTATTTTGTCTCTCCACATCCCTCTCTTACTCCTTGAAGCCTCACTTTGGGCATAAGTCTTCCCAAGGAAGCCTTTGAGCTCAAATCTAAGAGAGTTACCCGATTTGAAGGTAATGTCTTCTTTTGAGTCCTTTTGTTTGATTTTGCTTCTCCAACCCCCTAAACTCTTTTTATTCATTTCTTTTGTAACAACTCCAGTATCCTAAATATACTAGGATTTTTTTATAAGAAGGATTCGTGCAACAATTACACACACCTACATCTAATGGTTAAAGGACATACTAATTCTGTGGATGGTGAATGTATGCCTCCCGAAACGATGATTGTTCAACATTCTTTTAACACCTTCAAAGGTAGCCATTAAGATGTAACTATATTTATATATGATATATAATATGTTTATGTTTTCCTTAAGCTTCTGTATTTTTAATTTTGGGCATACCATTATGGTTTCCAGTATGGGTAAACGCGATATCTTCATTTAAGAAAGTGCGGACTACCGCCCCCTCAAAGTGATTTGATTCATTAAATACCATATGTGGGACATATAAAGGATGGAACTATGATATTATATATGATATTATACTAGAATAATAATATACCTTTATATCATTATGATTCCATTCTATAAAATACGAAATAGAAATGAAAGTAGCGTCCATGCGTACGTACGACTTACCGTCTCCATGAACGGTGCATTTCATTTATTACCTATAAATGATTATTTAATATTATAAATGCATGTATATACTGGATATATATTATATATACATAATGATTATAATTCTGGATATAATGGATACATGAACAACATGTAATTATAAAGGGTTTATTTTTTACTCAAGTACCAATGATCGTTAAAACGACCGTTATTAACATAAATAATTACATAGTGTTCATGACATGGAAATAAGTGATATAAAAGGAATAATGAACTTGAAAAAGGTTCTTAAACAAGTAGAAATTAACTCAATTTTATTATTCAGGAGATTAAAGAACGATTGAGTCAAGTCGGACCTGAGGTATGGGACTTCGTCTCAATCTCCTTTCATTGAGGCATATTTTGTTTTATACACAACCTTATTTTATACAGTGTATAAACCCCGTTGAAATTTACGTTTATTAAAAAAAGAATCTTTTTTATACGAAGCGTTTAATAAACGACAAAAGGGAATGTTTTTTTTGTACGTATGCGGCGACAACGACTTCTCCGCTGCCGTGACTATTATTTGAGTTTCGGCTTCCTCTACAAGACATACCTTCTTTTTAAAAGAAAAATAAATACCATCTTTTACTTTTCTTATATTTTTCTATTGAAAATGGTTTTCATAATGTTTTTATATCAATGTCTTTTATTGATATCTTGTGATTGAAAGGTGGAAATGTAATGTTTCCTTTATGCATGTTTTATGTGATACGATTATGTTGAGGTTCTTGGGCATTATTATGAAGACGGGTGGTTCCGTGATAAACTAAGGGCGGGTGATCCCGATATATCTCTCCAATGCATTGGGTAACGTGAAGTAGTGAAACATTAAGGTTTCTCCAAAGAGATTTAGGGATTATACTGTGATGGGTATTCCAAACGTAACCAAGAGGGTTAATCCCTACGTAAGAATGTTATGAATGCCTCAATTTACCTTTATGTCTTATGATTTCTATGATTTATTCATGATTTGATGAGGTATGTTAAAGTGATTATGTTTTATGGGTAAAGTATGATTTCATTCTTATGTATATATGTACCCATGTTTCCTTTCCATATTTTTATATCCCTTACTGAGCTTTTTATGTTCATCCCAAGTTTTTTGAAATGTTTTTCACAAGTCAAGGGAAAGGTACATGATATGATGATAGTGTCAAGGAAGTGTCAAGAAAGAATCCAGGTTTTATTTTAAATATGTTTCCATTGATGGTAAATAAGAATACTATCTTTATGTAACCACTTTGTTTATATGTGGAATGTAATGCAAGTTTTTTGATCAAATTCTCTAAAACTCTAAACCCAAAAAGATCCTCAATGTGTAATCTTGTAATAACTCAAGATTAAGTAAGGTTTAAGGTTGGGGCCTTATAGTTTGTATCAGAGGTCGGTTTAGATAACTTTAGGAGTTAGAATTCTATTAAAAGATTATCCAAAAATATTTTTTTATAGTCAAATTGAAGTGATATAGTATTTGAAGATTACCATGTTGCTTCATCTAAGACATGTTTGTTCAGAATGGTTTTCCGTAGAGAAAACAGGGAAGCACTACTAGGAAGGCATGTAGATGGAAATAACCTTCCGAATCAGCATCCTGAGATTGTCGGAATTGGAACTGAATAGTTTGTTGCAGTAATGGCACAGTTGACTCAAGCGATAAATGGGGGTGGTATCCATACACGAGATCAGCCAGATCAACCGCAAAGGAACATGTCAGTGGTGGAACATTTCATGAGGCAACATCCCCCATCATTCAGAGGATCATCTGACCCTCTGTTAGCTGAATGGTGGATTAAAGCATTGGAGAAGATTTTCGATGTCATGGGGTGTTCAGACAATCAAAAGGTTAGTCTTTCTATTTACCATTTGGAGGGTGAGGCAGATCAGGGGTGGTCTATGGTTAAAAATATTAGGGACTCCGATGAGATTGATGCTCTTGACTGGGATGAATTCAAAGGTATGTTTCTTGAGAAGTATTTTCCTAAGGCTGTTCGACTTAGGATGGAAAATCAATTCATGGAATTAAGGCAAGAAGAAGACTCAGTGGCTATCTATGAAGAAAGGTTCACTCGATTGCCAAGGTATGCTCCAAATTTTATCTGAGACCTTGATAGTAAAATCAATCGTTTTTACATAGGATTAAAGCCAAAATATCGAAGGTCATTCGCTTCTCGTGAGTTTAAAAGTTATGAAAAGCTTATTCGATGTGCTGAGAAGGTGGAAATGGAGTTTGCCGATGATCAAGTGTTCTATAACAACCAATAGAAGAAGAGACCGAGGTAGAAGGAGAAAGGTAAGAATTCTTCAAAAAAGTCTGACAGTAAGAAAACTAAGTTTCCAGTTTGTGATAAATGTGGAAAAAGGCATGCTGGGGAATGTCTTCTGAATTCTAGAATGTGCTAGTGATGTGGTAAGCTGGGACATAAGGCTCATGATTGCACTGGAAAAGATCAGGGTGATGGTAAGACCAAATTTGATTTACAGTTAGTAAAATGTTATAAGTGCAATGAGATGAGTCACTATGCAAACGAGTGTCCGACAAAGAGCTTGGGTGATGGGAAGCAGTTAGACTACAAGCAGAAAGGGGTGGTAAAATCCTTTGCAACTACTTCAGCAGATGTCGGGCCGTCAAATGAAGTTGTATCAGGTACTTTGTTTGTTTTTTCAGATAATGCCAGTGTGTTGTTTGATTCGGGGTCTACATATTCTTTCATCTCTGAAACCTTTTCTAGTAAAATGGGAATACCATCTCAAGAAATGACGCCTGAACTTTTGGTAAAAACACCTGGGGGAAATGGTGAGGCAAAAAGAATTAATAAGAATTTTCTTATCCTTATCTGTGGAAAGAACCTACTTGCAAACCTTATTTTTCTACCTCTAGTAGAGTTTGATGTTATCCTGGGTATGGATTGGCTCTCTATTTACCATGCTAAGATTGACTGTAGAGATAAAGAAGTTTCTTTTTAGAAACACTTTCAGTTTGTGTACAAGAATGAACCCTTACTGTTGATAACTTATCAAGAGGACAAGAAACTTTTAAAAGATGGAAATGAATGTTACCTTGCACACATCGTTGAAAATAAAGGAACTGTTCAGATTAATGATGTGCCAGTGGTAAATGAGTATCCTAATGTCTTTCCTGATGAGCTGGCTGGAATAATACCAGATCAGTAAGTTGAGTTTACTGTTGACTTAGTTCCTGATGCTAAGCCAATTTCAAACCCCCCTTATCGAATGGCTCAAATTGAACTTTTAGAGTTAAAGGAGAAATTGCAAGATTTATTAGAGAAAGGTTTCATTCGACCTAGAACGTCACCATGGGGTGATCCTATTTTATTTTTTAAAAAGAAAGATGGTTCTATGAGACTTTTCAGTGATTATAAATCCTTGAATAATATCACTGTTAAGAACAAATATCCTTTGCCTCATATTGATGATTTGTTTGATCAGCTCCAGGGAGCTCAGTTTTTTTCAAAGATTGACCTGAGATCGGGGTACCATCAGCTGAAGTTAAAGGAAGCAGATGTTCCGAAGACTGTGTTTCGTACAAGATATGGCCATTATGGATTTGTAGTAATGCCTTTTGGGCTAACCAATGCACCTTCTGTATTCATGGACTTAATGAATAGAATTTTCCATCTGTTCTTGGATAAGTTTGTGGTTGTTTTCATTGATGATATTTTGGTTTTTTCTAAAAGTAAATAGGAGCATGGAAGACATTTAAGGGTTATCTTGAAAACCTTAAAAGAAAAGAAACTGTATGGAAAATTCAGAAAGTGTGAGTTTTGGTTGCAACAAATTTCTTTCCTTGGTCATATTGTTTCTAAAGATGGGATAACTGTTGATCCTACAAAAACAAAGGTTGTTGAATAATGGCCAAGACCCACAAATGTAACTCAGATTCGTAGCTTCCTTGGTTTGGCAGTCTATTACCGAAGGTTTATTAGAACTTTTTCACGATTATCTAGTCCAATGACTAAGCTAACTCGGAAGGGTGTTAAGTTTATCTGGACAATAGAATGTGATGATTTTTTTCAGGAATTGAAAAGAAGATTGGTGAATGATTCAGTTTTGGCACTACCTTCCAGGAATGGTGAGTTTGTTATATACAGTGATGCTTCATTGAAAGTAGTTGGTTGCGTCCTAATGCAGATTGATCAGGTAATTGCTTATGCTTCAGGACAGTTGAAAACTCATGAGGTAAATTGCCCTACACATGATTTGGAATTAGCTGTTGTTGTTTTCGCTTTAAAAATTTGGAGGCATCATTTGTATGTAGTAAAGTGTGAAATATATACTGATCAAAAAAGTTTAAAGTATATATTCTCTCAGAAAGAGTTAAACATAAGACAGAGGAGATGGTTGGAATTAATCAAGGATTATGATTGTACAATATTTTACCATCCGGGAAAATCAAATAAAGTGGTTGATGCTTTGATCCGAAAAAGTAATGCTTCATTAGTAATGTTGCATTTGGAACGTGATTATTTTTTTTAAGGATTTGATGAACTTTGGCATAGAAGTGGTTTGTGGAAGAAGTTCTTCTATTTTGTTTCAGGTATCAGTGAGATCATCTCTATCAGATAGAATCAAGAAAGCACAAAAGCAAGATAGTGAGTTGCAGTAAAAGGTAGAGCTGGTTCAGAAAGGTAAGTTGTCTGAATTCAACATTAATAATGATTGCATTTTGAGATTTGGGAAGAAATTGTGTGTGCCTTGTGATTCACAGTTGAATAGAGAGTTGTTATGTGAAGCTCATAGTTCTCCGTTTTCAGTTCATCTTGGAAGTACAAAGATGTACAGAGATCTGCAGGAGTATTACTGGTGGGATGGAATGAAAAGAGGTAGTTCTGATTTTACTATGAAGTGTTTGACATGTCAACAGGTTAAAGCAGAGTGGCGGTTACTGAAAGGGATGCTTCATCCTTTACCAGTGCCAGAGTGGAAATGGGAGAATATATCCATGGACTTTGTTGTGGGATTACCGAAGACATCTCGAGGTAATAATGCAATCTGGGTTATTGTTGATCGCTTGACTAAATCTGATCATTTCCTTGCTATACGAGATACACTTTCCCTAGATCAACTTTCCCATTTGTATCATAAAGAGATAGTTAGGTTACATGGAGTTCCCCAATCCATTGTATCTGATCGTGATCCCAAGTTCACTTATAACTTATGGAAAGGCCTTCAGAAGTCGTTGGGTAATGAATTAAATTTTAGTACAACTTTTCTTCCTCAATCAGATGGGCAGTCAGAATGAACAAATCAGACATTGGAGGATATGCTACGTTCTTTCTCTATGGATTATCAGGGAAGTTGGGACCAACATCTTTGTTTGATTGAATTTTCATATAATAACAGTTTTCATTCCAGTATACAGATGGCACCATTTCAGGCATTTTATGGGAAGTGGTGTCGAACTCCAGCTTTATGGGATGAAGTGGGTGAAAGGAAGTCGATGGGACCAGAATTGGTAGAAGGGATGGCAGAAAAAGTTCAGTTGATTCAGAAGGTCATGAGAACAGCTCAGAGGAGGCAGAAGAGTTATGCGGATAATCGGAGGAAGGATCTATCTTTCGAGGTAGGTGATCATGTTTTTCTCAAGGTTTCTCCTTGGAAAAGTGTGATGAGATTTGGTAAGAAAGGAAAGCTGAGTCCAAGATTTATTGGACCATATAAAATTATGGATAGAGTTGGATCAGTTGCATACCGGGTGGCTTTACCTCCGATTTTATCTCAGGTACACAATGTTTTTCACGTTTCGATGTTGAGAAAGTATATGCCAGATCCATCTCATGTTTTGAGTCCAGAGGTAGTTCAGATGGAAGAGAACCTATCTTATGAGGAACAACAGGTCCAGATTCTTGACCACAGGGAGCAAGTGTTACAGAATAAGGTGATTAATCAGGTAAAGGTTTTGTGGGAAAACCACATGATTGAAGAGGCAACATGGGAATCTGAAAATGCAATGAGGGATAAGTACCCCCATTTATTTAATAAGTAAATAAATTGCGGGGACACAATTTTCAAAAGGGGGGAAGGATGTGACATCCCAAGTAAGTAATGAGTAATATATATTTTTATCTATGTCTATTAATGAATTAGATAGTGTTTTAGAGGCTTAAAATGAAATTAAATCCAATCTTAAGTATGGAATACACTAATATTTTTCAAAGATTGTTTTACTGCATTTTGATGGAGAATCATTTTTAAATATATATTTTGACACTTTTATAAGCTATGTTTGTCGAAATAAACTTATTCTTTATTATTGGGACATCAAAATTTACTTTGTGTGAATTTTTGGTATTTTTCAGACAATGTTCATTTTTTTAATGAATAGTGAAAAATACTGCATTTTACATTAAAACTGCTGTTTAATCTAATTTATTTATATGATTAGATAATCTTTTGAATTGTTTTTGAATTGAAATTAGAATATATTTTTACCATTTAATCCAATGGTGGTCATTGGAATCAATTTCACTTTGTAATTGGACTTAAACTGGTGTCAATCTTTTGATACTTATTGTTGCATAAAAACACGCTATTTGTCATGACATCGGGACTTAATTATTAAATTAATTAAAGTGACTTATATGTTTTGAATTTTGTAAAATAGACTTCATTTTTGAATTCGGAATATCAAATATAGCTTAGGGTTAATTTTTGGTATTTTTCTAAAAAACTTCAATTTTTATGAATAGTGAAACCACTAAGTGGTACTTATAAAAACTGATTTTTCGTTTAAATGAAATTTTACCACTTCTGTGTTTTGAATTTTAAAAATCATACATACATGGTTTCCATTAAGAATAAAATGTGGTTCAATGAGATTAAAATAATTTTTTGGTGAATAGTAACTCTTAAGTTCTTAATCGCGATTAGAGGTAATTAGTGTAGTTTAAGGTAAAAATAATGTTTTAATAATATGAGATGAGCTTGACACATATCCTACCCTCATTTTATGTGTCATGGCCGACCACGACTATCCATGAGTCAACTTGGGGACCCCATGGAGCAACTTTGGTTGGGAAATGACATAAATAACTTTTTATTTAATGATAAAGTAAAAATGACACAAACATGAGATGTTTTACTAAAAAAAATTTTACATGGGGTTATAAAGATAAGATTTTTTATTATAAATATTCATTGGAAATATAAAACTATTTCCTACATCATATTATTTTTTTTATAATTTTAGACTTTAAATATATTAAATTATTTATGACATCATGATGATGCAGCAATGACCTAATTATTTAACGATTTAAATAAAATGGAATGATAATGTAAAATATAAGACCTAAACATGGCCAAAACCTATTGGATGGGTGGATTTCAAACCCTCATAACCTTATCCTCGAAACACATCAATGTGGTACCTCTTAAATCCGAATACCATTTTAAAATAAAGTGACTTTTCTTTACCTTCCAAGTGTGCCCCTCCTCTCCTCTTATAAAAGGCCCCCATCTCTACCTCCTTAACCACACTCCCAAAGCCTTTGTCTCGGCCAACACCTGACCATTTTGGCTATCCACATACCTCTCGTACTCCTTGAATCCTCACTTTGGGCAGAAGTCATCCCAAGGAAGCCTTTGATCTCAAATCTAAGAGAGTTACCCAATTTTAAGGTAACGTCTTCTTTTGAGTCCCTTTGTGTGATTTTGCTTCTCCAACCCCCTAAACTCTTTTTATTCATTTCTTTGTAAAACCTCAAATATCCTCAATATACTAGGATGTTTTTATAAGAAGTATTCGAGATACACTTACACACACCTACATCTAATGGTTAAAGGGCATACTGTTTCCGTGGATGGTGAATTTATGCCTCCCGAAACGATGATTGTTCAACATTCTTTTAACACCTTCAAATGTGGCCATTAAGATGTCACCATATTTATATATGATATATAATATGTTTATGTTTTCCTTAAGCTTATGTATTTTTCATTTTGGGCATACCTATATGGTTTCCATTATGGGTAAACGCGATATCTTCATTTAAGAAAGTGCGGACTACCGCCCCCTCAAAGTGATTTGATTCGTTAAATACCATATGTGGGACGTATAAAGGATGGAACTACGATATTATATATGATATTATACTGGAATTATAATATACCTTGATATCATTATGATTTCATTCTATAAAATACGAAATATAAATGAATGTAGCGTTCATGCGTACGTACGGCTTACCGTCTCCATGAACGGTGCATTTCATTTCTTACCTCTAAATGATTATGTAATATTATAAATGCATGTATATACTGGATATATATGATATATACATAATGATTATAATTATGGATATAATGGATACATGAACAACATGTAATTATAAAGGGTTTATTTTTTACTCAAGTACCAATGATCGTTAAAACGACTGTTATTAACTTAAGTAATTGCATAGTGTTCATGACATGGAAATAAGTGATATAAAACAAATAATGAACTTGAAAAAGGTTCTTAAACAAGTAGAAATTAACTCAAGTTTATTATTCAGGAGATTAAATAACGATCGAGTCAAGTCGGACCCGAGGTATGGGACTTCGTCTCAATCTCCTTTCATTGAGGCATATTTTGTTTTATACACAACCTTCTTTTATACAGTGTATAAACCCCATTGACTTTTACGTTTATTAAAAAGAGAATCTTTTTTATACGAAACGTTTACTAAACGACAAAAGGTAATGTTTTTGTCGTACATATGCGGCGACAATGACTTCTCCGCTGCCGTGACCATTATTTGAGTTTCGGATTCCTCTACAAGCCATACCTTCTTTTTAAAATAAAAATAAATATCATCTTTTACTTTTCTTTTATTTTGGTATTGAAAATGGTTTTCATAATGTTTTTATATCAATGTTTCATATTGATATCTTGTGATTGAATGGTGTAAATGTTATGTTTCCTTTATGCATGTTTTATGTGATACGATTATGTTGAGATTCTTGGGCATTATTATGAAGACGGGTGGTTCTGTGATAAACTAAGGGCGGGTGAGCCCGATATAGCTCTCTAATGCATTGGGTAACGTGAAGGAGTGAAACATTAAGGTTTCTCAGAAGAGATTTAGGGAATATACTATGATGGGTATTCTAAACGTAACCAAAAGGGTTACTCCCTACGTAAGAATGTTATGAATGCCTCAAGTTACCTTTATGTCTTATGATTTCTATTATTTATTCATGATTTGATGAGGTATGTTAAAGTGCTTATGTTTTATGGGTAAAGTACGGTTTCATTCTTATGTATATACGTACCCATGTTTCCTTTCCATATTTTTATATCCCTTACTGAGCTTTTTATGCTCATCCCAAGTTTTTTGAAATGTTTTTCACAGGTCAAGGGAAAGGTACATGATATGACGATAGTGTCAAGGAAGTGTCAAGAAATAATCCATGTTTTATTTTAAATATGTTTCCATTGATGGGAAAGAAGAATACTATCTTTATGTAACCACTTTGTTTATATGTGGAATGTAATTCAGGTTTTATGATCTAATTCTCTAAAACTCTAAACCCGAAAAGATCCTCAATGTGTAAACTTGTAATAACTCAAGATTAAGTAAGGTTTAAGGCTGGGGCCTTATAGTTGGAATCAGAGGTCGATTTAGAAAACTTTAGGAGTTATAATTCTATTAAATGCTTTTCCAAAAATATTTTTTTATGGTCAAATTAAAGTGATATAATAACACCTAAGTATACTAATTATAATATTTCATTGGATTTATATGTTTAGTGTAGGTTTGGAAGATAAAGATTAAGAAGGCAATGATAAGGATTAAGTTGTACTCACATTGGTACCTTGAGCTTTCTCTTAAAAGCCTCCTAAAAGATGAAGGTATTTGAGGTGTATAGAAGGATAATATGGAATATATTAAGGTACAAAATTCAAGTAATGGTTGTGGGTTGAAGGGGTCGATGTTTACCCTTTTATAATTTATGAAAAGAGAACTTTTGTGAGCATCCATTATTTTTCTATAATTGATAGACATCATTCAAGGGTAAATGATACCAAAATAGATATATAATTCAATTTGGAGTGATATAAGGTTTTTAAAGCCTCCATAATCTAGTTTATAACATGTTTTAATAAATTTCCACGCCTTTAAACTCTTGATATTTAAATTTTATCATTTTGATTTTTTACCTCAGTAACTAGTGTTTACCCTATAAGCTTATATTTAATTAAAAATGTAAGGTGAAAAATAAAAAATGATGTTATAAATATAAATTTAAGAACATTTTAGTATTATTATATTTATAAATAATATAAATTAACTTTTAAATTAAAACATTTGATATATAGAAGAACAATTTTGTAGAAAAATATTTTCTTTTCCATTAAGTGTTCCTAATATTATATAACATTAGATAAAAATCAAATAGATGATAAAATATTAACTGCTTCTAAAAAAACCATTTTAGTTTATTTATATAATCATTATCCATTTAATTTATTTGATAAACATTACATAACATTAATAAAACAATTCATTGAAAATAACATTTTCACCATTATCATAATCATTAACTTTAATCCTAGTAATCATATTTTTTAGCCTAAAATTAATCTAACCATATTATATAATACGAACACATTCATCTTTAATATTAAATCCATTTTTTTATTTACATTCTATAATTGATGAAATCAAATTTTTAATGTGAGAAAACAAAAATAGTTTTTAGTGTATAATTACTTATGTTTCAAAAACAGTAAACATGAATTTTTTAATTTAAAAATATTTTATTTTAATGATTTATATTAGTTATTAAATATATATTTTTTATCAAAAAAATCCTCAATCTTTTAATTCATTATTATGTTAATATAATGTTATAAATGTGATGGAATTAGAAAAATTAGTATTTTTTACTATTCACTTAAACCCAATTATTTTAGAAAATCTAAAAAATAAATCCAAAGAAAATATTTAAGTTTTTAATCCACAAATTAAGGTAGTTATTCTGAATTAGAATTATAAAATATTTAAATTTTTCTTTCAAACAAAAATAAAAAATATAAAAAAAATTACTTTATTGGAAAATAAACTATTAAAATATTAAGTATTCTAAATATTACTTTGTATTAATTTATAATTGATTAAAATATTTTTATTTACTATATGATTTATTCTTTTTATATTTTTTGTCTAATATGTCAGGTATCATTTTAGTTCAATGTAAAATAATATTTCGATACAATGTTTGTTAAAGGAAACATATATTCCAAAATATCAGGTAGTTAAATTAAAGAGGCTTGGATTTAAAATAGGTGGTGTTGATGACAACCTATAAAGAAGGTAAAATAACAGTGGATAATGGTTCTTATTTATGTGGATGAAATTATTTTTAGAGGCTCAAATGTTTCACAATACAATAAGTTTTCAGAATACATGAAGTCTAAATTATAGATGTCTTTGATTGGTGAATTTTAATTTTTCCTTATCTTACAATTGATTTAAAGGAATGATGGTACTTTTTTATCAAAAAAATACACTAAGGAGGTGTTTAAAAGGTTTTAAATGGATTATTCAAGGCTAATGACAATACTAGTGGAAATTGAGATATAATTTTCAGATGATGATGGAGGTGAGAAGTGTGATATGGCATGTTTTAAGTATATCATTGGTAGTTTATTGTACTTGATAGCCACAAAACTATACATTTGTTTTACCAAATTTCAATCTTCCCACTATTAATTTTTTCCCAAATAAATTTATATCTAAGATGTGAGACAAATACTCAATTTTATCAAATAAAATGTGGATTTTGGGTGGTTTAAGGAAAACATTTCACAACGGTAACTCTTCAGCTATATGGATGTGGATTGGGAAGGTTCTGTGAATTATGTAAAGGAAAATTCTAGATTTTTATTCTATCACAGAATTTTTTTCATCTATTTTCTACTCAAGAATCGATATTGTTCATATTTAACCATGGTGGAGGTTGAATATATAGCATCTACTCAAGCTTTTACCCAGTTGATATAGATGAGACAATATCCTAATGTTATTGGGTTGCAAGTGGTATCTTCTATTATTATCAAGTGTACAATAGTGAGTGTTATAAATATTATAAAAATATCATTCATCACTCGATAACCATGAACATTGAAAAAATCATTTAATAATGGAGAATGTGTAGAAACAAGTTATGAATTAGGAGAATGTCTCAACACAGGCTCAAGTGGCTGATATCATGACCAAATAACTTCCCAAGGAAGAATTTGAAAGGAACCTTTTTCTTTTTGGAGACTAATACAATCCATATAACTAGATTATTATCGTAAAAGGCCCTTACTCCCCCATGGAAATTGAAATTTATTAAAAGTTATGGTCTCTCTCTTATTTTAAATTTTTATCCGTCTAAACCATAATTTAAAACATTCAAATATGTTCAATTTGGGATCACTAAAAAAGAGGATATGGTGTTTTTGTTTAGGAGGTAGATTTTGTTTTGTAAGGGGGTGAGTGCTTGAATGCTTAATCAAGGGGATAAACATCTAGAAAAAATGATGGGGAGTATGAAAGTTCAATGTGCTAATTTCATGAGGATCTATTCATTGAATCTAGTTTCACACTGAAAATGACTCATGTGGGATTAGAGTTTATGTTAAGTCAATTATTGATTCAATCCTTCTATTTGAGAGTCTTGGTATGTGTTTTTTATCATGTATAGTCAGATTTGAAATTTCACGTAGGTTAAAGAGATAAATCTCCCTTAAAGTTTTTAAAAAAATAAAAGGGGTATATTGTTTAATTTTTCCCTCAATGAATTTTTTTAATTGTGGTTATCAGAAATGAAGTTGGAGTAATCTTTGAAGAATCACATTTGACTGAGTGAGTTTTATATATCGAAGGACAAAAGATATTTGAATAAATATGATAAGGCATGGATGAATTTTTCATACATTTAAGGTTGAGACAACCGTGTGTAAAGTTAATAAAGACCCCAAGAGCGTGTGCTACCATATAAGGATATGATAATACCTTCCATGGTGGGAATTTAATTATGGTAATGTTTTGAAATGTATTTGTAAGGATTATTCATACAATCATAAGGTTTTTGTGGGCTACTCATATGGTTGGGACTAGATTTGTAAGGTTAGTCATGAGTTCACCGAGCATCATATGGTTACCCAGTAGTGGAGTGTGGTTTATTTTATCAAAAATAAAATATTATTAATATTATAGAAAACTATGTATGGATTAAATAAAACTATTTTTCAAGGTGTTGGGACTAAAAATGATTGGCCCATTGGTTCAGATATAATCATGAGATAAAATAAAGTGAGAAATATTAAAATAAATGAACACTAGATGTAATGTGGGAAATCTCCAAAAATGAAAGGGGTAAAAACACAAAAAAATAGAAGGATATCACTATGGATAAAAGTGGGTACACACTCCCACACTATTACAAGGAGAAAACCCTTGTAAATATATCTCTTAAATAATGTTGGGAAACTGCCTAAAAAATACCACTTAGATGGGATCTACTGCTGATGAGAATCTAATGTTGATGACGTAATGGGAGGGGGATCTTTCCTTTCATAGGATTAATATGCCCCTACCTTCCCTTCCTCTACTGGTGGGTTTGGTGGGGTTGGTCTCCAACCTCATCATCCACCCTCCTACCTCCCTTTGACCAAAGAATGGGGAACCATCCAACGAATGAAAGACTAAAAAAATATCTCTCACTTATAGGTTTGATTGATATCCAATCACATATCCACACATCCATTATATCTATCAAAAATGATGCTCATGTATCTGCAAGGATGATCGAGAATCTTAACCTTATGAACATATCAAAGTCAACTACCAGTCAGAAAAAATTACATATTTTCATTAGTGTGAATTTTTTGTATGTTCACACTTCCTTCCTCTACCACATCTCGTAAAATGATATTGTACCCCAATTTTCTTTATCCTAGATTGAAAAGATTTATTCCATGAAATTTACCAGGCACTCTAACTATCACAAAATAATGAAATCTTCTCATATTTGTTCCTGGTATCCTCCAACAACATTATCATCCAAATTGCCTTTATGAAAACCTATGTATCTTCCATATAATCCGCATATATCATGGATAATTCCACAAATAACTATAACTTTGAAATCCATCTCCAAGATCCTCCTATAAGAGTAAACACATAACCAGTAGTTGATTTCCTCTAGTTAGAATCACCTATAAAAACGAAATCAACATAGCCTCTGATAGTGAAATTTGGTCCTCTATAACTTAATACAATATTTGATGTATCCATGATGTATCTCGGGATCCTCTTTACTATGCTCCAATGATCCAATCCTTGATTCTCCATGTACCGACTAACTGCTCCCACTTCATGTGCAATGTCGGGTATAGTAAAAACCATAGAGAATATGAGACTACCCACTACAGATGCATATGGTAATCAAGACCTCTCCATCCTCTCTTATTCATTGTTAGGACTCATCATAGAGGATAATATGAAATTAACAGGAATATGGGTAGATATTGGTTTATAATATTTCATGTTGAAGCATTTTCAGACTCTCCATAAGTAATTATTCTGTGATAGACAAATCTTCCCATTATTTCTATGTTGGTATATCTGCATCCCAATAATCATTATTTCTTTTTCCAAGTCCTTCATATAAAACTCCCTATCCAACTATTCCTTTATCACCTACATCTGATCTTTTTGGTGGCCTATAACCAACATGTCACACACTTACAACAGAAGAATTATGAAATCGTTACCACCTGAATCCCTGAAATATGCATAAACATCTTAATGAAGTCTGTTGTATCCATGAATCATGATATTGGAATCAAATCTCGTGTACCAACACCTCAGTTCCTGCTTATTTCCATACATATATTTGTTCAACCTATAAACCAAGTTCTCTTTTTCTTCTTCTAGAAAAACATTCGGTTATAGAATATATATCTCTATGTCAAGATCCCCAAGGAGGAAATAAGTATTCACATCTAACTGCTCTATATGTAAACTTTATGTAGCACACATTTCTAGAACTATCTAAACAATATTCAGTCTGACAATAGGAAAACATATCTCATTGAAATCAATACCTTTCTTATAATCATATCCTTCGACCACCAGTCATGCACAATTTATTTTCACATAATATTTTCTATCCTGTTATATCTTAAAGATCCATTTTTCATCAATAACCTTCCTTACATGAGGTAATATGAACAATATCTCAAGTCTTGTTCTTGTGAAGGGCTTCATGTTCTTCAAGAATTGTCACCATCCATGAGGATACATCTCTACTGTGGTTTGAATCCACAAAAAATATGGCTCACCATCCTTTGTCAATAAGTAGTATGATATATTGCTCTCAGTCACATAGTCAGAGTGCCATATTGGTGCTCTTTTCTCTCATGTTGGCCACTGTGGTCTAGACTCAACTAGTACTTGAACATCATACTCTAGTAATTCCTCATTGGAAATTTGTTCTTCCTTTGATCTTTCCTCTACTTTTAATGTTTTAGTTTCTATATTCTCATTATCAATATCTCTATAAATTATCATTTGCACCGTGTCTTCTACAAAATTGACATCACTGTCGATGAGAAGTTTTAGGGTAGTGGGGTCCTACAAATGATACCCCTTCACACCATCAGCATACCCTAATAAGTTACATTTCGTAGATCTTGAATCCAACTTCAATATTTCCTATTCATTAAACATTTCTTATAAAATACTTCTAAAATCATGTAACTGCGAATAGCCAGTGAGTTTACCAATACACATCTCTATCAATGTCTTCAGATTAATCATCATTGAAGGATGTTTTTTATCACATAATTGGTGGTATTCACTACATCTACCCAAACTTTTTTTTGGAAATTCTTGTATTCTTCACCATTTCCCTTATGCTATACAACATGGTTTTGTTCATCTTCTCTTCCACTCCATTCTACAGATGAGTGTATGCCACCATGAACTATCTCTTGATTACTTCTTCTTGAAAAAATGTATCAGACTTTTCTATTCTATATTCTCCATCATTTTTAGTCCTCGTACACTTGATCCTCTTTCCCTATTCAAGTTATTTCCACACTTTTAATGATTTCAATACTTCAAAAACATCTTATTTCTTCTTTATTGGGTACACCCAACATCTCTTTGAAAAATAATCAATGAAGAATACAATATACCTTGATCCTCCTATAGATATAACTAGTGATTTAAAAATGTCAAAATGGATAAAATCTAAGATCTCTCTAGTTATTTATGTTGATGTACCAAAATTTAACATATTTTTCTTGATCAAAACTCGATGCTCAAAAATTTGTATGGATACAATTTTAATCCAAGGTAGCAACTTTGGATATGCAGAAATCTTCATGCCTCGTTCTAATATATGGACAATCTTCTGATGTCGTAATTTCATCAATGATTCTATTAAGGTAGTTTATGCAAAAATTATCTTCTCCTAATTGTATATTTCACCCATAATAACATATAGGTTCTTCGAGATCTTCTATGCCTTCATCACCACAAGAACACCCTTTACAATTCTCATCAACCTCATCTCAGTACGAGAATTTCATTCGATTTTATCAAATTGTTCCAAAGAAAATATGGTCTTATTCTGTCCCATAAAATGTTAAAATCCTTGGACGATTAGAAAAATACCATATTACATCTTAAATTTGATGGTACTGAATCTAATGACATACATGTTTTGATTGTTCCCCATGTACACAAGTCTTTATGGTATAGTATCACACTAGTCAAACCATACCCATCAAGATTCCATGTTTCATGTTACTTCTAATGTAGTGACCCGAAGCTTGATGTACATGAATATTACATTAATTTTTCAGAATACTTAATACATAAGAAAAACAAACACACAAGGACTGTAATAGTTTAGTGTCTTTGGAAACTCGGAATAAAATCTTCTAATCATGGTGGAAGATCTTCAACATCTCCCAATAACAATCTTCCTTTTTTTCTTACCTAAAACCTTTCTTTATATCCTGGGGAAAAGAAAATATAAAAGGGGGAGCTCAAATGCTCAGTAAGGGTAAACAAAAGAAATATCAATCACATCATATTCAAAAGAACATATCTTTTGGAAATCTTAACCTGCAAAAGATATCATGATTTCATAACATGGGATAAATCATAGTAGTGAAATGTAATCCCAATAATCAAAACATAAAACTTGAAACTTTGTGGCATACACACATAATCATAGAGAATCATATCTTATTAGTCAATACTCATTTCCATGAAAATCTTAGTTGACAAAGTCCATTTCTGAAGCAAGTTCACTCCTCATTTCAGTCCTGTTTCACTGAACCGGTATAAACTACCGTTCCAGCCATGTCTATCTCATGAGATATAAAATCTTTACCCAATGCATTGGAGGCAGATATAGGTCCCACCCATCTCATAATGATACCATTCTTAGGTGTGCCACAAAATCATAAACCATACATCATAGAATAACCCAGGTAATAAAAATTGGAATCTTTAAACATCTTGACATCATAAAACAATTCATATAAGATAAAAGAATTCATAAAAGTATTTCCATAACAACATATTCAAATCCATGTAATAATAGGGATAGAAACAGAACCCTTTATTATCTTAGATGGAAAATAATTTTGATAAAACACTTGAACTCCATTCTTGAGGAAAATATCATTTCTACTTCAAAAAAACACTTTTCCTTTCTTAACATGTCATACAATTCTAAACTAAGAGAAGTTGATTAAAAATAAACTTGAAAACTTGTAAAGGAAGCTTCTTGGAAATAATGTTTTAAAAATCCATTCATACCGTATAAGTTAAAAAAACATTATTTTCATACTTTTATCGGAAAAGTCAAAATGTACCTCGTATGAAAAACGACAAAAGATTCCTTTCATATCTTTTACTAAAAACTCACCGAAGGGTAAAATTGGATTTAAACAATTGTAGGTGGATGGAAATAATATTACACATCGTGGAAACATGGATGTGGATGATAAAATACACCCCAGTAAATACCAAAGTATAAACAATCTCGGAAAAAATGAGATTGTGATATTTCCCTTACCTTAGGTCTGATTTGCTTCGTAAGTGTCCGAACCTCCTATATAATGATTTAAATAATATTATTTACTTATTCCAGAATCATACATATTGTTATGATATCATATATGGTCATATTCTTAGCTCTTTATTAGTAATATTTCATTACTACTTGTTATTTGGGTGTTTATTACTTTTTGTTCTTATGCGTGTTTTGTCGAATAAATTCTTATTATTCTCTTTAGGTTATAGATACCTCATTTCCAGAATGTTACTAGTGTAATATATATCATTTTCATTAATTCAATTCATTTATATAATCATTATGCAATGAAGATCATGTAGAACGAGTCGCATCACATCGTGGAGACGGTATTCCGTACGTACGCACGAGTGATGATATCGTTCCTATGATCGTGGAATTGTATTGGAGTGTATGTATACTATTTAAGAATCAATATCACTTTATAACAGTCATATATAATCATTATTTACACCATTATACCCATCCAAGTACGGTGGTGGTGGAAAATAGATTACACCACGGCGTGGAGACGGTATTCCTTACGTACGCACGCGCGGTGATTTCTTTTTCCATAGGATGGATAGATGGTGAAATATGGTTGTTTCATAATTATAATAACATATCAGTATATGATTGATACTGATGTTATTACATCATAATGAAATAACTGAATAAGAATAAGTGGATGAAGAAATAAAGATGAAAGAATCGGTAACGGAAATTACCTCTTCTTTGAAGCGCCTCTTTGAGACCTCCTCTTAGGGCACTAAAATTGGTCTTTGAGGAAGACCAGAACCTTTAGTATGTTTGTATGGAAGTGGAGAAGAGAATTTGGCAGAGGTTGGCCGATCTTGAAGGCTCAAAGTATTGTGAGGAAGAGAGGGAGGGGGTGCCCTTTTATAAGGGAGGAGAGGGGCACCTTTGGAATAACTAAAAATATTATTTTATTATAAAGCGAAATTCGGTTTTAAATAGCTCAAAATTGATTTATTGCTAAGATAAGGTGGGTATGGGTCGAAATACTCTCATACAATATAATTTAGACAATTTTAGGTTCCTATTTTAACCTTATCATTTATTTTTAACTTTAAGTTAGATAATTTTACTTTTATCGTGTCTTCTTGTTTTCTTACACTATAAGGTTAATAAACTTACTATAACAAGCCAAACGAACCCCAAGTTGTTTATTATTAACATATATAACCTTATCTATGTCATTTGGAAGAACCTTATATATTTAGGAACAAAATAAAAATTAATAATATAATATTTGTTTTAAAAACTATTTTATGTCAATTTTGAAACTATTTAGTAATTGATTTTTTTGAAACTCATAACAGATTTATTATTCAGAGAAAAGTAATTTAAATCACTAAT
The DNA here is from genome assembly GCA_963277665.1 of Viscum album. Lineage (NCBI taxonomy): Eukaryota > Viridiplantae > Streptophyta > Magnoliopsida > Santalales > Viscaceae > Viscum > Viscum album. The sequence continues at coordinate 920,760,177 of OY728145.1, forward strand.
AACATGTCATATTAACATATAAAAGTAATTTAATGCATAAAAAGTCTTAAATTACATTTATTTGGGTATTTATAACATCAATTGTGTCAATATTTCATTAATAAGACAATTACTGCATCATCTTTGTGTCATAATAAATGATAATTATTTAATCCCTAAAAATTCTAAATAAATTCCTATGATGTAGATACTTGTATTAGCTTTCTGTATACTATTCATTTTTTAAGTTTCATGAAGTTTGTCACTAAATTAAAATTATTACACTTATAAGCTTTAAGAAAATGACATGTTGTTACATTCATTGGTTTTAATAATAATTAAATTATTTTCATGGACAAAAGTCCATTAAATGAATCTAATCCGACCCTTAGGTGATATGGGTCGACTTGTAGTCATCCAATAGGATTTTGACATGTGTTAATATAATTATATAATATTATATTTACCCTTAATTACCCGATTTACCTTTAACTATGGTAAATAAAATTTACCGTAGTTACTATTCATAATTCCCAAAAATAAAAAGTAGCTTATTAACATAATTTGGATCCATGGATTCCAAATATGGAATCCATTTTTCCAAATTCAATACAAAAAAGTTGCAGAAATTAAATTAAAATTAATCCTGTTGTCGAAAGAAAACAGGTTTTTCTTTAAAACATTGCAAAAGATTGAATTGATTTATCCTACGAAATCAATGTAGAATAAATGATAATGACATAAATTATGTTAAATGGTAAAAATATATTCTATTTATACTTGAAAATCATTCAATATTATAATTTAACCATATAAATTATTGTGATGAAAAAAGTTGTTTTTAATTCAAATATAGCGTGTTTTTACTATTCATCAAAATATGAAAGTTACCAGAATAATATGAAAAATTTATCCAAAGTAAATTTTTATTTCATGATTCCAAAGAAGAATTTTATTCTGTCAAATTGAACTTATAAACTTTTCAAAAACGAGATTTAAAGTGGGTGCGCCATCAAAAGGCGACAAAACTGCATTTTTTTAAAAATACTTATTTTACCCGAAAAATTTATTTTGTTCTTATACCATGTTTTATAAAATGTGTAAGACGAATAATAATGTTATAAGATTCAAAATTTAGTTAATACTATTCATAATGGCTAGTTCATAATAATATTATAATAATATATCGTTGTTTAGTAAAACCCGGTATTGCGTACAACACACGCTATCGAGGAAGGTCGCAATTGCATGTAATGCAAGCCAAGTCAGGGTTGCGTGCTGCGCAAGAATAATTTGTTGTTTCATATAACATAATCCAACCATATTTAATTTATACATTGAATATATATATATATATATACTCAATGTTGTGTAGAATAACTATTATCAAAATTGTGTGTAACATGATCCAAGAATAGTGTTGTGTATACTGCAAGCTAATACGGTGTTGCGTATAGCGCAAGGTAATCTTGGTGTAGCATAAAACACAAGACATTAATGAAATTAAAAGAATATTTTTCATAAAATCTCGTTGTGTTACATTCTACCCCCTTAAAATGAATTTCGCCCTCGAAATTCGTCGGGGATATAAATGGTTTACTATTCGAAAGTTTATTTAATAGAAACCCACATCGTAAAAAGGAATACGAAAACCAATCTTTAAAAACAAAATTATGAAACATAACGGTTACCCAAATAAACTAATCACTGGTTTTCCACAAAGGTGAAAATATGGATATGGAAGAGAAATCTAACCATCATGTTCTGATGGAGAGTGGTAGAGAACATGGCTATGGAAAAGCCAAGAATCACAAAGATATTGATATTTGATGATCTAAGGTACCATCTATTTCATCAGATATAAGGGAACTAGGACGACATTTTTGGTTTTCAAGATCATTTCCCTAAAGTTGATGAAATTGGAATTAAGAGAAATACTTTCGTGATTTTGGTATTGTCTCACCATTATTACTTCTTTGGACAATTTCCACTTCATCTCTTAAAGAAATGAAGTTGAATTTATCATTCGTGATGTGTTAGAAGATCATGTGATATAATGAGGGGTCATTCCATCTATCTCAAAAAAGGTTAGAAAAGTTATCAAAAAAATACGTAAGTCCATCTATAGTGAGATTAATCATATATGGTTCCTAAAATGTAATTATAATTCTTATATTATACTGCTTTATATAATAAAACTAGTTTCTACTAAACAGGGACTTCCTGTAGGCCACTGGTAGGTGATAAAGGCCAGTCACACATCGGTTGTGGGTTCGATTCCCACAGCCTTGTCCGACGCGATGGGTTCTCGCCCGTCCTGCAGGTTGTCCTTTTTCTAAAGCTATATTATTATAACATCCCATCAAAAAAATCAAAAAAAAAGTTTTATCCTTAAACAATTCTAACTTATGTCCAACATAATCCATTCCAATCTTTAGGCTTATCTAAAATACTTCGTTCCAAGATTATAGTATAAATAAAATGATCACGTGAATGCTATCATTTATCCCCCATATATCATAAGATATATCTTGTTGGTCAAATTAAAAACATGTGAATACCTTAATCAAGTATTCTCTTGAAGAATGAATATCCATTGAACCTTAGTGAAAACATGAATGCAGTTAAAAGTTAACACTTTCCACATACCAAAATCCTCAAAATTCTATATCCTCAAACCATGATATCACGTAGTCCTTATATCAATCATGAGATCATGAATACTATCAAACATTTAATTTTCTCTTTATCCCTTCATTATGCGCATATCATCTACATTCCAAAAATATCTGAATAACCTTTCATGGATACTGGTACCATCAATCATACACTTTTAAAATAGTGTAACAATACTTAGATGTCTCTTTATTCTATAGTACCATGAGATTACTTATACAACATTACACATGATAAACATGTAATCATTCCACTACATTATTAAACCATTAAACAAGATTCAACAATTCTTTCATCTCACATATCATTTATAGTCTCTTCATCATCATCAACATAAATACTACCCATATGACCATACTGATTCTCTTCATGAGACTTTCCCTTAGGGAATTGGTTTGCGTAATGCCCGTACATTCCACATTTAAAACATTTAACAATTGTTGATGTCGTAACAATACCATTATCCTCATCCCTGGTGTTAACTGAACCTTTTCCTTTGCACTTACTGGATTTGTGTCCTTATTTTCCACACCCAAAGCATCTTCCAGTTCCTTTGAAACATTCTCCTCGATGCCTCTTCCCACATGATTTACATAGGGGAAATTGAACTTTCTTTCCTCTATGATCATCATGAATCTCCATCTTTCCCTTATTATCCGAGTCAGGAAACTTAACAAATTTTACTTTATTGATCATATTATGAGATTGCTGATTCAGAATAATAATGATGTTTGGACTTCCAAATCTCATTTCATTTGGTTGCTCATGAAGAATGTCATTCTATTGTCCATCATATACTCCATTATCATGAATCATCTTGTTTCCAGCCATTTTCTAAAACCCAAAAAGAATAGTGTGAGAGGCAAAAATCATGCTAAGGAAAACCACATAATAAAAGGGGGAGAACCCTCAATATCTAACATCTTAGGTTAAATTCTAAGATCGTTACCGTAGTTCTAGGACTATATCCTATACATATTTTTTTTCCTTAGGTACATCCCTAGACATACCTTATAAATATCTCTAGGGATCTCACTAAAGTTATCACATCCTAGTTTCCAAAGGTTGACTAAACCTTTCCTCTGAAACCAACTGTAGAGACCCGAAGATTGACGTACATGAGTATTACATTACTTTTGCGGAATGAATAATACATAATAAAAACAAACACACAAGGACCGTAATAGTTTAGTGTCTTTGGAAACTCGGAATAAAATCTTCTAATCGTGGTGAAAGATCTTCAACATCTCCCAATAACGATCTTCCTTTTTTTTCTTACCTAAAACCTTTATTTATATCCTGGGGATAAGAAAACAGAAAATTGTTAGCTCAGATGCTCAGAAAGGGTAAACAAAATAAATATCAATCACATCATATTCATAAGAACATATATTTTGGGAATTTTAACTTGAAAAAGAGATCATGATTTCATAACATGGGATAAATCATAGTAGTGAAATGTAATCCCAATAATCATAACTTAAAACATGAAGCTTTGTGGCATACACACATAATCATAGAGAATCATATCTTATTAGTCAAGACTCATTTCCAAGACTACCTTAGTGGACAAAGTCCATTTCTGAACGGAGTTCACTCCTCGTTTCAATCCTGTTTCACTGAACCGGTATAACATACCGTTCTAGCCATGTCTATCTCATGAGATATAAAATCTTTACCCAATGCATTGGAGGGAGATATAGGTCCAACCCATCTCATAATGATACCATTCTTATGTGTGCCACAAAATCATAAACCATACATTATAGAATAACCCATGTAATAAAAATGGGAATCTTTAAACATCACGACATCATAAAACAATTCATATAAGATAAAAGAATTCATAAAAATATTTCCATCACAACATAATAAAATCCATGTAATAATAGGGATAGAAACAGAACCCTTTATTATCTTAGATGGAAAATAATTTTGATAAAACACTTGAACTCCATTCTTGAGGAAAATATCATTTCTACTTCAAAAAACACTTTTCCTTTCTTAACAAGTCATACAATTCTAAACTAAGAGAAGTTGATTAAAAATAAACTTGAAAACTTGTAAATTAAGCTTCTTGGAAATAATGTTTTAAAAATCCATTCATGCCGTATAAGTTAAAAAAACATTCTTTTCGTACTTTTGTCGGAAACGTCAAAAAGTACCTCGTATGAAAAACGACAAAAGATTCCTTTCATTTCTTTTACTAAAAACTCACTGAAGGGTAAAATTGGATTTAAAAAATTGTAGGTGGATGGAAATAATATTACATATTGAGGAAACATGGATGTGGATGATAAAATACGCCCTAGTAAATACCAAAGTATAAACAATCTCGGATAAAAATGAGATTGTGATATTTCCCTTACTTTAGGTCCGATTAGCTTCGTAAGTGTCTGAACCTCCTGTATAATGATTTAAATAATGTTATTGACTTATTACAGAATCATAAATATTGTTATGATATCATATATGGTCATATTCTTAGCTTCTTATTAGTAATATTTCATTACTACTTGCTATTTGGGTGTTTATTACTTTTTGTTCTTATGCGTGTTTTGTCGAATAAATTCTTATTCTTCTCTTTAGGTTATAGATACCTCATTTCCAGAATGGTATTAGTGTAATATATATCATTTTCATTAATTAAATTCATTTATATAATCATTATGAAATGAAGATCATGTAGAACGAGTCACATCACATCGTGGAGACGGTATTCCGTACGTACGCATGAGTGATGATATCGTTCATATGATCGTGGAATTGTATTGGAGTGTATGTATACTATTTCAGAATCAATATCACTTTATAATAGTCATATATAGTCATTATTTACACCATTATACCCATCCAATTAAGGTGGTGGTGGAAAATAGATTACACCACGGCGTGGAGACGGTATTTTGTACGTACGCACGCGCGGTGATTTCTTTTTCCGTAGGATGGGTAGATGGTGAAATATGGTTGTTTCATACTTATAATAACATATCAGTATATTATTGATACTGATGTTATTACATCATAATGAAACAACTAAATAAGATGAAGTGGAAGAAGAAATAAAGATGAAAGAATCGGTAACGGAAATTACCTCTTCTTTGAAGCGCCTCTTTGAGACCTCCTCTTAGGGCACTAAAATTGGTCTTTGAGGAAGACCAAAACCTCTAGGATGTTTCTAGGGAAGTGGAGAAGATAATTTGGTAGAGTTTGGTCGAGATTTAAGGCTCAACGTGTTGTGTGGAAGAGAGGGAGGGGGTGCCTTTTATAAGGGGGAGAGGGGCACCTTTGGAATAACTAAAAATATTATTTTATTATAAAGCCAAATTCGGTTTTAAATAGCTCCATATTGATTTATTTATAAGCTAAAGTGGGTATGGGTCGAAAGCATCTCATCCAATATAATTTAGACAAATTTAGGTTCCTATTTTAACCTTATCATTTATATTTAACTTTAAGTTAGACAATTTTACTTTTACTGTGTCTTCTTGTTTTCTTACACTATAAGGTTAATAAACCTACTATATCAAGCCAAAAGAACCCCAAGTTGTTTATTATTAATATATATAACCTTATCTAAGTCATTTGGCAGAACCTTAGATTTTTAGGAATAAAATAACAATTAATAATATAATATTTGTTTTAAAAACTATTTTATGTCAATTTTGACACTATTTAGTAATTGATTTTTGTGAAACTCATAACAGATTTATTAGTTAGAAAAAAGTTTATTAAATCAATAATAACATTTCATATTAACATATAAAATTAGTTTAATTCATAAAAAGTCTTAAATTACATTTATTTGGTTATTTATAACATCAATTGTGTCAATATTTCAATAATAAGACAATTATTGCATCATCTTTGTGTCATAATAAATGATAATTATTTAATTTCTAAAAATTCTAAATAAATTACTATGATGTAGATAATTGTATTATCTTTCTGTAAACTATTCATGTTCGAAGTTTCATGAAGTTTATCACTAAAGTAAAATTATTATACATATAAGATTTAAGAAAGTGACATGTTGTCACATTCATTGGTTTTAATAATAATTAAATTATTTTCATGGAACAAAGTACATTAAATGAATATAATCATATCCTTAGATGATATGGGTCGACTTTTAGTCATCCAATAGGATTTTGACATGTGTTAAGGTAATTTTATAATATTATATTTACCCTTAATTACCCGATTTACCTTTAACTATGGTAAATAAAATTTACCGTAGATACTATTCATAATTCCCAAAAATTAAAAGTAGATTATTAACATTATTTGGATCCACTGATTCGAAATATGGAATCCATTTTTCCAAATTCAATACAAAAAAGTTGCAGAAATTAAATTAAAATTAATCCTGTTGTCGAAAGAAAACAGGTTTTTCTTTAAAACATTGCAAAAGATTGAATTGATTTATCCTACGAATTCAAGGTAGAATCAATGCTAATGACATACATTATATTAAATGGTAAAAATATATTCTATTTATACTTTAAAATAATTCAATATTATAATTTAACCATATAAATTATTACGATGAAAAAAGTTGTTTTTATTTAAAATATAGCATGTTTTTACTATTCATCAAAATATGAAAGTTACCAGAATAATATGAAGAATTTATCCAAAGTAAATTTTTAATTCATTATTCCAAAGAAGAATTTTATTTTGTCAAATTGAACTTATAAACATGTCAAAAACTAGATTTAAAGTGGGTGCGCCATCAAAAGGCTGCAAAACTTCATTTTTTGAAAATTACTTATTTTACCTGACAAATTTATTTTGTTCTTATACCATGTTTTATAAAATGTGTAAGACGAATAATAATGTTATAAGATTCAAAATTTTGTTAATAATATTCATAAAAGCTAGTTCATAATAATATTATAATAATATATCATTGTTTAGTAAAACCCAGTATTGCATACAACACACGCTATCGAGGAAGGTCGTGATTGCGTGTAATGCAAGCCAAGTCAGGGTTGTGTGCTGTGCAAGAATCCTTCGTTGTTTCGTATAACATAATCCAACCATATTTCATTTATACAATGAATATATATATATATATACTCAATGTTGCGTAGAATAACTATTATCAAAATTGTGTGTAACTTGATCCAAGAATAGTGTTGCGTATACTGCAAGATAATACGGTGTTGCATATAGCGCAAGGTAATCTTGGTGTAGCATACAACAAAAGACATTAATGAAATTAAAAGAATATTTTTCATAAAAGCTTGGGGTGTTACATCTAAGTTAATTTTACAGGCATCATTGAGATGCTTCCTGCTTTCAACAGTCATCACTTCTTCACTAACAAAAATGTCACTATTTCAAGAATTACTCACCACATTCCCCTGAGAGATATTTTCCCTGCTCTTCTTATTCCAAAAATCCTTCTTGAAGCGCCTGTTATTTCCAAAATTAAAACATGTTACATTCTTCTTATTACTCCTCTATTTTTCCTAACAATTATTTTGTCCCCCACTGGTACCACACTCCATCATCCTTCCTCCCTCCATTGTTAGAGCATCTGTTTAGTGAAAATTTGTCTATCTGTCTTACCTGTTCTTATGCCATATTTGTTTTTAAGAACTACAGATGCAACATAATTTTAGGGCATCATATACATTAAGATATTGTCGGTGAGGTTGATAATAAGTTACACATATGAATCTGTAAAATTCTAGAGCTGAATCTTTGCATGTTTAGTATCTACAATTTTATATCCCAACATTGGGAGCTAATAGAATAGGTTATTAGGGTTGTTGAAGTGGCTGGTCACGGATGATGACTCCAAATTTCTAAGAGTGTAAAATTTTCTCTTCGGGAAGATTTTTTTTGTGTAGTGACTTGGCCTCATAGATCTTTGTCAGATTATCCCATATTTCTGTCATTGTCTTATTCTCCATAATTCTTGATAGGACCTCGTCTACCAAAGTCCAATAGATTTTGGCAATAGCATTCCCATCTATGTCATTCCATTTCTCCTCTATCACAACAACGATTCTTTCCCCAATCTCCAGTAGGTAATTATCCTTTCGTAGAACTATCTTCACATGCCTATTCCACAATAAAAAATTATTTCCTTTGAATTCATTGATGTCAAATTTTCCCACCATCTAGAAACTTCATCTGTCCAGAACCTCTTACATTTAAAAATAGTGTATTTAATAATCTCAATTATTTTATTTTTTGTGAAAGATCAACTGAATTTGAAATCACAAATCATAAATAAATTTTTGAGAATTATTAATACCTGAAAACATGAACAAAATCTGGCCAGAACCTACACTCTAATACCATTAGTTTTGAAAAAAAATGATTGACCCACCAGTGCAGTGATAATCATGAGATAAAATAAAGTGAAAATGTGGAAATAAATGAACACTAGATGTAATGTGGAAACCCCCAAAAGGAAAAGGGTAAAAATACATGATAAAAAATAGGGATCTCATTATTGGTAAAATTGGGTACACACTCCTTCCCTATTATAGGGAAAACATTATAAATGGATCTCTTGAATAAGGTGTTGAAACTGCCACACAAATACCACTTAAATGTGATCTTCTAGTGATGAGAAGCTGATGATGATGATGGAATGGGAGGAGGCTATTGCCTTTTATAGGCTACCTCTCTCCCTACCATCTCTTCCTCCATTGGTGGGTTTTCTGGGGTTGGCCATCCACCTCATCCTCCACTCGCTTACATCCCTTTAACAGGGGGTGGAGCACCGTCCAATGAATTAAAGACTCTCGAAACAAGGTAGGATCAATCTAATTCTTCTTAATGCTTTAATTAAAGTTTATGACTTCTTTTATTGATCTTGTTTTTTCTACACACACAGCATCATGGTACATCCAACTTGTTACATTAAGGTTGTTACAGTGCATGATGAGTGTATTTTTAAAATACACTAATTGGAAGATGTCTTAGGATCCATTTATTGGTTGAATATTACATTTTCGAAAGATTTTATATATATATAAGGGTTGATGTTTCTAGCATAAAAAACTAATAGTAAATAAATTTTAAAAACCCAATTTTCTTTTAAAATGGGATATAACTATATTTGGATAAAAATAAGAATTTTTTTTTCTAAAAATAAGAAGAAAATATTTTAAGGAAAGGTGAATATATTGTATCAAAAAATAGAGGGAAGAAGAGTTAGAAATAATATATAAAAGTGAGTATAAATAACTATCCAGTTTTGATGATTGTAAATGAGAGAAAAAGGGGGTGCTCGAAAAAAGAGTTACATGAATTCCGGTCTCATGATGGAGATGGGAAAAAGAAACGGAATTGTTTTAGGAGTCCACTTACTAGAATTTTCTGGTAACATTATTCTAGAAGAATAAAGTACAACACATTGATACACCACCCTTGGTGTAGTTTTCATCTATTTTTCATGGGAGAATAAGGAAAAAGTAATGGGAGTAGTGAATTATATAAGTGTGAGGTAGTAGTGATATTTAGTCTATTTATTTATATAAATAAATAGGAACAGTGTATATACCTTGAACCATGAATTAAAAATAATTTAGGTTTAGTGATTTAGGTTTATAAGCACATTTTCATAAATACTCTGTGGATTATCCCATTTAGGTGAACCAAGGAAAATCTCTCAGATCTCTATTTTATTACCTTCATTATTTATTAAAAAAATGGGGAATATAGAGGTGTACATAATAACTATGAAATAATATCATCAAAAATTGGAAATTTAAATTTTCACAAGCCATAATTCACTCCCTCTAAATATCTTGGAATAAACCCTATTTAGGATCAACAAACACACAAAGATTTTCCATGGGATCTTTTTGAAAGACAAATGTGACATTATGAATCTAAGAACGTCCCTGAACAATATAACTACTACCACTATGAATTTAGAAGGATTTTTTCATGGAGGTTAATATATAAAAACTTATATCTCACCTACTAGTGTTTCACCATGGAGAGTTTATTAGATTTAAAAGATAATGGATGAATAATTTGGAAGAATTCTTCATATCATGTTGAAGACCATAAAACTATGATAAAATTGTAAGGTTAAGGTACTTTTTTTAAAAAAAGGGGGGATTGTTTTCTTGGCTGCAAGGGTTATCCTCATTCCATAGCCATTCAGATAGAGGGGATGCATTTTTATGAAATTTGGTTCACACTGTGAAGTTCGAAGTATGTGGTTGCATACATAAAAGTAGTAGCGATGCAGTTTGGAAGATTTTGTTTACACTACAATAAAAATTGAACATAGTGTGTCCATATAGATACATGCAATTTAAGTTCTTGATCATGATATTTTTCCCCATAATACAATATCGCACCATGAAGTACATATTTTCTACAAATATATCAAAAAGGGACTCCCTCTCTCTGGAATAATTTTAAAGATGTATCTCTAGGAAGATAAAGAGGGTTTAAAACTATATCAAAGGAATATGAGTTGGATTTAATGTAAGAAATATATGTGGGGAGATACCTAAAAATATGGTCGAGGGATAGACTAAGGTACAAAGGAGGAATTATACCTATAAATAAAGGGATTCAAATGTTTTAATTGATTGATTCAACTTTTGAGAGGATTAATCCTACATTTAGACTGATTTCAGCTGGAGTGATGATACCGTAAGGGTTTTTTATTTTTTTCACCTTATCATGACTATCATTGAGGGGTGAGTTCGTTAATATTCAAGTATGTATTGAAGGGGGTTTTATCTTGGATAAGAATACATTTTATGATTTATTTGAGATAGTTTTTTTTGCATTTATTATATTCTTCTAAACACAATATATTCTCTTTCATGTATTACTATTGTGTTTTGAAGTTGATATAGTTATTTAATTGCATTAAAATAATACATATGTTCATCAATATCCATTTTTTAGACCAGGGTAGTTATGTACAAATATGGTTTTGGATCATTTTTTATTGATTAATCAATGTACTTGACCATAATAAAAGGGGTTTATTTAAAATAGATTGGGATTACCCATACCATGGGATTTTATAAGACCCAATTATGATAACATATTTGTTAATTCCTCATCATCTCCACTTTACGTTTACATGAACCTAAATATATTTATGCCTGGTATGTTCTCTCTTGATTGATGTTTTCATATCCATCTTTCTTTTGTTTCTTATTCATTCATTATAAACATTATAAGATTTTTTCTTAAATAATATTTGTGGGTTCAACCACAAACTACCCACTTACTACAACAAATACAGTTAGTAGTTAGGAAGAGTGTAATATGTTTCTAAAACAATAACTCATAGGAACCAATAACACCCTTCGATGTCCGAATATAGTAGAAAAGTTTACTGTTATGAATTTTTTGAACATGAAGGAAAATTATATGATCTGATGAATCTGAATAAATTATATGTATAGTTATCTCATTATTCATATGTGATAAGAGGAGTTTTTAATGAAAAAATAGTTTCTATGGAAAATTTAGATGATGGTTTTGAAACACATGGTTTATGATTCATCAAATTCTATTACATGCTTTAAAGGAAGATGGGGTTAAAAAATTATCTAGGATAAAATAATTTATCCATCTAATTTTTAAATATGAGGGATATGTTCCCACCAACCATTATTGGAATATATTAAGTAATGAAAACTTCTTTTCTGAAAAATTAATTAAACACATAGGATTCCATATTTGATATGGAAATCACAGATTTTTTATTAAATATTATCACTAAAATAAATAAGTGTAATTCAATAAGAACAAGATATTTGTTTTATATTATCATGATATTTTTAAAAGAATTTAGTTTTTAAGATAGTATTTGGTGTATACTTTGACTTAGAGAAATTCAAAATGAAACAAATAAAATAAAATTTCAATCTATATTTAAAGTGAATGTCACAATATCTAAAAAATAAAGGAATGTGGGTAAAGAAAAGTGTAAAGAGTTTAATTTAGTTATCAAAAAAAGAGAATATTACATTATATCCTAAATTATTTTAGGATATTCTTGTAAATACAAATGAAAAGAGTTATCAAAATGATCATAAGTAGAAATTTTGTTTGAAAATTTAAAAAAATTATGATTATGATTAACATATAAAGTGTTCAATGTAGAAAAATAAAGTTGTTAACAATATAAAATTATATTTTTAAAAGAAAAAAATTTCAATATTGAGTTCTTGGATTTGAACATTTAGAATATGATTCTTAATTATTATCATTATTAAAAAAACATAGATCTTACATAAGATTTTAGTATGAGGGTTTTATCATATAAACACATAGAGAGGTTGAAATAATTTCATAAAGATGTAATGAGTTTAATAAAACCCTAAAAGTTCATCAAAAATAAGACCTCTATGGAGGTCTATCATAAGGGATACCATTAAATGAATGCTTATAAATGGTTTTGATATTATTCTAAAAATATTTTAAAAATATAAAATTTAACATGTTATAAAAAATAAAATATTCACATTATTAATATTTCATTTGGTTTTATATATTACATGAAGTGAAATTACCCATCAAGTATACCACATGAACTTTCACAAACTATTTATTTGATATAATAGGGGTGTATATTTCATATTTCGATTTCTCCAAAACATGGTTAGTTCAAGATACATGGAATGAGAACCATATTACATTGATACTTTTATTACACATACCCTAAGACATAGATAATTAGGGGTGGTTGGGAATGTTACTAATAATAACTTTTTTCAGCATAACCAAGATAGTATTTATCCTAACGTATGATGAGTTTAAAACTGGGTTTTCAATTGAGATTTGACCAAATGAGTTTATACTAATACCAAGATAAGGCATTTGATGTGCTTATCTATTTGTGTGAGAGACGTGTGATGTTCTCATCCACTTAAATGAATTACATTTAATGTATGCATTCACCTTCTTAGTTTACACTTGTTGAATCAGGAATATATTTGTAACTATAAGTGATTGAAATATTTCATGTATGGTGGTTATGAAATATCTTAGATGATGGGATCAAATGAAAATTCATTATTTATGCGATACAAATGGTGTATATAGGTATATAGATACATGTGTTTGATGGGGGAATTTAAAAACCCCTCTTTTCATTAAGTATCACTAATATTTTTCTATAGGTCGATATTTTCTTATATTAATGTATCTGGGAATTTATATTTGTTTTCAATGCTAAAAATTCACATGGGATCACACTTTTTGGTTAACTAGATGAGGATTGAGTATTATAGAACCCAAAGAGCTTCTCTAAAAGTGTCCAATGTTTATCCAAAAGCATTTTGTATGGTTAGTCACAGGGAATTTCATATGATGTGATACATGGTGAATTTAATTATAGATTTAAATAAAATTGTAATATACCCAAAGTAAGATTTGGATATGGCTCAAAAATTAATTTTATATTTTATAATATAAGGTGAAATGGAACAGAATCTATGAGTATTTAGTCAAAGTGGTGACGTGATAAGGATATGACTCAAATCCTATGTTTATGATGTGTGGATATAAAACTTGAGATGGTATATGGGATATCTTATTATATGATATCCATGATTAAAAAATAATATTGCCAGTCTTTAGTAATATCATTTAATAACATATGGAGATATCTTACTACCATTTCTTGGAAAATCAAAGTGTGAAAAAATGGAATATCATATTGTAATGAATCTTTTTATGAAATTCACATAAATTCCTCATGATCGATAAGGAAATTTAATGTTAAATTTTAATGTTAAAATAATATTCCGTGTATGTTATCATTCGTTAAATGTTTCATTAGATGAAATGTATAGGAGTTGCATCGGTCATAGGTTATAACATTTGTAATCATATTTACTATTATGTTATGAATGTATGATTAAATACTAGGGAGGCTTGGGTAAAATCAATAATTCTTATATAAATGAGATTGTGGCCATTGTGACATTTGGTTTGTACTTGTTCTTGCCTATTGTCGATCATCCAATAGATATATACCTTTTTTTTCTTACAAGAGATACATGAATACATATAAAGAATGTAGGGTCTTTCCAAAATTGTTGGGTGATTAAAATCAACTCATAAATACAACATATAGTGGGGTAACTCATCGTTTTCTCATTGTGGATCATCATTAAAACACTATGAAAAAATACATGTTTAGTAGCAAACAATGGTAAAAGGTACACATTCTTTATTTATTTTTTTCAAGGTTTTGATTTTTTTCATAGCATGGTGATCTTAGATTTTGGATTTCTAATGCCTTTTATTTCTTATAAAAATAATTTTTCAATCGTTAGAAACCCTTCAGAATCATATTTTATTTAAATTCAAATCTAGTAGTAATATTAGATAATCCAAAAGAATTATGTTGGTTATTTACATCCGGATCAGTTACCTATTTCAAGTTTCATCTCTATTCTATATCATATATAGGTTTTTGGTGTTCGGTTTTTAGTGTATTAGTGCCTTAATACCAAATAGTAGATGATGAAAGTATTTCGTCTATAGTTTTTACCCTAATAGGTTCAAAGAATGGATTTTTTCCATTATATCTCTCTTTTATTAGCCTATAAATGTATTTTTTTTATCGTGTTCTATAGTTTCTAATTTAGATATAAGGTGACTTGACATGAAAAAAATAAACAATTAAGAGAATATTTCATCCACATAAAAAAATTAATTCAAAAACAAATGTTATCATAATCAGTAAACAAATATGAGAAGTCAAATATTTAGGATAAAAAACAATTTTAGTAAGCAGTTTCCAAAATTTCATCTAGAAACTACACATCTCGGCATAAAAATTCAGCACCCAACAATTTATAAATCTCTTTACGTGAATTATGAAAACATTTAATATTTTGAGTTAGTTGAGGCAAATATTTATTATGTATATAATGAAAAATAAAAATAAATTATGAAAAAAATTCATGTTGATTTCATATGATAAAAATTAAAAAATTTCCGAAACTCACATTCAATGAATAAAATTCCAATTTTTTCACGTGATAAAAGGTTTTCAAGTGATTTTCAATAATAAACAATTTATTTTGACAAGAAATACAAGATAGTTTTTTTAAAATAATTTTTAAAATTTTTTATGTTCTTTACAACCTCCTGGAAACCAAAATTAATTGAAGAGAGTTATTTTATCTCCTAGATCATCCTTCAATTTAAACTTTAATCTATATAGTACAATAATACCAATGTTTGTCTCTTATTAAGTTAATAATAAATTATTTTTAAATTATTATGTTTTTCAAAAATTTAAAATTTTAATTGGGGATTTTTTTCCTTATTTTTATAAAGGTTAAACTAACAGTAATGATTATGGTTTGGAGCAATTTTTAAAGAGTCATCATATTCCTAGTTTGAAATCACAGTTCCTTATTTATTCCCTGTATAAAAATATTCTCATCATAAAATCTATTTATAAAAATCTCACCATATTGAACCAAGAACCTATCACTATTTAAAATTTCAAGAATCATACACTAAAATTACAGTAAATGCTTTATTTTCATTGAGATATATTTTCTTTAGAGATCATATCAAGTAACCATTTCAATATAAATTTTTAAGGAGAAACAAACACCACTCTCACTCAGCTTGAACTATCAAGCTACACTTAATCAAAAATATTATTCTGAATTTTATGTACCTATATTATGTGTAGGAATTAAATAAAATAATTGAGAAAAAAGAATAAATAAAACCTTATTTATCAAAATTTAAAGAGAGAAGTATTTGGAAGAATGTAATGAGAGATATAATAATTAAAAAATATTTGGAAATAAAAAACCAAGATAACTCAATAGGTTATACCACCATGTTACTTAACTTAACATAGATAAAATAATCCCAAAAAAATATCTTTCACTCAATATTTCCAACCTATCACAAAATAACACACAAAAGATGTAATAGGTGAGAGGAAAATATAGAATATTTTCTCCAAAAAATATAAAAACTATCCATAATCTAAGAAATGAACAAATCCCATTAAAAACCAGTTCAAGCATATTTAATAAAAAGATGAGAAATAATGTTTGAAACACCATGTTTGTACCTTGGATATAGTGTGACATTAAATTCAGTTGGCTTTCAACTTCCTCACTTGCACTCTAACTTTACCCTCTAACAAAAGAGGCTCTTCCCACATGCATAAATGTATCCCAAGATTCATAAGTACCTTGATATCTTTGTATTTATTAACTCTTTAGTTAATCGATTTAATATCTTCAATAAAAATATCTCTAGAACCAACTTGTCCTTTTGATCGGTTCACTTGCATCAGTTCAGTCCTTGTCCTTCCTACCTTGACCAAAATCTAAAAACCTATCATCAGAATCATTATAAAAACATAATATAACCTTAAAACTAGGTTTATAAAACATATAAAACACTTCCCTTAGTGAACTGAAACCAAACCTGGTGAATACATCCATAAACAATCTTCAAACACTCAACACCTTATCTACTATAGAATCCAATGAATCTAGAATATGTAACACCAAATAGAAACCTTACATGAGAAACCTTCAACTTCAAAATTCCCAGTCCAACTAAAATATAGCTTAAAATATAAGATAGCAAAAAAAAATAAAAAAACCAATTTGAACCATAATATCAATAATTTGAATCAGGTTTCTTTTACACTAATAAAATAAAACATAAAGTGAAGTAGTGAACAATTATGTAAATCCAGCATAAACATTCTACTGACAATAACCATCCCATGTGTCTATTAACTTCAAACTCTAAGTAAAATGACCATATACCAAATATTGTGGGATAATTTAAATGAAATTTTACATTAAATAGTGAAAATATATATTTTTTATTTAATTTTGTTTCTCAAAATTTATTACAATGTTTAAGAATATTTGTAATTTTGTAAAAAAATGAGAAAAATAAACATAGACATTGTAATAAATACTAAAAACCAGAAGTTAAATATATTCATTATAATAAAATAGAATCAATTAATATAAAAATAAAATTAACATATTCATGTGATTATTTAAAAAATATAACATGATTAATGGAAGAAAACATATACATTTGGATTGACAAAAAATGAACATAAAAATTAATATTCTACAGTAGAATCAAACAGAAATGAATGATCAACTGAAGATGTTGACATAAAGTAAAACCTAAATCATAAATGATGACACTAGTATTATTTGTGGTTATATTGATTGGAATACATTATTAAGAAATGGGTACCAATGTTATATTGTGTAATAATACTTCATACATAAGGAATAGGAAAGACAAAAGCAATAAGCCAGTCAAGATCTCTAAGATAGAGTTCATGAAAAAACTAGAAACCCATGGTCAAACCAAGATTTAGGAGATAAAAAATAATCCAACCTATATTTATATACTCAATTCACATAACATAAATCAAGCCAGAAGATATATATAAGAAAAATAGAAGATAAAATGAATCATACCCAGTGAAACCACCTTATTGTCATTTGATTACTTCCTATGTGTATTGCATCCATTAGGATTCATTCCCAGAAGTTTCATGGTATTATTATTACCCTCCAATCAACCCATAGGTATCTAAGCCTCACATGAAAGCTTACTCATGAATTAGAACCACTGTGTGTTGTGGTGATAATAGTATGAGCTTGATCAATCTCCTCAACCAGCACCATGGATGTTAGAAATCCCCTATTTAAGGTCCCTCTCTAATTTATTATTTACATGGGAAGTTTATCAGAAACCCCCTATACTCCCTTTCATTAAATCAAGATTAAATCCCTAGAACTAGTAATATCTAACCCAACTCACCCTAAGAATGGTGTACCACACTCAGATACAAGTTTTAATCCATAAAAATGTTCAACGTAAGAATTTTTAGACAGAAGCACTCTCAATTTATTGCATCCCAATATTTTTTTTTCTCCAAACAAATAAAAACCATACTACAGTATTAACAGTTGAGTCTCATCCAGTTACCATCATATATCTTAATGATATTATATTCTAAAGTGATATATAACTCATACGGAGTTAAAACCTCCAAAACATAACATTTTCACATGCTAAAGTTGTTTGTCCCATTGAATTTACCCACCTTAAATTTGGAGTGAGAAACCATAATTCTAGGTCTATATTTATTTTCAGTCTTGGTATGTGTATCTAAAATAGACTCTTGGGGTGGTATGGTACTATTTTCATCTTAGGTATTATTTTTTAAAAAAAATTATAATTTTCAAAAAAACGATGGCACCAATGAATCTGGAATAGTTGAAAATACTTAAATCTACTCTTTAATTTATTAAATCTAATCCAAAATGAATTCCAAAAATTTATTCCTGTATATTATTTAAAAATAAATACCAAAAATTAGACAACAAAAGTTTTTTCCTTTAAATAGTAAAACCACATTTAAAAAGATATGTTCTCTTTTTCTCCAAAAGAAAGTCTTTCTGACACCCCTACATAAAAACCAAAAAATGATTCCTCTCCCTCCCCTTTTAATTTTAAAATCAAAATAAATTCAAAAGAAATTTCCATTCACTTTTTCATTATCTTTTATTTTCCTTCATTCATGACACACCTTCCTCCCTCTCACAATTATTTCCCTTCTCTTACTTGTTATCATGAAAGACTCATCTCTCTATCCTTATTTTCAAACAATAAAACAAAAAAAATAGAACAAAAAATTTTCACCATCAAACTACATAGAAAAATATGGGAGAGTAGTGCCTTGTAGGGATAAGTGATTAGTGAGTGGTATTTGATTTTCACAGTAGGACCTAGTTTGTGAATCTAACACTCAAGCCTTGATTCAGGTGCAATATCTTCAAGAATAAACCAGAGTCACTTATGTGTTATAGAGGTGAAAAACAGCTTTTTCAAGGTGGAAGACAACATCAGAGATGTACGAACATCCATCAGTATGGGTGAAAAACTTATGATATTTTATCCCTAGGTAATCCAACTCTCCCTATGATACCATTATATTATACGAAACCATCACTCTTCCACAAATTCACACACTCAAGCAAGGAAAAAAACATGAGCACACATATTTATGTGGTTCGGTTGAGCTGACCAATATCTATGATGAAGGAAAAATAAATTTCATATTAAAAAAAATAATATATATGGGGAACCCTTCACACATTTACCACACAACATATCACATATTTATAGGGTGAAAATTAGAGACAAAAAAATTTAGCCATTATAAATATTCATTGGGGCAGTCACCAACTCCTGCTAAATTTTCCTAATACAGGAACAACCTCCTATAATAGGTCCTCACTTGTAGTTCATCATCCCTATAGATTGCCCACCCAAAAGGTGGTGATATTTTAGTCATATTTCAATAGGTGTAACAACCCAGGATCGGTGGATAATCGAGAATGCTCCCACTAAAATCATCGAACTACAAAACAAGGATAAGCCCAATATGTTATGAAATGTGAACACCACATAATATTTAATTATTCCAATGACCCTACTAAATTAGGTGAAGTTTCCCATTTTGGAGGAATGATTCTACCAAGATCTACATCAAGTGTAACTCATTAGTGTCCTAAACTGCTTCAAAGGAGTTTGATCACTATGGATGAATAACTACACAATCTTTCTGCATTATATTAAACCCATCCACTACATTATATTAGAACTATTATCCTTGAATTATAATGATGAAATCATGAAATATTAAAAAACATTCACATATTATTAAACAATCCTTCACATATGATTAACCAAGAAGCTACACCAACCTAAGAATCAACATCCCCAAACACTCATCATATTTGGTGAATGACATTCCATGTTATATTAACCCAGAAAATAACATGATAAAAAATAATATAAATCCTAGAATTAAACCATTTTATTTGAAAAGTATATTGAATAAAATTCAAAAATATCCAACTAAGAAATTAATGCATGAACCTATACGCTTTATGTCTCTACGTCACCTAAATTATCTTAATGATTTATGAAAACATGAAAACCTAATAAATTTCAAAATTATAGTGGTCCTAATGTCCTAAATATACCCATATTCCATAATATCTCATGTTTACTACTAAATCATACTAAAAAATTATGTCTAAATCTAAGAAATATAATTGACTAAACATACCATTCATATAACTGAGCACCCATCCTCATACCTAAAACTCAATTAAACTCATGCCATCATATTATCACAAAAGATCCTAAAAAGTACCAATGAAATAGATAAATATCCAATTCCTGAAAAAAAACAAGGGAAAACAACATTGAGTATGAATAATCTCAAACAACAAATAGTAAAAATGTATTCAGAAGATGAAGAAGAATAATCCAAAGAATGGAATCACATGGAAAACCAGAGTATCCAAGTCAACAAGCCTCTAATAATTTGAACACTAAGACACTCACCCTAAATCCAGATAATCCAATTCATCATTATGGATTACTTATGAGTCTGATTCAGCTGTAATTTTCTATGCGGACACTATAAACTGAATTGATCTTGATAAAAGTTCATATAAAATAGTTGCAAAAATAATAAAACTTGAATATATATTGAGTCTGACTCAATTCAACAAAATAATTCTCAATGAGTGATTCAAACAAACTTTTACTTAAGGATAACGATGTTTCCTCTAGAAATGGGGATGACTTTGTTTGTTTAAGGTTCAAACATTCCAATCAGTTTCTAACAGGTTTATTCGTAGAACTGGAAACATCAAATGATTCTATATACATTTGGACATACTTTCCAAGGGTAGGAGCTCATTAGTTGTGGACCAATGACACTTAAGAATTTGCATTGGTCGAGAGGACGGGAGGTTGGACTCATCACACTTTTTTGGGGGGAATTATTTTCTACTCTAGGACTCTCTTATAGATTTGAGTTATGTTTATGAATCTTTATTAATTTTCCAAGTATGAAAATGAGCTTTCCTTTAAATTTAATAATCAATTATTGGTATGTATGATATTTAGATAATATTTTATATGTATTTAAGGTTCTTCATCGATAGATAATCATCTGTATTTATTATAGATTCTTAGTCAATGGTATCCTTCAAAAAATTATATAGAAAATCTATTGGTCATTATGATAACCACACTAGTTTTAAAGCCACTCAGTGGGGAACTTGAAGTCTATTGTCGTTCAGAAGGAAATGGATAATTTTAGAGTTGGGATCATACTCGCAGATGGGCTACCTTTGTATCCCTGTTTAGAAAAGGAATCAGGACCCGTGTAGTTCGAGGGAAGAAGTATGGAGTTTATGCATAATTGATGGCCCAGAGAAAGATGTCATAATTACTTTTATGCTCTAAGATCACGTGAGTCATGCTTCATGTGAGAAACAAGAGGTATCAGTAAAACCTGATGATTGTTCCATGAAATATGAAATCATAAGAAATGATGTGGGGCTTAAGTATGTATGATTGCCCAAGATAGATGAGGATCCGGATTTACTTCAGAGAAGAAACCTGGGAAAAAGATCCATAAAGGTATATGTGCTTTATAGATATTTGGATACTTAACATAGGACTTAATCCTAAGAAGGATGCCCAAATTAGAGGGGACTTGAGAACTGGGGCTTACTCATAAGAAGTAGCCCCAAGTTAAGGGGATTTGAGATTGGGGCTTACTCCTGAAAAGGAGGCCCAGGTTAGGGAACTTGGGGCTTACTCCTAAGGAGGATGCCCAGATTAAAGATCTTGGGAATGGGGATTACTCCTGAAAAGGAGGCCCAGGTTAGGGAACCTGGGGCCTACTCCTAAGGAAGATGCCCATATTAAAGATCTTGTGACAGAGGATTACTCCTGAAAAGGAGGCCCATGTTAGGTAACTTGGGGATTAATCCTAAGGAGGATGACCAAATTAGGGAACATGGGGCTTACTCCTAAGGAGGATTCCCAAATTAAAGATCTTTTCATCATAAAGGATGAGGTTGAATGAATGAAATCTCTAACCTTAGTGACATAAAGATATGAAAATCACGAGGTTTTGAGAGATGTTCCACAAAATTCCTTTTAGAGAAAGATGCCAACAAAAGAAAACATTCCATAAATGGTTTTGATGTGGGTTGTAAAGGATGTCCTTGAAAAGGAAAGGTGTACTTGAATAGAAGAGTTGAATAGGAAGGACGAGCACCCAAAAAAGAGGCAGGTGCGCAAGTCCTATTTGGGTGTGCAAGTCCTGGTCACGCAAGTATACTTGCATGACACAGGTGTACTTGGGCGACGGTTAACCCATTCGGTAATACATGTGAGTGACTTCACTCAGGACCTTAGTATTATCCCTAGAGGGTTACAAAAGGGTGGCGTGCAGGTTTTGTCGAAGGGAAAAGGTGGCGTGCAAGTGTGGCCATTTCCCTTAAGGGCTGGACATTTAGGCACGCAACTATTGATGAATTCCAACACTTAGGCCTTATTCATATTATTTAGATCTTCCGTTCTAGGTAAGGAATTACCTTATAAGTGTTCGGAAGACTTTAAGCAAAGACTTGGGTGCCAAGAGCTTAAATCTGACTTTTGGATTTTTTCCATCCTCGAAATGGGGGGCCCACATGGGGTATTTATAGGCCATTGAGGACCTTGGGTGAGAATAGAATAGGGTGCTCTAGTCATCTCCATGATCAATATGTGGCGTACAAGTATACTTGCATGGCCATGGTTAAACTTCTGCGACCCATGCTTAAAAAAATTCTTGTTCATGCCTTTGTGAATTTTTGAAGTTTCTTGAAAGGATGAATCTCTTTATGCTTAAGGTATTCACTTTTTTCATTCATTAGTCTCTGTGATGGAAAGTAGCATCAAGAAAAGTCCTCCCTCATAGTTAGATCCAAAAAAGGAAAGTGGATTTGACTCTGAGGTAAAATAGAAAACCAAGGAATTTAGGGCATGCAGGTTTTGAGCGCGCAGGTAGTGGCATGCAGGTGTGAGCCACGCAGGGTATGATGCACAGGGGTGCAGCCTTGCCTATAAATATGTGGCACCAATTTGTGCAAAGCACTCGGTTTCAAACCCTCCTGAGCTCTCCGCGCACAAGTAGCACTCATCGCGCAGGTGCTTCTGTCTGCGGTTCATTGCTGCTTTTAAATTGTGTCATGCTTCTACAGAGGTATTTGGACTTGCATGGAGACATATGTGTGCCCATACTTGCGTGATCAAATTAGACTTTCTCACCAACATGGGACTTTCACGCCTTAATTATTTAGCCATTTTTTTCGAATTTCTTCACAAATTTTAGTAAAAATCAACTTAATTAAAAGTTAATTATTCAATCCGTGTATAGATTCAATGGCTCCCCGAAGAATTATAATGGCTGATGAACTAGTTAGCAAGTGTATTGATGATATGATGAACATCGTTGTCCATGACTATTATAATATCTGCTACAACACTCTCCCAGATTTGGCCAAGTACTTGAAGAAGTATCCTACTAATTTCCCACAGAGTATCTACCTACCTCTGTATGGCCATGGTCGTCTGCAAGAAGTCAACTGTCCAGATCCAAAGAACTATCTCCCGCATTCTTGGTTTCAGACTTATACTAAATTTTCATCAGAAAATGTTTCAGTTTCAGTATCATTTGATAATGTTGGAACAGTGGAGAAGGCCTACATAATGTAGTACTCAATCCAAATGGATCTTTACTTCCAATACTCCATTCTCAAATCCATGTATCCATCTTCCAAGTCTCTTGGACAGAAATAGAGTCACTATTTTATTAGCAGAAAATTTTCTCAAACTGCACTCAAGAACATTCTTTTACAATTGTTCCAAGAAGAGATGGTATCACTACGTCTCTTATTGTATCCAGTTGAATGAATTAATTCTAGGTGGTTGCTTATTAATTTCAGAATTTTGTAAATCAAATGAAGAGTTATGTTGAAAGCCTCTTATAATTCTTTAAAAAGAGAAGAGACTCCATTCTATGGATATCCTTCTAATTTTGTGCATCAATGAAAAAGACTTTCATTTTCAATCATTTGTGCCTACATTCTTTTGTTAACTGATTTACATTTTTACCTAAGACAATGGGCTTGGTAAGCATAGATTGATTTTTTCTAGAATTACAAAAATAACCCTACGAACATTGCATCTTTTAATTTCTCAATATTACCTAAATCATACGAAATGTATGTTTAGTGAGCTGGGACTTGACTTTTGTCCATAGTTCCCTAGTCTTTTGTGGGCAGTTTAAAGTCATGCACGTCAGACTAAAAAGGATAATGTTTAAGGTCAAATATCTTTGACCGAATAGATTAAAATTGACTCAATTCCATGATAATTTATCTGAAAACATATTACCATATTCAAGTATGGGGGAAAACATGTAAACTATAACTTAAGAAATTTTGAATCTGAGGAATGATATGAAAAAATGGCTAAAGTCATTAGAAGATGTATTTCCTAAGAGTGAAGTTTCCACTATTTAACAAACCCGTTTGGGAATTGAATTATACAGGGCCACTTAATGGCATTGGTTTCATAGTCAAATAATAGCATCTTTTGGCTGACAGGTCCGTTATGTAGAATGCTTATGCAAGGCCGCCTAAGGGAATGTGCTGTATAGTCAGGCAAAAGAACTCTCAGAAATTTTACTTTTCTATTGATAAAAATCCAGTGGAATTTTATAGAGATTCAAATTTTACAAAGCATATAGTTTTCTATATGGAGATAGGTACTTGAATATGGAGAAGATATTCCCAATCTATAATGTCAAATAATTGGATGAATGTCACTCCTGTGAAGGTCTGACTCAAATGTAGGGAATGGAAATATAAACCATGTGCTTAAATGCTTTTAGATCATGAAAGAGAGTATGGGAAAAATAAGTTAAGGATGGCTATTTTTGTGAATCCCTACATATTTTCATTAAGAGAAATAAGGACAAAAGAGGTTTTCCTCCCAAGAATGAAGTTACCACTATTTGAAAAACCTGTTAGGGGGTTGAATTATGCAGGGCCACTCAAGGGCATTAGCTGCATGGTCAAATAATAGCATCTTTTGGCTAACAGTTCTGTTATGTAGACTGCTTATGCAAGGCCACCTAAGGGCACATGCTGCATAGTTAGGCAAAATAACTCTCGAGTATCAAACATTTTGTGACCAAAAGTCAAGAAAGGGCTTATGGAGATCTGAAAGTATTTAAGGTTAGGAGTATGAAACATGAAAATGAGTACTGTACAATACATGAAGGAGATACATAGACCAATGCTAACCATAATCATGTTGTGATTGGGTCCTGAATTGAGGTACTGGACTTCACTACGTATCGCATAAGTATGGGAATCAAGCCATAAATAGTTCGTGAAATACAGTTTAACGTCATGTGGGACGAGAGTGTAAGAGATCTTAGTTTATGTTCATAGAGCTCGGACCATAATGGGGAATACACATTGTGTTTTTTATAAACCTGATGTGAATGAAAACCAGGGTTTTCATACCACATTCATGTTTTTACAGGGGGACTTTTCAGCCAAGGGACTGAAAGTGGAATTTTAGGTTAGGCCCAAATACTTGGGGATAGATTTGAGGGATGCTCGAACGTTCCTATGTATCCCATAAGGATGCGAATCAATCCATACGTAGTTCTTGAAATACCCTCTGTATAGATTTGGTTCGTACAAGTGAAGGGTGAGAGGGGACTTTAGTGCAACGACGGTTTGACCAAAGATTAAGGTTCGGGCATTTCTATGTATGCACGTAGTCTTTGGAATATAACATGGTTGGAGATCAATGTAAATATTGATTCCCTCTTAGGTGAGGGTGTAAAATAATGTTGTAGTTTATTTTTGTACAGGATAAAAGTGTGAATGGTTTAACATCATATAGAAAGGATGATGGTGAAAAAATGTAAAAATATTGGTCTTGGGGTGGCTTCATGAATCAACATAGTATGAGATGGAGGTGAACTGATGTGAAGATATTGGTTTTGGCCTTGAACCTCAGGAGGTTGCCTGCGTACCCAGCCTAGAAGGCAAGGATGAAAGTCTGCGTAGTTCGATTAAGAATGAATTGGTGATTAAGTTTTTCTTGAGGACAACGACCTAAAAAATGGGTTTGGGACTTCTTCATGTTTAGCGGCCCAGAGATGGTGTTATGGTTGAATTTTACTCTAAGATCACGTGAGTCATACTCAGTGTGAGAAACAAGAGGTAACAACAACCTTAACGATGCACAGTTTAATTTCATGTAGGACATATAAGGGACTGGACACAGTTTAACGCCATGTTGGACGAAGAGGGACTGTGTGGTTTATAGTCTTACAGTAAGGACTAAAATAGTTTAAGGTCATATGTATGGACCAATGCTGCACAGTTTAGTGTCATGTAGATAGGTCAACACAGTTTAACGTCTTGTTGGACGAAGAGGAACTATACAGTTTAAAGTCTTACAATAAGGACTATATGGAATATGCAGTTTAAAGTCTTACTGTAAGCACTAAAATAGTTTAAGTTCATATGTATGGACTAATGTTGCATAGTTTTGTGTCCTTTATCTAGGACAACACAGTTTAACATCATTTTGGATGAAGAGGGATTGTGCAGTTTAAAGTCTTTCAGTAAGGACTATGCGGACTATACAGTTTAAAGTCTTGCAGTAAGGACTAAAATAGTTTAAGGTCATATGTATGGACAAATTCTGCACAATTTAGTATCATGGATCTAGGAGAACATAGTTTAACGTCATGTTGGACGAAAGATTATTTTTGTTACAAAAAATATTTCTTCAAGAATATTGCATTTTTTGGAGTCGTGATGAGTTCTCCATCCATTGAGATTAAAGAATAAACTCCATTGGAGTAAACCTTATGTATTGAGTAAGTGACTTCCCACTTTGGCTCAAGATTGGGAGGTTTCTTTCCTTGTATCATTGGAGTTTTGAGATCCAATACCAATTCTCCCTGAAGGAATGAACGAAGATGACCTTTTTTGTTGAATGCATGTGCTATTCGATTCTGATAAACTTCAGTGTGGTGTAGAGTGCACAATATTTTTTCATCTAAGTATTCAAATTCATCCAATCACTTTTGGGATTGTTCATATATAGATGAATGATCACAAATGGATACTCTGAGCGAAGGTAATTGAACCTTATTGGGCCAGATTGCTTCTATTCCATATACCAATTAATATGGAGTTGACCACGTAGTAGTGTGGGTGGTGGTCCGATAAGCCCATAGAGCATGAAAAATTTTATCAGGCCATGATTTCATATCTTTATCCACCATATTTTGTAGTATGTTTGAAAGATTATTATTGAAGGCTTCTATTTGGCCATTGGCCACTACATGATACCGAGATGAATGGTTGGATTTGATGTTGTATTCTTGATACAACTTCCTTACATCGGATGAACAAAAGTTGGTGCCATTATCTGTCAATATGGTATGAGGGACACCCAATCTGGTAATGATGTTAGACTTGATGAAGCTAAAAATGAATTTAGAACTAACTTCTTTGAGAGGTATTATCTAGGCCCATTTGGAAAAGAAGTCAGTATCAGTATGAATATACTTAAACTGCTTGGATATAGCTGAAGGGTATGTTCCTACTACATCCATTCCCCATGTGGAAATTGTCCATGAGTATTTAGCTATATGAAGAAACCCTGGGGGTTGATGAAGGAAGTTGGCACATAATTGGAAAGAATGGCACTTCTAAGTGAAATCAACATGATCTTGTATCATTGAAGTCCAAAAGTATCCAAGCCTTCGAATTTAATCAGACAGTCTATGTCCAGACTAGGGGGCACCACAGACTCTTGCATGTACTTCTTTCATGATATCCATTTTCTCTCCACCGTCAATACATATGAAGATAATTTCAGAAAAAAATAGCATGTAGATAATTTTCTCAAGGTGATCCGGGCTATCATAAAGAGTAAAATTGACCACACTTTTCCAGACTTGTTATTTCCCGTCTCAATCAGGTGAGAGTGTTCCATTTTGAAGGTATTCCCTAATAGGTGTCATCCATTCTATAGTATGACCATATGGTTTAGAAATGGGACTAATTTCATTGATTTTATCTGTTCGGATTTGATCATAAGGTGAAATTTATGATGGTTGGCAATAATGATGATTTTCTCATCCCGATTTGGATCTGCCATAGTTGTGCCTATATTAGGCAGTACATCAGCTTGAGCATTTTTTGATCGCAGGACAAAAGAAAATGTCAGTTCTGAAGTAAATTCTGTCACTAACTCTCTGATGTAATCATACAAAGGTATTAACTCTTCTTTTCTGATGGAAGAATCCTCATTAACTTGTTTTATTAGCAGGTATGAATCACCTTTCACCTTTAAGTGATTCACTTGTGCCTGAAGCGCTAACTCTAATCCTGTGATAAGAGCATGATATTCTACTTCATTATTTGTACTACCTTCCCACAATAAGAAGTAATAGGGTAGCACTGCCTTTTTTGGGGAAATAAGCACAAATCCTAACCCAACGTTTTTGAATTTAGGATCTTCCATTTTCTTCCCTGTTGGACTTCTGAAAGCACCATCAAAGTACATTGCCCATGTTTGAAGACTATCTTGAATAGAGAAGACTTCCTCATCAGGAAGTTCAATATCTAAAGATGTATCTTCTACTAAAGGGTGTTCAGCAAGGAAATAAGCAAGATCTTGGCCCTTTATTTCCTTTTAAGACACATACGGGATATCAAATTGCTGCAAAATTACTTCCCACCTTGCCATACATCCTGTAAGAATTTCACAACTATGGATGAAATTGAGCGGGTTATTGCGAGATACTAAGTGGAACTCATGATGTTGCAGGTATTGTCTCAATTTCTGAACTGCAAATATTAATACTAGGCAGCACTTTCCAATACTTGAATATCTGGTTTCTGCTTCAATCATAGTACGACTAAGATAGTAAAGGATGTTTTCATTCCCAGCATCATTCTTTTGGGCAAGGAAGGCACCCAATGACTGCTCTAAAGCTGTCACAAAAAGAATAAGTGGTCTCCCTTCAATAGGTGGCATTAATACCGGTGTACTGAAAAGATATTTCTTGAGAATATTGAATGCTTCTTGACATTTTTTAGTCCACTAGTAAGTGACTCCCTTCTTCATCAATTTGGTGAAGGGTAAACATTTGCCTGCCAGATTGGCGATGAAACACTGAATATAGGCCAAGTTTCCTTGAATTCCTCTCAATTCATTCAAATTTCGAGGAGGTGACATACCAAGGAGTGGATTTGTCTTCTTAGGATCGCCTTCAATACCATGATGGCATACAACAAAGATGAGAAATTTTTCAGTGGTTACCCCAAAAGCACATTTCAAGGGGTTCATCTTCAAATTGTGTTGTCGAAGTTCATGGAATATGATTTCCAAATCCGCCAAATGATTATAACGTTGTATGGATTTTACCCACAAATCATCCACATAACATACAACAAATTTCCATAAAAAGGGTTTGAAGATACGGTGCATGGCACGTTGATATGTTGCACAAACATTTTTCAAGCCAAAGGGCATTACCCAATAGTAAAACACACCCCGAGGGCCTCTGAAGGCTATAGATTCTTTATCTTCTAGGGCCATTCATATTTGTCTATACCCAAAATATCAATCCATCATGGAAATTGCTTCATAGCTAGTTCTTTCATCAATTAAGAGTTTTGTAATCGGAACTGGAAAATCATCCTTGGGACAATGCTGATTCAGATCACTAAAATCAGTGAAAAATCTAATTTGTCGGTTCTTCGTTTTCACAGGTACAATATTAGCCAACCATTAGGGATATTTGACTTCTCTGAAAAATTTATATTTGATAATCTTATCCACTTCAACTTCAATTTTGGAAGCATAAGTTGGTTGTGTTCTTCTTGTGGCTTACTTAAATCCTCATTGTTCTTCTGGTAAACCCAAATGATGAGTATCAACATCAGGATCAAGCCCTGGAATTTCTATATAGTTCCAAGAAAATATATCTCAATTTTTATTTAAAAATGAAATTTTCATTTCTCCCTCTTCAAGAGTCATGGTCGTACTAATTAAAGTGGGGTGTGGATCTTCTTTTTTACCTAGATTTATTTCTCGGAGTTCGTCCTCTGTGGTAGAGATACCTTCTTCAAAAGCTAGAGGAGAATCCCTGAGATCATCCTATTCTTCTTCAACATGTTTTATTTCTTCTGTTTCTACTTTCATAGTAGATGATGAAGCAGAATTTCTATGATCAGAAGAGATGTTAAAATTTGGACATCTTGAAGAAGAGGCTACCATTTCTGACCCTATTGATGATGAAGGGTCTTCCTTGGGTAATAAAGAGGATATGATGGATTGAGAATCAACATCAACATTCATCTCTAACGTTGATATAACTTCTTCTGGCCTGGTTGATGAAGTATAGAATTGCTGGATTTCAGCAGATGAACTGAATACATCTCCATCTGAGCTTTCATCATTACATGGTGAATCAACAATTTCCCCCATGTTGTCTAGCTTGGTTTCCGTAATTGACATTATGGAATTTTCCATTAGAGTATTTGTATTTGGGTCTATCCTGTAAATTTTACTGATAGGAAATACATAATCTGTACTCACATGTATAAATGGGTTTACTGGAATCTTTTCCAAACCATATGGAGCTTTAATTTTGATAACATCTTTTTCGGTAGATACCTCCTTTCCCTCCATGTAATAGAATTCTGCCTCAATGTTTGAGATTCACATGTTTTGAATGGGGCTTTATCACCATTCCATCTCCCAATTTGACCATTGAAACAATATTTGAGACATTGATGGTATGATGAAGGTATAGCCGCATTTTGATGTAGCCAAGATCTTACAAGAAAAATGTTTAAGGCTGTGTCATAATGAAAAACCATGAAATATGAATTGGATACAAGGTCCCCAAACTGAGTTCTGAGTGTAATCATTCCCAGAGGTTCTTTTTCATTTTTATCATATCCTTGCAACATCAAATTAGAAGGAGATAAATTAGATTCGGTGAGGCCTAATCAACGAAGTGTATAAATAGGGATGAGGTTGAATCCTGAACCATTATCAATGAAAGCTCTTTGGATGAATACATCATTGACCTTGCCAGATAATTACAAAGGCATAATTTGTCCATGCACAACATTATCTTCATCTTCATCTATAAAAGATATCATTGCATGAAATTATGAAGGATCATTCTCTACATGGTAGACTTTAGCCGCAGCAATTTCAGTTTCGAATTCCTGAGGACTTGACAAAGCCTCAATGAGTGCCTCCCGAAGATCCTTTGATAGATTCAAGGCACGAAGAATTGATAACTTGGTCAGTACTTGGGCCAAATGTTTCAAGACATCATACTTTTGGTCCAAAGGTCTATGTTTTCCAACAGGAACATGTGGTTTCACAGGTGCCTTAGAAGTTTATGATTTGGAAGTAGATGCATCTTGTATCGGGGTAGGAGTTGGAAATACTCCTGGTTTTGGCATATTAGACCAACTAAGTCTATTTTTTTGCTGAGTGGAAGAAGGTGTAACTTCTAACTAATCTTCCAAAATAATTATTCTAGGAATGAATCTTCCATGTGTGGAAGAGCTTTCTTGTTCTTGTTGAGCCCACTGAAGGGCTCTACCATGAGTTTCTGCTGTATAGACAGTTCTAGTAGGGGTAGGATTGAGATATTGGGTTCTGGATTATCCATATATTCCTCTATATCCTAGACCTCTAGAATTCCCTCTAATTCTTCTATTTGATATGGGGAACTCAGGCTCATCAAGATCAAAACTGTTACTGGCATAAGGATATATTAAGTGGATCATGTTAATAGAACCAAAGATCAACTCTTCATCTGATGAAGACCCTGCTTGATTAGCCAGTTTAGGTTGTTCCATTTGGTGGGCCGGTGCCCGTGGCTTTGAAGTAGATGGCATAAAATCTTCCAGAGTCAAAGACAACTTATTCTTTGACATGAGCTCATCTTTTTCTGACTGCTCTTCTTTCTTTGAATTATGCTGCTTCTTTAAGGATTTTTCTTCTGATGAAGGGGGTTTTGATGTGGCATTCATAGAATAATACACAATTGGTTTCTTCAATTTCTTTCATAAAATGGAATGAGTTCGGTTGATAGTTTTCCTGACCATCCAATCATCATATTTCTACGCATTTTTGCTTTTGACTTCATGACACTCGCCTTATTCCTCTGGATCTGTAGTAGTAACACATGCTACCTGGGCTGAAGAACCTTTCAGTTGGACTTGTCCAGAAGTCCACCATTTTTTGAAGGAGGTCTATGAAGACAAAATACTCCTGAATGGGATGCCCCAACATTTGATGAAATGGGAAATAGTTTGGAAAGTCTTTATCTCTTTCCCTGTTCGGCCTTTTAGGCCTTGGAAACTGAACCAAATTATTTTCCAGATCCGAAATGAAGTAACCAGTAACTTGTTCATTTCGGAAAGAAAAAACATTGTTCTTCAACTCCTTAAATTGTTTCCGTCTTTGATCTCTTTGATCACCTTGACGAAACGGCCTCTGTTATTGATGCTCGGGATTTGGAGCCCTTTGATAAGATGAGGGTTTTGAAGTGGAAGCAGGTACAGGTGCTTGTTTAATTGTAACTATTGTTGTCTCTACTCTACCTATTCTCCTTCCTGGAACTAATGGAACTACACGAGTTTTATCCATAGTCTTTGTAAGAGAGTCTTCAATCTGTTGTGCGATTGAAGTAAGTTCTCAAAACCCTCCTGTGTATTTCACAGGGATCAACGATGTGCGTAATTCATCACGCAAATTTTCCACATAGATTGGTAACAATTCTTCTTGGGAGAGTGCTATGATTAAGGAATATGTTAATCCCTTCCAGCGAGCAATGAAATCCAAAAATACTTCATTCTAACTTTGCATATACTTTGTAAGATCAAAAACATTCTTCTTTGGAAATGTTGAACTGAATTGAAGAAGGAATCGTTGACAGAGATCTTCCCACCTGGTAATTGACTGGGGTTGAAATCCAGTATACCAGACAAAGGCAGGCCCTTGAAATGACTGTACAAAACACCTGATCTTAACTGCTTCTTTTTGTTGAGTAGTTCCCATCATAGGATCACAATGAGAAACAAAATGTGTTAAGTCTTGTTCTGGGTCTCCCGAACCATTAAAAATTGGGATTGTGGTACTTGAAAAATTGGATGGGGGAGAAATTGCATCAACCCATTTAGGGTAAGCTCTTTTTTCTGGTTGAATTTCTGCACGCTTTCCTTCCATGGATTCCAACTATGATGTTAATGACTCAATTGTAGTTATTAACTTTTGGGAAACATCTGGTTGAACATGGACCTGAGTAGGTGCAATAACTGGATCTTGGACAGGTCTGGTGACTAGTACTGCAACTGATGGTAGCACTACTGATTGTTGTTGTGCATGACCCATAGGATTAGACCTGTGAGGGTGTACTAGTAATGGAGGATATTATTGATCCATCTCAGTAGCTGCAACAAATTCCCTTGACTAACTGACTCCATCATGCTTAGGAGTAAGACTACCTTTAAGTAGTTCTGCATTCAACCTTCTTAACGCCTTCATTTCTTCTTCCTACTGTGCGAATCTTTTCTCTAGTGAGAGTGATTGGCCTTCTCCAGAGGTAGGGTGGAATGTAACTTGAGTTTTTCCTTTCCACTTATTGTATGCCTTTCAAGGAGGGGGAAGTTGGTTATTTGAAGGAATACCTAGATTCTGGGTAATCATTTGATTTCGTGTACAAACACCTTCTTCATTTATGTCTGTGTGTACAACCTCTTGAGCAGGAACTTCCTCATCTGATTCCTCTGAGTGAACCTCATATTCTGGGGGATCAGTGACAATGGCATTGATGACATTTATCAATGCATAACGCATTGCATCCCTCCTAACAAAATTTCTACGATACTATCTTCTCCCATGTCCTTGATGAGAAATTCCCTTTTGTTTAGTTGACCACTCAGGAACTTCTTGATGAACCATAATTTGGATGGAATATCCTGATAATTCGGCTCTGTGTTCCTCTTGTGGCTTCTTCCCTAATTTATAGAAGACTAAATTTCGCTAAGGAAGATATTGACGATTTAAAAAAGTCCCCAGTTTAGTGGACTAGGGTTGTTCCTGCTTTCCCTACTCAACTCCTTGAATCTCATCTGTAGATCCCAAGGGTTGGGTTAAAAGAGTCCCTAGTCTGGCTAGCAGAGGTGGCTCTTGAGCTACTACATCTGAGACTTTCTTAAAATTTCTCCATGTCATGCGGACTTTAGTCCAGAAATTGGATGGATGCATTAACCTACATCCACTCAAATCACCTGGTTCAAGTGACAGTTGGATGATTTCTGACACTTCTGTCACCTGAGGATGTGCACACTCTAAACGAGAATCCTATTCGATATTCTCATCTTCCTGATGCAAGAGTAGTTTGACAAATTGTTCTTTGTATGCATAACTTTTGGAAGAACTGGTTAAGGAATTCTCCTGAGCAAGATTTTGATTAAAAACAAAACCAATTGGTTTTGTCCGGCCATGGTCAATAACATTGCATGAGAAAATATTTGGCAGGATTTTTTGACTGGAGAGTACAGTGAAATGCAGTGCTCCATGAACACCCCATCCATTGATATGAATACCATATGGGGAATTGGCAATTAATTGGCACAATATTTTTAGTGCGCCAAGGCATGAACATTGAAGGGTTTTCTGTGGCTTTTCAACCTTTGGATATCAAGAAACTTAGAGAGATGCCAAATCAATTTGGCATTGTAACCCTTCTATTATATTGACATGATTTTCATATTCATCATAAGATAATATTTTATTTTTCAATTGAAAAAGTGTTTTCCACATGTTGAGACGCATATCTTGGATACAATGCTCCATCAAAATTTCTGTAATATCATACTGAGAGTTATAAAAAGACCAAAACATGACTGGTACTTCACCTATTTCTAGTTGTTTTCTCATATTCAGCACTTCCTCCTTATCATTCGATGAAGATTATTCTTCTTGATTAGACCAGAGCTGGTGCTTCTTTGTTACTTCATCAGATTCAACAATATTGGTAGAGAATATATTTATCAAACTAGAAGATGAATGACCCAGGGGTGGTTTGGAGAATGACCTACACTATGGGTTATCTTATTATTGAGAAATTATTTCACCTACTAGCGGTAAAGCCTTAGACATGACTAGATTCACATTTTCAAGTGACTCAAGATAAGAGGGATTTCTCATTAGTGCATTGTCCTTTGAACAAATTTCCAGGCAATGCAAATTACTACTATGGAGAGGAATTTCACAGCTAAATGCATCATCCTGGGGAGGACCACCATGGTGGGTTACAGCAAAATATGAAACCTTTTTCTCCTTGATCTTCTGTCCACGTAGAGGGTTATCGCGGCTCTCATTTGAATATGATACTTTAAGATCGACCAAATTTTCATGAAGTAAGCCTTTATGAGGAAGTGTCTGATGAAGACCATTGGAATTATTTTTCCCACTATTGGGAAATGAGGGAGTAAAATCTTGAGTTGAAACAGACAATTATTTAAGTGCATCAAGAACTCCAACATCGAGAAGGCCTTATTACAGATTAGCTCTTGATTTATTGATTATGTTGGATGGGTCTTTTTCTTAGACTCCTTCTTACTCACTTTAGGAACCACTTTATGATGAAAGTGGTCATTATGTGCAAGTGTATGTGATTGCTCAGGATAAATGATCAGGTTAGGCTGATTATCTCAATTCAAATCAGGTGTATGTGCCTGACTTGATTATCTGTATGACATGGGGGAGTATGCCCCACAACCCTTTTGGACTAGGATAGATGTG
This sequence comes from Viscum album, assembly GCA_963277665.1. Lineage (NCBI taxonomy): Eukaryota > Viridiplantae > Streptophyta > Magnoliopsida > Santalales > Viscaceae > Viscum > Viscum album. Next base: position 920,796,630 of record OY728145.1, read on the forward strand.
TGTATTTGTTCCAGAGTGATATGTTGATGAATCACTCCACTGGTAGGGAAATTTTTTTATTTCTTTCCCTATGATGCTACTGAAGTTGTTATAATATTCTGACAGGCATCTAGAATATGAGCAGGGATTTCCTTCTTCTCTTTCACCATTGTCAGAATGTTCATGGTGTCTTCAATTGCCAGAACGGGAATATATTTCCATTCTGTGCTTGGAGTAGGTGTGTATTCCTCCTCTTGTCCTCCTTTTCCTATTAGTAAATTCTGATAGTACTCATGTGTGGGGGCAGAGAGTTGAGTCTGCTCCAAATTTGTCGTCGGAGCTTTCCGACTGACCTCTCTGGGTGCTATCTAACGAAACTACTGGTAGGCTTGATGAACATTGGTAGGTGTATGTGTCTTTTGTGTATTCTTCGTCAAGTATGGTATACAAATTTCATTCAATACTGGAAAACAAGACTGCTGACAGAATTGTTGATTGTAAACAGGTGTATGTCCCTACTTATTAGTTTCCACCATATTAGATTGGTGAGCTTCTTTTGGTGTAGTCAGACGAGCCTGCTAAATGGTTTATGAATTATAAACAGGTGTATATGCCTTCCTATAATACTCTACTAGAATTTCCTCATCGGATTGGCGTGTTACGGCCAGATGAGTTTGCTAGGAAGTAACATCAGGACAGACGGGTGTATATGCCCACTCATTATTTTCCATCAAGTTGGATTGATGGACTTCTCCGGAGGGGGAAGAAGTAAGAACCTACTCCCTTTTGACCATATTTTGCCTCTGGCTGTTCATCTTGTGTGCTCAGGTCTAAGGAACCTAAGCTGAACCCCTAAAGGCGGTACCCTCATTATGTTGAGGGTGCACTGCCGCACGAGTCTAGTGGCAACTGTTGATGGGAGCCCTCGGGAAGAACTCATGTATCCATGAATTAAGGCCTTGAGTGACCTTGTCATTCACCTCCCCATAATATGGGAGAGACTGGTGACTGCGTTATGGGGATAAAGACCTGAAACAGTTGGAGATGATGGTTGGCACCACCTGCTTCTTGATCCCTGGTCATCGTTGTCCGGACAAAGAGGGTGAATTATTGACTTGGAGGGATTATCGAGTGGCCTCCAGATTCAGAATGGTACCATGTTGACAGTATTTGTTAACTAGTGCATTTGAAACCCAGTGTTGAAGATGCAGAGTAGGTGATGTCGTCCTCAGAGCAGACAAGGATCCACCAGGAGTAGCGGCAGATGCATTCACAAGTGTGAACTTTAGAGAAGCCATTTCTGTAATGTAGAGAGATCTTGGAAAAGAGTGAATGTTTGATATAATAGACATAATCAAGATAATTTCAAACACTACATCTTTTGGATGAACACATATGTTATTGATTGCTTTGTTGGCCCTCACATTGAATTAAATAGGGGCCTAACAAATAAGTAAAACATCATTTAACTTGGTTAAGGATTCACATCGGGTTCACAAATTTGTTTCCTCTGGAAATGGGGATGACCTTGTTTGTTTAAGGTTCAAACATTCCAATCGGTTTCTAATGGGTTTATTCATAGAACTGGAAACATATAATGATTCTATATCCATTTGGACCTACTTTCCAAAGGTAGGTGCTCATTAGTTGTGGACCAATGAGGCTTATGAATATGCATTGGTTGAGAGGATGGGAGGTTGGACTCATCACACCTTTTCGGGGGGAATTATTGTCTACTCTGGGACTCTCTTATAGATTTGAGTTATGTTCATGAATCCTTATTAATTTACCAAGTATGAAAATGAGCGTTCTTTTAGATCTAACAGTCAATGATTGGTATGTATGAGATTTAGAGAATCTTTTATATGTATTTGAGGTTCTTCATCGATAGAGAATCATCCGTATTTATTATAGATTCTTAGTCAATTGTATCCTTCAACACATTATATAGAAATCTCTCGATCATTATGATAACAATACTGGTTTTAAAGCCACTCAGTGGGGAACTTGTGGTTTATTGTCATTCAGAAGGAGATGGATTATTTTGGAGTTGGTATCGTACCCGTATATGAGCTACCTATGTATCTTTGTTTAGAAAAGGAATCAGAACCCATGTAGTTCGAGTGAAGATGTATGGAGTTTATGTATAATTGATGGCACAAATAAAGATTTCATAATTACTTTTATTCTCTAAGCTCACGTGAGTCATGCTTGGTGTGAGAAACAAGAGGTATCAGTAAAACCTGATGATTATGCCACAAAAGATGAAATCATAAGAAATGATGTGGGGCTTAAGTATGTATGACTGCCCAAGATAGATGAGGATCGTGATTTACATCAGAGAAGAAACCTGGGAATAATGTACATAAACAAATATGTGCTTTATGGATATTTGGATACTTAACTTAGGACTTAATCTTGAGAAGGATGCCCAAATTAGAGGGGACTTGAGAACATGGGCTTACTCCTAATAAGGAGGCCTAGGTTAAGGGGAATTATGATTGGGGCTTACTCCTAAAGAGGATTCCCAGATTAGGGAACATGGGTCTTACTCTTAAAGATGACGCCCAGATTAAAAGAAATTATGACTGGTTAAGAGATATTTTGACTGGGGCTTATTCATGAGAAGGAGGCCTAGGTTAAAGGGACTTGAGACTTGGGGCTTACTCCTGAGAAGGAGGCCCAAGTTAAATGGATTTGAGATTGGGGCTTACTCCTGAAAAGGAGGCCCGGGTTATGGAACTTGGGGCTTACTCCTAAGGAGGATGCCTATATTAATGATCTTGTGACTGGGGATTACTCCTAAAAAGGAGGCCCATGTTTGGGAACTTGGGGCTTACTCCTAAGGAGGGTACCTAGATTAGGGAACTTGGGGCTTACTCCTACGGAGTATGCCCAAATTAAAGATCTTCTCATCATAAAGGAAGAGGTTGAATGAATGAAATCTCTAACCTTAGTGTCATAATGATATGTAAATCATGATGTTTTGAGAGATGTTCCACAAAATTCCTTTCTGATAAGGAAACCAAAAAAGGAGCCATGCCATAAATGGTTTTGAAGAGGGTTTTTAAGGCTATCCTTGAAGAGGAATGGTGGACTTGAGGAAAAGAGTTGAATAGGCAGGAGGGGAACCCAAAAAAGAGGAAGGTGCACAAGTCCTATTTGGGTGCGCAAGTCATGGTCACGCTTGTATACGTGCACGACACAGGTGTACTTGGGTGACAGTTAACCCATAAGGTAATACATTGGAGAGACTTGGCTCAAGCCCTTAGTATTATCCCTAGAGACTTCCTAAAGAGTGGTGCACAAGTTTTGTCGAAGGGATAAGGTGGTGCACAAGTGTGGCCATTTCCCTTAAGGGATGGACATTTAGGCATGCAAGTGTTGATGAATTCCAACACTTAGGCTTTATTCCTCCTCTTTATATCTTCGTTTCTAGGTAAGAAACTGCCTTATAAGTGTTCGTAAAACTTCAAGAAAAGACTACGGTACTGAGAGCTTAAATCTACCTTTTGGATTTTTTCCCTCTTCAAAATGGGGGTCCCATAGGGGGTATTTATAGGCCATTGAGGACCTTGGGCGAAAATAGAATAGGGTGTGCAAGTCACCAGTGTGACCAATATGTGGTGTGCAAGTATACTTGCCCGACCATGTTGAAACTTGCACAACCCATGCTTAAAGAAATCCGTGTTCTTGCCTTTGTCAATTTTGGATATTTCTTTAATGGATGAATCTCTTTGTACTTAAGGTATTCACCTTTTTCATTTGTTAGTCTCTGTGATGGAAATTAGTGTCAAAAAATGACCTTACTAAACTACCAAACACTAAATGGATGTTCCATCAGAAAGTGGGTGCCCCATAGAACAATATATAGAGTTGAATTACAACTTTAAAAATGTAATACTAGGTAAGAAACACCTAATAAACACATCACTATATCTCAACTACATTTCCCCCCCAGGAAAATACATATACAAGCTACCCAGACCCTTCAATAACAAAGAAACAGAACAATGAGCATGAACATGCATATACGTTTTTTTCATTAATAGTACAAAAAAATAAGTCCACACAAAATAAAACATGGTTAAGTTAATCAAAATAAAAAAGAAATTATATTGTAATAACCCACAAAATATAATAACAAACATTGAATTTTGTGATTCAAAATTAACTCAACATTAGCTATGACACTAATTTTTGAAGGATACATTGCAGGTAATTCCATATTCAATAGCTAAATTGAGATGTATGGATTACATTTTGTTTCGTAAAATATAAAACAAGATTTAAACATGTTTATAGTACTAAATTTTGTTGGGAAAATAAACAAAAATATTATAATGAATTCTCAAAAGTAGAATCTAAACATGTTGGATCTAATAAAAAATCAAAGAAAAAAAGATCATGTGGATGGTCAATGAGTATGGTTGTATTTATTTTCATATTATAATAAGTAATGAAAATGAAACATATAATGAAGTTATATATAATAAATTATTAATCATGTAAATATAAATATGTAAATACTTTGAAAAATATTCAATAATTCTTATAGTGATGATGCCGGGAGATTTATTATTAACTCATTGGTTTTCACTCAGTAGAAAAAATCTTTATGATTTGTGATTATTCCTGAATACTTTTTATAGATTCATATAATAGAATTAGATTTCCTTCTTAGACAATTCTCCTTGTAAATCTGATGATTTTTAGCTATTCTTAAGCGCAAAGACATATAATTATTTTACTATGATAATTCACATTGTCTTCAGTATTTTATAAGGTGAAGTCCATAAAAATTTGAAATTTCATAAGGCATTTATTTGTGAAAGAATATTTGAATATTTTCAATGCATGAAATTTAAGTATTCCATGAGGAGTTTGTATTTCAGGATGTCCATGAAAATATTAAATTTCATAATGAATTGATTTTTAAAGTATATTTAAATATTTCCAGGAAAAAATTAATTTCATAAAGAAGAATTGAAGAATTCCATGCATTATGTTTTAATGACTGAGGATGTGAAGAGAGGACCATGAAAAAATATAAATATATATATTTTTCAAGATGGTTGATAGAATTATATGAAGAGGTGAGTTTTCTCGGTTTTAATTGTTATTTGAAGAATTAATTCTTGGAAGATGATAAATATCTTATTTTCCAAGTATTTATATGAGGCTTATATTAAAAATAAGGCCAACCAACGAAGAAGAAAATATTTTTGGGACAAAGGAACTATAACATTCCTAAGGGAACCATTCTGGATAGCTTGTGGGAGGCATATGAGAATGGGTGATAGATCCCACCAAGTGTATGTAGTATTATGTATAGTTCTCATAGAGGAAATCACAGGGTAAGATTGGTGGCGCCACCATGTGGGGGGGCACGATGATAGGGGGTTGGGATTTATGTCCAACTACTGGTAGCGATTATTTGATATACCGCTCCCTCGACTAATGGTGAAACTGATATCCGATGCATGAGGGGTTTCACTATTCATCCATATTTAGAAAGACAGACATAATTCACTCCATAGAATTACTTTGATCTCAGTCATCTATTATTCATCGTCAACCTCCACTACATCTTCAACCATTGATCGACCAGTGAGCTTGAGACAACTTGCATAGAAGTTCATTCATGAAATTGGTTATCTTATATGTTGTTGATGATAGGATGAGGTTTGTTCTATTGTCCCAAGATCATGAACACAATTACATCTTGAAAACATGGTGATAAATCAAATAACTCAGTTAAACATTAAAGAAATGTGATTTCCAGATGGAATCTAAGAAGGAAGAGTTTGAGCATCTGGAAATGAGAAGAATGTTATGATCATATGCACAATAAGATCTCACCAGAAAGGTGAGTCATGATATCATGGTAGAAAAATTCGATTTTTTTGGCATACACTTGATAAAATACTAAATTTTTCGAGAATTTGAAAAACTCCACAACTCATAATTATTTTTGGAGCTATTCCGCGACATAAAATATAAGTCCAAAGGAGTTTTTTAATGTGTTTTTAAAAGAAATATTTCCAGGTTATTGATTTTTTAATATGCATGAAAGGCAGAAATCATGCTCACACCATTCTATTTATGTCCAAAGGTCGTATCCCTACTTCCTCCCCCACCCCATCAACCACTTTTGGCCGAAATTGATGACACGTAAAAGGCTACATGGGGGTTCCACCTTTCTCCTTTACGTTAGGTGAAAGGAGGCATCCCCACTACCTCCTTTGCCTCGACTCCCTTTAAAAGGGCACCCCCCATTCTCCTCAATTCCATTTTCCCCCATCAATATTAATTATAATTCTTCTCTCTTGAAAAAAATTCTTTTTCGTGTGTAGTGGATTTGGTGGTCTAAAAGAAGTCCTAGTTTTTTTTGCAAAGCATCTTTTAGAGTTATTTTTTTATTTAATTTAAAGTTATTATTTAATTAATTTAATTCTTTTTAGTTCTAAATATGTAATTTTTTTAGGTATTTTAGTTAGTTCTAAATATTGTGTTTATTAATTAGTTTATTTAGTTATATATAGTTTGAAATAATAGTTATTATTATTAATTATTAAGTATATATTATCTATAAAATAACATAGGATTAAATGATCTAAAATTTTGGTTGCAAAAAGATTATGTGGTTATTTAAGAAATCAAATCCATGTCTGGATACAAACAAGTGAATGTGTCTCTGGAATATATGTACCTTGGTGTGAAACCATAAAACACAGCTTTTATCTAGACTTAAACCGGAAATGGTGCATGAAAACTGGACTTGTTGAACTCCTTGTTTGACACCCCTAGGGGATATGCATTAGATGATTCATATTTTCTTTATAAACTTCCAAATTACCTAAGGAAAGGAAAAACAATTCAGTATATTTATCTATGATAAAATGATAATTATAATGATTTAAAATGAAATGGAAAAGCACAACGACATTAAATAATGAAATTTATTATTAGTAATTGAATTATTTTTAGTTAGTTTTATTGATATTATTTATTATGTTGTTTAATTAATTATATATCGTTTAGAAATAATTATTATTTTTATAAATGATTAAGTATTGATTAATTAATGAATAACTTATGATTAAAAAATGAACACATATAATGATTAGATAATAATAATTAATTAATGAGTATCATATGATTAATGATTGAATAAGGAATGATTATGGAGAGATTGAAGAATTATTAATTAATGAATAACTTAGTAATGATTAACTAGTGATTAAGGAATGGTTAACATAGTAAAAAATGTACTAAGAAAATTAGTATCATAGTATAGGATATAAGAAGATTATTTAAAAGTTTATTATCATAAATATTATATAGGATATAAGTAATAGTTATTATTAGTAATGATTAGTTATAGATTAATTAATGAATAACATAGGATTAAAAAATTGAAAACATATAATGATTATCTAATGATACATATGATAATATAAAGTGAAATAGGTAAGAACAAACACATTAAATAAAACACGAATGCTTTAAAACATACAAGAAATACCTTGACATTTTTCAATAGAATGTGGTTTGGATGGGAAGATCCTCACTTTGAACATGACACAAAATCCATCTTATTTTCAATTAGTAACTGAATGATAGCTTCAACAGATATGTATTTAACTTTGGAATTTTGGAAAACATTCATCCTTCTAATAACATCAAAGATATGTTATTAGACGGCCAAATGATTTTTAAAATATGAAAGTTAAATACATATCTTTCAAAGATGTTATTAAGATACTAAGTGAAACTAAGATGGATTTTACCACAGGTCTGAAGTGAGGTTCATCTCATCCAAACCAAGTTCTATTGAAAAATGTCAATGTTTTTTGTATGTTGTAAATCATTAATGTATTATTTAATGTCTTTGTTCTTCCCTATTTCACTGTATATGGTCATAATTTTCCTTTTATTAATGATAAGTAAACTAATTTGATGTTTCCTTTCCTTTTTACCTCGGTTTACAAAACATTATATGACATATATTCTAATAAAAAAATATATAATGTAACATTAATATAATATTTTAGGGTTTAAAAAGGTGTCCTAAAATTACATTATAATAAATATTATATGGTCAACCATCATTTAAAATTAGTTACACTATCATAATCTTGATAAAAAATGACTTAGAGAGTCATGTTTACCTGTGTGTACTACTACGGGGAGGTTATTCAAACCGAGTAAGAGATTATTATAGTACACAACCAACAATACTGGTTAGTATAGATGATTGGGTACCCCTAAGTGACCTTCAAAATAGAATTCGTACTTTATTAAATATGGGACCTGATCAAGAGGTCAGGTCTATGAGCTATATACATTTTCTATTCCATGAAACATTATGGAATCTAGCTTTTCCATTGGTTGCTGATGAATAGTGGGTCCAACAAATATATTTATTTTCTCAGCTGTCAGATGGTACCATGATGGATTTATATGTTGATGATTCTGTTGTACAACAACAACAACCAGTTGTACGAAGATTCAGACCCACAAGAGTGGTTGAATATGGTACGCCCCATGAAATTAAGCATATTCCTAATAATGTAGAACAAGAAAACCTATATGATCTCCCAGATATACATATTAATCCAAAATCAGATGAGGAGATTCATATTGATGTAATAGATGGTGAATAAAATGTTGAGGAGTAGGGGAAGCAAAATTTAGGAAGGATGTTTCTAGAAATTCATTAGCTTTACTACAGCCTTGGCCCATAATAAATCATCCACCACTCTTGGATTTTTTTAATTGTTGGGGTCGAAGACTCATTTTTATTATTAATTCAAAGAAAAGACCTCTTTTAACTGGGTAGAGGGAAACTAATTACATAGCCCAAAGGCCTATTGGGATTGTAGCCCATTACATAGCCCATAGGCCCAAATGTTTGGCCCAATGCCCATTCTATGAATAGTATCCCGCCTGCTATAGTACTCACACAATACCGCTACCGCTACAGGGCCCTGCCGCCACTATAGTACCCGCTGATCTATAGTTTCGCCCCTACTACAGTACCGCTACAGTACTGCTACAGTAGCTACACCCAATGGGTTTGAACCCTCATTTTTTATATAGGATTATGGGGTGCTTACGTCTAAGCCAGACCCCAACTAGAAAATGTCGGTTTCTAACACCGAGTCCCAGCAGGGGGCCCAACCAAGCCCAGGTGCGCTCCACACTCCCCAGCTAAGCAATGGATTTGAATCACTCTGTGCATTATATGTACAGTGTCTGAGTCTGGTGGGACTCGAGCATGCGCCAGTTCCCATGGAGAGTGAGGGGTACAACTAGTGGGTACCACTCGTCTAAAACCCCATGGGCCTTGGATTCTTTGTCATAAGCAATGACATGTGTGCCTAAATTCGACTACAATATTCTCACACTCAACACTAAGTTTCGCATAGTTGTAACAGATTGGTTTAGTGATCTGGAAAAAAACTTTATATGTTGTAAATAATTTTCTAAGTAAAGATGCATTAAAATCATGTTAATGAGATTTCACATTGATAGGCATTGTAGATATATAGTTTAGGAATCCGGACATAGTAAATATTCTAAAAGGTGTGAGAAGTATGGGGATGACCATAGATTCTACTTTAGGGAAATTCTGAACATTGCATTTGGATGTTGGAGAATCTCAAGGATTTATGTATCTCATACTTGAATTCATCCAAGCCTAACACAAGATTGTACCTCATTGGTTGAAAAATTTCTGTCTTCCATTATTATTTAGAGGATTATTACATGCCAAGATATTCTTATATCCCTTTTGCAAAAGGGGATACAACAAAAATTCGGTTATAATATTTATTATATTAAGGCATGGATAGTGAAAAAAGAAGTCAATTTTGAATGTCTATGGGGATTGGGATTAATTGTATCGGGTGTTTCTAAAATTGTTATCCATACTGAGGCACCATAACCAATTTTTCTTCAGTCTTGATACAAATAAACATGTGTCTCAACATAAATGACTTGATTCATCTCATGTGCAACTGTATCGGTGGTTCTTGGCATTCCTCCCATGTATCTCCGCATTCCATTTCAGCAATTAGTTCATTCAGATTAATTGAATGTTTCTATATAGAAAATACAAGGGTATATTTTTGATTGTGTCAACCCAAGATGACAATCATTAACCTATTGTTATTTCTTTATCCGTTATGGATAATGAAAACTATGAATCATGGAGTTGGTTTTGGCATGTATCAGAAACCATTTCACTCGCATTCATGATGTTTGTTTTATATCAAATTAGCATCAGTAAATCAATGAGGAAATTAATGAAGACCCTAAAACATGGAGACCAACAAAACCACATCATTGGTTCTACATTAGACACATTTCTATAAATTTGAGGAAACATTCCACAACAAACCTATGAAGAAGAAAATCACAAGGATATGTATGCAATGTCTTTGTTATTTCTTATTTTTTCATCTTAAAGATAAAAACAATTTAAGTGAAATATGATCCCTTATATGTGGCATGTAAACCAGATTAGTGGGCGTTTGAGGAGGGTTTCAAAAAAATCCTCAAGGACAATAACGAATTGTAGGATTATAGGATGTGGATTCCAAAATAAAAAATGGATATTGGCATATGACGAGGGGAAGAGGTATGGGCACATGAACACAAACATTGTGGAGTGAATGAATTGTATCTTCAAGGGGAATCAAAAGTTACCTTAACTTCTCTAGTTCAAGAGACATTATATCTTTGTGTGAATTACTTTTTTTATAGAAAAAAACTAGCCACTGATAGAATTTAGTAAGGGATAAGGTATGGAATACACTTTCAATGAGAGATTTTAAAGAACATTGAAGAAGATTCTAGTTATCATGTCATAGTTTTCCACTGAGAAGACTCTCTATTTGAACTTCAAGAGCGTTCGGGCCCCATAAAAAATAACATCGGTGAAAAAATAGTGGTATTACTAGAATCGAGGCAATGTCAATTTGGAAACTTTCAGGCCTTACGGTTTCCATGCAGACATGCCATCACAACATGTGGCTATGTAAACATATCATGGGAATCATATGTTGATTCAGTGTATAGGATGGACACCATTTAAAATTGTTATACTGAACCATGGATTCCTATTAGGGATTTCCATTATTTCCCAATGCCCGAAGGCCAACCAATAGTGATACCTAACCTCAAATGATTGAGTTCCAATGAGAGAATGAAGGGAAAAATAATGCGGAATGAGATTGATTGGCCACAAGAATAAGGGAAAAGATTGAGATGCACCATATATCATCAAGAAGGTCATAACCAGAAATGATGACCTAACATTTTCGGGACGAGTTCACACTCTCAGCCATAATGATGTATTGTCTCCATTATGATATTCTCATATTGTATATTATATGGTGTTGTCTCTTCTTTTTACATCGGTTTCCAAAATATTTTGTGACTGATATTATAATAAAATTTTATGACAAAACAATAGTATCATATATTAGGGTATACAAAGACATTTTAAAATTTTAGTATAATAAACATTATATGATCAACCAAATTTTTCAATATTAGTTACACTATCATAATCATAATAAAATCCCCTTTTCGACATAGAGAGTCACGTTTTTCCTATCTGTACTTCTACGTGGAGGTTATTAAAACTAAGAAAGGAGTTTTTATAGTACACAACCAACAACATCGGTTAGTAAAACTGATTTTGTAACACTAAGTGAACTTCAAGAAAGAATTCATTGCAAATGAACCATGGTGCAGTAGGAATGGTAAAAATGATGATGGTGATGATTTAAATGCATTCCATCGTCATCGTCATTGTCATAGTTCCTCCTACCCCGTGTTTAATTTATTATGATATCTCTCTTGAAGGTCACTTAGTGTTACAGAATTAGTTCTACTAACCACAATTTTTGGTTGTGTACTATAAGAAGCTCCTTCCTCAATTTTAAGACATGCCCTTTTTTGTTTGATATCATATTGGCATCGCAAAATGTCCATATGGGAATAAAATTATTCATTTTATATAAATTTTTTACTTTGAAAAATACTTTTACTATCAAATAACAAAAATCCATTAATACTCACATTAAAAGGAATATGACCAGGGTATTTGAGGTGATATTAACACATAATAAATTTTTTCATGGCTAAACTATAAAGTAATCATGCGAGAAAATAATCATCAAACATACCATCATGTGGAAAATCATACATGAATTACAAAGCATACCATTTTTAAAAACTTTTTACATAATAAAGAAAACATGTTTATATATATAAATATATAAAACAACCTTTCCTGGGTAAAATCATATCTTAAAAACACTATAGTAATATGATTTGAAAAACATGAAGACATTGCCCTTTATTTTGGTATGAAATAACTTTATAATACAATATGAATAAACATTGTATGTATTATATTCTACAAGTCCTAACATTTAACTGACCATAACACTATATTTACATTTTATATTTACGACTCATTTTATTTGTTTATATATAGATGGATGATACCATACTAATCACAGAGAAATATATTCATGTTTTCCAGGTCATGTTAGATGGTGGTGGGGTTCCACTGGTCACGGTGTATCGAGTGCACCATTTTCATCACATGGACTCTCCCCATTCCATTAGACTATACTTGTGTAATGTGGGATTCTATGGTATTTCCATATCATATTTGACATTTGTTGATCATCTCCTTCTTGCCACCCTCATTGAGAGGCAGAGACCAGAGACACACACATTCCACCTGCCTAAGGAAGAGATGACCATTACCCACTAGGATGTGGCAGAGCATCAAGGTCTTCCAATCTTGGGGAAGCCATTATTGGACCCACTCATGCATCTTGGCCTCACATTGCTCAGTGATTGTTAGGCATCAAAATTTTGGCCAACTGTATGGCTTCAGATGGCAGGCCAATATTTATGACCTGCCTAGAGGAGTAGATTCCACATTTACCTGATGATGATAATGATGAGAATACTCTCATGTGGTATGACCATGCATATATATTGCAACTCATTAGGGGGGCCATGTTTGTTGATCACTCAGGAACACATGTGCACATGTTGTATCAAGCTTTACTAGAGGACTTTTATTAGGCTTGGTTGTACAGTTGGGGATCGTTCTTTTTGGAATAAACATGTAGAGAATTATACAGGGTATCCCACAGTGACCTCCCAGATCTTGGGGGATGCATCATCCTTTTTCAGATGTAGGAATGGGAGTACATCCCCTCTTTCCTCCCACAGCATGATGGTTCGTCGTTCACTATGGAGGTGTTGCATGACACTCTACATAGATGTTGGTATGATCACTCTTCTCAATTGGTTTTTGATTCTACTAGGAGTTATTGAATTTAATTTCTCATTATTTTTCACTTTTGATGTTTTATTTTAGAGGAGGTGTTAAAGACACCATTTTCACATGGTTTCGACACACCATTTAGGTGCATATCACCTCAAGATGGACTATTACTTACTCGACCAGGTATGTGTATTTAATTTATCACTGTATAACAAGTTTAAAAATAGCTTCAATTTTTTTTAGTAAGGATAATTTTTGACAAAGGTCACATGTCCTTTTAGATTACATGAATTCCATATTGGACTATATTGGACTATATTGGACTAGTTCCCACCATACTGCACTACTGGACTTGATGATGCTATGTCTATAGTTCCCCTCATTCACTTCCATGTTATTGAGTGGCAGTATTCTGATAGAGTCATGCACTAGTTTTTCTATGTATAGCCAATTCCATTTTCGTTGAGACAGACAGAGAACCTTCATTAATTGAAGCTGACAGGGAGGGAGGTTGAGGACAGGCACCGGGTATATGTTGACTATCATGACTGCTAGCACAAACATGTAGACTTTCTTTTCCTAGGTGTACTTATTGTGTGATTCTTTCTTTTAGATCATTTTGAGTATGATACATGGTATAGATTGAAGTTTATACTATATCTTACCAAACACAATAGAGAGATTCATAAGATTTTATGTTAATAAATTTCCATTAGTTTGTTTATGGAACCATTTTCTAATTAATTTTGAATCTCTTTACAAGGAACTCACTCAAAGAATCTTGTTTTCAAGAGTGATGAATAGGAGGAGGGAGTTTTAGTCAGTCTAATATCGATGATGAAGTTCTTGAGCTGTTGTCATCTTATTTTGTTCTTTCTGAGAGAATCTTTGAGAGTCCATCCTAGAGAGAGGAGGGTCCTACCATGGAGAAACATCGTATAGTAACTACTGGTGGTGAGGAGCCATGTCGATGATGAATTAGACGTGTTGCACGTGAGGCCTCACATGTTCTAGAAGATAGCCCTCTTTATTCTGTCCTCTGCCAATTGAGGATGTCCCTCAGGCGGCGTAGGATTAGTCTGTCTTGACAAGAAATCCATACTTCTCTCCATCTTGGGGTCTAGATCCAACACAGCCTTGGGGACCAGATCCCTCGCAACCTTGGGGTTCCTATACATCATAGGCTTGGTTCCCTGCTGTTATGATGGAAGGTCCCTCTACTACCCTAGTGGGAGCAAGATAGGAATAGTGGTAAAACATGCAGTTGACACCTCCTTCCATTGAGACATATGTGGATCATGCAATGTTCAATGTTCCATTTCCCAAGTATCAGCCCTCTCAAGGTCATAGGACTCCACCCCAGCATGGATCTCGGCGATCTCGATTCGGGAATCCCCTTCCCATAACCATAGACATTGATTGTACTTGTTCATGTATATTTTTTATTTCTATTGAAATCAAGATATTTTTATTATTATTGACCATTTTTACATGTTTATTCATTATTTCAGTTTTCATTAATATTTTAGGCACATTTTATATTTTATAAGAATTCAATGTAAACTACTTAAAACATATGAATAATTATTAAATTTAAATTAGATAAATATAAAATAATATAAAATATATTGTACAAAAACAATCTAAATAAAATTTAAAATATATCCTAAAAATCTAAAAAGATGTGGAAAATAAAATGATTTTCATAAATGAAATAAATAAATGAAAATGAAATGAATGTAAACAAAGATTATAAATAACATTCTAATGGTTTAAAAAATACTAAAATTTAAATTTTAATAAAATATTGATGAATTTGTAGCATTGTAAATGAAAACTAACCCTAGATATTGAACCCTGCTAAGGACAGATTTTTCTTCCATGACCATTTCTCTCTTAAAGTCCCATTTTCACCCAATGATGTTTATATCAACTTGAAGATCAACCAAAACCCCTACTTAGTTCATAAAAATGACTCAAATTTTTAAACCACATAATCTATTTCATAAAAACATAACATCTTTATGTTGATTCTCCTTAGTGACAATAGGTTTTGGATCTGATGAATGCATGTCAAACACTACATGCTAATGATTGGAACTGCATGTCCATCCAAAATGTACAACGAGATGATATCTCATTTAGGATGATGGAGTAGTGAGAGAATATATATTGAAATTCATTTAAAAGAATTTACATGGATGAAATTAAAGTTTCTCGGATTTCACTCTAATGTTACTCAGAAGTGAGAGAAAAAAGAAGAAATGTAGAGGAGGATCCAAAGAAAAAATGATCGATTAATATCATAAAAAAGGAAGAATGATTGTGAAATAATAAACAACCCTTAAAAAGAAGTAATGGTTCAATGAACCAAACAAACTACTAAATTCCATGTTCCATAGATAAACAAATCATGTGGTGAGAATGATCCAGGTGGATGGCCAGGATTAAAAATTTTCACAGTATCCAATGCCTTATTATTAGTTAAATTCTTTAGTCACTAGAATTTCTTTATATCTATTTAATTTAACTTACATAAAAAATTCTCGCTTAAAGACCAATTTTCACCCAATTATATTTATATTAACTTGAAGGTCCACTAAAACCCATACTTAGTTCTTCAAAATTTCTCAAATTTGAGTGCCACAAAAGTGATTGCAAAAAAACACAACATTTTAACTTTCAAATGTTATTGACATAATTCTAAAAAAACAAAAAAACAAAATATGTATATATATAATAATATAAAAATATATATATTTATAACTATAATAGAAAATTCTCCTTATAGTTCATATTTTATACTCTTTCAATGCCACATACTCGAAACATTTTTAGGTTTCAAGTGTGTGGTTTTTAAAGCTTATAAATTATTGTTCATCAATATTTTTTATGAAAATATTTTTTATAAACTATTCCTTATTTTTTAAATCCATGTTTTAATTTTCATTTGTATTGTTCTTATAGTTTATATTTTATAGACTTTCAGAGCCAAATAATTGAAACATTTTTAAGTTTTAATTTGGTGGATTTTAAAACATATAGAGTATTTTTCATCAAAATTTCCTACCAAAATTATTTTTATTTTTGAATAGTTTTTATATGTTTAATCCATGTTTTAAATTTCAATTATATTGGTCTTATAGTTTATATTTTATAGTCTTTCAAATCCATATACATAAAAAAATTAAGTTTCAAGTGGGTATTTTTGGAAGCTTATAAATTATTTTTCATCAACATTTTTTATGAAATTATTTTTATTTTTAACTATTTATTATATGTTTAATCCATGTTTTAAGTTTAATTTATATTTTTCATATAGTTTTTATTTTATAGTATTCCATAGCCACGTACTTGAAAAAAAAATCTCACATCAGAAATGTAGAATGTTCAGCGCAGGAAAGGGAGAACCGGAATCCCATATCATAAATGCAAAAAAATTTCCATGGCATTCCCACTAATAAAAGGGAGCTCTCTGTGATAGTTTTTGTCAGAATCTAGAATCTAGACTGCTATAATGGCAGTACTATTGGATATTAAATAGTAGATAAATTATTTTTAAAAATGTTGTTTCATATATATATATAAACAATAGAAAGGAAAATGAAAAAAAATTAAATATTTATAAAAGAATATTTAAAATAGTGAAAAAACAGGTGAAAGGTAAAATCCCAACTGCTACCTTTGGACTAAACTGAAATGCGGCAGTAGGTATTCCTCCTTTTAAGAATATTTTTTAATAAAAATTTCCCTAGAAACATTTAAAAAAAATTCAAAAGCATATAAAATATCCCAAGTTAGTGAGAGGATTTGTGATATTATCCTATAAATATGGTCACAATATACATAGGAACTGATGTTTATTTGTTTTAGAGATATCTCATTTGTCAAAACATAGAGTGACCATGAACCCATTCACAAAGGGAAAAGAGTTTTTTGAAGCCATGGATTTCATAAGGGAGAATAAACTCCCATGATAATACAACTTGTACGAAGCACACTCAAAGTGATTCATAAATAAATTCATTTTTTTGAATTCTTCTTCTTGCATAAAGAGAACCTCATAGAGCCAACAATTATCATTGTGGATGAGGAGGATTTTCATGCACAAACTTAATAAAATTAGAATAATAATGAAGCTTTCTCATTTCACGAAAAAAAACTCCCACTAGCCTAATATTGGTTTGATGAGGGAGAAGTGGTCCTACATTCTTGGGTATGAAAAAAAAAGATAGTGCATGTGTAAATTCATGAAACATAAACCCGATACATATGCATTGAACCAAAATATGAGAAATAGGTTGTGTGAGTTAATATGTGAACAAAGTAATAAGGAAAAGGTTGTGTGTTATCCAAAGAATAAATTTAAGGGTATATGAATGATTACATGCATATTTACAATCCTTGAGTAATTGAGATACCCAAAATAATACTTTAATAACACATAAAACAATAGAAAATATATATAAATGTGTCGATGTTTTTTATTCTATGCAAAAATTTAATGAATTTTACTTGATTTAAAGACACATGAGGTGTCCAAGTGTTATTAATGAATTTTTGTCAACCCCTGCACAGATTTGATTAAGATCTGGAACTTTATTGACATAAGGATTTTCAGCTCAATTAATTGATATAGAATGGAAGAAGGTAACATTATTTTTTTTAATGATTTATCATTTGGTCATTATAAAAGATATTAAGTGGAATTATCAACTTACACTTAATAAATATTTAAATGCTAACATTCATATTACATTGTTGGTTCAATAGAATTCAAAGACCTTCTATAGAGGAACATGATTATATAGATGATAAAATTCATCAAGTACACTAGATAGATCGTTTTTAGTGTGTTTATATAATATATTTAATGAACTGGGGGTACTATTATAAGAAACACCATTGAAGACAAGTGATTATAGTGTGAAGAACAATAATGACCCATGTGTATTTTTTATTTCCAGCATAAACATAGGGTGCTAATTCTAGTAATTTTTAATCACTACAATATATAATAATAAGAGGATCCATGAACCAATCACAAGTTGATAATGGAAATGAGTAGTTCTGGGTATCGAACCTTGTAAAAAATAGTTGTGTGTTGGGGTCTCTATTATTATCTATGTTTCACGTGTATGTAATTTTTGAGAGCACACAACATATCCATTCGTCTTTACTATGGTAGAGGTTCAAGAGTATATGTGCTAATTGTAATAAAGTAAAATTCAGTAAAAATCTGTGTACACTGATTAACCCCCCCCCCCCCCATCTACCATGATTGATATATTTTGGCTCTAGAAGTAGTATTAGAGTGTAGATCTTCCTCTGATTAGACCAATGTTTTTGACCCAATATTTATTAGAAGGTTTGTATTAATTGAAGATTTGAAAATGATTTTCAAGTACTTTAGGTGGAAAATTTAATATCCCCTCCTATTAAAGAAAACATGAAGGTGTATTCCCAGACATTAAAATACTGGTAGAATAGGGAAAGAACCATATTGAAAAAAAATCTCAATGAAAGTGTAGAAGGATCAATGCTCTCTTATCAAATCAGTTGACAATTATTCTTATTACAAAACTAGTTCAATCTATGGATTATATGAGGAAGTTGAATCATTAAAAATTATAATAGTCTTATATATCTAATTATAAAAAAAGATGAATAATTTTATTGAAGAAGTGATTTTGTAAATAATTTTTTCATTTAAGGAGATTTTTGAAGAAAGGGCACAACATGAAGAATAAATCTATAAACCGAGGGATGCACATGAAAAGATATTCAAAGGTGCAATGTTCTCATGGACCTCATTGAAAAAAAGTAAGAATATGAGAATCATTGGAATAAAAAATCAATCATTATAGAATAATTGAAATATAATTCTTATGATAGAATAATGGGAAAACATGTATTTGGGGAAGTAATCCATGCTATTAAAACGTTGTTCAATGTTTTCATGAAATTAAAAAATGATCAACTTCAAGAAAAAAACATGTAAGGTTAAAGAAATTGACCTATTAGTGGAAGAAAATACAATGTATCATGAAGAGTATATGGAGATGATCCATGATCTGGAATAATCTCATAAAGATTCTATTAGTGTCAGGGAATCCCAATTGGATGTTAAATCTAAACGAATAAAAGACCTTGAAAACATTGTGGTTAATGGTATTAAGCAGCATGAAGATCATATTATTAAACCAATATGTTATTGGGAAAGAATGATGACATCAGTTGAAAATGAGAATTTTTCCATCAATATTAAGTTTCTTAAACTTGATATTGAATTAATAAATTTGAAGGAGAACATGATGGACATTCCAAAGTTGTATAGAAGATGAATTTTTTATCACCCAAACATATGAAGAGAGTCAATCTCTAAGAAGGGATGTTTCCACATAAACTGTGGATGAGGCTCATGTCTCTAAAAAAACTCATATTTTGGGAAATAAAAACTCAAGAAAATCTATTGATCAACCGTATTCAATCTAATAGAATAATGTAACCCATAAACGAGTTAATTTTGTATCTACAAATGGAGTCTTTTCTTCTATAGCAGGTTCAAAGCCCAAAGCTAGAAAGCTGTGGGCTGATAAAACTACTGATAAATCCACAAAAACACCAAGGTCAGATATTGAAAATATAAACAAAGATAAATCTCAAATTTATTCTCCAAATAAGGAAAGACAAATCTATAAATATTATAGTACTAAATCTAGCCACACTAGTACTACAATAAAAATATGGATTTTTTTTCTATTGTTGGTGATTCTAGAAATTGGGCATCAAGCCACTGATTTTCATAATAATGTGTCAAAAAATGAAAATTATAGATGGCCTACTTTATGGTAGAGTATATGTGAAGAAATGAAGAAACCTGCAATACTGAATCAAAATACACAGATAAAGTATAATATTTCTATCAAAAATAGATTTGGTTATCTTGAAAACTTCTATAATTAGTGAAGCATAAGTGGTCACAGTTATGATGAGTACCTTTATATTCCAACCATGAACTATTCATATATGTATGAGAAGAAAATACAATAACAAACATTGAAGAAAAAAATTAAGAAGTCTTCCTAGGTGAATAGTAAAAATAAGGATGTTTAGGGTACTATGAAGAAAACTACACATAAGAACAATGATAAATTGGAATCCAAGAGTGTCATGTCAATCAATAAAATATTATTCAACTATGGAAACATAGGTAATACCATGGACCACTGAAAAAAGTACATGGAAATGAATATAATAAAGATGAAGTTAAGAAGAGAATCGATCGAGGAGAGAAACAAGAATATAGGATTGATTGAAGACATTTGTAAAGAATATTCTGATAGGTTATCGATGAAAGGTAACTCAAATTCATTGAATAATCAATGTCGAAACTCCAAGAAAAAATATTTTAAGAAGGATTGATTAATCATCTTCCATAATTAATTGTATTTTATGTATAAGTGAATAAAGATAATGAATAATCACTATCTAAAGAAAAGGAAAACAAAAAATATAGTCTTCCACATGAAGATCTCAAATTTCATGAGAGGTCATAAAAACCTGAAAAATAAAGTGTCTCACAAAATATTTTTTGTAAGTGAGGGAAGTTTGGATATAATGAAAACAATTTTATAACTATTCTACCATCTCAAAGTGAGATGTTGATGATTCAAAAAAATCACCACGGAAAGCTACTACACTAATGGTAGAAGTGAGGATAAAAAAATCTACACAAGATATACGTGAATGGAAATAAAGTTTCCATGTTTTCAAAAAATGATCAAAATTTAAAATGTAAAGGATTTTGGGAAAAACATGAATGGGTAATCTTTTTAAAGTAAGAAAAATTTGTTTTTCAAGAGTGTTGACTTTTGTTTTCAAAAAGGATAAATCAATTCACTTTGTAAAAGTTCTTGGAAAATATGAAGATGATTTTCCGATTTGTATTTCATAAATATCATAAGTTCTTTGTAGAAATTCTGATAAAATTCATATAAAATAATAGGGTATAAAAGGTATGGCCAATTGTATTCTGGTTTTATTATAAATAATAATGTTTCTAGAAGATAGGGAAGTTAAATTAATTTCATTTGAAAATATGATGATGCTAAAGGTGGTCGATAAAAGACTAAATATCATGACAGATGGGGTTTATGGTGAAAGAAATCTATTGGTTTTGGAATGATGTTATGTTTGGAAAAATATGGTTGAATCTTTAACAATGTATCAATGACTGTGAATCAATATGGTCGAAGTTTTTCCAAAGTAGGTTTTTGTGGTGGTATTGTTTCCCAGTGTTAGCCAAATTTTTGGGCTTCAAAATCGGTAATTTTTTTTAAGTAAAAAGATGTATTTTTTGCAATGGATTTCATGAAGAAGAGTTCTCAAACCATGAAGGTGGGTTCATAGACCACATATGAGGTAATCTGACTGGTGAATAAAAATCGATAAAGGAATTATTCTGCATATCAGTGTTATGCGGACCACAAAATGTAGTACATAGACCACATAAAGAAAACAGTTAATAGGATGCATGTAGTATGTGGAAGGCCCATGATTCATTGAATTTGTTCCATTTGAGGATGAGAGGCATTGATCCATTTTCAGAATTAATTGACTATTGGGAGGGAAGAAAAATTGTATGTGGACCATGTTGAAAAAAATGGTTCGCAAGATGATCATAGTTCGTGGAAATCATGCAGTTTGCAGAAGCTTGTTGTTCACAGGAATCACATCGTTTGTAGATTGAGTTATTTATTTGAAGCATCGTGAGGTTATTTCATGGGTGTCTCATAGTTCTCAAATGGAATAATGTTTGCGAGAGTCTCATATTTTTTAGAATGGAGGAATTGAATCATTTGTGGAATGTATCATCCACTGCGAAGGGAGAAGGGAAGTACATAGATCATGGAAGAAAAAATGTGTCACGGGAGGAGAATAATATCTAATGAATATTTTACCACATTCAAATTTTGTTAAATCAAATTAATGGGATTTGATGATTTATTTTCCTATATATAAGACCCTAATCCTATCATTAAGTTAGAGTGATCTTTATTAGAAAACATCTTCTCTTTGAAGAAGAATTTGGTGAATTCTGAAGATTTTGCAAAGGAGGATTATATGAAGGAAAGCATTCATGGGGAAGAGTTTCTACAGAAGAGGAAGTAGTGCACGGGGGATCAGTTCTGCAAAGGAGATAGTTCATGAAGAGAGTCTGGAGAATAGGTTTTTGGGGCTTAATAGCCCAAAAGGAAAATGGTTTTCGAGGTATTAGCGGCCCCTAAAGGAGAGACCATCTTTGGAGCAGGGGTGGTCCGAGAAGCATTTGTAGTACACATGGAATTTTCCATCCATGGAGTAGAGACAATTCCAATAAGAAGAGGTAGTATACTAAGCACTTACGCTACATTGTGAAACTCAATTTTTGAAGGATAGAGGTAGTTTTGAGAGGAAGCATGATAGTTCAGGGAGTGTTGAAATAAGTTCCCACTAGCTTCTGGGTAGGAAAGAGAAGAATTTTCTTGAAAGATAAAATTGTGAAAGTTTATCAAGATGCACCATATCATTGTATTGCATCATTTTTTGAGAATAAGAACATACACTATGTTATTGTTTTCAATGTGATACACGATTGTAAGGGCATATCCTACTCATTATATTGCACATAAAAGGCTTATTTTATAGTGGATTGTGAGGTATTGGAATGTTTCAAAACCATACCAAGGACGTAGATACCCTTGTTGAGTAGTGAACGTTGTAAATTCTTGTGTTATTGTGGGTGTGTGTTTTATTTTTGTTCCATAGGGACTGAAATATTTAATAATATGTAAAGGTTGTTTCATTTGAAATGAAACATAAAAGAAAAATATATCACTGATTCACCCCTCCCCCACTTAGTGATACTCGACTCCTAACCGGTAAACTTCAATTAGTATCAAAGGGGAAGGTACCCTTTGTTTGTTCTTTGCTGAAGTTTTGAAGAGAAGTTGTGATGGAGAATATTAATTGTGTTAATAATAATGGTATTTCTATATTTTATGGAAATAATTATCATATCTCAAAAGATAGAATGACGCCATACATCATGTCTCTTTGGTATGAAGTCCTTGGAGCTACAATATATGGATTCCCTCCCATTGATGATAAAGCTACTCTTACACCTGTCAATAAAAATAACCTTGAGAATGATGGAAGAGCTCAAAATGAATTACTCTCATCATATTCTGAAAGTATATTTTTAAGAGTGAATGGTGTTTCTATATCCAAAGGTGTCAAGGATAAGCTTAAATCATCTATGAAGGTAATACAGAAGTGAAGAAGGAAAAACTAAAAATATGGAGGTTGAAGTATGCAGATTTAAAAATGGTAGAGTTTGAATCTATTGGGGAATTTTTTACCAGGGTAAATGAAATTTTCAACACTATCATATTTCTTAGTGAAAATTTTTAGTATTCTATAGTTGTTAAAAATATATTAAGAATTCTGCCTAAGAACTATGATGTGAAAGTTTCTTCATTGAAAGAAAGACCCCCTAAAACATTATCTCTTGATGATTTTCATATAACTCTCGTAACATATGAAATGATAATGGAGAAAACTATGAAGAGAAAAATAAAGGTTGATAGAGAAATGTATTTCAAAGCCTCCAAGAAATAAAATTCGATGAAGCATTTTAAGGAAGATGATGTCGCTGACTATGAACCTAAAAATGAGGTATGTAAAAATATTGATGAAATTTTATCCTTTATTTATAAATATTTGAGAATATGCACATGTAAATATAAAGGTAAACTTCCCTTGATGTTTTTTGAATGGGAATCTATTGGTCACTTTTCGGCTAATTTCCCTAAAATAATGAAATATGAAGATAGTGAGGAATATGAAATAAGGATAAGAATATCGTGGAAGAAACATAGTGATAATGAAAAATATTTTTCTATAGGTAAATATAAAAAAGTTCTTCAAATAAAAATAAAAAGGCTTTTTCTATAAGGATGAAGATGAAGAAGACAGTGAATTTTAATCCAAAAAATTGTTTGTTGAGAAAGGTGCAGAGAATACCATTATTATAGAAGTGAATATTGAAGTTTTGGGTTATATCAGTTCTGAAGAAGAAGAAACTCAACTTGAATCTCATCTAAAATAAGGGTATAAATAATGTTTAATAATGATTGGAAGGATTGAGAAGGAAAATGGGAAGTTTATAAATAGAAATTCATCATCAAAAAATCAATAAGGTTTTCCTAATAATAAATTCTTGCTACTAAAAGATATTGATGATTTGAAGAACTACCTTGAGAAATAAAATAATTGTAATGAACATCTAGAATTTAAGATAAAGGTAAAATAATATGAGTTAGAACTCATCAAATAAATACATTATAAAGCTGAACATAAGGATATAATTTTCAAAAAATCTATCTCAGATGTTGGTGAATTTTCTTGTAAGGATGATCCTATGTAGAATCAACAAAAGTTACCTTCAAGGGTTGAGAATAATGTTGGAGGTAGTTCTTAGAAAAAGAAAGTTGGGAATTTTATGCATGCGGATAAAGATAAAATGGTAGAAAAAGAATAATTTTCTAAAAATCATCTATCTTGAAAATTTTATATTACACCTGGTATCAATAAGTCTGGAAAGAAATTCGACCTAAAGAAGGAGGGATAATTTTAAAACAGAAAGGTAGATAGTTAAAAATGTTATACTAAGAAGGTTACTCAGAAACATGTTCACAAATCTGGTTAGTATGGAAGTTTTAGAGGAAAATGTTCTTTTTATGGATACTGTTAGTATTTTGGTGGATTTGAACATACTAAAAATATGTGTTGGTTTAACCAAAAACATTACTACTTTTCCACAAGTTTTGCAAGGAAAGGTTTGAGGGGGAGTCAATCCTCTCCAAAGAAGAAGTTGAAGAATGAAATTTGGAGGAAACCTGAGATGGTTGGTGTGATGGTTTATTATAGGTTATAACTACTGAAAAATATTGGTGAAATATGTGAAAAACCATTCCATCTCGGTAAGGTCTACCTTTTATTGTTACCAAAAAAAATTTCTTAATAATTCTTAAAAGCTAGAAGTGAAGAAAGAAAGGAAAGAAGATAAAGCTCTTGTTGTTGAAACCGCTTTGAAAACAATAAAAGTAGAATGACCTTGGATTCTTTACAGTTCTTGTTCTTCTCATCTGATATAAGAAATTATGTTTTTAAATAATGAGGAATACTTTAAATAAGGAATGTAAATATTTAGAAAAGATGATTCTCTGAGGATCAAATCTATTAGATCAGCCATCATTGAGGAAGAAAAGATGTTGTTCAGAAAAACATTATAGGTTGATAGGATAAAACAAAACCTACTGAGTTTTTCACAACATTTTGATGAGGGTCAAAAAGTTATCTTCATAAAAGATGTTTTTTTTTAAAAAAAAATGAGGCTGATGGAATGATAGTTACAAGAGGCCAACGTTCAAATAGAAACATGTTCCAAGTTGGTGTAATACAAAACTCTTATTACATGGTTATGGTTGAATAAAATAAATTAGGGAATAAAATACTGTGAAACATGTGTCATAGAAATATAATATAGTTATCAAAGATACATAGTGTCTGATATATTCCTAATATGTAAAGAAGAGAAGATTGGTGTTTCACTATTTTTCAAAAATGAAAAATTACAAACTCAGTGGATAAGAATGTTGACATTTGTTCAAAATGAACCCTAGAACCTATTCATTTTAATATATGTGGTAAAATGAGAAACCAATCAACCAATAGAGATAAGTAATTCATCACATTCATTAGTTACTTTACTCAAATTACTTATGTTTTGTACGTGAGACACAATTCAGATTAACTGTAAACAATTAAAATTTTCAAAAGGAAAACTGAGAATGAATGTGATTATTCAATGGAGAAGTTAAAAATTGATAATGGAGGTGAATATAAGAAATAATAATTATAAAATTATCTTGACAATCATGGTATTCATCATGATTTCAGTTCACCACACACATCACAACGAAATGGGGTTGCTGAAAGAAAGAATAGAAGTCTAGTTGAAATGGGGAAAACTATGTTACTTGAACATGGTCTCTCTCATTATTATTGGAGGAAATCAATAAGTAATTATGTGTATACTAAAACCCAATTTTTATATAGGCCAAGTTCATTTATGACTCCATATGAAATGTATTATGAAAAAACTCCATGTTTTAAACACTTAAGAGTGTTTGGGAGTCAATGCATCATAATGAAGAAAGGGGGAAACCGTGGAACATTTTAGTAAAGAGGTGAAGATGAAATTTTTATTTTCTATGATCTAGAAGGAATAGGATATAGATGTTTCAAAAAATAAATATTAATAGTTTTTGATTCCTTTTATGTAAATGTTATTAACAATTTTGAGCAAGAAAAGGTGACTTATGCTAATATGGAAGTTGAGAAAGACATGGAAATTTTTGTTAATAATTAGGATAACACTTCTGATAATGGTAATCCAACACAATAAGAAGAATCAGACTTAGTTATTTCATGTGATGAGGATTAAACTCAATTAGATAATCCTAGGCTGAAGAAGAAAATGGCGGCTTAGAACATAATTGGTGATCAACATCAGAAGGATAAAACAAGAAGAATATAAAATATTTCTACACACACTCACATATATTCAAAAGTCGATCCAAATGATGTGAATAAAGCTTTCAAGAATTCAAAATGAGTTTAGGCTATGAATGATGAACTTGATCAGATAGAAAATAATGATACTTTGAAAATTTTACCCAATCTAGATAACAAAAAAGTTATTGGTAGAAAATGGGTTTTCCAAAACAAACTGAATGAAGAAGATGAAGTGATAAGAAAAAAATAAATTTTGGTTTTCAATGGGTATTCAAAAATTAAAGACACTATTTTTGATGAAACATTTTATCTTGTGGAAAGGTCAAAAAAATCAAAAACTTTCTTGTTATTACTGCAAAAATGAGGTTTTAAGATCTTTCAAATGGATGTTAAATCCGCATATTGAATGATGATCTTGATCCATAAGGTTACATTAAACAACCTTGTGGAATTTTTATTGGGAGAGATGATAGTTATCTGTGTAGATTCAATAAGGCCTTGTATGAGATAAAACAGTCCCTAAGAACATGTTATTCAAAATTGGAATATTTCATAAGGAAGACAAATTTCAAGAAAGGTAGAGTTGATATCAACCATTTCATCAAGGAAAGTCATGATCTTCCTTCATCATAGTTGTTTATATTGACGAAATTATCATTTCTATGAACGATTAATGTTCTTGTGAAATATCTACTCAAGAGATTAAAAAAATTTAGATGTCTATATGGGAAGAAATGAAAAAATTTCTTTTGTTACAAATATTACGAAAGAAGAAACACAATTTTACTTCTCAAAAAAAGTATGCTAATGAATTCTTTAATAAGTTTGGCATGTAAAGTTTGAGACCCACTTTATAATGATATCAGTGGGAACCATGTTTTCTAAATATGTAAAAGGAAAGGAAGTTGATCAGAAAGAGTTTCATAAGAAGATTATAAGTTTTTTATATTTGAGTGCCACATGTCCCGACATTGTTCGTGGTGTTCCCTTATGTGAAATATTTCAGAGTGATCCTAAAGAGTCACATTTAGATTATAGGAAAATAATTCACAAATTTATATAAGTCACAAAAAAATTTGGATACAGGTATGATATCTCAAAAGGTATTTACTTTCTTGGGTATTCGGATGTTGATTGGGAATCAAATGTTGATAATATAAGATCTAAAACTAGTGGAGTTTTCTTTCTGAGGAAATTTTTTTCTAGTTTTCATACAAATAAACAAAACATAGTAACTCTTATCTTTTCTAAAGAAAAGTATATTTATATCACTCAATTTTTTACCTAACTTACGTGGATGAAAACTTATTAGGAATACATACATATTGAAGTAAAGTTACCCTTTCTCATAGGATGTGATAATCAATTAAGAATCAATCTTATAAGGAATCTGATACAATATTATCATTAAAAACATATTTATATAAAGTTCTACTTAATAAAAAATATTATATAGAATAATTAATTAAATATGGATTATGTTCCCACATTAGAACAAGTTCCTGACATATTCACAAAACCTTTAGCATAGGAACCATTTTATAAATTGAGGTTGAAAATGGGAGTTCAACCTCATTCTAATCAATGTTAATGTTTTTGTTTCTATCCCTTATATCATCTTACCTTTTTATATTTTACTCAAGGGGGAGAATTATTTCTTAAATCTATCCTTACAGAACCATACATAAAGGGGGAGTTATGGGTACGTTGTGAATTCATCATGTAATTGTGTGAACCATTCAAACATTTTATTGGTGGGGTTGTTGGAAACAAAAAAAAATATCCCAAGAATGTTTAATAAGTGGACAATTATGAGGAATAATAATGAGGAATAAGGCTTGGATTAAAGATGAGGTTGTTTTGGAGAAGGATGAGGATAAAAACTAAAGAGGTTTCATAGTCACTACTTTTGGACATCAAAGTTTTTCTGTCAAGAATTCTTGGTCTCTATAATGAGTTTTCTCACATAATATTAGACTTATTGATAATTAATCCATATCTTAAGGTTACAAAGTTTAGTTATTTATAAATACTGGTAGAAAATAAAATCTGAAGGGGGAGATTGTATAGACCAAGTTGAGTGGATAATCTTTTGGATGTAAGAAAAATTTTGTTTTTCAAGAATGTTTTATTTTTGTCAAAAAGGATAAATAAATCCATTTTTTAAAATATCTTTGAAAATATGATGATTATTTTATGATTTTTATTTCACAAATATCAAATGTTGTTTGGATAACTTGTGATTCAAGCCTTATGAAAGAAAGGGGGATAAAGGGAATTTCCAATAGTATTCTGATTTGATTGGAAATAATGATGTTTCTAGAAGATAGGGAAGTTAAATTACTTTACTTTGAAAATCTAACGTTGTTAAAGGTGATCGATCAAAGATTAAATATCATGACCGATGGGGTTTGTGCTGAAATCACTTGATTGGTTTTGGAGTGAAGTAATGTCTGATAGAATATGGTTGAAGCATTAACAATGTACCGATGATCATGAATCTGTGTGATTGGATTTTTTTGAATTAGTTTTTTTAGGTGGTGTTGTTTCCTTGTGTCTGCCAATTTTTTGGCCCTCAAAATTGGGAATTTGTTTTATAGAAAAGGAATAATTTTTTGAAAATGAATTTTTGAAGCATATTTCATGGACCATGAAGGATATTTAAAGTATTGCATAGGTGATACTCAGATATTTGAATGAAAATCCGAAAAGGATTATATATAGCAGTGTTATGTAGACTGGGATGTGTGGTTTTGGAACCACATAAAAAATGGTTCACAGGAGGCTTGTGGTACATGGATGGAAAATCATTCACATAATCCATGTTGTTTGTGGTCGAGAGGCATTGATCCACTTGTGGAAATAATTAGCTACTTTGAGGTAAGAAAAACAATACATGGACCGTGTTAGGAACAAAAATTTTTGAGATGCTCACAATTTGTGAAAGGCATGCAGTTCACAAAAGTTTGTAGTTCCTGAGAACCACATCGATTGCTTATTGAGGGTGGTGATTTGAAGCATCGTGAGGTTTTTTCATGAGATTATCATTGTTAAATTAGTTAATTAAGTTCATTGGAGTCTCTTTATTTATGGAATGAAGGTGGTGATTCATTTGTGGAAGACATCGTCCGCTGTGAAGGAAGAAGGGTGGTACATGGACCACGGTAGCAAAAATGGTTCGCATGGAAAGCATAGTCTGTGGTGAATGTGGTGCCACATTGAAAATTTGGATAATCATATTATCAATATTTGTAGATTTATTTTCTTATATAAAGGACCCCAATCCAATCATTAGGTGAAAATGATCTTCATTAGAAAAAACCTTTTCTTCAAGGAAGTATTTGGTGAAGTCTGAAGAGTTCGCGAAGGAGGATTCCATGAAGGGAAGAGTTCACAGGGAAGAATTTCCAGGTAGGAGGGATTAGTTCTTTGGGGGTCATTTCCACTAAAGATATTGTCCATAGAGATAGTTTTTTGAATTGGTTTGCGGGGCTTAATAGCACGCAAAGGAAAAGGGTCTACAAGGTATCAGCGCCGCATGAATGAGATTTTGTCCATGGAGAAGGGGTGGTAAATGAATCCTTGATAGTACATGGGTATTTTTTCATCTATAGAGTAGAGATAGTCCATGGAATAATAGGTGGTCTACGAAGCACTCTCACTACATGGTTCAACTTAGTTCACAAAGGATACAGGCAGTTTGTGGAGGAAGCAGGACAGTTTGTAGAGGACTGAAGGAAGTTCCAAATAGATTCCGGTTAGGAAAGAGAAGAATTGTTTTAAAGGGCCAAATTATGAAATTGGATCAATAAGCACCATAACATTGTATTTCATCATTTTGATCTAGAATAAGAACACACACTATTTTATTTTTTTCAATGTGCTACACAAGTGTAAGGGCATATCCTACTCATTATATTCCACACAAAAGGATTATTTTATAGTGGATTGGGTTGTACTTGATTGTTTACAAAACATTCATATAATGTAGCTACTCTTGTTAAGTAGTAAACTGTGTAAATTATTGTGTTCATATGGATGTTTTCTTGATTTGTGTTCAGTAGGGAAAGAAATGTTTAACAGGATGTGAAGGTTGTTTCATTTGAAAGGAAACAAAAAAAAGATATCATTAAATCACCATTTCCCCCTCATAGTAATACTTGAATCTTCAATGGGAAACTTCAAAGGTGATACAAGAATGAAGGTTAGCAGAAACTTTAGAGCTATAAGGAAAGGAGTCTCTGGGTTTAGAGGAAATTCGTAGCCTTATTGAACCGATTAATGAAACCACAAGTGTTCTACATTATTCTTTATTCTTGTGTTGTATTCTTGTGATTACTTTACAGAGTATTTAATGTGAAATTCATTCTAAAAATGATAAATGAATGAACAATCTGGAAAATAACTTGTTGGAATTATTATTTAAGATCTGATAGAAACATGGAGTGTTCCAAAATGGTGGATTATCAATATGAATATCTTGAAGACTATCTAATGAAATTTTACACTGGGTTAATTTGAAGGTAGTGCTCCCCGTGATGGGGAGAAAACATAAAAGAGATGATATTAATTATTATTTATTGAATATAAGGAAATTCATGTAATCTCAAAATAAGCCAAAAATGGAGGTGACATAATTACACTTCTTTCTATTGACATTGATAAAATCAAATATGTGCATTGAGGGGGGTGTCAATTGAAGACAAAGCTCGTTGAAAGGGGGAAAAACATATTCTTTCAATTGAAATTTTTGATGCGTTTAATGAATTGTTTTGGAGAATATATTACTTGATAAATCTATTTTATAAAATCCTCTACCTCTTTTAGAAATAAATATAAGCATGATATCACATCCATGGTTGTTAATGGATTTCATAGACAACTTTGTTTATATCTCACTTGTTTTCTACACTAGGTTATCCCACATAGACTTAGAGTATGAAAAAAAGGCTCTTTTACAATTTAACCATGTGGTGTCATCCTTATTACCTAAAAAAGATAAGTAATTTTCATGTGCTTTAAAGGGTAAAAGAAAAATCGTGAATAAATCGTTTGGATGTATTATCAATAAGGGCGAGAAGTGAAATTGACTTTAAGGAAATGGAATTGACAACAAAGCCAAAGGGGGAGACAAAAAGACCATCTGGATGGTTGATGGGTAGGGCTTTATTTGTCGTCAATCTATAAGAAGGAATCAACAGTCAATTTATAATGAAGTTATCAATGATTAGGGATTAATCATGGAATGAAAAAGATGTAAAGGATTTGAGAAATATTCATTATAGATGATGGTGATGATTCTAGTGGATTTGTTATGGACTCCTTAGTAGTCATTTGGTATGACGATTATCCATGATTTTTTATGATTCCTGTAGAATTATTTTGGATTCATCGAATGGAATTTGATGTCATGCTTGGAAAATTATCCTTATAACTCTGACGATTGATGAACTATTCTTATGTTCAAAAAAATTGTCTTATTTTACAATGATAATGCACATTGTCTTCAACATTTGATAAGGTTAATACCATGAAAATATTCATTTTCATGATGAATTTATTTGAGAAAGAATATTTGAAGATTTTATAATCAGATAAACTATGTATTGCATTATGAGGTTGTATTTATTGAAGACTGTGAAAATATTAATTTAAATAATTAATTCATTTTTTTGGGGAGATTTAATGGTTTCCCTGAATAAATTAGTTTCATGAAGAAAAATTGAAGAAGAATATGAATTCTGTTTCATGAGGAAGTTAATTAGCTGTGTTGCCACCTAATCAGGATGTACTTTGGAAGGAAGTTAATATTTATGGCCAACTATTAGTAATTATTATTTAATATACTATGCCCTAAAATGATGGTTAAACCTATGTGGGATGTTCCATGGGTTTCATATCTCATCCATCATTAAAAATATGGATATAAAACACATCATAGGATTATTTTGATCTCGGACATCCATCTGTCTTCTTCAACCTCCACTACATATTTGATCTTCGATGGACTAGAAATCTTGAGAAAACTGACATACTTGGTCGTACTAGTTACTTTCCATATTTGGTGTTGTTGTCTATAAGATGAGGTTTGTTCAATTTTCTTAGTATAATTAATGTAATTACATCTTGTATGAATTCAGATAAATTGAAGAACTCACTTCAGTCGAATGAAAACATGAGTTGTAGATAGTATCTAGGAAGGATGAGTTCGAGATTTCACAAAGGAGAAGCATGTGATGATCTCATTCATGAGAGGAGATCACCGTGAAGGAGCATCGCAAACTCATGAAATAAAAAATCCATAGTTTTTTGTGTAAACTTTATAAATTACCTAACTTATCAAGCATTTGAAGAAGTCCAAAACTCGGCATTAATTTCAAAGCTACGATGCGGCATAAAAACTAAATCTAGATGGTGTCAGGATTTTTGTTCCTCACCTATAAATACCATATAAATATTCTGAGGAATTTATTCTTTTTTTTTGGGAGAGATCACTCTTTTCTTGAAAAAAGAGAAACCAAGAACCCATCCGTGAAGGGAATAGAGTTTCGTCAAACCTTGAATTTTTCAAGGGGGAATAGAATCCTGCAAGCATTTGACATGTGAACAACACATGAAAGGTTATTCACAAAGAAATTGGTTTCTTTTAATCCTTCTTCTTTTGTGAATATAACCTCCCACATTTCTTAGTTTTTTGTATATGAGGAGTAGTTCCTTGCACAGACTTGTGTGAAGGAGAATAATTGTGCATCTTTCTCCTAGGATGAAAAAAAACCTCCCATAAGTCTAATATTCAGTTTCAAGAGGGAGAAGTGACCATGCATACTTGGTTTTGTGAAAAGGAGATAGTGTATGTGTACATGAACAGCACATATACATGACACATATACATTGAACCAAAATAGGACAAACTGATTGTGTGTGTTCATGCTTGAAGAAAGTAAGAAGGAATAGGTTGTTTGTTTTCCAAAAAAGAAAGTAAAGGGTGTCTTTATGATTCCATTAATGTGTGAGTAACTAAGATGCCTAAAACAAAGATTTAAAAAAACATAAAATAATGTAACTTATAAAGAAATGTGTTAATGTTTTGGATTCTATGAAACACTTGCATGAAATTTACTTGATTTTAGTTGGCTTGAGGTGTGAAAGTAATATAGAAGAATTTGTGTGCACCCTTTCACAAATTTAATTGAGCTAGGAACCTCATTGAAAAAAGGAGTTTCTACCCAAGAAATTGATATAGAAAAAAAAGAAAACATCTATTAGTGTCTTGAAAGATTCATTAGTTGATCAATCTAAAATTCAATAAGTGGAAGTAGTATCTTCCACTTATTAAAGAGTATATGAACAACATGAATATTATCTTATTGATTAAGTAGAAGTCAAAGAACATTAACAAAAGAACAATATTATCCAATTGATGCAATGTCATATAACACCCTATGGATTTATTGTTTAGTGTGTTAATTGAATGTATTTAAAGAACTGGTGGTTCTAGTATAAACAACACCATTGAAGACTGGTGGTATTAGTATAAAGACCTCCACTAACACAGAAATATTTTTTATTTTCTATAGAAAACTTTTGTGCCTATTCCAACTATTTGTAATCACTATAAGATATAGTGATAAGAGAATCTATGAAACAACCATGGGTTGATCATGTCAAGGAGTGGGTCTTAGTACCAAACCTTGTGAAATTTTATGTGTGATATTTTTTCTTTTATTATTTCCATTTCATGTGTATATAATTGTTGATATCACACAACAAATTCATTTATATTAATTTGTGAATAGGTTCAAGAGGATAGAGTTTAATCAAAATAATTTGAAATCTACTAAATATTAGGCTACACTAATTCACCCCACCCCACCCCACCCCCCCATATTATTTTCCCTAAACGATCCATTTAGCCTCTACAATAAGAATACAAATAATATATTAGGTAAACATTTAAAATATTTAAGATTCATAATATAAGAAACCATATAAAGTTTGATTAACATAAAATGATCATAATGATTGGTTTAATACAATAGAATCATATATAACTAAATAATCTGCAACAACAGTCAACATAAAGAAGTAAAGAAAGCATAAAATAGGTCATTTGGATTTGTACATTCTTTAGCCAATTTATGTATATAAACAATTAAGGGGAACAAAGTTTCCACTATAAAACCAAAAATAGTAAAAGAGATTTAAAAATAGGTTATAATGAAGTATACAAGCTAGAGAAGCCATCATAAATAATGTTCTTAGAAAATCCAAGAACCTGTGATCAAATAAATCTCAAGAAGATGATATATATTCCCAATTTTATGAATACACTCAATGAATATGAAAAATAAAAAAATGAATCAATATAAAATAAAATAATAAAATAAAAAGAATCATACCTAACTAAATCAACTTAATATGATTAGACTACTTCTTGAGTTCATCAAATTCCTCGGGCTTCAATTCCTTGAGTTTGATGGCATTTCTATCATCCTCTAGTCATCCCCTCAGTATAGGATCCTTTAACCATAGTTTCTTTACAAACTAGAACCATAATTAGTTATGGTGAGGACACTAGGAGCATGGTGAAGATCATCTCCCAAAACCATGAAATTTTGGAAACCCCTCTACAAAGTCTCTCTCTTGTTTCTTCTACACCGATGAACTAAAATCTAATCATCGGGTCTCTCCCCACTCTTTTCTATTGGTGATCAATAATCTATAACACCATGGGTGTCTTGATCCATCTCACCCCAAGAATGGATTTTCATACCTAGAATTAAAGAGGCATAGTGATAATGATGTTCTAACACATGTGTAACAACCCAGGATATGTGGATGATCGATAATGGTCCCACAAAAACTATTAAATATAAGAACATGTATACATGCTACATAATATTCAATATACAAACCATTTAAGAATCAAAATCACTTGTGTACGAGCTACATTATGTGAGTTCAACGACTAATGAATGTGCTATAATTTTTTATAGATATTGAAATTATATTTCTTATCTAGGTATATTATCCTAAATATGTATCCATGCATGCCCTTATTTTTACTATCTATTATATACATTTTTCTCCATGTAATCATATTTTTGATTTTATTTTATTCAGATTTTATTTATTAATATGTGGTATCTAGATAGGTATCTCTCTAATATTGATAAAATTGATCCTAAAACACTACTTGGATTTAAGCGTGTGTATTTTACCCCTACATGATGGATCAATCAATGATTTATGTGTGTCTGTCTATCATGTATTTTCCAATGTCCCGTGAAATTTTATGTTATTTGGTATGTGAATGGATTATTTTATCTATGTTGACCATGTGTTTCCAATACCATATTGAGTCATGTTTTCCCATTGATTCACCTACCTATAATTATCTCCTGATCCATTTTGTTCCCTATGAGATATTTATTCATGTTCTTGACTAAAATCGTAAACCCATGGCTTTTAGAGAGATAAATTGGGAGGATAGTTGAATGTAGAGCTTGTATTTAAGGTCCATTCTCTACTTATATGAATCTTGATGCACTGATTCCCATTCACATAGTATCCCTATGGGAAATATTTATAAGAATTAACTGATTCTTGGGGATAAACAAGTATTTCATATAACTAAGATCAAGGCAACAACTTCATCCCTACTAGTCAAAACCAGGTCTTGGAACTTAAGACCTAACTCTATAAGTGTATCTTGATTTATTTCATGTTTTGGTTTCTATATCGTTTTTTTATAGGTGGTCATATGTATTCTATCTAGGGAGGTGGTCACTAACACCATGTGATGGGGTCGTTCACTACCACCTAGTTTAGTTGGGCTCGCTTCCTCTGATTGTTTATCTAGTTCTTTACTCCTTTTTTATCTCATGTTTTTGGCTTCTATTGTAACACTTTTAGATTTTAAAAGAACACTATGTTTGATAGAATATATAATAGGAAACACTAGTCATTAAGAGAACTATGATACACTGTTGAAATATTATTACTTTATGTAATATTTTTCAACTATTCATTGGATTTGTGAGAATTAATATGGTTTTTATACTTCAAAAATATGTTTTATTAAAAAATGGTTTTTATAAAATTTTATGTGTGAAAATTACAATTAATTTATGCAAATTTTAGAAATTATATTTTATTAAATCAGAATTATTTTTTAAATCAGCATATAAAATTTAACTAAGGGGGAATTTGGGGATTTCACAAAAATGATTGATTTTTTAGTGAATAGTAAAGAATACTTATTTTTCATATATTATCATTTCTTTTCATTAAATCATGTAATTTAAAAGACCAATTATATTTTTTATTTCATCTTAAAGTAACATCTAATCCTTTTAATTTACATAAATAAAAAAATTTTCAATAATTTCCATGAATTTTATATAAGTTAATTTTTATGCTTAAAACACATTTTTCTTAAAATTGTTTTTCACTATGTTTTACACATTTATATTAAAATAAATTTATTCCAATTATATAAAATGAATATTTAAAAATGGATACAAAATTTGGAACTAGGTGGATCAAAATTTGTACATATTTCCCTTAATTTTTAGGGATTATGAACAGTAATTGTGGGGAAATTTATCACACCAGTAAAGCATAAATAGGGTAATCAAGGTTAAAGATAGTGTGATAAGAAATTACACATCTAACCAACAATTTTATTTATTTAATTTTATGTTATTAATTTATCAATATACTTCCAAATTTTTAATATATTTAATTTTGGTGTCATTTCAACATTGTAATGACATTTGTATTATTTTAAGTAAAGAAAATTCCAAAATGACACTGTTACTTTCAATTTATTATATATGTTCCAATAAGTGTAAGAATATGTTATGAATGAATCTTAAAAAAATATACTTCCAAATTTTTGTCACGGTATCTGTCAGAGGGGTTAATGGGGGATTAAAAAAATAGATAAGAGTGAAAGAATCAACTAATAATGTCCAAATTTTATTTTATGAGATTATTTTGACTCATAAAAATTTTATATTTTAATTATTTCAATTTCAATTCAATTGAAAATTGAAAAAAATTATATTAATTTAATACATTATGAAATTCCAGAATGTCTTTCCCCTCAATTATGAAAAGACACCCCCTTATATATTTTATTTACACCACATTGAGAAACATATATAAAACAATACACCCATTTATATTCTAAACATTGTTATAAAAGTTATAGAGGTTCTAGTATTTCCAAAAGACCTGTCTTAGGTCCCTTAAGATGAGAATTAAAGAAAGTCTACTAAAGAAGTGGTAATCATCTTTACCGACCAATTAAATTTATGTATTGGTATGTATCCTATAAATAAATTGAATCCATTATAAAATAATAAATACCATATAATAAATATACTTATAGTTTATTATGTTTACAAAAAAATCATTTTATACCTCTTTTCTATCTTACAAAAAAATGAAAACATCACCCGGGCATTTATACAGCTTACCGTCTTCACATAGCGGTGTAATTTGTTTCTCATCACCAATTTACTTTGATGATTATAAATATATTTATATATATAATAAATATATATGATATTTATGAAATAATTATTCTTCTATAATTATAATATCATAACTACATTCTTATCATCCAAACATTTGTAAAATGATAATGTCACTCGTGCATATGTGTGGACTACCACCTCCACGAGGCGATGTGATTCGTTTTTCATGTATTATTTACATAAAAGATAATAAGGATATGTAAAATTAACATATATTATATTTATTTCATTATTAAAATTATGGATATGATAGAACCCTAATAAAAATATATGGACCAGATCTCCGGCGACAAAGAATACATGAGAAAATAAAGAATTTAACACAAAAAACAATGATAATAAGGAAATACTATCAATGAATTAGTGAAAATATGTTATAATAGTATCACATTTGATATTATAAACATGATTTTGGATCTTATATAAATTAATAACTTGTTTAAAACCATTATAAATGAGTTTAAACCATAATTAGCTAAGCAGAAACGTGGGGTAAGGGGTTTCATAACTCAATTTCCATTCATTGGGTTATACTTCTACTCCATTGACAATGTTGTGTAATTATTATATATTAAATGACCTATTATTTTATTATTTTGTATTTAAACTTTTTTTTTATATTTAAATTTTTTACCCATAATCACTTCATTTATTAATTTTTACTTCAATGATAAGATCTTTGTAATGAGTTTCTTAAATCAATTTCTATTCATTAGGTTATACTTATA
Organism: Viscum album; assembly: GCA_963277665.1. Taxonomy (NCBI): domain Eukaryota; kingdom Viridiplantae; phylum Streptophyta; class Magnoliopsida; order Santalales; family Viscaceae; genus Viscum; species Viscum album. The sequence goes on from OY728145.1 coordinate 920,835,833, forward strand.
CTTAAATAACTATATTATGACATGATTAGGTGTGAAATTAAATTTTTTCTATTAGGTTTTACTTCTTATTTTTTTGTTTATTCACATTTTTTACAAATAATCACTTCATATTTTTAATTCTCAGATCAGTGAAACACTTTTTGTAAGGGTCCTTCACCTCAATTTCCACTCAATTTAGACATATTTGGTATTATGATCCTATGTAATTTTATATGGTGTATATGAATCCATTTTTAGGTATTAAACACAAATATAAATTTATTTATGATGATTAAATCTTTATTTTATGTTTTCTCTTTCAAGGGGTTATAATTTTAAAATTAGCAAATAGATAATAATTAATTTTACAAACTCATTTATCTAGGATAAATCATTTTTTTTCATAAAAGTAATCTTATAATATATCCTAAATAAACTCCATCTATTTTCTTATACTATAGATATTTAAATATTTCACATTTTTTTTTAAATTTTCCTCTATTTGTTACTTGAATCATGAAAATAATGTTTTAAAATAAAAATTTATCTAATTATCTTTTTGATCCAGTGAATTTTTTTCTTGTCCATATTTTTCAAAATTAATTTTAAAAATTCCTTTTTATTTACTCAATGAAATTTTATGTCAAATTTTACTTTTTAAAAGTATTTAGAGTAATTCTTCTAATGTTTTCAGAATGGTTCATTTCTTAATTTCTTTTAAAAAGTCTAAAAGAAGGTTTTTAAACATATATGGGGTTAATGGATTTTAATGCCACCATAACCATTTTATTCCCTTATATTTTTATACTATTTTTTAATGGTTTTACAAATAAAAATCTTTAAGGAAATATTATTTTAATATTTTTCTTATTTTTTCATTATTCTTATGAAGAAAATTATTTCATTACAAAAACTATTATTCTAATTAATTGATGTTAGTCTTTTATTTCATATTAATTTGGTGGTAATTAACAATTTCATAAAAGATTCACTTTCTTATCAATTTTGTACATTAAATTTATTTTAAAAATCTATAATCCATATATCATGTATATAATTAAATAATGAATTGTATACCATTTATACATCTAGTGTTTTACTTTATAAATTATTTGATTGATTGGGGAAATATTGTCATTATGTATTATATATTCAATCCATACATTTATTGATAAGACATATTGTTTATATATTAAATTGATCACTCAATATAGAAGTAATGGATTAGGCATATAGTGATGGGTGTGGCCCAAAATTAAATAGATCCTTGATGCGTCGATAGGTCTTATCAGACTAACAATTTTGTTATCATGATTAAATGGGTTGTTTGTTGTATGCATACCCATAGTTTAAATTGCCTTAGTGTATGGTCTTAGGTATCATGATGTATGATATCATGACTTCTAATATTAATCATTTCCACAATTTAGAATTTAGTTATTATTATCAATGTGATTACAACATTGATAGTATGCATGGATACATTTTTTGCTCAAGTTATTTATAAAATGGAATGTGTTTCCAGTTATTTACCTTTCCATATTTTTTATGCCTTATTTAATTATAATATCTTCCATTATACTTAACCAGTAATAGTATTTCATATGACCATTATTCTAATTCATTTTGTTGTATTTGAAGAATAAATCTTTGAATGAGTTTCAAGGATTCTAAAAATTTTCTTTTTTTATGTTTTATATTCTATTTTCAATGTAAAATGGGAATCAAATATATATTTAGATCGTCGAGGCTACTAAATTGATTGATCCTTTATGATTAGATCCACCAATGTAATAAAGTAAAAATCAACTCTCTGTTAGTGGAGTTTTCATTTTTACATTTCATAACAAAGAAATTTTAGTAGAAACCTTGACAAATAGATTTTCGAAAACAGAGATTATGCAACATCAACTTATGAATGACTTAGAGGATAACTCGATGTATAAGGTAACATCCTAAAATTTTCATCAGGTAGAGATTATGTGGTTTCTCAATATAATTATTTTTTCTCATACTATTGTTTTTTTATTTAATGTATAGTATGGGGTGGAATCATGTTAATAGATAATGTGATAGAAAATTGACACACTCGTATTTTATGCATATTTTTAGGTGTTTTCTATTGAATTTTTGATGGATTTAAATGGATATTATTCTTTAATACATTTTTTTTCTAAAAAATGGTAAATTGATAATATAAAATTAAAATGAATTTAAAGGTTTTTTTAATACTAAATTTTTATTAAGAATAATTTGAGGAAATTTAAGTAATATATTTTTTTATGAATTTTTCCAAGTGTTTGTTAAAGAAATTCGGCAAACTCAATGTTGGCCCTGAATCATGGGACAAACGCCACATAGTCAGTCCAATTGGACCAGCCAGCCATTAGGCCCACGTGAGGTCTAGTTAGAGTGGTAGGGTGGAGATAGAAAGGAGCCCGTTCTGAGAGGCCCGTGAGAATAGATTGTGCAAGAGACTATACAGGCACACGGGGAATGTTTGTGAGGTAGTGGGAGGAAACTCTCACTGAGACTGGTCGGTCTATGGTGGTAGTTTGGGTCCTCCTACCTTAGTTCGAATTCATTAGCGGTCAAAGAATGCGACTTGTTATTGAAGTGAGTTCCACCCTGTATCTCTGTTTCAATGTGGGGATGCCTTTTAATGGAATTGTAATTTTCTATTTGAACGATGTCACCTCGCCTTAACTTTTCACTCCCCTGATCAAATTTTCCACGCCTCTACATCATTAGAGAACCACCATCTACCCCCACCACCAAAAAAAGGCCGATATCAAACTATCCCACACTACTAAAGTAAAAGTTCACCATGAATCACCTCTGAAACCTCAGAAAAACCCCATGAATATCATTTTGAGCTCCCTTGATCCACTGTGAAGGTCAGAGGGGTTAAGGGAGAAGTTGGGAACAGCTGCCATTATCGCTCCATCTGCCATTGGACCACTACCTATGCTGCCACATTCCAAATAATGTTTCCATAAAAATCCATGCACTGTTGCCACTACTACATGTTGTCCACACTCAAGCCACCATCCATGGATGATATACTTTTGGGAACACCTGACGTATTCAGGTGTTTCCATTAAAATTACAACCACCTTGGGTCTTGTGAGGGGATTAAATCTTCTGTTCAAATTTAAAAACTCCAAAAGTATCGTGTTAGTGTGCTATAAAGGGAGACCAAGGCCACATTGTTGTAATACTATATAAGGAGAGGTAGACTCGATAGAGGGGGGATCATGACTGAATAGGGAGGACACGCACTACTTGAGGAGGGATCAACTAATGGAGCCTTAGGTGTATAACAAGAAAGACTATCCTAGAGAACAAAAGGAGAGCCAAACCCACTACTTCCCCCATTCTGGATACTCCCCATTTTTTCCCTCAACATTCTCTTTATTTTCATACATCTTTCTCCCTATTCTTATTAAATTTTTCCCATATCAATGGTGGGGTAGAATCCCTTGTGGTTGGGTGAGTGAGATGGGACCCTTTGTGATGATTGAGTCCAAAATTTTATTCAAAGAAAACTGTTCTTTTCTAATTTATTGAATGGTTCTCAATTGGATAATTTTTTAATTTAAATTAAATACAATTGGATTTTTTTAGTTATAAAATTTTAAATTTCATGATTAATATTTTCATTATCCCACTTCTTGATTTTAGATTTCCCTAATTGGTTGACCAAAAATCATATTGAGAAGTGTTTAGTGATTTCTTAGAATGTGAGTAATAAACTGTTGAATAAATGTAATGTTTGGATAACTTTGATACCAGATTTGGTATCGCCTAAATAATTCAAAGTAGGAACATTGTGAATTAAATGCATTGATAAATCTTAATAAAGGTTTAATAAAATAGAAATCGATGTTAATATTCATTTAATCATTTAATGGAAAAAGGCTCGTTTTTTATTAAGGACCGTGATAAAATTACAAAATGGAAAACCTATCCTAAACCCAATCACATTCCCCTCATCTGAATCTCATAACCAAAGTTTCACTACTTTCTAGTCATTTCAATATTTTTATTCTATTTAATTTTTCACTCATGAAAACTATATTAAAATGATAATCTCTAGAGATGAATTTTGTTACAACTAATACTACACCCCCAGGTGAAAGTAAACTGATTTTCCATACCCCATGATAGGTGTGCGTCAAAATTGGTACCACAGTCGATGAGTTAGTGTTAAAATAATTCATAAAATTTCAATAGAAAGGACCTCCATTGAGGAACTATTGTTTTAACCTTGATATTGAGAGAAAATTGCTAAAAATACTTAAGAAAATTAATAACTTTTAGGAAATAACCCTCTCAAATTAAAGTGATATTCTGAGTATTCACTCACAACATGAGGAAGTTGGTGGAAAACCCAACAAAATACTTAGGGACATTTGTGCACCATAATTCACCAATCCTCAAAAGAAAATTACTATTCTTTATACACATAATGATATTTAATTTCATATTAAAATGATTTATATTCTTCCAAAATTTCACGATCATGCAGGGGAAGACCCAAATAGGCACATTCAAGAATTCAGTAACACTTACATAATCTTCATTCTAAGAGGAGCACCTGAAGACCAATTTAAGTGGATGGAATTCCCCTTATCACTTGCAGGATATACTAAAGAATAGTTTTACAATATAAAACTAGGGGAGTACAATAAAAAAGAAGACATTAAAAGATGATTCAAGAAATTATACTTCCCTGCATAAAGTAGCACAATAATTAGAAAGGATATTTACATCAGATACCAATCAACTAGAGAGACTCTTTATTAGTACTTGGAATGATTCATAAAAATATATGTTAGCTGTCTATATTTGAATATATAGGAACACTACCTCTTCATTTTCTATTACCAAGGATTTTTTGATAATGAACCAAATATTATTTATGCCTCATCGTGAGGATCCTTGTCTAAAAAATCACCAGGAGATTCTAGAGGACTAATTAAAACAATTGCTCAAAACATTCAGTAATTTAGCACAATAGTTAGGTTACTAGAGGAATACATGAGGTAAAAACATCTAATTCATTGCATCTGGTTATAACCAAAATTAATGAAATAACCATTTTAGTATGAAAATATGTTGTGGATCAAAAGAAAACCATTGACCCCACCTTTTTTATGTGGTGTATGTTCTTACAAAAGTCATTACATTGATCAATGTGATGAGATATGTAGTATGGATATTTGTGCAACTACATTCTGAACAAGAAGATTCCCAAATAATTAACAATGGAGAGAAGGTCAAGCCCAACAAGTATTTGGAAGTTAACTGAACAAGGCCAAGCCCCCTTTTCCTAATTATCCACCCTTCCAACAGCAAAATAAAAACCTGACAGCATTCCAACAATCAAAAAAATATCCCCTCCAGTAAAAACAACCCTTTAAACACAACCTTTTTAGTAAAATACATATAAGAATCCCTCCATCAGTGCACTAGAAACCAAATAACTGCAGCTATAGACCAAAGATATTGGATTGGATGATAATATTGATAATCTCAAAGGTCAATTAAAAGGCATTATGGATATTTTACAAATAATCAAGGAAAAATTGTAGCCAATATTGTTTTGAATCATAAATATTATATTGTTGAAATTGTGACACAAATGGGGAAAGATATTTCTCTACCTGAACAAAGTGTGTCTGATAATCCTAACTGATATTATGAAGATCAACCCAGCCAGCCAAAATATGAGGACATGAAAAATGAAGGATCAAAGAAAAATTTTAGGAAAGAGAGTCTAGAAATTAATTTTTAGATGCAACAAAGGGATAAAGATACAACAAGGCACCATTCCCTTCTGTGTTAATTCTATCAAAAATGGTTAAAGAATATAATATTTAAAAATATAACTTGGAGACCTTCCTGAAAGTTGAAATCAATATCCCATTGTTAGAGGTAATCCAAATAATACAAAAATATTAAAATTTTCTCAAATAATTATAAAACAAACTAAATAGTATTTATAGGGATGAAAGAATATGCTTATAGAGGAGTTTCTTATCCATGATCCTACCACCATTTTAAAAAAAATCATGATCTAGTGAAATTTTCAATTCTCTGCACTTTGTTTCTTTGAAATTTTATGATGACTTAAGTGATCATGGTGCTTCCATTAATTTTATTTCTAAGTATTTATTTTCAACTTTAAAAATAATTTATCTAAGTCCCCTAATATTGGTTTTATGACTATTAGAATAATCCATTGTTTTTCAATCTTGAGTGTTGAAGAAATGCTTGTAGGAGTTGAAAGACTGGTTTTTTTAGTAGAATTTTATGTTTTCATCACAGAAGAAGATAATGCACTATGATATTCCATAATTATTTTGGGAAGACCATTCATAAATATGAACACAATGATCATCAATGTTCCTGAATGAACCCTCACCAAGGATTTGGGGGACAATAAGGTGAAATTCATTGTTCTTAACTCCAAGAGGAACCCGTCAAACATTCATTCATTTTTTATAATTTTCTATAATGAATTATTTTATCTCATCAAATATTCAAGTATGATCAAAGAATTCTTATCCATATGAGATCAAAATGCTATTGAAAACACTATAGAACAAGTGAGTACTTAGAAATCAAGAAATTCAGCTGAAAACCCCTCCCTCGGGACATAAAATATGTGTATCTTATGGAGGGAGAAAAATTCCTAGTGATAATCACCAATAATCTATCTGATATAGAATAAAAAACTCCAAATGACCTTCTAAAATGAAATTATTAGGATATGGGATGGATTCAAGGAGATATACTCAAAATCAAACTTGAGGTCTGATCCCATATAGTTTACTTTGGAAGTGGACTCCCAACATGTTTGGAAGCCCCATAAAAAATAAAACCCCACCATCATGGAGGTTGTTCATTAATAAATTGAATTTTTTTGCATCCGACATCATCTACCCAATTTCAGTCTCCCAATGGTTCAGCCTAATCCATGTGTTTCCCAAAAAAATATGCTTGGAAATTATCAAATAGAAAATAAAGAATTAATTATAATGAGAGTCTAAAATAGTTTTAGGGTATGTATTAATTATAAAAATCTGGAACAAGTGACCCAAAAATATCACGTCTAATTTCCATCCATTGATCAAATGATAGAAATGTTAATAGTTAGGGCACATTACTATTTTTGATGATTTTTCTTGTTATTTTTAGGTTCTAATTTCCTTAGAGGACCAAGAGAAGATGGAATTCACCTGTCGTCTTGGGACTGTTTCTTACAAGAGGATTAATTTTGTATTACACCCTACCCCATGTACATATTATTGATGTATGGTAAGAATTTTCTATGATAACATTGAGGACATCCGAGATGTATTTATCAATGAATTTACAGTTTTTGGAAACTCCTTTGATCATTTCTTAGCGAATCTGGATAATTTTTTGAAAACATGCATAGAGAAAAAATCTATTTTTGACCTTTGAAAAATGTCACATTATTGTTGAAAAAGTTATAGTTCTAGGTCATATCATTTCAAAAAAAGTCATCGAGTTGAATAAGTCTAAAGTGTAAGTAATCAATTCTTTACCATACCCCACCTATGTGAGGCACATTAGATCATTTCTGGGGCATGTGGGATTTTATAAAAGATTCATTTAGGACATTAATAAGAGTTCTATTCCTATTTAAATATTATTTTTAAAATAATTTGAAGTTTTTTAATGATATTTTTAGGGAGGCATTTAATGAGATAAAACATAAGTTGACTACCCCATCAATAATGAAACCACCTAATTAGGAAAGCCCATTTGTGTTTATTTATGACGATTCAAACTATGATATATAACTTGTTCTATCCCAAATAAGTGAAGGAAAACCCCAAGTCATAGCTTATTTCGTAAGAAACATGGATGCCGCTCGGATCAATTACACAACCACTGAAAATGAGTTTCTTATTGTTTTATTTTCATTTGACAAATTAAATAATTATTTACTTGGAACTAAAGTGGTTGTATTTTATAATCATGCATCACTTAGGTACTTGATGATGAAGGTTGATTCCAAACCAAAGCTATTAAGATGGATTATAATCTTGTTGGAGTTTAAAATGGGGATTAAGGGAGAAAACAAAGCTGAAAATCAAGTGGAAGATCACCTCAGTAGGCAACCCAACACTGTTGAAATTAAAATTCAAAAATGGTTCCCACTGAATGATCACACACCCAGAGAGTATCTTTATATCATAGAATGTGAAGTACCATGGTTTGTTAGCATAGTAAATTATTTAACCACATCTCAAGTAGCTTCTTACCTTAACTCCCATCAAAAGAATAAACTCAAATCTAAATCTAGATTCTATAAGAGTTGGTGTCCTAAAACAAAATGTTTGTTCTTTGATTACATGAATATTTAGTATATATAAATATTAAACATCTTATTACATATTGTTCATTGTTCTGCATGACTATAGCGTAATAATGTCATGGAGTATTTGTCTCATTGACAAGGTCATAGTAGTTCCCTACTATGATGATAACCTTTAAGTGTTATGACAATATTATTAAATATAGTAATGTGGTTGGAGGACATACTATTATGGGACACATATTATATAGATCATTTGGTATAAGTACTTTTAAGAAGATGAGACATATTCTCATGAAGTTTTCACTTGGTAATCTCCAAGATGGGAGAATATAAGAACAGACCCACAAGTAGAAATTTCACATTTTTGGGTGTCATAGGATATTCTTAGTTGTGAGTGTGTGTAATGGTCCTTATAGATTAATATTATCATTAATATGTGTCATGAACTGCGCACTTTGATTTTCTGATGAAAAATGTCATGCAGATAGTGGGAGGGAAGTATGGTACATTACGTGAATTATGAATGACATTTTAATAATGGATAAATCAAGATAGGATTTGTCCCTTCAATTTATGGAAGTTAATATCTCAACCCTTTGATTGAAATAGAGTAGTCACAAGGAATTCCATGTTCATGGTGTAACAATGAGTTAATTTTAGTTAGTCCATGAACGACACTTCAAGCATAAATATTGATTACACTATCATGAAACCATATTGATGAGATATTGAGAAAAAGAGACTATATTACACAGTGAACATTTGTATGTGGATGTCATTGTTGTGACATTAAGTTCCTTCTCTTGGGTTCCTTGACCTGTTTCTAGATAGTACTCTTGGAATTTAGGCAAGCCTAACTAATTCCAATGATAAAGAATCCAATAGGGTCACTCACTAAGTGTTTCTAGTGGTCTTGATTAAAATCTATTTGAATTTCTTTTATGTAATAAATATTAGTCTCAAGGTAGTGAAATAATATTATTCATGTTAATATGATTGCATAAATTCAAAAAAAAATATTTGAAGGATTGTGAATAAAAAAATATTTATTTATTTTATTGAAAATTTAATAAATATTTATTTACTAGTTTTTATATAAAATATATATTTAAGAGAATAATTTATTTATTTATTTATTCAGGTGTTCATTAAATGGAAGTGGAGTTTGAGCAAACCAAGGTTGGTCTGGTAGTAAAATAATTATTTTCTAGATGGTAAATAATTATTTAACCAGTTGGCCCCAAACAAAATAATAATAGTGTTGCTATAATTATGTGGCATTGGATTTCATTTATGATTCCATTTTGTGCAAGTTGGCATACAACAAATAATGACGCAGTTATTGTTATTTTGTAGCATGGGTTTTTGCCAAGGTTATGAATGTATTTAATTGCTGTTATGCACTTAAATATTATAACTATATCATCAGGTCAATAAATAGATAGGTATGCCTATTGTGCCAAGCATGAGAAATTTGTGATGCAAGAGAAATTACAAGTCTATATTTTCTCTCGACTCCTCTCCTCACTCCCTCTCAAGAACTAGATGATTTCTTCATGATTAAAGAATAGGCAATCAAGATCGATTGATGCAAGACATTCCCTTCACCATGCTAGAACTCAGAAAGTGAGTGGTGTAAATTTGAGACCATTAGAGCACGTGTGGATCACTGGTTGAGGGATTCTGGTTTGGATCCTCACAAGCGCAATGAGACAATCCAAAAGGGTCATCTCATACAATCAACATCATCAATGAAGAAAGTACCGAAGAACCATGTATTTTATTTCTTTGGAAATTAAATTACAATTAATTATTAACATGATCTGAAAGATATTCATTAAAGGTTCCCAGTCTCTTTCTTCTTTATCTAAATCTTTGATTTTATTCAAGGGAGACTGGAGTTCATCATCATATTGATACCAAAATAATCATTGATCATGGTAATAATTATTGTTGGGTGTCGGTCCAACCATGCTTCCACTGCACCTGAAACATACAAGGGGTATCAGAGTGAGGTCATCATATTTTATAATTATTTAAATAATTAATTGATGACTTACAATTTAATAATTTTTTTCTATTCAAGGCTAATCATTCATTTAATATAGATTTTGAGATCCATTCATCCACTTTTTTTTCTCACAGACATCACAGAAACTAATGATTTTTGGATAAAAATAAATATGGAGAACTCATTCAGAGGCAATGACGATTCTTCCTAGGTGACAAGAAAGTACATGTCGTTTGTTTGGACTTACTTGGCGTGTTCTCTGCCATACATTCCATATAATTCGTAATACACATCGTGTAGTAATGTTCAGCACATAGGGATCAATTCTAAAATTACTCATGTCGTGTGCATTTATTACACATGGTGTAGTTAATTCTACACTACGTGTTGATCGAGACAGATATGCACACACTTACCAGATTACATGCCATGTGGCCCACTGCACACAGCGTGTAGTCCCTTCAGGTCAAGGGTAAACTGTGTATCCCATACCATGCTAAAACAACCAGTAACCATGTAACATGGAGACAACACGGTGTTTAACCCATTTTACACTCCATGTACTCTAAAATTTCTAAAGTACACTTCACACACTGAGTCCCTAGGCATGTACTTCGGGATGGACAATGAAGGTAGTATACACCGTTTAGTCGGAACTAAACATCGTGTACTTTACTAAATTACAAAAAGTTAGAACTTTAATGTTTGTGTAATGTTTAGACCTACACATCATGTGTAAATTGTACTACAGGTTGTTATTATATGAATTGAAACGTCTTGTATTCCATATTTCATAAGAGTGAAATAGTATGAAAATATAATACATGTTGGGTAGATTAAAACAGGTATTCACCAGGATACCTTGAAGGTTAATTTTTGTAATAGGATTAGAATCTCAAGGAAATTCAGAAAATGATTAAGATATAATAATTGATTAATTAATGAAAATAATTAATTGATTCAAGCACAATTTATCTTAATAATAATGTTTAAAAAATTGAATTCTAGTTTTATTAAATGCACAACTCGTTGCATGTATGTGGGTGATCATGAGCTATACCAAGACCTTTGTAAGTGATTGGTTTCCTTTTAATTTATTTATTAAATTAGTTGTTGACCTATGAGTCATCTCTCCTGGTTAATATGTAGGGCCTGTGTTCCCATGGTTTCTTTTATTTAACCCCTTTTTACCTCTCACCTGCATGTGAGTTTAAAAATCATATGTAATGGACGGAGCTCCCAAGCTTTTGGAGGTGGTCCATGTTTGGAAGCAAGATGAAACCAACCCAAGGAGAGACAAAGGAGGATGGTGGAAAGCTATAAACCTGAAGGTGTTTCTCCCATAGGTCAGGGTTAGTTTATCAACTTCTAGATAGAGAAACCATTTTAAAAAAGGCTCATGATAATTCCCTTTACATTATTTTATTTCTATCACTTGCATGATTTTTCATTATGGATGTATTGTAACGATCACATAATTAATGAACTAATAAGCATGCAATACGGAACTAAAATAAACCAGGCTTGTGTGTAAATATTATAAATACATGATTAATCACTTAAGTAAGTTCTACTTAATATTAGCAATCATGTGATAAATATAATAAGGAAATTTTTGCATAATAGATAAAAATAACTCAACAAAATATTAATTCAGACTAATCCTTTCGCTACATGATTAAGGGAAAGACTCAATAAAAAAATGTGTTTGACCAACCCTTGTTAGGACACTTACATTTATACTACAATCCCTTAGGAAAGTTTTTGGGTTGAATTAACCATATTACATCAAGAGAAGTACCCTTGGAAGACGTTGTGTGATATTGGAGGTAGGTGTTGCGGAAATTCAAGTCAATATTTCAGGATTGGGAAGTCTACTCAACAGATAAAGGAGTTGCATGCCCGTAGTTGGCAAACACCTGCCTACCTAAATACTTTCAAATAGCTTGACCATCCCTTGTTGGGGTTATCAAAAGGTTAACATGGATCCTTTCCATTATAATTTCATAACAACTGGACATTCTGAGTTCAATGGTGAGTTCCATTAGGACTTAATAAAATAGAAGGAGACTTAATAAAATTAATTTTTTATTTCTCATAAAATGTAATCAATAAATTACTAATCATATAATATTTTAATTGTAGAATAAAATGAGAAGCTCATCAACCACACTATCCCTACGATCAATTCTAGATAAAGACAACATCCTCAACAGCAAAAATTTATAAGAATGGTTTAGATGCCTTCAGGTTATTCTACACCATGAACGGAAGTCTTACATGATAGATTCAGCATTACCTGATCTGCTTTCCCAAGAGGCAAGTTAAAAAAAGTTCTTGGTCTATGAGAAACATATGAATGATGTGGTTGATATAAAATGTTTCATGCTATCATCAATGTCTAGTTAGCTAATGAAGCCTCACAGAAATTTGGATGCCTATAGCATGCTCGAGAACCTCTGTGGTCTTTTCTAGGAGAATGCAAGACAAGAACGGTTTGATATCTCCAAAGAACTCTTTTGAAGTAATCATAGAGAAGGTTCTAAAACTGGGCCTCACGTAGTCAAGATCATTGTCTACATTGAGCACATGGAGGTTCTAGGGTTTTAACTCCCCAAAGAAGTGGGTATCGATCTCATTCATGCATCACTCCCACATAGCTTCTCCAGATTTGTTGTTGATTTCAATATGAACAACATTTAAAAGCCTCTATCTGATCTTATTATCCTTATTTTCCATGTGGAAAAAGATATGAATTATGAAAAGCCTTCTATCCTTATAGTGAATATGATGAAAGATATGTTGAAGAGTTTTAAGCCCAAATATTCTTCATGCTCTTCCAAAAAAAGAAGATCAAAGGCGAGTCAAGGGAATATGAAGTAGTTTGTTTCACATTTGGAAAGAAGGGCCACCAGAATAAGAACTTCGCCTAGCCTAAGAAGCAAAGAGAAGATTCAGGTGTGTTTTTTTATCAAATGAAATATATCAATTTCTACAAATTGGGTATTGGATACAGCTTGTGGTTCTCACATATGTATCCAAATTCAAGAACCAAGTAGATTAAGGATGATTGACTGAGGAGAGGTACATATATGAGTATCAAAGATATTTAGACTTGTTGATGTAGATTTCAGGGACTAACACTACACATTACCAACTAGGATGATCTCAGTGTTGAAGGTTTGTTATTATGTGTCATCTATTACAAAAAACATTTTGTTATATCCCGATTAGATATAGATGGATTTGTTTTCAAATAAGAAATGAATGTTTATTCTTTTACAAATATTGAATTTGTTTTGGTAGGGAACATTTATACAATGGTATTTACATTTGGATTACACAAACTAAGTAATGGAAATAAATAACAAAGATACTTCTCATGACTCATACCACACCCAACATTGGCATCACCATCTAGGTCATGTAAATGAGAAATTCTTGAAAAATTTACATCAAGATGGATATTTAGATTCTTTTGAACTAAAACCACTTGGCATATGTCATGCATGTTTACATTGAAAAATGAAAAAAAACCCCATTTAGTGGGAAAGGTGAAACGGCTAAAGAGATTCTTGAATTGGTTCATACCGATGAGTGTGGACCATTTTCAGTTGAAGAAAGGGGTGGGTACTCATACTTCATAAATTTTACTGATCATTTTAGTTGATATGAATATATTTAATTAATGAGGAATAAGTTAGATTCTATGGATAAATAATAAGAATGCAAGAATTAATTTGAGAGCAAGCTTGGTATGAAGATAATGAAACTCCGCTCATACCAATGTGGAGAATATCTTAATCAAGACATCATTGATTACTTACGGGAGTTTGGGATCCTATCCCAACTCACTCCTCCTTACTCACCCTAGTGGAATAGTGTGATCGAAATTAGGAACCACACCATGTTGGAGATGGTGAGATCAATGATGATTCAAGAAAGTATTCCATTATACTTTTGGGGATATGCGTTACAAACAACAGTGCACATACTAAACCATGTACCTAAAGAATCGATAAATGGTATTCCATATGAGTTTTGGAGTGGAAAGAAAGCCATGAAATTTAATTTACATGTTTGGGGAAGTGAATCGTTTGGTAAGGACTCTTTATGTAATAAAAGTGAACCTCGTGGCACAGGGGGTACCTTTATAGGATACCCTAAGGATACAAGGGGATATTGCCTATAAAACACCTTAGACTAAAAGTTTATAGTGTAGTGAAACATCATATTCCTTGAGATGGAACACATCTCCAAAAGTGATAGTGGGAGCGAGATAGACTTCAATGAAGTCAAGGCTCTAGGTACACAATAGTTGGTACATAAACAGATTCCGCAAAGCCTTTTGGAAGAAATAATTTTTCGAGAGACACAAGAACTACATAGGTGTACAAGAGAGGTTAGAGAACCAAGACTACATATTTTTCTAGTTACCAAGGATGGGGACTCATTAGTAGTTGATAATAATGATACTCTAACATATAAGGAAGTAGTAAGTGGAAGAGATGTTTTCATGTGGCACATATGTTGCCAAGTGTCAAGAAGCCATGAATTATGAAATGGATTCTATATTGAAAAACCAAGTCTCTATTTTCATAGATCATCTAGTTGATGTAAATCCTATTGGTTGAAAATGGGTATTCAAGAAAAAAATAGACATTGAAGGATAATTAAGTTCCTGTAAGGCATGACTAGTTTCAAAAGGGTTCTAGCATCATCCATAAATTAACTATGAAAAAAAAAATCACCAGTTTCAATGTTGAAATCCACCAGAATACGATTGTCCATTTCCACTTACCATGACTATGAGATTTGACAAATGGATGTCAAAATAGGCTCCATAATGGGAACCGTCGAGAAGATGTCTACATAACACAACCTGAAGGGTTTATGTCTCTAAAGGATGCCAATAAGTTATGCATGTTGCAAAAATCCTTTTTTGGATTAAACAAAGCATCCAAATCATGGAACATTTATTTTGAAGAATCCATAAAAAATTGGTTTTATCAAGAATGGAAGTGAGCCTTGTGTCTAAAAATAGTTTAGTGGGAGTGTAGTCATTTTCCTAATAGTATATGTTGATGGCATATTACTTATTGGAAATGAGATACCAGCCTTATTGTCTGTTATGGCATGGTTTAATCAATGATTCTATATGAAGTACTTGGTCTAGGAATCACATATTCTAGGGATAAATATCCGTCATGATTGGTCTAAGAGATTGTTGGACCTATGTTAAAGTAGATACATTGCCAAGATATTGAAGATATTTAGTATAGAACAATCCAAGAGGGGATTGTTGACAGTATCACATGGAATTAATCATTCTGTGAAAATATGTCCTAAAATACATGAGGAAAGAATGAGAATGGAAATTATTCCATACGAATAAACAAATGGTTCAGTCATGAATTACATGCCATGTACTAGACCAGATGTCGCCTACGCATTGAGTGTGGTAGGTAGATATCAAGCTAATCTATGTGGCCGCCATTGGATGGAATTCAAGACTATCTTAAAGTATAAGATTTGTACTAAGGATATGTTCCTAGTTTATGGAGGAGATGATGAACTAGTCATAATAAGATATGCATATTCTAGTTTCTAGACTGATGAAGATGACATGAAGTCACAAATAGTATAAATCATCACTTTGAATGGAGGTGGAGAGAGCTAGAAGAGATCAAAGTAGAGTGTGGTCACGTATTCTATAGAAGAGTCTAAGTATATTGTAGCTTTTGAGGTATTTAAAGATGAATTTTGGATTCTAAACTTTTTCCAGGAGCTGGATGTTATAACTAGTAGTAAATATCCTATCACACTATACTGTGATAATACTACAACTGTTTCTCTCGCAAAAGATCCAAGGTCACATCAACAGACGAATCACATACTTTGGAAGTATCATCTCTTGAGGTATCTTTATTAGAGAGGTGAAGTTTCATTGAGTATTATTTATATGAGATACAATGTGGCAGACCCCTTGACTAAACTCTTGACTCAACAGAAACATGGTCATCATGGGAAGTTTAGCGGATAGAAATTAATAGGCAGTTGGCTCTAGTCTATGTTGATGTTTGTAAGAGTTGGTGCCTTAGAACCAACTATTTGTACTTTTATTACATCAATATTTAATATATTTAAATATTAAACATATTTTTGCATATTTTTCATTGTTCTACTTGACCATAGTGTAATCATGTACCAGATTATTTGTCGCATTGACACGATCATAGCAGTTCCCCGCTATGATGAGAACCTTGAAGTGATATAAGAATATTATAAAATATAGTTCTATGGTTAGATGACAAAATATGATGGTACATATAGTATATTGATCATTGCGTGTGAGTAATTATAAGCATATGATACTTCTTCTCATGAAGTTCTCACTTGGTAATCTCTAAGACAATTTATTATGAGAACAAACCAGCTAGTATGATGTCCTCATGTTTTGGTGTCATCATATATTCATATTTGTAAGTGTGTTTAATAGTACTTAGACTTTAATATTATCATTAATACATTTCATGACCCATGCACATTGATTTACTGAAGAAAACTTTCATGCAGATAGATGGTGGGAAGTAGGGTATATTGGGTGTGTCACGAATGACATGTTATTAAAGGATAAGTTGAGGAAGGATTTGTCCCTTTCATTAATGGAAGTTAATATCTTGGCTCTTTGATTTAAATAGAACTTCCTCTTGAAATTCCTTGTCCATGGTGTAACTATGAGTTTATTTTTGGTAGTCAAAGAACAAAATATCAAGCATAAAGGTTGATGACACTATTATGAAACTAGCTTGATGAGATATTGAGATAAATGAACTATATTACACAGTGAGAGTTTGTATGTGGATGTCATTGTTACGGCTTTAAGTTCTTCATATTGGGTTATTCGACCTGTTTCTAGATAGTAGTCTTGGGGTTAAGGAAATCCTGCCTAATGCCAATGAGAAATAATCCTAGAGGGTCACACACTAAGTGTTTCTGGTGGTTTAGATTAAATTCTATTTTAATTTAATTAATTTAATAAATATTATTATCAAGATAGTAGAATAATTTTTTTCAAGTTAAAATTATTTCATAAATTAAATAAATATGTATTCATAAGATTATGAATAAATATATACTTATTTACTTTATTGAACATTTAATAAATAGTAATTTACTAGTTTGTAAATAAAATTTTTATTTTTGAGAATAAATTAATTATTTATTTATTTGGGTGTTCCCCAAATGGATTTTTTGTAACGCCCTGACCCTAGTTACCCAAAGTTGGTGCCTTATTACATATAATTGGCATGATCACAAGGAAATCATGTCTCGAAAGACCGATCAGTTTATTATTATTGGAAACAAGATTCATACATAAGTTTAACTTTACAACTTGAGAAGAAATAAAACACTAATTTAATCCATTAGAAACATTCAAGCCTCTTAGATTATGCCTGAAAGTCACTCATAACTAACTTCTTCATATCCTAGGAAAATGAAACATAAGAAATGGGTGAGCTCAAATGCTCAGTAAGGGTAAGCAATACAGTGGAAGATAACATAAATATTAAGCATGGTGAATAATTGAAAACTCATGCTTTAACAAATAATAAACATGAACACTTTTATGGAAGGAATATGATATGAGTAAATAATGGCATAATAAAACATAATCATTGGTATTATACTAGTCGAATGACCACATGAACCATCAATATTATTTTCATAATGAGGAAATGTATAATGCCGGACATTCCAAATCATTTTGTCAAGGCCTCAGCCAATAAGTCTAAAAATGATTAAGGCCTCGGCCAAAACCATATATAAAATTGGGAAAGGCCTCATTAAACT
Source organism: Viscum album (assembly GCA_963277665.1). NCBI lineage: Eukaryota > Viridiplantae > Streptophyta > Magnoliopsida > Santalales > Viscaceae > Viscum > Viscum album. Next base: position 920,854,036 of record OY728145.1, read on the forward strand.
CCACGTCTATTTGTCTCATTAAACCTACTAATGCATCGAGGAGCTATAGCAGTCTCCACCTGTCACTTACTAAGTCCAATACATTCCTCACATGAAAAGGTTGAAATATAACATAAACATTTGTATTTAAACTAGCATATGAAATGGCAATACTTTAACCATAAACCATTAATGGTATAAAAATAACACATCCACATCCAAACATGTCACGGAACCTTCAATAAAATATGGAATATTTGTATCATAATGAATTGACTTCAAACAAGTATAAAGCCCATAAAAGGATGTTGACATAGATGAAATAAAAACTATTTGAGAGAAATATCTCTTTTTTTTAAATCATTTAAAGTTACATAATTATAAAAGAAAACATTTCTTTTGAAAATATTCTTATAAGCTTGTAAGTGAAGCTTTGATGATGTTATAATGGTGTAAAATAGTTTCACCCACTGTATAAGTTAAAAAAACTATCTTACCTTAATTTTGTCGAAAAGGTCATAAGGTACCTTGTTTGGAAAACAAAGGAAAGATTCAATTCAAAACATATAAGGTAAAATAAAGTTATAAATGACTTTAACCCATATTCTAGTAAATAGTAAAAGTGTTTTGGAATACATTTTTAAGAAACATAGATGTGGATGATAAAGAGTTCCCATTAGATACTTACATAAAAACAACCTCGGATAATAAAGAGATGGTGAAATTAACCATTACCTTGTACTTTTCCATGGTCGAGGGTACGTTGACCACCTATGAAATAGTTAAATAATTTTATTAAATTATATATGAACCATATACAAAATTATATCATATATGATCTTATAATAATTCTTTGTTAATAATATTTTAGTATTATTGTCGTTTTGGGTGTTAACTGATTCATTTTCCTTTACATTCTTTGTTACGTGAGTCATGTTTTTCATGTATGGGATGTATCTTATTCATATCCAGAATTATATAAACTATATAAACATTATTTTTAAACATCAAATGAAAATTATTCTTCATGGTTATGATGGGGAATGAATCTCATCCCGTTCGTGGAGACGGTAATCCGTACGTACGCACGAGCAACAATATCATTCTTTTGATATTAAAAAAGTATGTAAATATATGGTATATAATATATACATAATAATTAACATGTTATATTTATTATTTACATCAATTATACATAATTATTATACCCATCTAAAAAATGTATTGAATAACAACAACACCACAACGTGGAGACAGTAAGTTGTACGTACGCACGTATGGTGAATTTGTCATTCATATGATGGATAGAATAATGAATATGTTTGTAACATTTTTATAATAACATCATAGTATATATAAGATGTTGGAGTTATTATTTTAGAATGGAAAAAACAAAGAAATAGAAAGTAGAAGAAGAAAAGAACTTGAAAGAGGTGATGAAATATTTACCTCTTCTTCTGTTTCTTCCTTTTTATTTGATCAAAATGGCTCCTTAGGTTGTCTTTGTAACTAATGTAAGGCCTCTAGGATTAATGGAGGATAGTTGGGAGGATATTGGGGTAGGGTTTAGTGGGGACAAATGGCTTTGAAGGTGTGAATTTGAGAGAATGGGAAGTTCGCTTTTATAAGAGGGGTGAGGGCACCTTAGGAAAAATTGAAATGTTATTTTATAATAAATTCATTTTTGGTTTATAATAGCTCAAAAATAAATTATTTAAAGTATAAGGTATGGATGAGTGTAATACCTCTCAACCAAAAGGTTTTATATAGGATTGGGTCACTATATTAACCTTATATTTTAGATTTAACTCTTAGTTAAATAGTTTGACATTTACCATGCCTCTTTGTATTTTTAAATTATATGGTTAATAAAAAAACAATAAACTTCCAAGAGAACCAGAAGTGATTCATTAATGATACAATTATTATTAAGTCTTTTGGAGAAACCTTATATTTTTAGGATTAGTATATCAACCAATAATATTGTATTGGTTTTAAAAACTCATTTATGTTAGTTTTGACATTATTTAATAATTGATTTTTGTTAAAGTCCAAAAAAATTATTACTTCGAACTAAAATCATAAGTTCAGTAATAACATGTCATATTAACCAAGAAAATTATTAGAACTCATCCAAAATCTTAAATTACATTTATTTTGATATTTATTATATCAATTATTTTAATATTTCATTATTAAGGTAATTAATACGTCATCATTGTGTCATAAATAAATTACATTATTTAATGTATAAAATTTATAAATAAAATTTCATTATATAGGAAATATTTTTATATTTATAATGAATATTTATAGTCAAATTTATCTTATGTATAACCCAATATTATAAATGTTTTAGTTATTAAACTTTGAATTTAACACTTTTAACTCTTCTTTGAATTAAATAATAATAAATGTCATAATCTAATCCAAGTGAACCTAAAGGATCATATTTTATTCATAAGTTTGTTTTGGTCTAATTACACTTATCCAATAGAATTGGGACATGTGTTAGGGTAAAAATAATATCATTTTTACCCTTAATTGCCCTATTTTCTTTTAACCGTGCTAAATAAAAGTAAAAAGTTACTATTCACAAAAAAAATTATTTTCATATTATTGAAACACATTTTTATTAACGATATCAACTGTGTCTCTCATATTTTTAAAATTCTAATCATAGAAGTGGAAAAATTATGTTTTATACAAATTTACAAATTTTCCTTGGAGGTGCGTAAAAGATGGTGAAAATTTCAATAAAATTTTATATATCTGATATTATTACAAAATGACTCCAATGAATTACATTGAACATATATATGTATTATGTATCAATTTTACCTAAAATAAATTTATATAAAATAATTAATTATTTAAATAAAAAGTCGGTTTTAAACAATTTCATTCTGTTTTTTCACTATTCATCAAAAAATGAATGTTTTTAGAAAAGTACCAAAAAATCACCCTAAGCTAATTTTGATATTCTGAATTCAAAAATGAAGTCCATTTTAAAAAATAAAGTTTATAAAATTTCAAATAGTGGGTATTACTATTCATAACGACTATTTTGATTGGTCACGGTGTGTTAGGTTCTCAAAGTTGTGTACAATGAAATATATTGAATTATTCAAAGGTAAATGTACCATGGAAGATTGGGGTGTTACATTCTCCCCTCCTTCAAATACTGTTTTCCAAGAAATTTCTAGAAAATTACTGCATAAAAAAGATTCGGGTGGTTCTTCATCATAAGTTCCTCGGGTTCCCACGTAGCCTCGTCCATCCTATGGTTTCTCCATAGAACTTTTATCAAACGAGTGGTCCAGTTTCTCAGCACTTATTCTCTGGTTTCAAGAATCTTGAAAGGCTCTTCGCAATAAGATATATCAGGTTCCAGTTCTAATTCCTCATATGTGAGTACACGCGTTGAGTCATGCATGTATTTTCTCAACAGTGATACATGGAAAATATCATGAACTTTGGAGAGACTTGGAGGCATTTCCAAACGGTAAGTTACTGCCCCAATTCTTTCTAAAATTTCGAAAGGTCCGATGTACCTGGGACACAATTTACCCTTCATACCAAATCGTATAATTCCTTTCCATAGAGATACCTTCAAGAAAACATGATCTCCTACCTAAAATTCCAAATCCTTCCTTCAGTTATCAGCATAGCTCTTCTACCTTCTTTGAGATGCTTTGATGTGGGTATGGATTACCTTCACCTTTTCCATTGTTTCCTCAACAAGTCCTGGGATGATGAGTTTTCTTTCACCAACATCATCCCAATAGGTTGGTGTGAGATATCTCTTTACATATAATGCTTCATATGTTTTCATCTGAATACATGAATGGAAGCTATTATTATAGTAAAATTCTACCAGAGGTAAATATTGATCCCACATACCTAGAAAGCCAAGTGAGCATGATCTCAACATGTCTTCTAAGATTTGGATAGTCCATTCTGATTGTCCATCAGTTTGAGGGTGGTAGGAAGTGCTCAAATTATGTTTAGTATTTCATGCTTTTTGAATACTTTTCCAGAATCTTGATGTAAAATGGGGATCATGAGCAGAAACAATCGATAGGGGTACTCCATGAAATCTTACATATTCATTAATATATAGTCTTGATAGACATACAAGTGGTAAATCTTCTCTTATTTCAAGGAAACGTGCTGACTTGTTAAGACGATCAACAATGACCCATATTTCATCATTCCTTCTAGCATTCTTTGGTAGTACCATGACAATGTCCATCGTAATATTATCTCATTTTCACTAAGGTATGGGAAGAGGTTTCATGACTCCTACAGGTTGTTTCCTTCCAACTTTCACTTGTTGAAAACCCATACATCTTGACACAAAATCAGCAATCTCCCTCTTCATGTTGTCCCACCAAAAAGGTTTCTTCAAATCTTTGTACATCTTAGTGCTACCAAGGTTTATAGAGAAATTAGAGCTATGAGCAACATCTAACAATTCTCTTTTCAGATCAGGTATATCGGGAACACATAGTCTCTTCCCACATTTCAAAATCCAGTATTCATATATGAAGTCACTCAATATCCCATCATTCACAGCTTTAATCTTCTTTTGAAACTCATCTTCATCGGTCTGAGAACTCTTTATCCTTTCTAGTAAAGATGGTTTGGTAACCGTTTGAAAAATCATTGATGTTTCACCTTCCATGGTTATTCCCATGTCCATATTTACTAGATCTATGTATATATGATCATATTCCACTCTCATATAGTTCAAAACACCATGATCCTATCTACTCAAAGCACTTTCCACCTTATTTTCCTTCCCCAGGTGGTAGTGTATAGTGCAATCATAATCCTCGATTAGTTCAAACCATCACATTTGCGTCATGTTGAGTTCTTTTTTGTGAGAAAATATAACTCAAACTCATGTGAACAGTATAAATCGCACATTTTTCACTATATAGATAATGTATCCATATCTTCAAAGTAATGATTATAGTTTCTAACTCAAGATCATGAGTAGGATAGTTTTGTTCATGAATTTTTAGCTGTCGTGATGCATAGGAAATAACTCTATCATTCTGCATAAGGAAAAAACCAAGTCATTTTTTTTGAAGCATCACTATAAATAACAAACCCATCATTCCCTAATGGTAGAGTCAAGATAGGAGCATTAACTAATCTTCTATTAAGTTCTTCAAAACATTCTTCACACTCTTTTGTCCAAACAAATTTAACCCCTTTAGGTGTGAGCTTTGTTAATGGGTAAGCCAACCGGGCAAAATTCTAGACGAAATGTCGATAATAACCTGCTAAACCAATAAAATTGTATACCTCAGTTATACTCGTCAGTGCTGGCCATTCTTGGATTACCTTGGTCTTTGAAGGATCAGTAGATATTCCATCCTTAGAGATAATATGTCCATGAAAAGAAATATCTAAAATCCAGAATTTTAATTTTCTAAACTTCCCATATAATTCATTTCTTCTAAGGGTTTTTAGAATGGTGTACAAGTGATTTTCATGATCTTCATAGCTTTTGGAGTATACCGGGATATCATTAATAAATACTACCAAAAATTTATCAAGATATTCCTTGAAAACTCTGTTCATTAGATCCATGAAAACAGAGGGTGCATTAGTCTGCCCAAAAGCATTAATCTAAACTTGTAATGCTCGTACCTGGTTCGAAATGATGTTTTCGGAATGAATTCCTTCTTCACACACAACTAATGATATCTAGGTCAAAGGTCAATATTTGAAAAATATTGAGCTCCATGATGTTGGTCATATAAATCATTAATGATAGGTAGGGGATACTTTTTCTTTATTGTTATAGCATTGATCTACATATAGTCAATGCACAACCTCATAGATCTGTCTTTCTTCTTAACAAAAAGGAGAGGGGCTCCTCATAGAGAAACACTAGGGAATATAAATCCCTTACTACTCAATTCCTATAGTTGTTTCTTTAGTTACACTAATTCTATAGTGGTAATTCTATAAGGGGTCTTTGATATGGGCCTTGAACCCAGAATTAAATCAATAGAAAACTCAATTTCTAGTTCTGGAGGATGTCCAGGTAAATCTTCTGGAAACACATCAACATATTATTTCACAATAGGTACCTCCTCTATTTGAACATTCTTTTCCTCACCCATAGTTATTTCATTTTCTTCCTCCCCAATAATTGAAATTTGTCGAGCTAATGGGGGTTGATCTAGATAAGAATCAGGTGGTGACGTTTCTGCTCTAAATATAAGGTACTCTTTATCACCATTGAAAATTGTAACCTCATTCTTCTTACAATAAATTTTCATATCATGGTCTGAAACCCAATACATTCTGAGGATTATATCAAATTCAATCATGGGTATGATGATGAGATCAGCAGATAAAGAACATTCGTCTGCCATAATGGGAACTGATTCACAAAAATGTGTTGCAATGATACTTCCCTTAGGACTTTTTACTGACAACTCCCTTGTTAAATCAAATTGTAAATATCTAATTTTCTTAGAAAAATAGGAAGATATGAAGCAATGCGATGATCTAGAACCAAATAATGCATTTGCTAAACTTGAGGAAACCATTAAACTACATGCTGCCACATCTTTCCGAGCATCAACCTCAGCAGTAGTGATAGCATAAGCTTGGCCTTGATCACTTGGACTTTTCTGAGGAAAGTTTCCCTGATGAATAGGAAATTCATTTGCATAATTTCCCATATCACTTCAATTCTATCATTGAACATTGGTTACTTTTTTCTTTGCTTTACAATCACCAGTAAGATGGCATTTCTGTCTACATTTGTAGGATACTCTTTTTCCTTTTAGACAGGCACCAGGGTGCTTCCTTCCATAATTATCACTGGGTGGAAATTCAATTCTTCCCTTCTTCTATATTTCCTTATTTATTTTCCCATAGTGTTTAGTAGATCTCTTCTTCTCTTACTTTTCTTTAAAGTCATAAGACATAGAGAATTCATTTTCTGTCTTGATAAGACATGAGACAATATCTTCGTAAGATGAGAAGGATTGCGATACTAATGCTCGATAGAGAAATGGTTTTAACCCCTAAAAGAAATGGTCAATCTTACTTCTTGAATTATGTATATAATCTTCAGAAATCCTTGATAATATTTTAAAGTTATCCTCATACTTTTCAACATTATCATCCTCCTTTTGCCTCAGACTCAAAAATTTCCATTCCATATCCGCTCGATGGTCACGAGGAAAGTATTTTTCTAAGAAGAGTTCTTTAAACTCCCTCCATTCCATACTGGATACTTTTTCATCTTCCTTTGTGTTTTGAATCAATGACCACCATTGATCAGCGTCTCCAGTGAGGCGATAAACTTCCATGACAATGTTTTCCATTTCTCTACTCCCCAAATCAAGAAATATTTTCTCTAAGGAATTTATTCATTGATCATCTACTAGTGGATTTGTACACCCATTGAATATTAGTGTTTGTTGCCTCATGAAGTTGTCTAACATTAATCCTCCATTTTACGGATCAGGGTGCTCCATACGGGTAAGGTTATTAATCATAACCTAAGTGAGTTGTCCCAGTACAGTGATATGACGATCAACACCAATTGTATCACCAGCTCTACTATAATTATCCTGAGTAGGAGATAAATCCCTACCTGGAGTACGTGCATTGATACAATTTTCATTCCTTCCACTAGGCGTCATTTTTATATAGTGGCATACACCATATTAGTTTATGAATCGCAATACATAATTCCAAACTTATATCATACTTAACATAAATTGAATAGTTTATGGATATAATCAATAATCATAAAATAAAATTCTTTGAGGAGGTATATACTAACAAATCCTTCATAATGGTTTATAAAGAAAATTTGGATTATCCTAAGCATATCCCCCAACAGTGTCATAACCAAGAGTGAAGTAAGGCCCATTGTCGTGTACCAGGATACCCCAGGTCAAGACTGAAACTCCTTGTTGGTGTTTTTCACTCCTAGTAACATCTGTGCCAAAGTCGCCTCTACCTTCTCGTACACAGACAGGGATATATTTCTCAGAAAATACACAAAATCTCTACATTACCCAAATTCTAGTATGTTCTTCTATACTAATCCTCAAAATCTATCTTAGGGTAATGTCCACTAATCAGAGTTTTTCTAAATCTAGTTTCCAAGGTTAGTAATAAACTTCCTTTGATACTAACTGTAATTCCCTGACCCCAGTTTCCCAGAGTTCGTGCATTATTACATATCATTCGCATGATCACAAAGAAATCATGTCCTGAAAGACCGCTCAGTTTAGTATTATTGGAAACAAGATTCATACATAAGTTCGAATTTACAACTTGAAAAGAAATACAACAATAATTTATTCCATTAGAAACATCCAAGCCTCTAAGATTATGCCTGCAAGTCACTCATAACTAACTTCTTTATATCTTATGAAAATGAAACATAAGTAAGGTGTGAGCTCAAATGCTCAGTAAGGGTAAGCAATACAGTGGAATATAACATAAATATTAAGCATGGTGAATAATTAAAAACTCATGACTTTACAAATAATAAACATGAAAACTTTTATGGAAGGAGTATGAGATGCATAAATAATTCCATAATAAAACATAATCAAGGGTATTCAACTAATCAAATGACCACATGAACCATAAATATTATTTTCATAATGAGTGAATGTATAATGTCGGACATTCTGAAACATTTTTTCAAGGCCTCGGACAAGATGTCTAAAAATGATTAAGTCCTCAGCCAAAACCATATGTGAAATTGGGAAAGGCCTTAGCCAATTCCACATCTAGTAGTCTCATGAAACCTACTAATGCATCGAGGATCTATAGCGGGTTCCACCCGTCACTTACTAAGTCCAATACATTTCTCATATGAAAAGGATTAAATATAACATAATCATTCATATTAAAACTAGCAGACGAAGTGTCAATACTTTAACCATAAACCTTGAATGGTATAAAAATAACACATCCATAGTCAGAAATATCTCAAAACCTTCAATACAATATGGAATATTTTTATCATAATGAATCGATTTCAAACAAGTTTAAAATCCATCAAAGGATGTTGACATAGATGAAATCAAAACTATTTGAGATAAATATCTCATTCTTTTTTTGAAATCATTTAAAGTTACATAATTACAAAATAAAACATTTATTCTAAAAATATTCTTATAAGATTTTTATGGAATCTTTGACGATGTTATAATGGAAAAAAATAGCTACACCCATTGTATAAGTAAAAAAACATTCTTACCTTAATTTTGTCGAAAAGGTCATAAGGTACCTTATTTGGAAAACGACAGAAAGATTCCTTTAAAAACATTTTATAAAAAGTCAAACAAGGGTATAAATGACTTTAACCCATAGTCTAGTAAATATTAAAATAAATGGATTAAATTTTCAAGAAACATGGATGTGGATGATAAAGAGGTCCCAGTAGATACTTACGTAAAAACAACCTTAGATAATACAGAGATTGCGAAATTAACCCTTACCGTGTACTTTTCCTTGGTCGAGGGTACGTTAACCTCTTGTATAATAGTCAATTCATTGTTATTAAATTATACAAGAACCATATACATAATTATGATATCATATATGATCTTTTAATAATGATTTGTTAATAATAGTTTAGTATTATTGTTGTTTCGGGTGTCAACTGATTCGTTTTCCTTTATATTCATTGTTACGTGAGTTGTGTTTTTCAGGGATGGAATTTATCTTATTCTTATCCAATAATAATATCATCTCTTTAAAAATTATTTTTAATCATCAAATTAAAATTATTCTTGAATGGTTACGATGGGGAATGAACCTCATCACGTTCGTGGAGACGATAACCCGTACATACACATGAGCGACAATATCATTCTTTTGATATTAAAATAGTATTTAAATAGATGGTATATTATATATAAATAATCATTAAAATTTTATATTTATTATTTACATTAATTATACATCATTGTTATACCCGTCTAAAAATAAGGTATTGAATAATAACTACACCACGACGTGGAGATGGTAAGTCGTACGTACACACGTTTGGTGACTTTGTCATTCATATGATGGATATAATAATGAATATGGTTATACCATTTTTATAATAACATAATAGTATATATAAGATACTGTATTTATTATTTTTAGAATGGAAACAATAAATAAAGAGGAAGTATAATAAGAAAAGAACTCGAAAGAGGTGATGAAATATTTACCTCTTCTTCGGGTTCCTCCATTTGATTTGATCAAAAGGACTCCTTAAGTTGTATTTATAACTAAAGTAAGGCCTCTAAGATTAATGGAGGATAATTGGGTGGATATTTCGGCTGGGTTTGGCTAATCCAAATGGCTTTGAAGGAATGAATTTTAGAGAAGGGGAAGTTCCCTTTTATAAGAGGGGTGAGGGACACCTTAGGAAAATATTGAAATATTATTTTATAATAAAATCATTCTTCAGTTTCTAATGTCTCAAAAATGAATTATTTAATGTCTTAGGTGGATATGGGTATAAACACTATCAAACTAAAGATTTTATATAGGTTTGGGTCATTATATTAACCTTATCGTTTAGATTTAACTCTTAGTTAAATAGTTTGACATTTCCCATGTCACTTTTTATTTTTATATTATATGGTTAATAAACTCACTATAAACTTCCAATAGAACCCCATGTGGTTCATTAATGATACACGTATCATTATATATGTTTCTTTTCTAAACTATATATTTTTAAAATTATAATATCATCTAATAATATTGTATTTGTTTTAAAAACTCATTTATGTCAGTTTTGACATTATTTAATAATTCATTTTTGTTAAAGACCTAAAAAACATATAACTTAGAAATAAATTTATATATTCAAAACTAACATGTCATATTAACCTAGAAAATTATTTTAATTCATAAAAATTCTTAAATAAAATTTATTTGGATATTTATTATATCAATTATTTTAATGTTTCATTATTAAGGTAATTACTTTGTTATCATTATGTCATAAATAAATTAAATTATTTAATGTATAAAAATTATAAATAAAATTTAATTATTTAGGAAATCTTTTTATATTTTTAATTAATATTTATATTTTAATTTATATTATGTATTGCCTTATATTATAGATGGTTTAGCTACTAAACTTTGAATTTAACACTTTTAACTCTTCTTTGAATTAAATATTAATAAGTGTCCTAATCTAATCCAAGTTGACATAAAGGATCATATTATATTCCTAAGGTTGTATTTGGTCGAATTAAATTTATCCAATAGAATTATGACACGTGTTAGGGTAATAATAATATCATTTTTACCCTTAATTACCCTATTTACTTTAAACTGTGGTAAATAAAAGTAAAAAGTTGATATTCACCCAAATTTATTTTCATCTTATTGAACCAAATTTTTCTTACTGGTATCAATCGTGTCTATCAGATTTCTGAAATTCCACTTACAGAAGAGGTAAAATTATGTTTTGTGGGAATTTGCAAATTTCCTAGGAGGTGGTTAAAAGACGGTGAAAAGTTTAATAAAATTTTATATATCTAATATTATTACAAAATGACTCCAACGAATTACATTGAATATATATAGGTATTATGTATCTATTTTTACCAAAAATAAATTTAAATAAAATAATTAATTATTTAAATAAAAAGAAGGTTTTTAACAATACCGTAGTGTTTTTCACTATTTATCAAAAATTGAAAGTTTTCCAAAAAAATACCAAAAATTCACCCTAAGCTCATTGTGATATTCCAAATTCAAAAATGAATTCCATTTTGAAGAATAAAATTTATAAAATTTCAAAAAGTGGGTATTACAATTCATAACTGCTAGTTTGATTGGTCGTGGTGTGTTAGAATCTCGAAGTTGCGTACAATGCAAGCTATTGCATTATTCAAAGGGAAACGTACTGTGGAATCATGGGGTGTTACAAGTTGAGTTCGATAAGACCAAGTTCAAGCCTCTAGTAAAATAATTATTATATAGATAGTAAATAATTATTTAATTTTTTGGTATAAAACTAAAAAATAATAATGTTGTTATAATTATGTGACACGGGACTTCATTTATGATTTTGTTTTGCACAAGTTGGCACACCACAAATAATTACGTAGTTATTGTTATTATGTTTCATGGGTTTTCTCTAAGGTTATGAATTTATTCAATTTATTTTTGAAATTAAATATTATAATTGAATCCTCATGTCAATAAATAGACAGGTACATCTATTGGGCCAGGTGGAGGAAACTGGTGATGCAAGAAAAATTACATGTCAGGAATTTTTTCTCAAATCCTCTCCTATCTCCTTCTCAAGAACGACAGATGTACCTAAATATTGAAGAACAGGTGATCACGATCAATCTACACAAGACATTATCTTTCCCACTCTAGCACCTGAAAAGAATGTGACGTCAATCAGAGACCATTAGAGCACATGAGGATCACTGCTAGAGGGATTCTGGTTTAAATCCTCGCACACACAACGAGAAAAACTGAAAGGGTCATCCCGGATTATCAACATCATCAATGAATAAAGTTCCAAAGAAACATGTATTTTATTTCTTTATATATTAAATTTAAATTAACTATAAACATGATGTGCAAGATCTTCTTGAAAGGTTTCAGGCCACTTCCTTCATTATATAAATCTTTGATTATATTAAGTGGATACTGGGGTTTATCATTGTATTGATCATGGAATAATCATTTATCAAGGTAAGAATTAATGTAGGGAACCAGACCAACCACATTTCTGTTGTGCCCGGAACCTATTGATTCTACATCTAGGAAGATTAATTTCTCTGGAAAATCTGTAATGACCAAGTCATAAGAAGATGCTTACCAACAACTAAAATAGAATCTATTATTCAATTTTTTTATACACTTACACGTGGAGACCACATTGGACCTAAAATAAAAACTATACAGGTATTATAATCTAGAATTTATTTGCCTATCATGTTTAAATAATCTCATCAGTATTGAATAAAAATGTAAAAAGTGTCAACTTTCTAGAAATATTTCAAAGAGAAAATATATTCCTAAAAACCCTTTATTTTTTATGAAGTCTTTGATGTATGGGGAATTGATTATATGGGCCCATTTTACATGTCTTGTGGGAAATATTATATTTTACTTTTTAATGATTATGTCTCTAAATGGGTAGATTCCAAGGATAGCAAGATTGATGATGCCAAAGTTGTGTGTGATTTTTTCAGGGTCAACATCTTTTGTAGGATTAGAATATCAAGGGCCATCATCAGTGACCAAGGTACACAATTTTTCTATAGAATAATAGAGGACATTCTTAAAAACAATATGGGGTTCACTAAAAGACATCTACACCTTACCATCCCCAGACGAATGGCCATATAGAACTGTCCAACTGGGAGATTAAAGGAATTCTAGAGAAAACAATCAAACCAAACCAAAATTTTGGGATCCAAAAAATTGAAGACACCTTATGGGAATATCATATTGCATACAAAACACCTATAGGTATGAGCCTCAACCAGTTGATTTATTAAAAATCTTATCATATACTGGTGGTATTTGAGCACCAAGAATATTGGGATACAAAAAGGTGCATTTGGATTTAGATAGTGCTCAATATGAGGGAAAAATTATTTATATGATCTATAAGAAATTATAATAGAATCCTTTTAAAATTCATGAATTTACAAAGAACAAACCCGAGTGGCCCATGAAAAATAGATTCAACCACTTTCCTTTCAAACAGGATATCAAATACTGATCTATAATTCAATATTAAAGATAATGAGAGGTCACATTTGTTCTCAATGGGAATAACCATTTATTATTATTAATGTCTCTCTTTTTGGTTCCATTTATATCAATAAATAATAGGAAGGAAACCCATTCACTTTAAATAGGAAAAGGATAGAAAACGCTCCCTGGAATTATACCTCAAGAACCAATGAATGAGATAAAACTTCTCTAAACCATATACTAATTTATTCTCAAGAGGTTGCTTCAATCCAATTACATTAAACAAAGTCACTTCTGGGAGGGAAACGGAGTTTTACTATTTTCATAGAATTTATTATTTACTTACCTCTTACAAAAACCCTTTGAGATTTAATGGAAGGGTTCTTACACTAGCATGAGTTGTTTTGATTTTATAGGACTATCAAGGAAGTCAAAAGGCAATCCCACGTAGTGTATGAAAAGTAATAAAGCTTCATTTCGATAGGGGTTTCACTTTTAATGTTTTAAACTCCCTATATATTTTATTTTCTAAAAACCCAGTTTTGAGATTTAAACTGAAATTTCATTCCCATTATTCAATTCATACCTTACTTTAATTATCTAAAATATATGAGTATCTTAGTAACCTTGTGATTCCATGTTCAATATTTAAATTATAATGATATCAAATAAGTTAAATTTAGAATTTTATAATTAAAGTGATGCATACATATTAAAATTTGAACTCATTATTTGAGGGAATTATTGATTCATGAAAATAAAATTTCTTCTTAATTTTTCAAACATACAATTCTAGACTATATTTGGATTGATTTTTTATTATTATTCATTCCATGAGTGATTTTCCTATATCAAATGTCCCATTCTCGAGAAAATATCTAGACTAATTACTTCTTATTTCTTCATGAGCATATTTCTTTTGTGATCTGGGGAAATTCCACTTACCATAACATCGATTGATACTTTTCAAAAATAATGGTTGGGAAAAAAATATTTGAAATTTTAGAGGCAACCTTTGATAATTCTTTATCCTTGAGACCACCATTACATAAATCCTTTTTTATCCAATAAAGACTATTAATGACCTTATTAATGATAATCCATGTTTCAAGCCATTATTTTTTCATTCCTACCCTATTAGTATTTTCATGATATTTTAAAGTTGAAGTTTGGGGGTTTTAGAAGTCATGGTAAAAGGAATGAAATTCAATGTAAGGGATGGGTTTTTATTGTGGGTAATAAGAATGTTTTTTAATTTATTAATTTTAATTTATTGTCTTCTACTCTTGAAAAACGAATTAAAAAAATATGAATGGGTTATCCCATGAAATAATAAAAAATCATAATTACTGTAATGATGATTTTTTTAACATATGTGGTTAGGTGGTGGATGGTAGATTAATTCTTATAATAACTTTCAAATAATAAAAATTATTTTAAAAGAAGGAAAACAATCATCAATGTGCACAAATCATTCATTATGTTTAATTTTGAACATGTACTTACATTGAGAATGGTAATTGGGAGTTTTCAAACATTAAATGGGATTATATCATTGTACTTTTACTTTTGTCATCATATATTATACTTTACAGATAAACGTCATCCTTGAGCCTTAATTTTTTAAAACATTAATTCCAACCAACCGTAAGCCACAGATTCATTTGAACCTTTATTACAAGTCTTTGTGGGTTTATATGTCTTTTTTCTTTACCACATGGAGAAAAGTGGTCCTTTACAATATTATGGATAATGTTCATGTTATCATGATATGAGAAAAACTCTATCTTAATTTGTAAAGTGAGTGATGAGAGAAAATATTCAAGGGTGAGATAAATTGTGATTTGTTATGTTTAATATTTATAAATTATGGAACTTGAATTAACAAAAGGATAATTTCCACCAATTCAAAATGGGAAAAGGTACAAAAATGTATTTGATTATTTCTTTGAAAATTGAAAAATTCAATTGATATTTTATGCATATTTTTGAAATTTTGATTTAACAATCATAGTCATTCTTTTTTAATATTTTGAGATTTGAAAATTGTAACATTGGTGCCCTTAGATTTTAAATATTGGTATTTTATGATTGGGTATAAACATTGTTTAATTGTGTGGGTATTTGAAACACTCATATTTTATGAATATTATTTATCTATTTTCTAATGATTTTTTTATTGATTTCAATAGATATTCCACTATAATAAATTTTTTATTAAAAAATTAAAAAATTATTAATGTACAACCAAAATTGATTTAAAGGTGGTTTTAAATGATTAATTTTTATTAAGAATATGTTTTGTAAATTTAATTTTTTTATTTTTCATAAAATTTTTAGGTGTTTGTTAAAAAAATTGGAACAACTAAAATTTACCCCTCAACAATGGGACAAACACTGTAACACCCCGAGATTTTATAAAAAATATTCTTTTAATTTCATTAATGTCTTGTGTTGTATGCTACACCAAGATTTCCTTGCGCTATACCCAACACCGTATTAGCTTTCAGTATATGCAACACTATTCTTGGATTGTGTTACACACAATTTTGATAATAGTTATTCTACGCAACATTGAGTATATATATATATATATATTCAATGTATAAATGAAATATGGTTGGATTATGTTATACAAAACAACAAAGGATTCTTGCACAACATGCAACCCTGACTTGGATTGCATTACACGCAAGTGCGACCTTCCGCGATAGCGTGTGTTGTACGTAATACCAAGTTTCGCTAAACAATGATATGCTATTAAAATATTATTAAAACTAGCCGTTATGAATAGTAATAACCACTTTTTGAAATTTTGTAAATTTTATTTTTCAAAATGGACTTCATTTTTGGATCCGGAATATCGAAATTAGCTTAGGGTAAAATTTTGGTACTTTTCGGATAACTTTCATTTTCTGATGAATAGTGAAAATTACTAAATTTTAATTAAAAACAACATTTTTAATCGAAATAATTAATAGTGATAAATTATTAATTTGAGTGGTTTTTAGTATATTTAGAATATATTTTTACAATTTAATACAATGTTTGTCATTGGATGTAATTTCACATTTAAACCAGACATAAACAAATGTCAATCTTTTGATAGTTATTATCTCTCAAAAACACGCTATTTGTTTTGACGACGGGAATTAATTTTTCAATTAAGTAATGCAACTGATATGTTTTGAATTTGGTAAAATAGACATCATTTTTCAGTTCATAATATCAAATTTAGCTTAGGCCTAATTTTTGGTATTTTTCTGGAAACTTTCATTTTTTGATGAATAGTGAAACCACTAAGTGGTAGTTAAAAAAATCAATTCTCAATAAACTTAATTTTACCGCTTCTGTGAGTGGAATTTCAAGAATCTGAGAGTCATGTTTGATGTCATTAAGTAAAATGTGGTTTAATGAGATGCAAAATAATTTTTGGTAAATAGTAACTTTTTACTTTTTTTACCACGGTTAAAAGTAAATAGGGTAATTAAGGGTAAATATGATATTATTATTACCCTAACACATGTCCTAATTCTATTGGATAAGTGTAATTAGACCTGAAATATCCTTAGGAATAAAATATGACCATTTAGGCCCACTTGGATTAAATTAGGACATTTATTATTAATTTATTTAAAGAAGGGTTAAAATAGTTAAAATCAAAGTTTAATACGTATATCATTTTTAATATAGGGCTATACATAAGATAAATTATACAATAAATATTAATTATAAATCTAAAAATATTTCCTACATAATGGTATTTTATTTGTAATTTTTAGACATTGCATAATTTAATTTATTTATGACACAAAGATGATGCAGTAATTATCTTATTAATGAAATATTGACATAATTGATGTTATAAATACCAAAATAAATGTAATTTTAGACTTTTTATGAATTCAACTAATTTTCTAGGTTAATATGACATGTTATTATTGATATAATTAACTTTTTTGCGAACTAAACAGTCTGTTATGATTTTCACAAAAATCAATTACTAAATAGTGTCAAAATTGACATAAAATAGTTTTTAAAACACATATTATATTATTAATTGTTATTTTATTCCTAAAAATATAAGGCTCGGCCAAATGACTTAGATAAGGTTATATATATTAATAATAAACAACTTGGGGTTTTTTTGGCTCCTTATAGTATGTTTATTAACCTTATAGTGTAAGAACACAAAAAGACACGGTAAAAGTAAAATTATCTAACTTAATGTTAAATCTAAATGATAAGGTTAATATAGGAACCTAAACTTGTATAAATTCTATTGTATGAGAGGATTTCTACCCATCCCTACCTTATCTTCGAAATAAATAAATTTGGAGCTATTTAAAACCGAATTTGGCTTTATAATAAAATAATATTTTTAGTTATTCCAAAGGTGCCCCTCTCCTCCCTTATAAAAGGGCACCTCCTCCCTCTCTTCCTCACACCACTTTGAGCCTTCAAGCTCGGCCAACCCCTGCCAAATTCTCTTATACACTTCACTAGAAACATACTATATGTCCTGGTCTTCTCCAAAGACCAATGTTAGTGCCCTAAGAGAAGGACTCAAAGAGGCGCTTCAAAGAAGAGGTAATGTCCGTTACCGATTCTTTCAACTTTATTTCTTCTTCCACTTCTTCTTCTTAGGTTGTTTCATTATGAAGTAATAAAATCAGTATCACTAATATGCTGATATGTTATTATAATTATTAAATGACCCTATTTCACCATCTATCCATCCTATGGAAAACGAAATCACCGCGTGTGCGTACATACGGAATACCGTCTCCACGCCGTGGTGTAATCTATTTTCTACGACCACCTTACTTGGATGGGTATAATGATGTACATAATAACTATATATTATTATTGTAAAGTGATATTTATTCTTAAAAATTATACATACACTCCAATACAATTCCACGATCATAAGAATGATATCATCGCTTTTGCGTACGTACGGACTACCGTCTCCACGACGCGATGAGATTCATTCTCCACATTAACAATTCATGAATGATTATAAAGTACATATAATAAGTAATCATGAAATATATTACATAATAATGATACTGTATTTATGTGTATATATATGTATGTTGTCTACTTAATTCCATTCAACTCAATAAGGAAACGAAAAGAGCGTTCATGCGTACGTACGGCCTACCGTCTCCATGAACGGTGTATTTCTTTCCATTTACTAATCTATTATATATATGTATATTCTTAATATATATTTTATATAAATCATGTTTTATATTCTGGAATTAATTAATCATGATCTAAGTAATCATATGAATAATTAAAAGTCAAAACACGGACGACAAATGAAACGATTTTACCCAAAATGCTCTTTAACATTGAATTTTCAAAAGAACGGGTAACATAAAGTCATAAGTGAACCATATATGATATCATAACAATGAGTATGATTCTGGAATAAGTCAATGATATTATTTAAATCATTATACATGAGGTTTGGATACTTACCAAGTAAATCAGACCTAAGGTAAGGGAAAATATCACAATCTCATTTTTATCCGAGATTGTTTATACCTTGGTATTTACTGGGGTTATGTTTATCATCCATGACCATGTTTTCTAAAAATGCTTTCATAAAATGTTTACCATTCTTCCATGGATGTTTAAAGTCATTTTTACACTTTATTGACTTTTTACCACATTGTATGAATGGAATATTTCCGTTGGTTACCATATAAGGTACTTTTTGACTTTTCCGACAAAAGTACGAGGAGAATTTTATTTTTAACTTATACGGAATGAACGGATTTTTACGGTTTCATAGCGCCTCATTTTCAAGAATATTACTCTACAAGTTTGCATTATTATTTTCAACAAAACCCTTATCTTTTTAAATTTCATGGAATTTTGTGAAAGGAAAATTATTTTTAAAGAAAAAAGGATATTTTCCTCAGGAATTCATTTCAACTGTTTTGTTAAAACTATTTTCCATATAAGATGACATTATTTAATTTGTGTATGTTTCAAGTAAAATGTCACTATGATTTAAATGGTTTCAATTTTCTTATGATGAAATGATATCAATGGTTTATGGATTATGTTATGATGGCATGATGTTTAAGAATCCCATTTTATTTCATGGGTTATGCTATGATGTATGATTTATGATTTTGTGGCACACAAAAGAATGATTTCATTATGAGATGGGTGGGACCTATATCTCCCTCCAATGCATTGGGAAAAGATTTATATATCATGAGATATACATGGCTGGAACGTCAAGTTAAACCGGTTCAGTAATACATGACTGGAACGAGGAGTGAACTCGATTCAGAAAGGGACTTTGTCCACTAATATGGTCTTGGTAGCAATGCCTTGGCTACTATGGAAATCATATCATGTGCTTAATGGTTTCCACAATTACATGTTTTATTCCCATGCTATTTTATCATTCTTAATGTTTCTTTGTGATATATTCCTTACGTACTTCCATGTTTTATGTCATTGCTCAAGCTTTTGATGTTTAAACATTATGTTCATGTTTTTAAGTTCAAATTTATATGGCATGTTTTATTTTATCCATGCTTACCCTTACTAAGAATTTGAGCTCACCCTTTTTATGTTTTCTTTTCCCCAGGATATAAGGAAAGGTTTTAGTTAAGAAAAAAAGGGGAAGATCTTTATGGGAGATGTTGAAGATCTTTCACCACGATTAGAAGATTACGTTCCAAGTTTCCAAAGACACTAAACTATTACGGTCCTTGTGTGTCTGTTTTTTTATGTATTAAGTATTCCTCTAAAGTAATGTAATGTCCATGTACATCTAGCTTCGGGTCTCTATAGTTGGTATCAGAGGAAAAGTTTAGTCAACCTTTGGAAACTAGGATGCGAAAATGTTGGTGAGATCCCTAGAGATATTTCTAAGGTATGTCTTGGGATGTCCCTATGGATAAGTATACGTATAGGATATAGTCCTAGAACTATGGTAATGATAATATATTAAACCAACGATGTTAGATATTGAAGTTACTCCCCCTTTATTCTGATTTTTTCCTCTCACACTATTCTTTTTGGGTTTTAGAAAATGGCTGGAAACTAGATGATTCATGATAATGGAGGATATGATGGACAATGGAATGATATTCATCATGAGTAACCAAATGAAAGGGGATTTGGAAGTCCAAACATCATTATTATTCCGAATCAGCAATCTCATAATATGATCAATAAAGTAAAATTTGGTAAGTTTCTTGACTCGGATAATAAGTGAAAGATGGAGTTTCATGATGATCATAGAGGAAAGAAAGTTCAATTTCCCCTATGTAAATCATGAGGGAAGAGGCATCAAGGAGAATGTTTCAAAGGAACTGGAAGATTCTTTGGGTGTGGAAAAGGACACAAATCCAGTAAGTGCAAAGGAAAAGGTTCAGTTAACAACAGGGATGAGGATAATGGTATTGCTATGACATCAACAATGGTTAAATGTTTTAAATGTGGAATGTATGGGCATTATGCAAACCAATTCCCTAAGGGAAAGTCTCATGAAGAGAATCAGTATGGTCTTATGGGTAGTATTTATGTTGATTATGATGAAGAGACTACAAATAGTATGTGAGATGAAAGAATTGTTGAAGCTCGGTCAATGGTTAAAGAATGTAGTGGAATGATTACATGTTTATAATGTGTAATGTTGTATAAGTAATCTCATGTTACTATGGAATAAAGAGACATCTAAGGATTGTTACACTATTGTCTTTACTTGAGTTTTGAAAGTGTATGATTAATGGTACCAGTATCCATGAAAGGTTATTCAGATATTTTTGGAATGTAGATGATATGCTCATAATGAAGGGATAAGGAGAAAATTAAATGTTTGATAGTATTCATGAGCTCATGACTGATATAAGGAAATATTTATATCATGGTTTGAGTATATAGAATTTTGGGTTTTTGGTATGTGGAATGAGTTAACTTTTGACAGCACTCATGTTTTTGCTAAGATTCAATGGGTATTCATTTTTCAAGAGAATACATGATTAAGGCCATATAATATTTGGAATGTGACCAACAAGACATATCTTATGATATATGGGGATCAATGATGGTATTAACATGCTTGTTATATGAAATCTCTGGTAATCATTTTCACTATATTATGAGAGTGGATTGCAGTATTATGGATAAGCCTAAAGATTGGAATGGATTATGTTGGACATAAGTTAGTATTTTTTAAGGATAGAAGTTTTTTCGATATTATTGATGGGATGTTATAGTAATGTAGTTCTAGAAAAAAGGACAACCTGCAGGATGGGTGACAGTCCATCGTGTCGGACAAGGCTGTGGGAATTGAACACACAACCGAAGTGCGACTAGCCTTTATCGTCTACCATTGGCCTACAGAAAGTCCATGGTTAGTAGAAACTAGTTTTATTTTATTAAGTACTATGATATATGAAGTATAAGTTCATTTTTTGGAACCATATACAATTAATCTAACCATAATATGGACTTATAACTTTTGCTAACCTTTTGTTTGAAACAGATGGAATGACCCATCATTCTATCACATGATCTGCTAACACGTCACGAATAACAAATTCAACTTCATTTCTTTAAGGGATGAAGGGGAAATTGTTCAATTCACGAACAATAGTGAAATTGTACCAAAATCATGTAAGTATTTCTTTTAATTCACCAACATTAGGAAAATGATCTTGAAAACCAAAAATGTTGTCCTAGTGCCCTTATATCTGATGAATCAGATGGTACCTTAGATCATCGAAAATCTATGGCTTTGTGATTGTTGGCTATTTCATTGTCATGTTCTCTACCACTCTCCATCAGAACTTGATGGTTAGATTTTTCTTCCATATCCATATTTTCACCTATGTTCTCCTACGTGGAAACCCAGTGATGAGTTAATTTGGGTAACTGTTACATTTCGTACTTTAGTTTTTAAATCCAAGTTTGGGTATTCCTTTTTATGATGTGGTTTTCTATTAAACAAACTTTTGATTAGTATACCATTTATAACCCCGATGAATTTCGAGGGCGAAATTCATTTTAAGGGGGGTAGAATGTAACACCCCGAGATTTTATGAAAAATATTCTTTTAATTTCATTAATGTCTTGTGTTGTATGCTACATCAATATTACCTTTCACTATATGAAACGCCGTATTAGTTTGCAGTATATGCAACACTATTCTTGGATCGTGTTACACACAATTCTGATAATAGTTATTCTACGCAACATTGTATATATATATATATATATATTCAATGTATAAATGAAATATGGTTTGATTATGTTATATGAAACAACGAAGGATTCTTGCACAACAAGAAACCCTGACTTGGCTTACATTACACGCAAGCGTGACCTTCTGCGATAGCGTGTGTTGTACGCAATACTGAGTTTCGCTAAACAATGATATGCTATTAAAATATTATTAAAACTATCCGTTATGAATAGTAATAACCACTTTTTTAAATTTTTTAAATTTTATTTTTTCAAAATGGACTTCATTTTTGGATCCGGAATATCGAAATTAGCTTAGGGTGAAATTTTGGTACTTTTCGGATAACTTTCATTTTTTGATGAATAGTGAAAATTACTAAATTTTAATTAAAAACAACCTTTTTAATAGAAATAATTAATAGTGATAAATTATTAATTTGAGGGGTTTTAAAGTATATTTAGAATATATTTTTATAATTTAATACAATTTTGGTCATTGGATGTAATTTCACATTTAAACCAGACAAAAACAAATGTCAATCTTTTGATAGTTATTATCTCTTAAAAACACGCTATTTGTTTTGACGATGGAAATTAATTTTTAAATTAAGTAATGAAACTGATATGTTTTGAATTTGGTAAAATAGACATCATTTTTCAGTTCATAATATCAAATATAGCTTATTCCTAATTTTTGATATTTTTCTGGAAACTTTCATTTTTTGATGAATAGTGAAACCACTAAGTGGTAGTTAAAAAATGAATTTTTCATAAAACATAATTTTACCGCTTCTGTGAGTGGAATTTCAAAAATCAGAGAGACACGGTTGATGTCAGTAAGTAAAATGTGGTTCAATGAGATGAAAATAATTTTGGGTAAATAGTAACTTTTTACTTTTTTTACCATGGATAAAAGTAAATAGGGTAATTAAGGGTAAACATGATATTATTATTACCCTAACACATGTCCTAATTCTATTGGATAAGTGTAATTCAACCAAAAATAACCTTAGGAATAAAATATGACCATTTAGGCCCACTTGGATTAGATTAGGACATTTATTATTAATTTATTTAAAGAAGGGTTAAAATAGTTAAAATCAAAGCTTAATAAGTATATCATTTTTAATATCAGGTTATACATAAGATAAATTCGACTATAAATATTCATTAGAAAGATAAAAATCTTTCCTATAAAATCTTATTTTATTTGTAATTTTTAAATGTTAAATAATTTAATTTATTTATGACACAAAGATGATGGAGTAATTATCCTATTAATGAAATATTGACATAATTGATGTTATAAATACCAAAATAAATGTAATTTTAGACTTTTTATGAATTCCACTAATTTTCTAGGTTAATATGACATGTTAGTATTGATATAATTAACTTTATTTCGAACTAATTAGCGTGTTATGATTTTCACAATAATCAATTACTAAATAGTGTCAAAATTGACATAAAATAGTTTTTAAAACAAATATTATATTATTAATTGTTATTTTATTCTTAAAAATATAAGGATCAGCCAAATGACTTATATACGGTTATATATATTAATAATAAACAACTTGGGGTTTGTTTGGCTTCTTATATTAAGTTTATTAACCTTATAGTGTAAGAATACAAAATGACACGGTAAAAGTAAAATTATCTAACTTAATTTGAAATCTAAATGATAAGGTTAATATAGGAACCTAAACTTTTCTAAATTCTATTGTATGAGAGGCTTTCGACCCATACCCACCTAAGCTTTGAAATAAATCAATTTGGGGCTATTTAAAACTGAATTTGGCTTTATAATAAAATAATATTTTTAGTTACTCAAAAGGTTCCCCTCTCCTCCCTTATAAAAGGGCACCTCCTCCCTCTCTTCCTCACACCACTTTGAGCCTTCATTCTCGGCCAAAACCTGCCAAATTCTCTTCTCCACTTCCCTAGAAACATCCTATAGGTCCTGGTCTTCTTCAAAGACCAATTTTAGTGCCCTAAGAGGAGGACTCAAAGAGGCGCTTCAAAGATGAGGTAATGTCTGTTACCGATTCTTTCAACTTTATTTCTTCTTCCACTTCTTCTTCTTAGGTTGTTTCATTATGAAGTAATAACATCAGTATCACTCATATACTGATATGTTATTATAAGTATGAAACAACCCTATTTCACCATCTATCCATCCTATGGAAAACGAAATCACCGCGCGTGCGTACGTACGGAATACCGTCTCCACATCGTGGTGTAATCTATTTTCCACCACCACATTACTTGGATGGGTATAATGGTGTACACTATAACTATATATGATTATTGTAAAGTGATATTGATTCTTAAAAATTATACATACACTCCAATACAATTCCACGATCATGAGAATGATATCATCGCTTATGCGTACGTACGGACTACCGTCTCCACGACGCGATGAGATTCATTCTCCACATTAACAATTCATGAATGATTATAAAGTATATATAATAAGTAATCATGAAATATATGACATAATAATGATACTGGATTTATTTGTATATATATGTATGTCATCTACTTAATTCCATTCAACTCAATAAGGAAATGAAAATAGCGTTCATGCGTATGTACGGCCTACCATCTCCATGAACAGTGTATTTCTTTCCATTTACTGATCTATTATATATATGTATATTCTGAATATATATTATAAATAAATCATGTTTTATATTCTGGAATTAATTAATCATGATCTAAGTAATCATATGAATAATTAGAAGTCAAAACACGGATGACAAATGAAACGATTTTACCCAAAACACTCTTTAACATTGAATTTACAAAAGAACGGGTAATATAAAGTCATAAGTGAACCATATATGATATCATAACAATGAGTATGATTCTGGAATAAGTCAATGATATTATTTAAATCATTATACAAGAGGTTCGAACACTTACGAAGCAAATCGGACCTAATGTAAGGGAAAATATCACAATCTCATTTTTATCCGAGATTGTTTATACCTTGGTATTAACTGGGGTTATGTTTATCATCTGTGACCATGTTTTCTAAAAATTCTTTCATAAAATGTTTACCATTATTCCAGGGATGTTTAAAGTCATTTTTACACTTCATTGACTTTTTACCACATTGTATGAATGGAATCTTTCCTGTGGTTACCATATAAGGAACTTTTTGACTTTTCCGACAAAAGTACGAGGAGAATGTTATTTTTAACTTATACGACATGAACGGATTTTTACGGTTTCATAACGCCTTATTTTCAAGACGCTTACTCTACAAGTTTTCATGATTATTTTCAACAAAACCATTATCTTTTAAAATTGCATGGAATTTTGTGAAAAGAAAATGGTTTTTAAAGAAAAAAGGATATTTTTCTTCAAGAATTCATTTCAAGTGTTTTGTTAAAACTATTTTCCATCTAAGATGACATTATTTCATATGTGTATGTTTCATGTAAAATGTCTCTATGATTTAAATGGTTTCAATTTTCTTATGATGAAATGATATGAATTGTTTTTTGATTATGTTATGATGGCATGATGTTTAAGAATCCCATTTTATTTCATGGGTTATGCTATGATGTATGATTTATGATTTTGTGGAACACAAAAGAATGATTTCATTATGAGATGGGTGGGACCTATATCTCCCTCCAATGCATTGGGTAAAAATTTATATCTCATGAGATAGACAAGGCCGAAACGGCAAGTTAAACCAGTTCAGTAATACAGGACTGGAACGAAGAGTGAACTCGATTCATAAAGGGACTTTATCCACTAAGATGGTCTTAGCAGCAATGGCTTGGCTACTATAGAAATCATATCATGTTCTTAATGGTTTCCACAATTACATGTTTTATTCCCATGCTATTTTATCATTCTTAATGTTTCTTTATGATCTATGCCTTACGTACTTCCATGTTTTATGTCATTGCTCAATATTTTGATGTTTAAACATTATGTTCATGTTTTTAAGTTCAAATGTATATGGCATGTTTTATTTTATCTATTCTTACCCTTACTGAGAATTTGAGCTCACCATTTTTATGTTTTCTTTTCCCCAGGATATAAATAACGGTTTTAGTTAAGAAAAAAGGGGAAGATCTTTATGGTAGATGTTGAAGATATTTCACCACGATTAGAAGATTACGTTCCATGTTTCCAAAGACACTAAACTATTACGGTCCTTGTGTGTCTGTTTTTGTTATGTATTAATTATTCCACTAAAGTAATGTAATGTCCATGTACGTCAAGCTTCGGGTCTCTACAAACACCACATAGCCTACCCAATTAGACTATCTTGCCATTAAGCCCAATGGAGGGCCTACATAAGTGGTAGGGTGGATAAAGGTAGGATAATATACTGAGAGGCATGTGGGAATATCTTGTGCAAGATACTACATTGACACATGGGGCATGTCTGTGCGGTGGTGGCAGGACAGCCTCGTTAGGACTAAGTAGTCTACAATAGTGGCAGGGGTCCTCCGACCTAATTATAACTTCATTGGTGGTCAGAGGATGTGGCTCGTTATTTAATAGAGTGTCTCCTCTATATATATTTAGATTTGTCATGGATTTTAATGGTATCATTCATTTTTTATTTGAATGGAGACATCTCACTTTAACTTATCAGACCCCCGACTAAATATTTCCAACCGGTTGATGTCACTATCACCACTCCATCATCATATAACCTCGATCTCAGTCCCCTTGAAATCTCAAGAACACGATCGCACACACTTATAAAGCCCATGGTTTCCTTGAATCACATCCAAGACCTCATATGAACCACTGAAATAGGATTTCAAGCACTCTTCGGCCACTATGGAGGCCAAAGGAGTAGAGGAAGAAGTCGAGTTCTAATGCCTCACATGCCGCCACTGGACCACTGCCTCTACTAAAACATTCCCATGCATGACTCCATTAAAATATATTCACCCATGCTGCTAATACATGCTTTCCATGAAAAATCCTCCATCTACTAATGATAATTTTTTTGGAACACCCGAAGTATTGGTGTGTTTCTTTTTGAGTTTTTACCACCTTGGGCCTTGAAGGAGACAAAATTTTCTATTCAAATATAAAAAAACTGGAAGACTTGAGTTGGTAAGCTGGAAAGGGAGAAAATTTTTGTGGTTTTGGATACCTATATAAGGAGAGGAGGTCTCAACAAAGGGGGATCACGACTGAAAAGTAAGGACAAATACTGGTTGAGGAGGGATCAACTACTGAAGCCTTGAAAGTAGAACAGGATAGGTTGTTGTGGAGTAGAAAAGGAGAGGCAGACCCTCTACCCCCATTTTGTCTACTCCCCATTTTTTTATCCACTTTATATTTCTTTTCATGCATTATTATACCTCTTCTTATTAAATTATCTTCCCTCAATGGTGTTTTATAATTATTTTTTGATTCTGTAAAGGATAGGGGACCCATTTTAGATGCTTGAGCCCTAAATTGTAGTAAAATCATATTTATTTTCTTATTTATTTAATGTTTATAAGTTTCATGATTTTTTAATTTAAATTATTTATGATTGTGGTTTTATTTAGTTATGAAATTATTAATTTCCTTATTAAGAGTTTTATTATCCGTCCTCTTAATTTTGGATCGCACTAATTGGTAGATCTAAAATCAAGTTGAGAAGTGTTTGGTGATTTTGAAACACATGAGAAGGTAAAGTGGACTGATATCAGTTTTTGGGAAATTTCAATAGTATATGTTTTATTGCCTAAATAATTCGAATAAGGCACATTATGAGGGTCACAAATTGATAAATTTTAATCAAGGGTGAATAAAATGGAAATGAATGTTTCCCTATTCATTTAATCATTTTATGGGAACACAAGACCCACATTTTTTATTAAATACTAGGATAGTAGTACAAAAAGGCAAACCTAACCCAAACCAAATCACATTCCTCTCTTCTGAATCTCACAACCCAAGTTTCATTAGATTCTATTCAGTGAAATCTTGTTTGTGTATTTACATTTTCACTTTATAAAACTATATTAAAACACTACTCTCTTGTGACGACTTCAGTTACTATGAATGCTACACCCCTGGGGGAAAATAAATTTCTTTTTCTACACCCCACGAAAAGTATGCATAATAAATTTGGTGATTAAGAGAAAAAAAATGGGAAGATAGGTACGGTGAAATATATTGTGATTATGATTAAACAATTATCATGACACATGATTAAAAAACAACATCGTAACCAACTCTCTCACTCACCAAAGAATAGAATAATATATGTTTTTTAGATCTTGGGTAGTGGAGACCATGGAGGGAGGAAATATTAATTTTCTTCACATCAAAAATGTGGAAAGAGACACCTTAAAGAATGTTTCAAAGGAATAGTTAATTGTTTTATGTCTATAAAATAAGATCATATATCAATTAATTGTCGAGGAAAATGATGATTTTGATAATAGGATATGAAGTTCATCCAAATGTACCATTTATGGTTCAAAGTTTTTTGTGTGGGGAAACTGGGAACAACCCAAGCTAATGACCTATTCCAAGGGCTATCTCCTATACCAAGGAATAAGCTATTTTGTGTCAATTGTTGAATTATAAGGATTGATGTACTTATATATAGTGATATGGGATAATTAACATTCAAGAAGTACATGGTATTGTATTACTGACCTAGAAATTGGATATTCATTTGATGACAAAGTGATTCAGGTCATCATTGATGAAGTTTTTTGCATTTCTGGATTGATTGAAATAGACTATTGTTTTATTTGAGTAATAAGGATTGATTTAATTATTTGTAAAAATATATGGTTTTGTGTGGGGATAACATAAAATTTTTTATATCATTATGGTTTTTTAATTTTAAAGTTTTAATAATTTTGTAGGCATTGATACCCATTTTGATGTTTTTAGTGATGATATTTTGAGGTGATTTAAAAAATTTACTGGGTTTAAAGAAGAATAATCTATTTAGGTTTCAATTAATCATTCGTTTAGTGTATGATTTTTATTTTCTATTGGATAATTTGATTTAGAAAATATTGATGGTTAAAAGTGAGTCATTAACAAGGTGATATTTTCAAAGAAATTTATTGTAGAGCTATTGATTAACTTTCACGTTAGTATATAAATTGGATTCATTATATTCTAGTGAAATTCACAGCATTATAATATTATATAGTGATTTATCATGGGGATTAATGAAATTATTGGGATGCTTTATTAGGTTGAAGTATATATAACTTTTATGTTTAACATGTGGTTTAACATGAAAGATTATTTGGGAAGAATGCAGTGAAATTTTTGGAATGTAATTTAAAAGGTATGAGATCACCTTTGAGGTAAAATTATTATTTAATATTGAATTTATTGAGTTTAACTGGGATGTTGGGTTAATTATTTGTGGAATAATATAAGTTGAATCTTTGGTGTTATTTTTAAAAAAATCAAGTAAAATTTATTATTTCTTTATATGAAGGATTATACATTTTAGATATTATATTACCGTGTGGTAACTATTTCATTTTTTTTAAAAATATAAAAATAATTTGGTTTTATTATTATCTTGTTATTGATTATGTGATCTATTTTAAGTTGATTTTAGTGCGTCAGACATGAAAAAATCATCTTGAAAACTCATCATTTGTAGAAATGATGGGATTGTTGTGGGAATTGATTAAAGGATAAAATTATAATTTTAAAGTAATTATATTTCCTTGTTTTCTTAGTATTTATGGTAAAGGAATTCCCCAAATCTTGGAAAAGGATATTGAAACTATAGTGCTACCCTATTATGATAATTTTTTATTAATCGATGATCTTTTCACCCATCATGGATTTATGCTTTTGTGGTGGTTAAGTTTCTCTTGGCCAGGATCTATATCACTCTATATTATCCCTTGGGTGTTATGTTTCTACCATGTGTCCATATTTTTACTTCCCAGTAATTTTTTATATTTTAAAACCTATTTTTGTATTATTTTTTCAGGCTTTCATATTCCCCTTTCTCTATTATTAAGATGACTTTTTATTTACTTTATTTAAGATGGGGGTTTTTTCAAAACGAAGTTTCCAAATTTGAAACCCTTTTTTAACAAGAACAAGTTCAAATTTGGATTAGGTAATTTATTGAAGGTGGATAATGTAACACCATGATATTATAAATGAATAATGTGTTCAATAGAATATAAAACATGTAAAACCAAGCATTAAGTGAACTGTAATACACTATTAAAATATTATTATTTAATGTTATTTTTATTACCTAGTTGTAGGATTTTTATGAATAAATAGGGTTAAACATATTATAGATAATATTTAATGTATTTATTACTAAAAAATAAGTACTAATCTCTAGTAAAATGGTTTTTATATTTCAAAAATAAAATTTATTACATTTTTTGTGTGGAAATTATAATTAATTTATAATAATTTTAGAAACTATATTTTATAATAAGAACATAGTTTTTGAAATCAACATATAAAAATTAACTTAGGGAGAAATTTTGGGAATTTTTTGAAATGATTTATTTTTAAATGAATTGTGAAACAAACAATTTTACAAATACTGTGATTTATTTTCATTAAATTATGTAATTTAAAACTCCCATTATATTTTGGGTGTAGTATTAAAGTAACATATGATTCATTTTATTCATAATAATCTAATTTTAATAAATAATTTTCATGGTTTTTATATAAGTTCATTTTTATGCTTAAAAATAATTTTTTATAAAATAGTGTTATACATTGAATTTTATGCATTTATATAAAAATTAATTTTTTAATCATAGATAAAATTAATATTTAAAAATAGATACAATATTTGTATATAGTAGGTTTAAATTTTATAATTAGGACCCTTTAATTTTTAGGCAATATGATTAGAAATCGTGGTAAAATTTATTACATCGGTTAAGGGTAAATCGGGTAATTAGGGATAAAAATAATGTGATTATGCATTAAAAACCCACCCAAAACATGCCTTTATTTGATTGTATGGGATTAATTTTTACATAGATATCCCAAATTCTAATATATTGCATTTTGAATCCATTTTACCTTAGTAATGAAATTTATATTATTTTAAGTAAAGTAAATTCCAAATTGTCACTCTCTTGATTTTAATTTATTTTATATATTAAATAAGGATAATAATATGTTATGAATTGATATAAAATTTTATTTTTAACATCATTAATTTTTTTTCATTTAATTTATTTTTAAATTTTAGTGATTGAATAATTAGCTTAAATACTTATTCAACACTAAAACCGTATTTATTAAATTAATATAAAAATAAAAAAAATTATTTTCAAAAAATAAAAATTAATACAATTTGGATTAATTATTATGGGTAATGAATTTTATAAATATATAGAACATAATATTTATTTTATGAAGGTTATATCTAAATTCAATCTCTGTCTTGATGTTTTTAAAGTAAAGTTAAATGAATAGTGTAAAAAATGACACTAGTAATATTTTATGAAAATGATATTATATTAAATTTGTTAAAAATAATAACAAAATTTAAATATAAAAAGGGTAGTACTATATGGTCTTAAATTTCATCCCTTATAAATTTATGAGACACTTTTTCTTTTATGGTAACTTTCATGGCTCCTGTAGTGTAAGAAACTTTATTATCACGATAATTGTCGAAAGTGTTATAGGGGTTTAAAACAAATAGATAAGGGTGAAAACATCACCTATAATTTTCCAAATTTTATT
Source organism: Viscum album (assembly GCA_963277665.1). NCBI lineage: Eukaryota > Viridiplantae > Streptophyta > Magnoliopsida > Santalales > Viscaceae > Viscum > Viscum album. Next base: position 920,886,694 of record OY728145.1, read on the forward strand.
ATATGATATGATTTGTATCCTACTCATATTATATTACATTTATATCAATTTGAATCCATTTGGACATGAAAAATAATTTATATTAATTTTATACTTTAAGAAATCCCATGAAAGAACATCCCCTCACATTGAGCAACCTAACTCAAAGAGACCCTAAAAACTTATCTTCCCAAAGTCTTTATCCAATTTCTAGTGTTTTTTTTATTTCTAAAATACCAACCATATATCCCTTATTAGGAGATATAATTGAAGTCAACCAAAGAAGTGGTTTTCATCAATACCAACTCTTCCAAATCATTATTTACTTTTACTTCATCTAAATCTATAGTACCCATTCTAAAATAATTACTCCAATATAATAAATATAAAAAAATGTTAATATTATTATGGGACAACAATTTCCCACCTCTTTTACGTCCTATGGAACGATAAAATATCACTCGTGTGTATGTGTGGCTTACCGTCTCCACATAGCTGTGTAATTCATTTTTCAACACCATTTTACTTGGATCGTTATAAAGATAGAAATAGTGAATATATATGATATTTATGAAATAATAATTTTTCTATAATTATAATATCATATCAAACCTCTTGCATTCTAATCTATTGTAAAATGATAACATCATTTGTGTGTATGTGTGTACTACCACCTGCATAAAGAGATGTGATCCATTTTCCATTTACAATTTACATAGATGGTTATAAGGATATATTTAATGAATATTTATTATATTTATATAATGGTTAAAATTATGGATATTATTAAATTATAAACAAATTTCAAGGATCATAACTTCCATGACAAAACATGCATGAGAAAATAATGCAGCTAACACCCAAAACAATGATAATAATGAAAGATTTCTAAAAAACGTGTGATAATATGTAATAAGAGGACCATATATTATATTATAAATATTAATATGGTTCTATTGGAAATTAATAACATGTCTAAAACCTTTATACATGAGGTTAAATCACATTAAACTAAGAGTAAATTCATGGTAAGGGGTTTCTTAACTCAATTTCTATTCATCGTATTGTACTTCTACTTCACTGAACTTTTTATCTAATTATTATGTATTAAATAACCTCTGATTATGTTATGTTTTATGTACACATTTTATTGTGGGTTTATACTTTTTACATATAATCATATCATTTATTAATTCTCACTTCAATGATACGAACATTGTATTGAGTTTATTAACTCAATTTCCATTCATTGGGTTATACTTCCACTTCATTGACTATGTTATGACATGATTATGTGTGATGTTACATTTGATTTAAATATGTTATATTTTTAAATTTTTTTATTTTAATTTTTTACACATAACAAATTCATTTATTAATTCTCTCTTCAATTATGTGATCTTTGTAAGGGATTTCATCACAATTTCCACTCCATTGAGACATATTTGGTATTATGCACTAGTTTATTCTAATGTGGTGTATATATATCCCCTTTGCGGTGTTAAAAAAATATTTATTCATGATTATTAAATCTCCATTTTCTTTTTACTAATTTGAGGGGTTTCTATTTAAAATTTACCAAAGAGGTAAGAATATATTTTACAATCTCAATTTTTGAAGATATCTTGTATTTTCATTGAATGAATCTTATAATCTATACTTCATAAACCCCATATGTTATTTTAACATTTTTATATTTAAAGATTTACCATTTCTTATTCCAACTTTTCCTATATTTGGAACTTGAAAATGAAAATAAAAATTTAAAAGAAAAGTCCAAATTTTTCCCTTTTTGATCAGGTATATTTTTCTTACATGTCCATATTTTTCAAAATTGTCTAATAAAATTACATTTTTATTTTTAAAAAGGAAATTTTAAGATCTCCATAAATTTTTAAAGGGGTTTAAATGAATATTTATAATTTTTTTATGGTTTTTTTGACATTTTTTATAAAAAGTCAAATGGAATGTTTTTTATCATTTACGGTGTTAATATATTTTTCTGCCTCCATAACCATTTTACACTTTTATCTTATTTTATGCATTTTCAATTATTTTAAAAATAAAACTCTATAATTAAATATTATTTTAATTTTTCACTTAAATTTTACTTATTTCTCTTAAGGAAATAATTTCATTCTAAAACCTATATTTTCAGTGAATTGATGGTTATATTTTATCTCTCACTAATTTTATTATTGTTAACTTTATCTTGAAACATTCCCATTATTTTGATAATTGTAAATAAAAGTTATATTAAATACCCATATTCATTATGTCATGGATATTATTATTTCCTAAATAGTGTACCATTTCTATATATGGTGTTTTACTTTGAATGTTATTTTATTGACTAAGGAAATATTGATATTTCATATTCTTTATTCAATATAGAAATTTATTGATAAGGCATATTAATTATAAATTAAATTAGTCATTCAATATATGAAGAATGCGTTGGAAATGTAATAACGGGTGGGGCTTAGAATTATATAGCCCCTCTATCCATAAACATGTATCATGAGACTAACCAATTGAATATCATTATTTAATTGGTTTTGGGGTGTATGTCTGCCCATATTACTACATTGATATTATCTATTGATCTGTTTCTTTCAAGAGTTATTGATTAAATTTCATGTTTTCCCAATTATTTACCTTTCCATATTGATTGTACCTTGTTTTCTCATAATAGTTTCTGGTTTACTTAACCCTTACTATGAATTTGAGCTCAACCTTAATTTTTTTTCCTTTCCCAAAGATTTGAAGAAGAAATATTTGAATGGGTTTAAAAGATTCCAAACATTTTATTTTTTATGTTTTAAAATTTATTTCCAATGTAAAATGGGAATCAAATATATATCTAATTATTAAAGACTACAAAAATGATCAATCCTTTTAGATGAGATCCCTAGTATCGTATTCTAATAAAATAAAGTAGGAACCATATTTGGGTTACTAGATTTGGGTTTGTTACATCTTTATTTTCATAATAAAAATTTAAAATATGGTGTTATTTACATTTATATGGGTCCAACATAGACTAAAGAATGTTAAAATATTATGTTATTTTATTTTCTATTTTCAGTCTTGAAGCATGCTCAACATGATCTACTGGTCATTTTTATCTACTATTTTAATAATAAAACATGATTTACATATAAAAATCATAACCACCAATATAAATCATTTTTTGTATGTTCATTCTCATAGACTGTCTCATAATGTTTTCCATAATAATTAGCATCAGATCCCTCTAATTCATAGTGATGGGTTCTATAAAATATGATTTAAATAAATTTTACGAGGGAAATGAATTCAATATATGAAAAAAATAACACTTTTTTATAAAAATAAGATTCTTAATACACTTTTTTTTTTAAAATAATGTTTCTACTATTTTGGTTGATTGGAAGTCCACTTTTACAAAAGAAAATTTCTTTATTGATGTCCTTCATAAATCTGATAGAATTATATTATTGTCTTTAGTCGATAAAGTTATTTTAGAAGTTGGTAATGATTCTATTGCTACTAAAATATGGTCCAAATGATAAGCCTTATACATGAGTAAATCATTAGTAGGAAGATTATATAATATTATGAGATTGTATACTTTTAAAATATTTCAGGAATCTTGAGTTTGGGAATGTATGGATGATTTTAATAGAATCTTATTCGATCGATTGAATTTTGATATCTAGATAGGTGATGAGGACCCAAATATTATTTTGATAATGTCACTAGATTAGTGTGTTTGATTTATTGATAACACTATAATGTGTGTTAGAGATACTTTTACAATCTAATAGGTTCAATCTTTATTTTTCGTCTAAGGAACATCATAAGTGAGGCTCTATTAAGAGAGAGGTTGAGGAATTATCTTATATAGAAAATAATGAACATAGGGGTGGGAGTAGATGTAACATTTATCCTAGTAATATTTTATTTTAGTCTAATAATAGGATTATTAAGTTTTATTAATTTAAAAAAGCTACACGCATTAAGAGAAAACAAGATGAACAATAATAAAGAAAATAATGAAAATTACTTATTTGTTGTTCTAGATTTTGACAGTACCAATGTGCTTAATGTCTGTGACCATGAAATTTATAGAGTGGGACCTTTATTCGAGATGTTCTTTTCACAAGTTTCACAAGATAGAGTACTTCACTGAGTTAAGAGAATTAAAGTCTATTGATGTACACTTAATCAATAATAAGAATTTCTATATCATGGGTATAGGTTCTAAATCTTTGGAACATCATGATGGGATGGTTAAAGCACACATAAAGAAAATAAATGATTATATGATGAATGGAACTCTCTTAAATAGATTATATGAGTTGGATGATAAAGCACACATAAAGAAACTAAATGATTTTCTTGTACCAGTTTTAATAATACTATGTTATGGTATAGATGTATTGGGAATGTGAATACCAAGGTCTTAGATGAACTGAATCAACTGGGGTTGTTAATTGATATAACTCCTACAAAAAATTATTTTGGTGAGAATTGTGTTTATGGTAAATCCAAGTGTGTCAGTTTCAATATATATACTTACCAAGAAATAAACCCCCTTGAGTATGTCAACTTTTATTTACAGGATCCATCTCAGACATCCAATCATAATAGAGGTTATTACATTATGAATTTAATTTAAGATTACTCACAAAAGGTTTTTATTTACATACTAAAACATAATTTAGATAATTTAAGACTTTTAATACCTAGAAAACAAGTGTTGAGTGTTAATTAGGTAGGAAGTTGATGAATCTTATGACTAATAATGGGTTGTAATATCTATCAAATGACATTGTTGAATTATGTAACCCTAAATGGGTTTTTAGAAACCATAATTTTATAAAAAATCCACAATATATTGGATTAGTCAAGCATAAAAATGTGACTATCCTGGAGAGGTTGAGATGCATGATCTCTCACTCTGCTTTGCCTCAGTCCTTTTGGGAAGAAGGTTCCTCTGTAAAAAATTGTCTCACGAATTGATTCCCTTATACTAGTAATTGTTTTACACACTTGAATAAATTTGGACAGATATATATCATATTCTAAAACACCTTATAGTTTTTGGATACACATTTTATTCTCAACATAATAATGATAAGATATAACCAAGGGCCATCAAGTGTATCTGTGTAGGATATATATCCAAAAGGTTATAAGGATTATATATTATGGATAAATAAACTTTGTTAAAAAAATTGAATCATTAGTCATGATTTGGTATTCTATGATGCAATATTTCTTAAAAAGAAGTATGTAGGGCCTAAAAAAATTGAACATCCCAACCCTTAGGATTTGAGGTTCCTCTGGAATCTTAAGACCAATCTAGACCTAAAATTATCTCCACTGATACACTCCCTTAGGCTCAAGTTGATCCTGATTCATGCCTTGAATCATAGATAGGGGAGATTATAATAACACGGGAAATAACTTCATCATATATTTTTAATATTAAATTAATATTATTCTCCCATGTTTGCTAATTTCTATAAATATTAATAGTTTTGGAATTAAACTGTCATTTTTTTATTTTTGTAAAATATTTTCCAAAGAGAAAAAATTATGTGAATAATTCATATATTTTATTTCAAAGATAAAATGAATGTATTGAATTTGATTTTTCTTTTTTCTAGTATTTTAAGGTGGGTTTTCAAGTTTTGAAGTGTTTTAATAACTTTAGATAAGATTATGTTTTTATGAAGGTGGCTGAAAATGGAAAAGTAAGTGAATGTAGGTGTCATTTGGCTCCATCCAGGTGTCATTAGAGTTGATAATATGTGTCAAGCCACAATACCAGAAGTCTAAAAATAAGTGAATGAAGAAGAGAAATTTTTGGAATCTTCCCAGTGTATGTATGATCTACCTCTACGTGCATATCAATTGCATGAGTGTTGCTACCATCTAATGAGATTATGTGTGAAGATATTGGGTGTAAGATTCCTTTGGCTCATTATAGGTGTCATTGTTTACCTACATCGGTATTAATCCACTTGCATAGGTTACATTCCAACCTTCAAAAAATTTGGATGAATGTTGAAAAAAATTATAAAATGAGGGGTTCATTTTGACTTTGAGTTGATGTTCTAAGGTACCATGTTAGTGAAGGTTTTTGTTATACCTAAAGAACAGGTGGTGGGATATAAATCGAAAATTAATTTGACTTAGAGTTTCATAAAAACCCATAAATGGTCTTTTCACGTTAAATTTATAAATAATTTATTTATGAATCAAAGAAATGGTTACCTAATATTAGGAACTTTCTAAGATGATGTTTTTTATCTTCCAAAAAAACCCTTCTCGGATTAATTTCATCATGTTAGGATGATCCAAGTTTAGAATCCCTCTAATGATGATCCACACATGATCCTTTGATCTCGAAGAGACACCAATTAATTTCATAGTACTAGCAGAATGAATCAATTGTATTACATTTTTATTGTCGATCACTTTCTATTCCTTCAAGATAGAAGCAATCTCTCCCTCTTACTTCTCATTATTGAGTGAAATATTGGAGGAATGGATAATGAATTATGTTATGCTCAATGATTCACAAATCTCGATTAACCCTACACAATAGACATAACCAATTATTTATAGACCTAGGGTTTAGGTTAAAATATTATTTTATTATCCACCATCCCTTAAATAATATTTTAATATTTAACAAACCCCATGCCATATAATAATACTATTAATATTACTATTATTATTATATTATGTTATTCTCTAACTTGTGCAATATTAAATATTATTTTACCAACTTCTAAATTAATATTAAAAACCAAAAGTGATCATCCTCTGCTTGAACTCCTTAGTACTTATTGAATACTCAAAAAAATTTATTCATAAATAAATATCTTATTCACAATATAAGGAATAAATATCGATTAAAATATTCAATAAAAAAGTAAATATTATATTAAAAATAAAGTGAACAAATATTTACTATATATTCCCTTAATAAAATAAATTATTTATTAATAAATAAATATTTATTTATTACCTTGTGAACATTATAGATCATCAAAACATTAGTAAAATTATACCTTGGTCTTGAGATTAATATCTATTCCCTTAATTAAATTCACAGAGAACGTAAATGATATAAATGAACACTTAGTGTGTGACCCTAAAGTATTCTATCTCATTGGTATTAGGAAGGATTTCCGAAATTATTAAATAAATTTATAAAAATGGGTCAAGTCACCCAAGATAAAGAGATTAAGGTTGCAAAAATGATAACCACATATGAATGATCACTTTGAAATATAATCTCTTTGTCTTAATATGTCATCAAGCATGTTGCAAATATGTTTCATCTACCTGTATTCTTAGCTTGTATTTCATTGATTATCTTAAAAAATTTCATTATACCATGAAAATATAATTTATATAAGAATTATATTTCAATCAAATAATCGGGATATAAAATTTTACAATGATGGAATTGGAAATCCTTGATTGACTTATTATTAATAATATGTCATTCATTATGCTCTCGACGTATCCAAATTTTTCATGAATTGTTATTGACATGGTTTTAAAAAATAAATATAAGTGAGATATTCTTAACAGGTTTTAATATTAATAATAAATTCTAAGGACCATAACACATTATCATAGCTAAAATCATCTAATGACCCCAAAACATACTGTATTCCTAAAGTCAAGTTTAGTTTCATAATCTTACATCTTAGAGATTACCAAGTGTAAACATGATAGAAAGAACCCTCATCATCTTATGAGTAATTTCACCTGATAGTCTGTGTACTATGTTTCCTGTCATATTACATTATCAAAATATAGAACTATATTTAAGATATATCATCATACCATCTCAAGGTTCATATTGTAGTGGGGACTGCCATGACCTTATCATTGTGATAGATACATTAGGACATTATCACATAAATTTATGTTGAATATCAATCAATATGTTATAAGATATTTATATAAATATTCAGTTATTTGAATATTCATGTAATTAAAAGTACAAGGTGCTCGGTACAAGGGCACAAATTTCAATAAACTCCCACTTTCTCTAGAGACAACTGCTAATGACCGGTTAATACCTACATGTAAAACATTATTCTGATGAGTTTAGATATAGTTTCTAGGACTAACATGTTTCCATGGATAGGGTCGGTTAATACACATGTCTTTATTGTGAATCCATTTAATAAAACATTAATATATTGAGAAAATATCTCAAGTAATGACATAAACTAGTGTGCACCTCTTGTCCCAATGTCATAATCCTTACATTCTGACTAAATACACATTTAAAAATTATCATAAAATGATAATTATCTACCTTTTGGAATAACCCAAAACCAGAATAGGATGTTTCTAAACCACTTATTAAGATTCATAGTAAGCCACAACATACTCAGATATTGTATATATGGAAACCACTAGGATTAATAACTCTTTCTTGAATATCATTATAGCCTTATCAGTGACAATAGATCAAATTGAACTAAATATAGATAAGTGTTCAATTCTCTTGATCACTAGTACTCCCACTTATCCAGACACTATGAACTCATCCAATTCTTCATTTCCAAGTATCTTCATATAGTTGTAACTGAAAGTCTATGCAAGCATGTTGGGTCAACTTGATATTTTTCCATTATGGTTTATGCATCTTTAATATAAAATTTTGGAATATACCATGTCACATTATATGAATTCCTAGCACTTAAGATTTTGAAATTATTTTAATCTCCATAATATCTTCCTATGCCCACGCATGTTCTACTAGAAGGATTATATACAATTAAAAACTCATTCCTGGCTTATTTCAACTTATATTTTTTAATACATTGTTAATATATATTCTATGACTAGATTTATCAAACCCATGAATCTATTTTAAAGATATTATTCCCTTGAACATGGTATCTATTTTTATTCATACTTAGAGAAATCCCATCCATTGGTCTTAACAAGAAAGTAAGAAATAAAATTTGTTTTCTACATGTTATCAATATATCTATCTCTAAATCTTAAATCACTCCCACTAACCAGTTAAAGACACATTCCTCTCTTTCATTTCTAAATGAATATTATATTATTATTATGAATTATTTATTTATAAATAAATTTATTTAATTAATATATCTTATTGGAATTTATTAAAATCACCGACCCCTTTTAGTTATGTATAGCAGACATATACCATTAGGTCTCCTTTTTTAATGTCATATAGATATTTTCCATAAGTATTTCTCTAAATGAGGTGGCCTTGACAATCAATATCCCAATATGACAATGATAGAAATATTCTTTGACAAGTAAAATTCAAAAATTATTTTAGTCATGATAAATGGTGTGTAAGTATCTTCATTGACTAAACCTTTCAAAAATCAATCAAGATATATTGGTAACTTTTTGTACGATCCTTGTTCAGTTTTTCTTTAATACTCAGTATCAGTATCAAGTCCTTGAAACATTCAAAATACAGATTCCCCGAATCTTGATACATGGAGTCCATTAAATTAATTCATACATACTTTAAACCTTATCATGTTACCATTCACTAATTCTTTATAGGAATATTTATTTTGAAGGAACAATATATGTATCACCCATCATAAAGAATATAAACCACCATTTTGGTAATATATTCCTACACAATATATTTCATTGGAACTAATCCCCCTACTAAGCTTTGTGGAGTCTACTATTCAAATACTAACTCAGGTACATCCATATCCTTAACCCATAGAAGTTATTTTTCCTATAATTATATTCCAATAGAAAGGATTCCTTTATGGAAATATATTCAATCTTGATTACATGTTAATATCCTCAGTGGAGTCTATTATTCCCATACCAACTCATGTAAAACAAGAGCCTTACAACGATCATGAAATTCTGTATATAAAAAAGATTCAGTTATGGATAACCTTTAATCAATATAAATGATAAATTATTACTTGGATAAGATGTTCTCCAACAAAATTACTCATAGATTCTGTAACCTATACCAAATAGGCTCTTTTACTTTACTCATCTTTTCTATTATTTCAGCATGAAATATCATGAAGTATATAAAGTTTCCTTCAGTTTTAGAGTAGTTCACATGGATATATTTAACAACCTGTTAAATTTTTGTGATATAACTTTATTTATAAAGGTTTTTTATAAAATATGGAAAGTAATTATTTTATATATATATAATCATATATCAATTAAGAAAAAATAAATTAAAAGGAATAAACAAGTTAAATACTTTTAGTTTTATTTGAAGATTAATTATATTTCCACAATCAGGTAAGATTCTTATATTTTATATTCATCATCCTTTTCAATGGATATTTCAAATGCAATAGTTACTGAAAAAATTGTTTAGTATTAAAGTACCATAACAACATTTATTCCAAAAATGAAATAATATTTTATTATGTCATTCTGGAAACTAAGATAAATGTTTTGGTAACACTTATAAAAAACACAACTCAATCCATTTGGAAATAAGAAATAGTGATCTCCCCTTGACTAATATAGGAATTACCTTTATTATCTTCTTTTAGGGTTCCTGTATAACTTTTATATTCTATCTTATTTTCTTTATTTAAATACATGTATATTATAAGCATATTGTATTTCATAGATAAGAAGTGAATAGAAATTTGATGAGCATAACTGAAGTGGATGAAACTTCTTTCTACTTAAATTCATTTCTATTTTTTTCAGTGTCCATTCTTTCACAAAAGAAGAAAATATCCACCTTTACATTCTTATTCCTTTGAATCTTTGTCTCTTTGAACAACCCCATAAATGAACTTTCATATTAAAATTATCCAGGGGATATTTATCCTTGTATTCTAAAATTTTCACCAAAATGGGGTGGAAACAACTTTCAACCAATCCTTATCCACTTGGTGATGTATGGAAAAAAATTGATCAAATAATATATTTCATTTATTTGGTCTTGGAAAAATAAAAAAAATATTGGTGGTAAGGATAATTACTTAATATTAATGGATAATTTGTTATGAAAGTAGAATCCCAATTTCACTAATAAAGAAATATAACAAATCTTTTTGATATCATCATAAGTAGTTAGATTTCCTTCTTCTAATTTACACATATATAGTACATTAACAAACTTATTTATTTCTTGCATACACCTCTATTTGTCAAGATAATAGATATGAAATATTATGGTGTAAGAATCCATGCCTTTGTTCTAATAATCAATACTCTAAACATAGCTAATAATATAATATATCATATATAACAAGCATGCACAACATATCTTTAGCAAGAATCCGTTTCAATTTTTCACACTTTTTGTGGTGAAATAATAAGAATAGATAATTCCCACACATAAAAAAAACTTTTTTATAATAATGAATCACCTAACCGATTCTACCATATCTAGAAATTTGTATCCATAAGGAAAAACCTAGAGTTAAAGAATTATCTCACTATATTCATGTATTTTCTTCTATTCTCTGCAATAATTAAAATATATTACTAGTGATTTACATGATTACTAATTATGTGAGGCATAATATGTTTAATTTTATTAAAACTCCCACAAATTTATTAATTCTCAATGGCCCTCACCATTGAACATAGAATATCTTGTCACTTGACAAATTTTGGCCACACAGATTTATATTTCCCTTCTTCATGATCCATAATTTGGCCATGAAATCCATAAGAACGTATTCATATAGGAGGTGTTTCCAACGGTGGGCTTTTAGTTCCTTGATCCATTGAGTAGACTCCACAATCCATAAATCCCTACTTGGATAACCTCAAAAGTTTCCTTTAAATTTGTTTTATATGATGCAAGAAATAAATTAAATACATTTTTGGTTAAGTCAACCAAAAATCCTCATGAGAACTCCCTAATAAAATAAATTTTCCATATTTTGGCTATGTAAACACTTTGTTTTATGGTTTTATTCCCAATCAATTAATGGAAGGTCAAGACTGACATAATATATAGTTAAGGGATTTAAAATTATTATACATAAATTTTATCTTTTTTTACCCTTTGCATGTATTGTTAATATTATGTTTATTTTACTTAATTAATTAAAAATGTTTTATAAAACATTTACACATGACCTATTTATTTATATTCTATATTTCCACATTAATCCATTTATTTTTGTGATCACAACATTTTATCCATAAAATAAATAATACTTAACATATAAATAAATAAATAAATTACCTAATCATGATCTTATTTAAGGGTTGATTTATTGAGTAGACAATAAATCAACCTTTTACATTGGGGAAATAACTCAATGTGACGGCCTTCGCATGAATTGAAACATTCCACATGTCCACCTGTGTAATGTCTAGGTTAGAAACATCTTGATTTTTTCTTCAACTGAATCCACATACTTAGGGATACTCCATTTATTACATTTATTTATTACTCACATATAGAAGAGGGGAACTAAAGGATTGGTTATGTGGAATTACATAAATAGCTATGGACTCGCATGTCCTACATAATAAATAATGGAGGGATTAATCGTAGAACATCATAATTAACTTAATAATTAATAATTTCCAACACAAGTAATAAACTAAATAAATAAAACACATACATAGGCCTTAATAAATCTAATGAATCGTCAAGAACATGCAAAAAACATGTAAAAGTAAAACCAATTACCATTCATTTCATATTCATTCTTTATTATTAAGATAAACACACTTTAATTAATTAATTAATTAATTAATTACTTCCATTTTATCTTAATGACTATATGATTTCACTTTAAGATACCCATCATTAAGGAAATAATGGAAAATAAATGATTGGACTAAAAATTATAGCTAACTATAATAAGTTAATTGATAATTCAACAATTATTTAAAATCATTATTAAATTTTCAAACTAAATAGGTTTTGATCAATATAATAATGTTGTAATGCTTGGATTATCAATTTAATATAATTTTAATTCATTACTTTATTATGAAACTACATGGTGTTTACTTATGATCTACATGCAAGGTATCTTGATTGTTTTGTAATGGGTTACATGCATGGGGATTTTTCATGTTCCTCGGCTCGACCACATAGTGTGAACAATCCAACTACATGTCATGTGTCAGTCTTTCGGTATGTCTGCTTGAATCACCAAAAGACTCGCTGTGTTCTTCCAATTCATAACCACGTGATGTGTACACCATATACATGATGTATTTTCCACTTTTCATGTGTCTTCTTGACTTGTTGAATTGCATGGTGTGTATTTTGGATTTGGGAAATAATAAACCACATGGAATGTACAAGCTAGCTACACACTGTGCATGTCATTATTACTTTAGGATGTTAGTTTCACACAGTTTTTACCATGTTTATAACCACAGAGGATGTGAAAATTTCTCTTCTAACCCTTGTAGACTACACAATGTATATATCATCTACACATCATGTAATCTAACAAGATGTGTGTAAATTTGGCCTATTTTACATGTGGTGTGAAATAAATGCACCATGTGTAGTTTTTTTCTGGAATGCCATGTATCTCATAGAACATCTAGATATAGTGAGCTTGGGTGCACGACATGAACTTAGAAAACCAGTCGTGTAACCCAATATCACTTTCCAGAAATCATTGAACTCCTCAAAGAAATCTTCGATCATTGTTCATTTGTTCTTATACCTTTAAGAAATAAAATCATGAATGATGAAAATTAAAATTTCAGTATCATTTTAATTTAAATAAAATTAAACAATGAATAGTATAGAAATTAAATATCTTACCACTAATGTGTATATAGATCAACAGTAAAATAAATAATTATAAATTTTAAATGTGACCCATTAAAACTACTTGAAGGATCCAGGTGTAGCTGAAGCTCTAGTAGTGGTCAATAAATAAAAAACTAATTTGACTTAGAGTAGTGAGAAAAATAATAGAGTATATTTGAACATTAAATTTATAAATAAATTACTTAAGATCAAGAGATATAGTTACATTGTATTCGGAAAATTCTCCAATGATGATGTTGATCTTCCAAAAAACCCTTCCCGTATTACCATTGTTTCACTTGGAGGATCCAAGTGTAGAATCCCTCTAGTAGTGATCCACGTGTAGTCATTTGATCTCTAATCGATGCTAAATGATTTTCAGGGTGCTAGTGTGGTGAATCAATTTTCTAGCATGTTTGTGTTAATAACTTGTAATTACTTAGATGTTGAATGTATTTATCCAGAGCTTCATGAACTTCATAGTAAGAGAGGAGTAATGGAGGGAGAATTCTGTTGTGCCCAATGATTCTCAAATTTTTATTAACCCTACACAATATACACAATAATATATTTATATAGACATGGTTTGGGTTTAAATATTATTTAATTATATATCAGCCCTTAAATAATAATATAAAATTTAAAAAACCAAATTCTATATAATAATATTATTATTGTTATTTTATGGAAGGCACTAACTTTCACGATGTTAAATGTTATTTTACAGTATTTCAAATTAAAATTCATCATCAGATGCAATCATGGTCTTCTAGAACTCTTCAATGTTTTTTGAATAACCAAATAAATATTTTTATTCCTAAATAAATATTTTATTTAAAATACAGTGAATAAATATTTATTAAGATTTTCAATAAATAAAATAAATATTTTCTTCAAAGTCGATGTAATAAAAATTTATTATATTTCCACATAATCAAATAAATTATTTATTAATAAATAATTATTTATTTATTGCCTTGTGATTGTTATAGATCAATAAAACTTGACTAAAATTATTCCTTGTCCTTGATAATATTATTTATTCCATTAATTAAATTCAAATATAATTTAATCCAAATTAATGAAAACACTTTGTGTGTGACCCTCTAGGAAACTTTCTCATTACCATTAGGTGGGCTTGCTCAAAGTCCAGGATCACTATCTAGAAATGGGTCAAGGAACCCAAGATAAATAAATTAATTTCACAATGATGACAACCACATATGAAATCTCACTGTGTAATATAATACCTTAATATTAATATCACATCAATCCGGTTACACATATGTGTCATCAACCTGTATTCTTTATATTCCTTTCTTTGAAAATATAAAATAAATTTCATTACACAATTTCCATGGATTTTATATGAAATTTACATTTCAATATAATGTACAGTATATCAAAATTCATAAATATGGATGTGAAAAATTCATCCCTTCCTTATTATTAATAACATGTCATTCATGACACACCCAACACATCCAACTTCCCCCTGAACTAGTATCATCATGGATTAAAAAATACATCTAAGTGTATGAGTCATAACATGTATTAATAATAATCTTAAATCATAATGGTCATTACACACACTCATAGATAGAAATATATAATGACACAGAAACATGAAGAATTCCTTCTAGAAGGTATGTTCTCAGAATCATTCATCTTATAGATTACCAAAAGTGAACTTCATGAGAAGAAGCATGATCCTCTTACGAGTACTCTCCCCTAGCAGTATATGCAATATGTTCCCTATCATAGTATATTATTAAACAATAGAACTATATTTAATAGATATCATCATACTATATAAAATTCTATTTATAGATGGGAATTATTATAACCATATTAATGTGACATATACTCTATAACACTATATCATCAGTGTTATGTAAAAGAATAATCAATATTTGATAAGATGTTTATATTATTATTAACATATTTGAATATTCATGTAATACAAAGTACAAAGTATTTAGTTCCATGGAACCAATTCCAAAAACTAGTATATATAATAGAAATATCAAATAACCATGTGGATCATGTTGTGCATTAAATCTCAATCAAAAATAAATAGGTAACATGCAAGATAAAGCTGAATTTTTTTAGTAAGAAATAATCACCACTGTGAAAGAAATTTAAGGAAGAAGGAAACTTTCAATAATTCAAAAAGGATTAGATCTTGGAGTTTTGACCATAGTGAAGCAATTGTAAACTGGGGATCTATGAAAAGATGATAAGGCTACTACTTGAGGGAATAGGGGGACTGTGTGGATTATTATTGTTTTATCATGATTATTGCTATTGATTTCATTCATCACTTTAATATTTAACTTGTTTTTTTAATGAAATCTTATTCCCTATTATTCTTTGTTACCCTTAAAATGGAGAAGTTATCTTCTAATTTATTGGTGTAGGGAATAATATCCTTTTTTAATAGTTGAGAACTACTTTTATTAAATAAAATACTCCCTTTTATTGAATTCTTTTGGTTTTTAATGGATGTTAAATGATTTTATTTTAATTTAATTTTATATTTTGAACTAGTTAATTATCTACTACTGAGTTGAAAATCGATCATATCCCTCCACCTGGTACATGTTCTCTTAAAAGAAAATGTTTTTTAGGTGGTGAGTGTATAAATTTTTGGAATGTATGTGAAATAAGTGAGTCATTTTTTAATTTTCTAGTAACACTATTACCCAATTAAAAATTTACTTGGTAGTTTGGGAGTGATTTATAGATTCTTCACTCACAAGGTAAATGGGGATATTTAAGTAGTAAAATTGTTAAGAAAATATCCATCATAACATTCAACCAAGGGTTAATTAAATATATATCAAGGGGTATTTCATTTATCAATTAATAATAAGAGAAGTAAAACCATTTTAAAGACTATGATAGAACTAAAAAAGAAAATATAACCCTGAACTCTTTAATTTTCCATCATTTTACTATTAAATATTGGTTTTATTATTTTACTTCACCTTCAAAAATCATAAAACAAAAACACTACACTTATTAAATTTAAAGTTCCAACTGATTTAGATAACTCCTCTCAAGGAAACAAACTAAGGTTACAATTAATATTATATTTATCCTAGGAAATACGTTGATTTTTCAACACTACAAGATATGTGTGTGTCAAAACATAGAATCATTCTCAAAGAGGGAGTTCCAAAAAAATAACATATAGTTTATATGACCCAATCATCCCTTCACAAAAGGTTTACCTTTATACTAGATTTTAAAAAAAAATTACTAACCAAACCTTATAACCAAAATTTACAATCTAAATTTTAATAATTAACCCTTCAAGAATCAATTAAAACCACAAGTGTTCACATTGATCCAATGGTCCTAGTTAGGAATTCTAACCATAGTTTGAGATATTTTTGTGCCCCATAATTCCTAATTATAAATAATAAATTTGTTATTGCAGTGGTACAACATGAATTTTAACCTAAAAAATATTATTTCAATTATTTCAAAAATTCCAGGGACTTTTTGGAGAATACCCAAACAAACTTATCAAGTATTTCTCACATGTGTTATCCACACTAAAACCCTAAGGAGTGGTTGAGGGGAAGTAAATTTGGGGGAATTATTCTTTTCACTTAAAGGAGCTTCAAAAGAATGGTTGTAAAACGTAAAACTACATGAGAGATAATCCTTGTAAATATTTTCACCCACCTTTAGGATTAAATCAATTGTGAAGGAGTGTCATGTCATTTAATAAGCTTCTAGAGAGACGCTCAATGGGTATTGAGAGAGGTTTAACAAGATATATTTCAGTTTCCCAAATCAAATAGTAGATTATAGCTACTTTCTTGTCTTATTTTACAAATTCATAATGAATAATGATATAATCTCTCTAGATTCATTATCTAGAGGATCCCTAAAAAAATTACCAGAAAATCTAATAGATTGATTGAGAAGATTGTTTAAAACTCACCGCAGTTTGGCACCCAAGGTAAAGGTATAAGAGGCAGACATGAGGTAAGAAATTTTGATTCATCACCATTATTAGAATCAACACTTAAAGAGTTGGGAGCCTTATGAGACAAATTACATTGGAATAGACAAGTTAAAAATAAACACATGTTAGGGTATGTGGTTTATGTTCATCACCTAACTATTTCACTGACCAATGTGATGAAGTGTAGGAATTGAGATTTGTGATTTAGTATTGGTTCCTAAAATTTTTAAATACTAGAATTAGAGAATTAAATGAACATAGAAAAGGGTATAAATAAACCTAAATGAATAATTTAAGGAAAATATTCCAAGGGGATAAAGAAAAGTTCTGGTTTTCATAGTAAAAGAACTACACGGACCACCACTCCACATGGAGATCCACCACATCGTGAAGTGCACCAAGAATTAAATTACTCGAAGGATGACATAGTATCTCCGACACATTATAATGCAAAAAAAAAAGTCATTTTTGGGTCCGACAGGTGATTTATAACCCCGTGAATGACCATTCCCATGAACAAAATGTTTCATGGGATGAGGTGATATTGTTGGCTCTCACAAATGAAACCATGTTGTTTGTGGTTCTAGAAGATGATTTCTACCCCTATGAAGGACCTCCCCAAGAATTAAAATCGTTCACAGGATGGGGCATTGATTTTCAGCCTCCACAAATGAAATCGTTTGTGAATAGGGGCATCTTCCTTAGGATCATGCAAATGAAGCCCTGCCGCCCACCATAAATGACCGGCCATACCAGTACTCGGTCCCTCTACTATTCTATAAATACCCATGAGGGGAACCAATATGAAAGAGGAATGGACTAAATGGATGAGAGGAAAATGAAATACATTTATTCTGGAGGAGAATTTGGAGAGATCCATCTATTCCCAATAGATTAAATCACCGTATAGTATTAAGAAGGAAACAAAAACCATCTGGCCATTCGTGAAAGGAAATACCCTTTGAAGACTCCATTTTATGAGGCAAAAATGAATGTCTTGTTTTCTAACCAATGGCCCTCACAAAAAAATGCAATGCAGTTAGAACCCTGCTCACCATTTCCATGTTCTACGAGGAACTTGACCCCGCATAGAAAAATGTTATGCAGGTGAAACCAAGACTCGCATAATAACACTCTACATGGAAAGAACCCAGGTCTATTTTGTACAATGATAAATGGATTGTACCCACACCCTTATAGCAATATGATATTCAGAGGGATCCCCATCCTTCATAAGAACATGCTATATAGAATGGGGAATCCTAGGTCATTCTATAATCCACCTCTCATCACCCCCTTCAATTGTACCATCATTCCCCACAATGGACCCACCGCAAACATGTCTAACAGTATTAGGACACTGCCTCTTCTAAATCCCCCAGACATGTATGAATAGATCATTAGGAACATCAGCATATCCTCTCAAGTCTACATACCCATAGTAAGTGGAGTCACGTGTGTAACCTCCTCAATAAGGGAGATCCTAATAATGTATTTCGGTCTACATTATCATGGTAATGTGGGTTCCAACCTTGGGGGATCACATGGACCTACTTGTTCTAGGGATTGAGGGGAACCACTGGCCATTCCCTTCAATGATGGCTAGTGTCACTACTCTCTTCCATCAGGACCAGTAGGGCATTCCTTCTAGACTAAGCCCTTAGCCTTTCATGTGGTAGGCGACACTCTTTCTCTTATTCACCTCTCTGGTCACCAATGTAAAATAGTATATGGCCATACTAAAGGCCATATCTATCTCCCCTTCTTATTAATTCCTCACACACCAGTAGATGGAATTGATCATGTGATCTTCATATATACTTCTTCCTCTTGTTTGTCACACCAATCATGACTCACATGCTCTTAGAGATTAGTGGTGATCATGACATCTGCACGATCCTAAACCTTCACATGGGCCACCTCCATTCGTAATCCCAAACCATATGATCCATGGTCCTCCTACATAGATGAAATCCCTAGCCTCAATTAATGTGGGCCTCTTATACGTTATAATCCCTGATCATATCCATATGGGCTTTATCCAAATATATAAGCCCTAACCTGCATTCAAATGGGGCTCTTATATGATATAATCCCCAATCATATTTTAATGGGACTCTTATATGGTATAAGACCCAATCATATTAAAATATGCCTCCTAAAAGGTGTAATACCCAACCTACTGAACTATTTGGGCATTGATTCCCAACTTACTAGGATACATGGGAAGCCTCCCTGAGATCTAAACCCAACACCCAAATTCACCCTAATGTTCTCCGAACTACATTCCAGGTAGGGTCATATCAACATCGGAGGCCATATCTCCTTTGGGTTCCTCGAGATGCCTTAGTGTAAATCCCACACCATACTTGAATGGGAACCTTTCACCTAGATTTCCTTACAGTATGACATTAAACTGCATGGTTGGGTCCCTGCCACATTCCCTTAAAAGGTGATATGCTCAATTAAATGAAACCAGACTATGTGTATTCAAATTTCTTCTTTGAGGATACATAAGAATCATATTATATGGGTTCAATCATGCCATAAAAATTAATTTTGTATCCATGTATGTTAGTAAACTACAAAGAACCTCACTACATGGTTCAAAACCAGCTTCATCTTGAAGAATGATCAAAGAATTGTTTATTTGTTCGTAAAAGGGTACCATTGATAGAGAACCTTGGATACATAGAGGTATCCCTACTGATGAAGATTCTCATATACATATAGATTATTTCAAACCCATGCATGTTCATAAATGATTTCTTTCTTAAGGGGGTTTTCATATATATATCTACATGGGAATGAACAAAGGATTTATGAACATATCATAAATCTATAAGAAAGTCTCGGAATAAGTAATAGTTCCACCAAAAAGGGTGTGATGTGCACAACTTATCATCCTCTTAGTCAATGTGAGTTCTTAAGTGTCGTCGACCAAGTTACTCAATGAACGCATTCCTTTGGAAAGTATGTCCATAAGTAATCAAGGATACAAGAGATGTCGGGAGTTTACAAATTCATGAACAAAACCTGTTTGATACCATTAGAAAGTAGGAAACTCGATGTAAATGATTTTATAAAAATCAACCCCTATATCAACCATCTGGTGCCACACCTTCATCAGAAAGCAGTATCCTTTCAACCAAGGGAATTATAGTAAAAAAATAAAGGATGGTGGAGAAATATTCTATTCGAATATGGATTTGGGAACTAACAAGCACATACTAGACCACCTATCTAAAATCAATACTATCAACATCCTCTTTACTAGAAAAAAATCGAAAATTATTGAACCTGTCACCTTTATATCCCTTGAGCCATTATTTATATATATTTTTAATATTATTTATGAGATTTAGATTCATCAATAAATCTTATTCCCCACTCAGTGATAAATATTTATTGATGGTATATTTTAATCCAACAAAAAAATTTATATAACATGAAATTAGATCTACTATTTTCCCAATAGTAATTTTGGAATGTTTTTCTATGAGAGTCAAATATTTGATTATACCGGATAAATTTACTCTTCTAAAAATGGAGGAAGATATAACACTAGATCACTCACCCATTATTTTGGGGACATATTCCTTCAAGACATCCAAGATATGTAAGATCGAAATAATGATGTAGATGCCCAATTTCAAGAGGAGTGAATTGTATGTTGAAAAACATTTTTCTTAATATTAAGGAGAACTATTTTTAACAAAGTTAATCAAGTTAAATTCACAATAAATCTTTTATTTATACTAAACAAACATGCTAGGTTCCATAAAAAATGATTCTAAAAATGGAAATTAAGGAAACTTTACAAGGAAATGATTCTACCTTAAATCATATAGAATCTTAATTATCAGAGTATATAAAATAATATTAAATTTTAAGAAGGTTATACATTCTTCCTTTATCAAAATAAATCATAAATAAAATTTAAACAAAACAAGTAACAAGTATGAAATCTTTTAACCCAAAGAGAAGGGTATCCAACAACCTGGGATAAAGGTCTCTTGATTTATACTTTTAATAAATTTTGTCTTACCCAAACCCAGGTAATCCCTAGATAGGAATATTGGAATCTGTCTTTCTATCCCCACAAGCCCTCGATCTTTAAGGTAGTCAGCACCTCTTTCTTCCTATCCCCAAAATCCCTCAATTGTAATCAGCAAATTCCTAGTCACACAAAGCTATCTGAATATGATTTTTAGTACCACACAAAGCATGACAGTCTCTCTATATAAATCACTTCAACAACATTCCATATCTAGAGTGATGGAATGGTATTGAGATCATTCAAATGAGCCACTATTTATAGTAACTTCTACAATATTCAAATCCCTCCTCCAACAGTCATATTTTTCCTTGAATTTCAGAGGGATCTATACATGTGTCACTCAACCAATGGTTAGTTTGAAATAGATTACACGATATCATTTCATAACAATAACGTGAGTTAGGAAAATGAAGTTTCTTAACCAAATCTATTTTTTGGAGTCTAAGGAAAAAAATAGAATTCAGAGTCTAACCAAGTAAACATTCAGAGTCTATAAGTCATAGATATTAGGATTCTGTTTTACAAAGAATTCAAAATATAAATTCTATAGATTTCAGAGTCTGA
The DNA here is from genome assembly GCA_963277665.1 of Viscum album. Taxonomy (NCBI): domain Eukaryota; kingdom Viridiplantae; phylum Streptophyta; class Magnoliopsida; order Santalales; family Viscaceae; genus Viscum; species Viscum album. The sequence continues at coordinate 920,909,044 of OY728145.1, forward strand.
AATCCCATGAATTCAGATTCTAAATTCTATGGAATTGAACTCTGAATTTCAGAGAATTATGAGGCTGAATTTTAAAGAATCTGGAGTCTGAGTTTCAGAGAATTCGAAACCTGCAAACAGAATACTCTATGTCCAAGGATTTATAGGATTCCTAGATTATATATATGGAACAAAAAAATTTCTTATTAATAAAATGAGTTAGATATAGGGAAACTATAAAATGAACAATGAAAACATAGGTAAGGATAGAAATTTCCTTAGACAAGGAAAATATTCGTTTTGATAATAATCCTTTAGGAAAATTTAATTTTCCTTAAGAGAAACTTTTAGTGATTTTCAAAACATAGAGAAATGGGAAAGATATAAGGAAACATTATTCACTCAACAATATCTCCCTTTTTGGAAACAACATTCATACTTACGAAAAAGAATACAAGGACATAGTATTTTTCATTATGAATATAAAATAAAAATATATCTTCCTTTAATTATGAATCATGATGAATATGACTAACTCCCCCTTAGGTTTTGAAATCTCTAACGATCGTATTCTTGACTTTCTTAAAGAGATTTTTCTTTTTTTAGCGTAAGGAAATATTATTTTATAAAATTCTCCCTTAGATAGACACCCCCTTACTTATGGAATTCTCTTATTTACTTAGTATTATTTTTTTATTTCTTTCTTCCCCTTTGTGATTTTCAAAATGGAATTGAGGGAATGGAAAAAATATAGTGCCTGAAATATTAGTACTATAAAACAAAACACATGAAGAACAACCAAAATTTTCATTATGATTGGAAAACTTTGTACAATAATAGTAAAAATATCAGAGTTAAGGGGGAAAATCATCCTTATTTTTCTTTCGGCATTAGATTCTTGACAATAGACATTATCTTTTTAAGCTCTTTATGATCCTCTTCAAAACGTTTGAGCAGTTGTGCCATATCCTCATTTTTCTTCTCTAAAGCTTTGATCTTTTCATCTGGAGACTTTAGTATTTTATCCTAAGAATTAAAAAACTATTCTTTTATTCTAAACTTTTACTCAAACTCTATTATAAGATCTATTTCCCTCTTCAAAATCATTGGAACTGAATTGAGCTTCTCATTCTCATATTTTAATTTTTGCTTCTAGGGTACTTAATCTAGGTTCAGATTTTATGAAAAACTTTTCAAAATCTCCTCTGTCATCCCATTTTCTCATTCAAAGGAATCCTTTATAGAATCTTGAAAGTCATCAAGAATTATCAGATATTCAATCATCTTCTTAAACCACTTAGTGACTTCCTTACATGACCATCTATAAGCGTCATATTCAATAAGAAATGTTTTGAAATCAGATTCAAGCTTAATGAATTTCTCCATGAGCATATTTACGGAATCTGTTTTCTAATTGAAAGAATATAAAATCAAATGGAATCTCAAATCAATGCTAGGAAATATGGGAATGGTGTTTATTAACTTTTTAAATGATTAAACCACAAAATCCTCACCCAGGGAAGATGATTCATAATGAGATTCCCTTATGGGAGAATATTCTTTTTCTTTCTCAGTAGCCTTTCTTTTGGATGATCCTCCAACATCCTTCTTAACTACCATATCTTTCTTAGGTGTATCAGTTATCACATGTTTTCCTTTATCAATTCTATAAATGGTCTCCCTAGATTTTGGGGATTGATTCTCACTTTCTGATACTTGAATAATTTGGTCCTCGTCATCTTTTTACTTATCTACATCTTCTACAAGATAATCTGGTTGAATGAAATCATGGTTTTTGTACTCATAATTATAAGGTTTATTAAATTCTTCTTGATATTCATACTATTTTCCTTGAGAAATTATTTTGGTTGATTCATCTTGAGAAGTCCGGATTTAAAAAATTTCATTATGAGTTTCCTCCTCATGGTATTCTTCAACTTGCCTTATCATATCTTCAGTGTAATCACTTCCTTTATCTTCTTTTCCTTCCACTTCCTTTTCTGGGATAATATTTTCCTCCTTATTAGGTTTTAGAATTACCATCTTCTTTCCTGGAGTCTCTACTTGTACTGGTTCATTGAGAAAAGTTTTTTATACCTTAATTTTCTTAGAATCTTTATCATTATCCTTTAGAAGATATTGAACAATATAAGCTTCAGAAATTTTATTCTTTTTCTCTTTCTCTTTTTCTTGCTTATAAAATGCCTCAGAAGCCTTGATCTTAAATGATTTTTCCATAGAAGGGTCCAAGAAAAATCTAGGCTCTCCTTATTTATTTTTATTATTATCTTTTCTCCACTTAGCAATACCTTCATTCGGATAAGTCTTTTGTTTCTTATATTTTGGAGGTGCTGATCGAGTTTCCTGAACTGTATGAGTTTTTTCATTCAAATCTCGTTCCTTCATATTTCTCTTTTTGGTACCCTTCTCAAAAGTTTCAGCTACTTCCATATTTTTTGATAAGGTTTCAATATCACTTTTATATAAGTCATAAAATTCTCCGTATTTTCTAAGGAAACTGACCTTTATCCTCCTCAAAGTATCATCACTGAGCAACATGACATTTGAAGATCTGAGCTTTGAGCTATAAGGGATTTTGAACAATTATAGGAATAATATAATGGTATTCGATAGGATTTCTAGATACATAATGATCTACATTTTCAGGGTTCCATTTTTTATATTTTCAATCGTCGAAAAGATATACTCTACTAAATTTATCTTTCTAAGGTTGATCGAAAAATATAAAACCTAGATTTCACTTTTCTTTAAGGATTTGGTGTCTCCTTTTCTCGGAATGAGAAATCCTTGAACCCATAAAGCTAATATTATTAAGTTAGAAGAGAGATAGCTAATCATTGGAGTTTTCACTCCTTTGAGTTTGAGGCACTCTATAGATTTTTCTTTATCAAAACTTCTTTCCTGATCAGGTATTTTTTGGGTGTAGAAAATGGATTATCTTTCGTATGGTATTCCAATGATACTAGATTCCTTGTTGTAGGAAAGAGAATAAGTTTCTCTATAACTTTTGAATGAGAAATTATCTCTCCCACCTCCATTACAAAAACTTACAGATTCATATAATTCAACAAGAAACTCTGGATTAACCAGATCGTGTCCTTTCAGTTTTGCTACGTACAGGCTTTCCTAGCCATTAAACTTGATATTTTTTGAAATGAGAGAATCATTATTTTCAAATAATGTCTGATCAACTAACCTTTCTCTATAAATTTTTCATTCATAAATTTCCTTAGTATAAGACATTTTTTTATGTGGGGATGCTTTTAAAGACATTCGGAGTTGAGCAGATTAGCTATAGGGAATGGCGCTTAAGTTGAGAGGCATAGCTTTGGCACACAGGATCTTGAAAACTGATGTGTGACAACCATTAGGGGGCCTTTATATAGGTGATGAAGTGATGATTCATGTTCCTAGATAGATACAATGATTGAAAGAAGTTCGATATGATATGACGGTTGAGATAAAAGTTGAAGAAGGATTTTGGTAGGTTCTGATCTTTTGCAGTTTTTAAGGTGAAACATTCAGATATAAGGGGTGTGAATTAGAAGAATTTGCTTAAAATAAGAGGAAAATACCGAAACTTTCAATTTGATTATGGAAATTTAAGTATAAAAACATACCTCATGAATTGTAAGGAAAATTATCAGTAATGAGGAAAATTCTTCTTGAAGAACTTTATATTACAAAAAAAATATTAAAGAAATGAAATTTTTAAAATTGATAAATTTTAGACTACAAAAAAAAATTTATGATGAAAAAGTTTGACTACAAAAAAATTTATCTTCAAAAAATTTTGACTACAAAAAATTTTAACTATGAAAAAATTTTAACTATGAAAATTTTAACTATGAAAAATTTTATCTTCGAAAAATTTGGACTGTGACAAATTTTGACTACAAAAAATTTTGACGACCAAAAAAATGTACTCCCCCATTGAAAAGTAGTTACTTAATGTAAGGAGATAGGATTCAACAAAATGTTAATATGGAATATTACCTTACAGTTATCATTCATAACTTTTGTTTAATGTAATCAAATCTATCGGAGGGTAAATATTTTGTAAAAATATTAGCAAGTTGATCTTGGGTTCCAATAAATTAAAGAATGATATCTCCTTTCAGTGTGTGATCCCTAAAAAAGTGATGCCTAATATCTATGTGTTTTGAACGGGATTGATGTACAAGGTTTTTTCTTAGGAAAATGTAAATAGTGTTATCACACAATATCTGTGTTTTTGGTAAAGATAATTCCATAGTCTATGAGTGTTTGTTTTATCCACAACACTTGGTCACAACAACTTCCAGCAGCTACATATTCTGTATCAGTAGTGGAAAGTGCTACTGAATGTAGCTTTTTTCATGACCAAGAAACTAATGAATATCCTACGAAATGAAACGTTCTGGATGTACTTTTCCTATCCATTCTATATCCACCAAAATGTGCATCAAGAAAACTTTTTAAAACAAAATCATTTTGAGAAGTATAAAAGAGTCCTAAATCCATGGTTCCCTTTAAATAACGAAAAATTATTTTCACTGCTTTTAAATGAGATTATTTTGGATTGGACTGATATCTTGCATATAAGAATACTGAAAACATTATGTCTGGGATACTATTTGTCAAGTATAGTAAACTTATTATCATACCTCTAAATGATGTTTGATCTACTAGATTCCCATCTTCATCAACATCAAGACAATTTGAGGTACCAATGGGAGTGCTTATACTCTTAGTGTTGTCGTATACATACTTTTTAAGAATATATTTAATATACTTATGTTGGGACATATATGTTCCTTCTAGTTTTTGAGTAATTTTAAAAACTAGGAAAAATGTTAACTCGCCAATCATACTCACTTCAAACTCATATTTCATTAGATTCTCCAATGAATTAGTTAAAGATTACTAATTTGAACCAAATATAATGTCATTAACATAAATTTGAACAATCAAAACATTTTTCTTATCTTTATTTATAAAAAGATTTGGATCATCAGTTCCCTTTACATAAATGTTTTGTAACAAAAATCATGTAAGTCTATCATACTTGGCTCTAGGGCCTTGTTTAAGTCCATATAAAGCTTTTGTAAGTCTGAAAACTTGTTCAGGAGGTTTTTTGTCTTCTATTCTAGGAGGTTTTTTAACTTAAACTTCCTATTGAACATATCTATTAAGGAAAGAACATTTTACATCCATTTGAAAAAGTTTGAAATTAATTAATGCTGTAAAGGAAAGTAAAATAATAATAGATTCAAGTCTAGCTACCTGAGAATAGGTTCCTTTATAGTCTATTCCTTTTTATTGATTATAAACTTTAGAAACTAATATAGATTTATTTATCACAATGATTCCATTTTTATCACAGCTATTTCTGAAGACCCATGTTACTAAAATATAAAAATTTACCTTAGGTCTTTCAACCAAGGTCTGTACTTGGTTCCTTTCGAATTCATTTAGCTCATCTTGCATGGCTTTATTTCAATCATAATCACCTAAATCTTCATCAGTTCTTTTTTGTTCTAATTGGGAAAGGAATGCTAGATGTTCTACTTAATTTCTTAAGTAACTTCTAGTCCTTAATGGTCGATTTACATCACCAATGATATTGTTACTGGGATGATTCTTAAGTAACGAATGATTTGAGTTTTGTAAAACCTTTTCATTAGTATATGGTAGAAAATAATTTGGGGTAAATGCTTCAGAAATATTTTCTTGAAAATTTTCCTTATTAGAAGGATCTTCTATCAAGAGTTAAAAATAAGTTTTTGAAAACACATTTGAAGATATAGTTTGAGGTTATTTGAAAACAAAAGGATCAGTTTCATCAACTTTAACATGCACAATTTCTTCAGTATTACAAGTATTTTTATTAAAAACTCTATAAGCCTTAGAAGTTCTGGAGTAGCCTAGGAAAAAAATTTCATAGATTTAGGTGTGAATTTATATAAATTATCTTCTATATTCAGAATAAATACTTTGCAACCAAATACTTTGAAGTATGAAAGTCTAAGTTTTATATCATTCTACAATTCGTAAGGAGTTTTGTTAAGAAAAGGTCTAATCAGAACTTGATTTATAGTATAACAAGTAGTACTTACTTCTTCGGCCCAAAAGTGTTTAGCTATAGAATATTCACTCAACATGGTTCTAGATATTTCTTGAAGAATTCTATTTATTTATTCCACCACAAAATTCTATTTATGGGTTATTGGAGCTGAGAAGTTAGGAGTAATGCCTTTTCTACTACAAAAAGTTTCAAACTCTGAATTTTGAAATTCTCCTCCAAGATCACTATGAATAGTTACTCGTGGTAGTTTTTTTCTCCTTTTTAACTTGGGATATAAATATTTTGAAATAATAAAAATCATATGACTTATTTTCTACAAAATAGACCCACATAAATCTATTGTAATCATCTACTAAGAAAAATAAATAATATTTTCCTCCAATGCTTCCAGTTTGTGCAGGACCAAAAAGATCCAAAAGTACTAATTGTAATGCATCAGAAGTTGAGACTTCACTATTTGATTTAAAACATTATTTATGTTGCCTTCTATATTGATAAGGCTCAAAAACTTTTGAAGAATTGAATCTGAGCCCTGGTAGATTCTTAACTAATCTTTTATTAGAGAGTTTACATAGGTTGCTAAGGTTACATTGTCCTAACCTTATATTTCATTGTCATGATTGATCTACCACTGTGCTAAGGAAAGGTAGATCTCAGCTCCTATGGTATTCTAAGTTTAGTGTGTATACATTCTCTGGCCTATGGGAAAAAATAATAATCTCTTCCTTGTAATTGTGTACTAATCACTTGTCATTCCTAAAATTCACAAGGAAACCTTAATCACATAATTGACTAATGCTAATTAGGTTGTTCTTAAGACCCTCGACAAATAAAACATTTGGAATTAATGTCTTTCCAAGAAGAAAAATGTTACCTATACCAATAATTTCTCCCTGAGCATTATCTTCAAATGTTTCTTTTCCTCCTTTTGTATTGATAATTTTTTCAAAGAAGTTTTTATCACCAGTCATATGCTAGGAACATCCACTATCCTTATACCATGTATTACTGTGGGTACATTCTTTATTTTCGTTAAAATAAAAGGGTTATACTTTTGGAATCCAAACTTTCTTGGATCCATAAATTTCAGAAAGCAAAATTTTAGGAATCGACATTTTCTTAGAAAAATAAGCATTATGAAAACCTAAGGATTGGGTTTTGTTTAAAGAAAAAAATTCCTCCCCATTTCCACCACATTGACACATAGTAAAAAATGGAGAACTCTGAGGAACAAAATAGTTATTACTAAAAACGGGTTTAGAACAAGTATAACAAAATCCAAAACTATTCCTTAGAAGAAAAATTTTGGAATATATCTTGTCAAAATTATCCATACCAAAGGTAAAGTTTGAAATTCATTTACTTAAGGAAAATATTTCTAACATTAGTTTAATAACCATGTTTTTAACCTCAAAAACATTAGTTTTGGAACTAGAGTTAGACTCTAAAATATTTTTCTTAGAAATTAAATTTTCAAAATATTTAGAATGTTTATCCTTCTCAGAATTTAATTTCTCAATGTTTTTGGAAATTCTTCTGAAATCAGAAGTTTTCTTATCAAGATATTTAGAATGATCTGATACTTCTTTGGTTAAAATAGATACCCTAGAATTAGCCTTATCATGATTTTTCTTGAGTTTAGAATTTTTATTATCAAGATGTTTAAAAAACCTAGACACTTATTCATAAGAAGGTAAAGTTTTATCTTATGATGAAGATGATTCATAATATGAGAATTCATAATTTTTATCGTAAGTATAATTGTAATTTAAATATATATTGGTGACAGATTCATCATTTTCTACCTTTTCAACTAGAAAATGATTTTCAATGGGTAGTTTGGCTAGTAAACCACGATTCTTCTGACCAAAAGATTCATACTCAGAGGATTCATAATATGAGTCACCACCACAAGCATTCCAGGTATCATTAACTTTCAAGAATTTCTTATCCTTAGACTTTTAATACTTAGTTATATTTATCTTAGAATGATTTCCTTTCTATCCTTTTTCTTAAGCATAGTACAATCTAGACTTATAGGCCCTTCTCTTTTGCATTCATAGCAAGTAACTTCTGAGGATTTTTTTTCTTTTCTTTCTTTCTTCTAATATCTACACTAAAAATATTTATTGCTAACTATCTTATTCATTATTTGAGCAAGGTTAGAAAGATCATTATCAAAATGTTCAATTTCACTAGATTCAGATAAAACATTAACTTTCTTAGACATGGATCTTGTAACCCTTTAAGGCGTCTTGGACAAAGTAGTAGTAAAGGATACAATTCCATTTTCAATATTCTTTTTATGAATATTAGCATCTCTTTTCATTCTTGTATCATGTTGAATATGAGTTCAAAAAATCTCATAATGAGTAATTTGAGGCACTTTTATATTCTCATTAACAGTTGTTCTTATATATTCCCACTCTTTAGGCATAATATCAATAATATTGTCCATAAGAGCTTCATCATCAAGACCTTTCTCTCCCATAGATTGTAAATTTTTTATGATAGTCAAAAATCTTTTTTGTACCTTACAGAATGGTTCTCTGTAAGGAAATAAAAAACCATGATATTCATCTCTAAGCATATCTCTTCTAGTTTATATAACTTTGGATGTACCAAAATGTGTAACTTCCAATTTCTTCCAGATGCAATTTTCTGCTTCACATAATGAAATCTGAATATATATATTCCTGGTCATAGAACACAACAAAGTATTATGTACCCTGTAATTTAGTTTATATTCTTATTTTTCTTGATTGGTGAAGGTTTTTACTTCTTTGATAGGAATTTTGAAATCCCTAGTAAGAATGAAAAAGTTGTCTACACCATTATTAAAAACAAAAGTCTTCATGTGATCTCTCCAATACACATAATCATTTCCATCAAATATAGGTGGTCTAGTAGGATTTATATATTCAATCGAAAAGAAATTCATTCCTTTCATTCTCTAAAATATATTTACCCAAAACTTGTTAATAGTAAAATTTTGTAAAAAAAGTTAAATTTTTTTAAGAAAACTTAAGCAGGAAAATTTAAAACAGGGAAAACATGAGCAAGTAAACATATATGTGAATATAAATATTTCATAGAACTTCTTTGATACCAATTGTAGGATCTAAATAATGATGTAGACTCTCCATAACAAGAGTCGTCAATTTTAAGTTTAAAAACATTATTTTTAATCTTATGTAAAACTATGTTTAACAAAGTTAAATATGGTAAATTCACAAGACCAATTTTAGTTCTACTAAAAAAACTTTTTAGGTTCCAAAAAAATGATTCTGGAAATGAATATTATGGAAAATTAAAAAAGAAAGGATTTTACCATAAATCTATTTAAATATTACTTATCAGAGTACATTAAAGAATATAAAAGTATAAGAAGGTTATACTATCTTCCTTTATCAAAATACTGTGGAAATAAACTTGAAACAAAACAAGTAACAAGTATGAAATATTTTAACCCAAATATATGGGTATCCAACAACCTTTGATAAAGGTCCATTGATTTATACATTCATGAAAGTCTGTCTTACCCACATCAGGTTAATCCCTAGATAGGAATATCAGGATCTGTCTTGCTATCTCCACAAGCTCTCGATCTTTAAGGTAGTCGGCACCTCTATCTTCATATCCCCATACGCCCTTGATTGTACTAAACAACAATCATAGTAACACGAATCTATCTAAACTAGATATTTAAAATCGCAAAAAGAATGAGAGTGTCTCTCTCTAGAAATCACTTCAGCTACATGGAATATCTGATGTAATAGAACGGTATTGAGATCGTTCAAATGAGCTCTTATTTATTGGAACTTCTCCAATGGTTGGATACCCCCTCCAATTGTCTTATTTTTCCTTGAATCTTGGAGGGACTTATACACGTGTCACTCAACCAATGGTTAGTTAGAAACAGATTACACAACATCGTTTATGAATAATAAAATGTGTTAGTAAAATGAATTTTCTTAACCAAATATTTTTTTCAGAGTATAAGGAAAAAATATAATTTGGAGTCAAACTAAGTAAACATTCACAGTCTATAATTCATAGATGCTCGGATACTGTTCTACAAAGAATTCAGAATCTGAATTCTATAGATTTCTTAGTCTAAATTACAATGAATTTGGAATATAATTTTGAGGAATTTAGAGTTGGAATTCTCAGGAATTTAGAGTTGTAATTATAAGGAATTCAGAGTCATAATTCTGAAGAATTTGGAGTCTGAATTATAGGGAAACTGGAGTCTGAATTCTAGAGAATTTGGAGTCAAAATTTCAAAGAATTTGGATCTTGAAAATAGAATACTCTAGGTCTAAGGATATATAGGACTCTAAATTTTTGATATGAAACCAAATTTTTCTTTAGTAATAAAATGAGTTATATTTAGATAAAGTATAAAATGATCAATGAAAACATAGGTAAGGATAAAAATTTCCTTCAAGAAGGAAACTTTTCCTTACGAAAATAATACTTAGGTAAAATTTAATTTTCCTTAAGATAAAGTGTTTGTGATTTTCAAAACATATAGAAATGGAAAAGTCATAAGGAAACCTTATTGATTCAACAAGACAATTATAAATGTAAATGACAAAAAACTCACCAAAAATATTTGAGATAGCACAGTCCATTTAGAAATCTTGGATCCATGAGGCACCATTTTTCTAATCATTCACTCTATATGCATTTTCACTCTGAGGGGTCTGATCTTATTGAATATTCAAGTATGTTCCATGAAATCTTAATTTTAAGAAAATTCTTAATTAATGAAAACTCCATGGAGCATAAAGATATCTAGAATTATAAAGAATCTATCTTCAGTTTAGAATAATGGGTAACCCTTGAATACCATTTTGTATTGGGTAATTTACATAATAATGAAATGGATTATATGTCATATTTTTTAGAAAAAAATCAAGAAATGGAAGTTAGAAACCCAAATTTGATATTATATTTAGAATAATCACTAAATATGGAATTGAAACCATTTCCCGATGATTTGAAATATGTGTATCTCATGGAGGGTAAGATCTATCAGTAATCATTTCTCATAAAATGTCCCTAAAACAATAACACAAATTAATAAATATTTTAAAATATAATGTGAAATAAATTGGTTGAAGTTTATGTGATATTCTAGGAGTTAATCATAAAATATTCTAATGAAAAAAATTTCCTAATTAGAATTCAAGATCCCTAAGGAAGCCCCAAAATGGGATAAATATCACTATAATAGAGGGATTAAAAATATAAATAGATATTTTTTAATCAAACATCATTTACCCAATCTCTAACTCGCAATGGGTAGCTTAATCCATGTAGTTCCCAAAACAATTACACTAACCATTGTAAGAAATAAGAACATTTGGTTGATGTCTATTAAAATTCAGAATACTAAGAGAGATTTCATATAATATAAGAAGTCGAATCTGTTCCAAGGAAATATATTTTCCCCATTCCATTTATTGACCAAATGCTTAGAAGATTAGTAACGAAAGGTCACTATTTCTTCTTAGACTAGTTTTCAAGATATTTTTAGGTACCCATTTCTCCAAAGGATCAAGATAAGATCACTTTCACACGTCCCCACTACAAAAACATGACTTGTACCAATAGAAATTTGGCAATGGATAATATATCTATTGGTATAAATAAGTAATTTAAATGGATATTAATTCCTATTAGTATTGATTTTATGTACCAACAATTATTTTTATTAATTGATGTATCTATTAATATTATGTTTTTAGTACCAACAAACCATTCACTAATAGTTAAATATATTCCATTATTATATTAATATCAAAAAAAATTACCAACACATGAATCTATTATTGGAAATCATCCTTACTAATATATATGTTTTATAACGACCCAGGCTTATTACATTACTTAATCTTGAATTTAGTCAAGAAATCACTTATTTTCACATTGAGGATCTTTTCAAGTTTAGAGCATTATAGATTAGTGACATAATACATTCATATCATTAAACATTAATATAGAGTGGATACCATAAAAGAGTATTAATTTCGTCCAAAATATAAAACTTTCAGGAATATGGGAAACTATTGAAAGATGTAAATGATATTTATCTTGATCGTATTGTTGAAAACAAGGAAACTGTTCAGATTAATGATGTGCTAGTAATAAATGAATACCTTAATGTTTTTCCTGATGAGTTACCTAGTTTCATACCTAATAAGGAAGTGTAATTAACAATTGACTTAGTTCTAAATGCTAAGACAATTTCAAAACCCCTAGACCATATAGCTAAAATAGAACTTCTTGAATTGAAAAATTAGTTGCAGAATTTTCTTGATAAAGGCTTCATTCTTCCTAGCACTTCACCATGGGGTGCTCCTATTTTTTCATTATGAAGAAAGATGGTTCCCTGAGACTTTTCGGTGATTATAGAGCTTTGAATAGAATCTCTGTAAAAAACAAGTATACTTTTCCTCATATCTATGACTTGTTTGATCTACTCTAGGGAGCTCAGTACTTTTACATGATTGACTTGAGATCCGGATACCATCAACTAAAGGTGAAGGAGTATGACATCCTGAAAACAAACTTTTGTACTAGATATGTTCATTATGAATTTTTGGTTATGTCGTTTGGTTTAAATAATGCACATATTTTATTTATGAATATTATGAATAGAATATTTCATGATTTCTTGTATAAGTTTGTGGTTGTGTTTATTGATGACATTATAGTATTTTATAAGAGTAAATAAGATCATGAAAAACATTTAAGGGATTTTTTCCAAACCATAAAGTAAAATAATCTATATAGATAATTAAAAAGGTGTAATTTTTGGTTTCAACGGATTTATTTTCTTGGGAACATTGTAAATAAGGATGGTATAATAGTTGATCATGCCAAAAAAAAGTGGTTGATAAATGGCCAAGACTGAAAAATGTTATAGATATTGTTAGTTTTATTGGATTATCAGGTTATTACCAATGGTTTTATAAAACCTTTGCACAGTTATCTATCGTGTTAACCAAGTTAATATGAAAAGGGGTTAAATTTATTTTGACAAAAGAATGTAATGCTTATTTTTAGGAACTAAAGAAGATATTGGGGAATGCTCTAGTTTTGGAATTGCCTACCTGAAATGGTGATTTTCCATCTAAATTGATGCTTTGTTAAAGGGAATTGGTTGTATTGGGATGAAGAATGATCAGGTAATTGATTATGCTTCAAGACAACTAAAACCTCCTGAGTTAAATTATCCCACACGTGATTTGGAATTGGAAGCTATGGTTTTTTATTTAAAAATTACGAGGCATCATTTATACAAATCCAAATATCAAATATAGATAGACCATAAAAGTATGAAGTATATATTCACTCAGAAGGAATTAAACTTGAGGTAGAGAAGGTGGCATGAACAGATAAAGGATTATGATTGCATAGTCAATTACCATCCAAGAAAAGCAAACAAAGTGGTAGATTCCTTGAGTTGAAAACATCACGCATCGTTAACCATGTTATGTTTGGAACATGATACCTTGATTAATGATTTGATGAATTTTGGATTAGAAGTTGTTGATGATGGAAATACATCTATTTTATGTCATCTTTCAGTGCATTCATCATTATCAGATAGAATTAAGCAATCACAGAAGGAAGACTGTGAGCTACAGAAAAAGGTATAATTTGTTAAAATGGGTTAGTTTCCAGAATTTAACCTTGAGAAAGATTGCATTTTAATATTTGTAAAAAGGTTGTGTGTTCCTTGTGATTCCTAGTTGAAGAAAGATTTGTTTTGTGAAGATCATAGTTCCCCATTTTCAGTTCATCCTGGAAGTACTAAGATGTACAGAGACCTTTGGGAGTGTTATTGGTGGGGTGGAATGAGTAGAGATATTACTGATTTTACCTTGAAATGATTGACATGTCAACAAGTTAATGTAGAGCGGTAGTTATTGAATGGGATTCTTCAGCATTTTCCAGTACTAGAGTGGAAATGGGGTAATGTGTCCATGGACTTTGTGGTGGGACTACCTAAGACTTATCGAGGTAATAATGTGATTTGGGATATCATTGATAGGTTGAAAAAATCTACACATTTTCTTTCTATTCAATATAAAATGTATTTGGATTTTCTTTCTTAACTATACCTCAAAGAGATTATCAGCTTACATAGAGTTTCTCTTTCCATTGTATTTGATCAGGATCATAGGTTCACTTTTAATTTTTGGAATGGCCTTCAGAATTCGTTGGGCCCAAAATTATATTTCAGTACAACATTTCATTCTCAATCAGATGGGAATTCAGAACGAATGATTCAGACTTTGGAAGATATGCTTTGAGATTTCTCAATGGAAAACAGGGAAGTTGGAATAAACATTTTTCTTTAGTTTAGTTTTCTTATAATTACAGTTTTTATTTTAGTATTCAGATGTCACCTTTTGAGTCATTATATTGGAAGTGATGTCAGACTCTAGCGTTTTGGGATGAAGTTGAGGAAAGGAAGTTTATGGGACCATAATTAGTGGAGGAAGTGGTTGAGAAAGTGATGATGATCTAGCATCACATGAGCATAGCTCAATGTAGATAGAAAGGTTATGCAGATAATAAAAGTAAATACTTCTCTTTCAAGGTAGGTGACCATGTTTTTCTTAAAATCTCTCCTTGAAAAAGTGTGATTTGTTTTGGTAAGAGAGGAATGAATTGTTTTAGGTTCATTGTTCCTTTTCAAATCCTAGAGAAATTAGGACCCGTTGCATACTGAGTGTCATTGCCTCTAAGTTTATCTCTGGTACACAATGTCATTCATGTTTCCTTGTTGATAAAGTATGTTCCAGATTCATCTCATGTCTTGAGTCTATAAGCAGTTCATCTAGAAGAGAACCTTTCTTAGGAATAGAAACCAATTCAAACACTTAATTGAAAGGAAAATGTATTTCGAAATAAGAAAATACACCAGGTAAAGGTTTCGGGGAGAAATCACATGGTTGAAGAAGCAACATGGGAGTCTGAAAATTCTATTAGTGAAAGGTGCCCTCACTTGGTTAATAAGTAAATAAATAGGTGAGGACTCAATTTCTAGAAGGTGGGGATAATGTAACACCCCAATTCTTTCTAAAAATAAATTTAAATGCATGAAACTTTTTTTAAGTATATATTTATAACTAGACTTTAAACATAATTTCTCTGTATCAATGTTTTGAATTTCAAGAAATGTTTATCTAAAATTGTGTTCAATAAGTTATTTGAAGTCTCATGGAACCAACTGGATTTTTGGTAAATAGTAACATACCCTTATGAAAATTAATATGAATAGTAATATGACCCTAATAAATAGTTAATTGTATTATTATTTTATCTACTTAAGGTGTTAAGATAATGACATTTTGGTTAATTTTTCAATGAGATATAAAAGCAGTTATAGGTTTAAAATTGCTATTTTTGAATAAATTATATTTTCATTTAAAAATTAAATTAATAATATTTAGAAAATTACCTTAAAAAATAGGGTTCATTTTTGAATTCTATACATCGAAAAGTGTTAACGGTGATTTTTTGGGATTTTCTTGAAATTCAGGAATTTTTTATGAATAGTGAAATACAATAAAATTTTGTATATTCAAATTATCAGTTAAATACACTATTTATTACATCATAAGTGATGTAAGACCACTTGGTTATAACTCACGTTCCATTATTACTATTTGGGGTCACATTAATTAAGAATATTCATACTCTTGAGCAGAAATATTATAATAATCATTAAAATAATGTAAAATACCTCCTCTCCTCCACTATAAATACCACCCTCATTACCCTATTCTTCCCAAACCTCTCAATCCTTGAGAAATACCTAATTTTTTTCCAATAATTCTCCCAAGTCTCTTCAATACTTCCTAGAGCTTCTGGTCTCATCAAAAGGACTATATCAAAGGCCTTAATAAGGATCTCAAGGAGAAGAGATCAAGGGGTAAAAAATCCTCTTTTGTTTTCTTTATTTTCTTTCAATTTATGTTATTCATTTAAATTTACATTGTATTATGTTGGGATATGTCATTCCATATTTTCTTTACTGGAAATATTATGTAAGAATGATGAGAGACCCCTTTTCTCTCATCAAAATATTTTCCAAAGTTTCATAAGAGATTTCTCTACTTTTCTTTTTATTTCAAGATTCATTTATTTTATTTTCTTTCCTCACATACCCTTATCCAAGAGTAATGAATGGTATAGTATATTAAATATTCTATATTTAATCATTTTTATGTAATACTTACCATTACATTTATTATCCTCTCCCACTTATTCAAGAAATTAAAACAATGTTTGTGATGTGTTGAATTACTGACATCATGGACGATGTGATTTTAACTTATTTTACTTCCTTCAAGACTGGTCATTTAACCATTTTTATGGTTGAAATAGATTATAATTTATGGATTATATATTTTTTAACGTTTTGGAATCATTTTATACACATGTTATTAATTTATAAAACAAATGAGTTCATTACGATTGAAGAATCCCCAAAATTACCTAAACAAATATCTATAATGTTTTAACTTATAAATCATCCTCATGTCATAATTAAAATTTTAAAATTGTAAAATTTAGGGTTCTAGAAATATTTAAATTCCATACTATTCCAATTCAATATTTTCACTCCCAATCGACAAGAATATCCATCATGAACCGATCGCAGAAATCATGTAAAGAACACACCCAAAACAATGCAAGGAACAAAATATTAACAATTTAAAGGTAAAATGATGTAATTAAATAATTATAAAAGGTATAATAAAGATGGATATGTTTCTTTAAGATATTAATAAAACTCTTTTAACCATTATACAGGAGGTCTAAAACAAGTTTTAAGTAAGACAAACCTGAGGTAAGGTAATTCTTAACAAGATTTCCATTCTTTAGGTTAACCTTCATCTTCATTATTTATATGATATTAAAGTTGTTTGTGTGATGGGTTTTTTTATATTATGTTTAATTATGTGTATTTATAGTATTTTTACATATTCCATCCACTAAATTAAGTCTCACTTCATTTATATGATTTATGTAAGGAGTTTTTCTTCTAAAATCCCCTTTTAAAATTCTGTTTTACAAAATTGAAAACCAACGTTTTTATGCAATTATTCATGTCGTAGGAATATGTTCTAGTCCTTGTGAATTTCTTATGATGAATGTTGGGACCTATATATCCCTCCAATTCATTGTTTATGTGTATGTTCGTGATTGGTCTTATGGTTACTTCCAAAGTAACTGTGATGGTTACACAAATTGTAAGGTAGTCGTGAGGGTTATAAAATATAAGGTTGACAAGAGGGTTACAATATTATGTCAGAAATGCCCCAAGATAACAATTATGGTTATATTGATGTTCTTATGTCTTACTTTAATCTTGTGGAAATATCATACTTCACAAAGTAAGTATTTATGGGGGACAAGTAAGTCTTTTGAAAATGATTTTATACGTTACAAGTATTCATAGACTAATGATCACTTTCCTTATTTTTATTTCCCTTACTAAGATTTTTGTGCTCATACCAAGTTTTTAAATGATTTTCACAGGTTATAAGGATGTGTAAGGAAAATAAGAGATCCTAGTTAAATGTTTGAATAATTTTCAAAGAAATATTGTTTTATTTGAAAAGTTTTATATATTGGAAAAATGAGTATTGTTTTTATGGTATACAATATGTATTAATGAGTAATGTTATGAATTTCTTAAGTCCCAATTCTATAAATCTCTAAACATGAAAAGATCCTCAATATTAATGGAAGTTATGTTTTGAATAAATTCAGAACTATGTAATGTAATAAGGTCAGGTCATTATAGTTGGTATCAAAGGATAGATTTGATAGCTTTAGAGGTTAGGATGATGTTAATATAATACCACATATGTTTTTTTACTCTATGATTATTTTGAAATGTTGTAGCATTTAATGATTAACATGTTGATTCAACTAATTTATGTTTTTTTAGAATGGTTTTCCGCAGAAGAAACAGTGATTCTAAAGAGGAGAGGCACCGACTGAATGATACCCTTTCAAATCTGCATCCCATAATGGTAGATATTGGAACCAAGAAGTTTTTGATAGTAATGGATTAGCTAACACATGAAATATATTATGGTGGAATCTATGAAAGAGAAAAACCATATATACCACAACGGAACATGACAATAGTGAAACATTCTATGAGAAATCACCCTCCGACTTTCAATGGATCTTCTGACCAAGTAATAGCTGAAGGATGGATTAAATCCCTTTAAAAGATAATTGATGTTATGGGATGTATAGATAATCAAAAGGCAAGTCTTTAATGTTATCGTTTTGAAGGTGAATCTGATTAGTGGTGGTCAATGGTAAATAATATCAGGTATCGAGAGTATATTGAATCCTTAAAGTGGGATGAATTTAAAAGTCTTTTCCTTGAGAAATATTTCCCTAAGTTGGTGCGACATAGGTTGGAGAAGCAATTACTTGAATTGAAGTAAAAGGAGGAAGAATAAGTGGTTGTGTATGGAGAAAAATTCACCAGACTAGCTAGGTCTACTCCAAATCTAATTCAGGATCTTCATAGAGAAATCAATTGCTTTACTTAGGACTGAAGCCCATGTATCCAAGGGTGTTGGCCTCCCATGAATTCAAAATTTATGGGAATATTGTTTGATGTGTTTAGAGGGTAGATATATATTTTTCTAATGATCACGTTCATTTTGGAAATGAGGAGAATAATTGTTCTAAATGGAAATAGATGGGTAATAATCAACCAAAGAAATCTGATGGTAAGAAAATATAGTTTCCAATTTTTGAAAAGTGTGGAAAATCATTATAGGGAATGACTTGTCAATACTGGGAAGTGTTTTCGATGTTTTAAGTTTGAACATATGGCCTTAAATTGTAATGAAAATGATCCTAAGACTAATCCTAATAAAAAAACTATTAACTATTTTTAAAGTGATGAGATGGGTCGTTATGAAAATTCTTTCCCAAAGAGAGATCTGAATGATTCAAATAAGCTATACTATAAGAAAAAATGTGTTGTGAGATCCTTTGAGACTACATCATCAGATTTCAGGCCATCTAATAAAATGGTATCAGGTACCTATTTTTTTACCCATATTCTACAAAATTTTTGTTCGAAATGGGTCCTAGACATTCCATCATTTATGATAAATTTTCTCATAAATTGGAAATATCACCTCAACAATTGAAACTGGAAATTATCGTTAGAACACTAGGGGGAATATTATAGCAAATAGTAATTATAATAATCATTCTATTGCGTTCTATGGAAATACTTTACCTAAAAACCTTGTTGTTTTTCCCATAGTCGAGTTTGATGTTATTTTGGGAATGCATTGGCTTTCTGTTTATCATAATATGATTGACTGTAGATATAAATAATTTTTTTCATAAAGATATTTAGTTTTTATAAAATAATGAAACCATACAATTGATAACATATCAGGAAGCTGATAAACTATTAAAGGATAGAAATGCAAGTTATCTTGCTCAGATTATTGAAAGCAATGGAACTTTTCAGATTAATGATGTGCTAGTGGTAAATGAATACCTTTATGTTTTTCTTGATGGGTTACCCAGTTTCATACCTGATCGGTAAGACGAATTCACAATTTATATATTTACTGATGCTAATCCAATTTTAAAACCCCCAAATTGTATGGCTCAAACATAAATTCTTGAATTGAGAAATTAGTTGCAGTATTTTCTTGATAAAGGCTTCATTCATCCTAGCACATCACCATTGGGTTCCCCTATTTTGTTCGTTAAAAAAAGATGGTTCCATGAGACTTTTCAATGATTATAGAGCTTTGAATAATATCACTATTAAAAACACATGTCATTTGCCTCACATCGATGACTTGTTTTATCATCTCCATTGATCTCAGTACTTTTCCAAGATTGACATAAGATCTAGATACCATCAGCTAAAGGTGAAAAAGGATGACATACCAAAAAGGGTCTTTCATACTATATATGATCATTATGACTTTTTTGTTATGTTGTTTGGGTTAACTAATGAACCTGTTTTATTCATGAATCTTATTAATAGAATATTTCATGAGTTCTTGGATAAATTAGTAGTTTTTTTATTAATGAAATTCTGGTATTTTTTAAGAGTAAAGAGGGTCGTGAAAAACATCTAAGGGATTTTTTTCAAACCTTAATGGAAAAAACATAATGGAAAATTCATAGAGTGTACTTTTTGGTTGCAACAGATTTCTTTTCATTTGCACATTATAAATAAATATGGATTAATAGTTCATCCTTCCAAAACAAAAAGTGGTTTATGAATGGCCACGACCCAAAAATGTTACAGATATGTGTAGTTTTATTGGATTAGTTAGTTAATACTGAAGGTTTTTTAAACCTTTGCATGGTTATCTATCCCACTAACCAAGTTATTGGGAAAATGGGTTAAATTTATTTGGACATAAGAATGTGATATTTGTTTTTAGGAACTGAAGAAGAGATTGGTGAATGCTTCATTTTGTCCTTACCTTCCCTAAATGGCGAGTTTTTAATCTACAGTAATGCATCGTTAAAGGGACTTGGTTGTGTTTTGATGCACGATGATAAAATAATTTCTTATGCTTCAGAACAACTAAAACTTAAAGAGTTAAATTATCCCACACATGATTTGGAATTGGAATTTATGGTTTTTTCTTTGAAAAATTGGATGTATCATTTATACGGATCCAAATTTTAAATATATACTGACCATAAAAGTCTGAATTATATATTCACTCAAATGGAATTAAACATGAGGTAGATAATATGGCTTGAACTGATAAAGATTCTAATTGCACAACTATTTACCATATGAGAAAATAAAACAAAGTGTCATATTCCTTGAGTAGAAAACATCATGCATCATTAACCATGTTAAATTTGGAACATGATCCCTTGATTAAAGAGTTGTTGAATTATAGCTTAGAAGTTGTTGGTGTAGGAAATACCTCCATTTTGTTTTAGGTTTTAGTATAGTCATTGTTATCAGAAAGAATTAAGAAAACTTATAAGGAAGAATGTGAGCTATAAAAATGTAGAATTGGTAAAATGGGTAAGTTTCCCAAATTTAACCTTGATAAAGATTGTGTTTTTTAGATTTGGTAAATGGTTTTGTGTGCCTTGTGATTCCCAGTTGAAGAAAGATTTGTTGTGTAAAGAATTTAGTTCTCCATTTTCAGTTCAACATAGTAGTACTAATATGTATAGAGACCTTTGGGAGTATTACTGGTGTGATGGAATGAAAAGAGATATTGCTGATTTTACCGAGAAATATTTGACATGTCCATAGGATAAAGTATAGGGGAAGTTACCGAATGTGATGCTTCATCCTTTTCCAATGCCAGAGTGGAAATGAGAGAATGTATCCATGTAATTTGTGGTGGGACTACCTAAGACTTATCAAGGTAATAATGTGATTTGGGTTGTTGTTGATTGGCTGAAAAAATCTGTACATTTTATTTCCATTTGAGATATAATGTATTTGGATCACATTTCTCAATTGTACCTCAAAGATATTATTAGGTTACGTGGAGTTCCTCTTTCCATTATATCTGATCAGGAACCCAGGTTCACCTATAATTTTTGGAAGGGCCTTCAGAAGTTTTTGGGCATAGAATTAAATTTCAACATATCTTTTCATCTTCAATCAGATGGGAAATCAGAAATAAATATTCAGACTTTAGAGTATATGCTTCGAGCTTGTTCAATGGACAACTAAGGAAGTTGGGATCAATGTCTTTCTTTAGTTGTGTTTTCTTATAATAACAGTTTTCATTCCTATATTTAGATGGAACCTTTTGAGGAATTAAATGGGAAGCGGTGTCGGACTTTAGCCTTTTCGGATGAAGTTGTGGAAAGTAAGTTAATGGGACCATAATTAGTGGAGGAAGTGGCTGAGAAAATGAAGATGATCCAACAACACCTGATGACAGCTCAGAGCAGACAGAAAAGTTATGTAGATAACAGAAGGAAATACTTCTCCTTCAAGATAGGTGACCATGTCTTCCTTAAAATCTCTCCTTCGAAAAGTGTGATGAATTTTGTTAAGAAATGAAAGCTAAGTCCACGGTTCATCAGTACTTTCAAAATACTAAATAAATTTGGAACAGTTGCATACTGAGTAGCTTTTTCTCTATGTTTATCTCAGGTACACAATATCTTTCATGTTTCAATGTTTAGAAAGTATGTACCAGATTCATCTCATGTCTTGAGCCCATAAGCAGTTTATCTAAAGGAGAACCTTTCTTCTGAAGAGAAACCAGTTCATATTCTTGATCAAAGGAAACAAGTATTGTGGAATAAAGTAATCCACCAGGTAAAGGTTTTGTTGATAAACCACATGGTTGAAGAAGCAACATGAGATTCTGAAAATGCGATGAGGGAAAGGTACCCTCATTTGTTTTATAAGTAAGTAAAATTGTGAGGACTCAATTTCCAAAAGGTTTGGATAATGCAACACCCCATGGTTTTCTAAAAATAAATTGAAATTAATGAAAATTTGTTTTAACTAGATATTTACAACTATACTTTAAACATAATTTTGCCATATCTATGTTTTGAATTTCCAGAAATCGTCATCTACACTTGTCTTTAGTAAGTTATTTTAAGTCTAATGGAACCAACTTGATATTTTGTGAATGGTAACATACCTTTATGAATATTAATATAAATAGTAATATGACATTAATGAATATTAATTTGTATTATTATTTTATTTTCTTAAGGATTTAAGATAATGACATCTTGTTTTTTTTCAATGTGATATAAAAGTATTTATTGTTTTAGAATTGTTATTTTTGAATAAATTATAATTATATTTAAAAATTAAATTAATCATATTTAAAAGTTATTTTCAAAAAATCGAGTTTAATTTTTAATTCTACACGTTGAAAAATGGTAAGGGTGAATTTTTGGGTTTTTTATGAAATTTTTGATTTTTTTTATGAATAGTGAAATACAGTAAAATACTGTATATTCAAATTATCAGTTAAATACACTATTTATTACATCATAATTGATGTAAGGACACTTGGTTAGAACTGACATTCCATTATTACAATTTGGGGCCACATGAATTAAGACTATCCATAGTCTTGGGAAAAAAATGTTATAATAATTTTTAAAATAATGTAAAATGCCTTCTCTCCTCCAATATAAATACCACCCCAATTCCCCTCTTCCTCCCACACCTCTCAAGCCTTGATACTTTCCTAAGTTCTGCTCAATACTCCTACCAAGGATCTTCCCTGCGTCCTAGAGCTCCTGGTCTCACCAAAAGGCCAAAACCAAAATCCTTAAGAAGGATCTCAAGGAGAAGAAACAGGGAAGATGAAGAGGATATGGACTAACAAAATGAAATCCTCATTAATCTGCAGGCCAGAATGGTAGGGATTGAAACTAAGAAGTTTCTGATAGTACTGGATCAGCTAATGCATGAAGTAAATTTTGGGGGAATCCATGTAAGAGAACAACCATAGGTACCACAACAGAACATTACAATAGTGGAACATTTTATGAGACAACACCCTTCTACTTTCAATGGTTCTTCTAACCCAGTAGTGGAAGAAGTATCGATTAAATCCCTTGAAAAGACATTCGGTATTATGGGATCTTTAGACAATCAAAAGGAAAGTCTTTCCATTTATCATTTTGAAGGTGAAGCTGATCAGTGGTGGTCAATGGTAAATAATATCAGGGATAGAGAGGATGTTGATTCCTCATAGAGGGATGAATTTAAAATTCTTTTCCTTGAAAAATATTTTCATAAGGTGGTTCAACTTAGGATAGAGAAGAAATTAATTGAATTAAATAAAAAGGAGGAAGAATTAGCGGTTGTGTATGGAGCCAACTTCACCCAACTGGTGATGTATTCTCCAAATATTATTCTATATATTGATTAAAAAATCAACCATTTATTACTCACGACTTAAGCAAATGTATCTAAGGGTTTTGGCCCCTCGTGAATTCAAAAGTTTTGAGAAACTTGTCCAATTTTCTGAGATGGTAGAGATGGTGGTTGTTGATGATCCCATGCATTTTGGAAAAAAGGATAAGAATAGGTTCAGATGGAAAGCGATGGGTATGAATTAACCAAATAAATATGATGGTAATAAAATACAGTTTCCAGTTTGTGAAAAGTGTGGAAAAAAGAACCCTAGGGAATTCCTTACTAAAACTGAGAAGTGTTTTCGATGCGATAAGTTTGGACATATGGCCTGAGATTGTAATGAAAATGATCCTAAGAATAATTCTGATAATCAAACTATTAAGTGTGATAAATGTTGTGAGATGGGTCATTATGCAAATTCTAGCCCAAAGAGAGATCTGAATGATGCAAAGATGCCAGAATATAAGAATTAAGGTGTAGTGAGATCCTTTGCGACTACGTCAGTATATGTCAATCCATCTAATGAAGTTGTATCAGGTACCATGTTTTCTTACTCTGATTTGGCTAATGTTTTGTTTGATACGGGGTCTACACATTCCTTTATTTCTAAGAAATTTTATGGTAAACAGGAAATATCACCTCAACAATTGAAACCATAACTTATTGTTAAAACACGAGGGGGATATATTTTAGTAAAGAGGAATTATAATAATCTTTCTATTGTGGTGTATGGAAATAATTTACCTGCAAACCTTATTATCTTTCCCTTAGTCGATTTTCATGTTATTCTGGAAATGGATTGAATTTCTGTTTATCATGCTAAGATTGACTGTAGAGCTAGAGAAGTATCTTTTCTAAAATAGTTTTAGTTTGTTTGAAAGAATTAACCCAAACAATTGATGACATATCAGGAAGATGAGAAAAATTTAAAAGATAGAAATGAAAGTCATATTGGTAAAATTTTTGAAAAAAAGGGAATTGATCAGATTAATGATGTTTCAGTGGTAAATGAATACCTTAATGTTTTTCCTGATGAGTTACCTGGTGTCATACCTGATCAGGAAGTAGAATTCACAATTGACTTAGTTGATGATGCTAAGACAATTTCAAACACCTTATATCGTATGGCTCAAGTGGAACTTCTTTAATTAAAAATCAGTTTCAAGATTGGCTTGATAAAGGATTCATTCGTTCTAGTACATCAACATGAGGTGCCCCTGTTTTGTTCGTTAAAAATAAAGATGGTTCTATGAGACTTTGCATTGATTATATAGATTTGAATAACATTACTACTAAAAATAATTATACTTTTCCTGGTATCTATGACTTGTTTAGTCATCTCTAGGGTTCTCATTACTTTTCGAATATTGACTTGAGATATGGATACCATCAGCTGAAGAATCGCATTATTACCTCGAGAAGTCTTAGGTAGTCCCACCACAAAATCCAAGGATAAATTCTACAATTTTCACTCTGGTACTGAAAAAGGATGAAGCATCCCCTTCGCTAACTTCCACTCTACATTAACCCATTGAGATGTCAAACATTTCAGGGTAAAATCAGAAATATCTCTTTTCATTCAATCCCACCAATAATAATATTGAAGGTCTTTGTACATCTTAGTACTGCTAGGGTGAACTGAAAATAGAGAACTATAATCTTCACACAATAAATCATTCTTCAACTGGGAATCACAAGGCACACACAAAATTTTACCAAATCTTAAAACACAATCTTTATCAATGTTAAATTCTGAAAACTTACCCATTTTTACCAATTCTACCTTTTTTTGTAGCTCACAGTCTACCTTCTGTTCTTTCTAAATTCTATCTCGTAACGATGACTGCACTGAAACCTGAAATAAAACAGATTTATTTCCTATACCAAAAACTTCTTAGCCAACATTCATCAAATAATTAATAAATGGATCATGTTCCAAACTTAACATGGTTAATGATGCATGATTTTTTGACTCAAGGCATCCACCACTTTGTTTGATTTTCCAGGATGGTAATTGATTGTGAAATCATACTACTTTATCAATTCATGCCATCTTCTTTGCATCATGTTTAATTTATTTTGAGTGAATATATACTTCAGACTTTTATGGTTAGTATATATTTGATATTTGAATCTATATAAACGATGCCTCTAAATTTTCAAAGAAAAAAACCACAGCTTCCAATTCCAAATCATATGTGGGATAATCTAACTCATGAAGTTTTAGTGGTCTTGAAGCATAAGAAATTACACAATCATTCTACATCAAAACAAATCTAAGTACCTTTAACGAAGCATCAATTTAGATGAAAAACATTCCATTTCAAGAAGGAAAGGCCAAAACTGGAGCATTCTCCAATCTCTTCTTCAATTCCTAAAAACAAACATCGCATTCCTCAATCCAAATGTCGTAGATATTCGTAGTTTTATTAGATTAACAATTTATAACACCATAAGTAATTTAAGACCACATGGTTTTAACTCACATTCCATTATTACTATTTGGGGTCTCTTGAATTAATATTATTCATAGTATTGAGCAAAAATAATATAATAATTATTAAAATAATGTAAAATACCTCATCTCCTCTACTATAAACACCACCCTCACTCCCCTCTTCCTCCCACACCTCTCAAGCCTTGATCCTTACCTAAGTTTTGCTTAGTAGTCCTCCCAAGAATCTTTCCCACATACTAGATCTACTTGTCTCATAAAAAGGTCAAAACCAAAGGCCTTAAGAAGGATCTCAAGGAGAAGATATCAAGAGGTAAACATCCTCTTTTGTTTTCTTACTTTTCTTTTCATTTTCCTTTCTATTATTATTCTTTCCTCACCTCCCCTTATCCAAGTGGAATGAATGATCTAGTATCTTAAGTATTATGGATTTCATCATGTTTATTTAATACTCACCATTACATTTCTTCTCCTCTCCCACCTATTTAAGAAATTTAAACATCATCTGTGATTGTCGAAATACAGATATTGTGGACGTCATGATTTCAATTTCTTTTACTTCCTTCATGACTGGTCATTAAACCATGTTTATGGTTGAACCAGATTATAATTTATGTATTATATCTTATATAATGTATTGTAATAATTTTATACACATGTTATTAATTTATTAAACAATAATGTTTATTACGATCGAAGAATCATCAAAATGACCTAAACTGATATCAATAGTGTTTTAAGTCATGAATCATCATCATGAAAGAACTAAAAATGATAAATAGTATTATTTATAATTTTTTAAAAATTTAAATACCACCCCATTCCAATTCTAGAGTTTCAATCCCAATAGAAAAGAATATCCCTCATGAACTGATCACGGAAATCATGTAAAGAACACACCCAAAACAATGAAAGCAACAAAATACTAACAATAAAAGGGTGAAATGATGCAATGAAATGATCATATAAGGTATTATAAAGATTTATATGTATCCTTAAGACATTAATAAAACTCTTTTAACCATTATACAATAGTTTTAAACATGTTTTAAGTAATACAGTCCTAAGGTAAGGGAATTCTTAACCCAATTTCCATTCTTTGGGTTAACCTTCTACTTCATAATTTATGTGGTATTAAAATTTATTTTATGGTGTAATTTGTTTATATTTTGTTTAATTATGTGTATTTATCATATATTTACATATTACATTCACTCTATTAAGTCTCACTTCAATTGTATGACTTATGTAAGGGGATTGTTTTTAAATCTTCTTTTAAATTCTATTTTACAAAATTTGAAATAAATGTTTTTATGAAATTATTCATGTTTTATGAATGTGTTCTGGTTCTTGTGAATTATTTAGGATGAAGTTTGGTACCTATATCTCCCTTAAATTCATTGGGTATGTTTATGTTTGAGGTCGATCGTATGGTTACTCCAAGTATAACTGCGATGGTTACACAAATTTTAAGGTAGTTGTGAGGGTTTCAAATTATAAGGCAGCCAAGAGGGTTACAAGATTATGTATGTAATTACCCAAGAAAAATTTATGGTTATATTTATATTCTTATGTTTGGTAGGTATTTTCTTAATTCTCATGTTTCACAGAGTAACTATATATGGGTAACAAGTATGTCTTTGAAAATGATTTCATATGTTACAAGTATTTAAGGAATAATAGGTTCTATTCTTATTTTCATATCCCTTGATGAGAATTTTGTTCTTATACCATGTTTTTAAAAGATTTTCCTAGGTTATAAAGACATGTAGGACAAACAAGGAGTCCAAGTTAAATGGTTGAATAATTTTCAAGTAAAATCATGTTATATTTGAAGGTTTTATATTTTGGAAGAAATGAATATTGTTTTTATGGTATACGCTCTATATTAATGTATAATGTTATAAATGTATTATGTCCCAATTTTATAAATATATAAACATAAAAAGGTCATCAATGTTAAAGAAAGATATTTCTTGACTAAATTCAAAATTAAGAAATGCAATAAGGCCAGGTCCTTATATTTGGTATTAGAGGATGGTTTAAATAACTTTAGAGGTTGGGATGATGTTAATATCATACCATGTTTTTTTCTATATGATTAATTTGAAATGTTATACCATTTAAAGATTACCAAGTTTCTTCAACTAAGATATTTTTTTTTAGAATTTTTGTCTACAAAAGAAATAGGGAAGTTGAAGAAAAGAGTCACTGACAGAACGACATCCTTCTGAATCTGAAGTCCAAAAATTTAGAGATTAGAGCTAAGAAGTTTGTGATAATAATGGCTCAACTAACGCATGAAATAAATGGTGGTGGAATCCATGAAAGACAAAAACTAGAGGTGCCACAACAGAACATGAAAATAGTAGAACATTTTATGGGACAACACCCTCTTTCTTTCAATAGATCTTCTGACCCATTAGCGGCTGAAGATCTACAACATTTGTGGGTCTCGGCCATTTATAATCCACTTTTTTGGAAGTATCAACTGTTATTCGATCCATATTTACAATGTTACCAAGAAAAGAAATCTTTTTCAACCAAAAATCACACTTGCTGAATTTTACATATAGTTTCTGTTCCTTTAAGGATTTCAAAATTGCACTTATATTTATTTTATTCTCCTTTTCTCTTAGAAAATACCATAATGTTATCAATAAACACATCCAAAAACTTATCCATGAACTCATGAAATATTCTATTCCTAATATTCATGAATATAGCATGTGTGTTAGTCAAACCAAATAGCATAACAACAAATTCATAATGCCCCTATCTAGTATGAAAGGTTGTTTTCAGGATCTCATCCTCCTTCACCTTTAGCTGATGGAATAATGATCTCAAGTCAATCTTGGAAAAGTACTGAGCTCCCTGGATCTGATCAAACAAGTCATAAATATGAGGAAAAGGATACTTGTTTTTAACATTTACGTTATTCAAAGTTCTATAATCAATGAAAAGTTCCATGGAACCATATTGCTTTTTAATGAACAAAACAGGGGCACCCCATGGTGAATTGTTGGGATGAATGAATCCTTTATCGAGAAAATCCTGCAATAGATTTTTCAATTTAAGAATTTCCATTTGAGCCATATGATATGAGTGTTTTGAAATTTTCTTAGCTTTAGGAGCTAAGTAAATTTTCAATTCTATTTCCTGATCAGGTATGACACTGAGTAACTCATTAGAAAAAACATAAAGGTATTCATTTACTAGTAGCACATCATTAATATGAAAAGTTCCCTTTTTTCAACAATTTGAGAAAGATAACTTTCATTTTAATATTTAAAAAATTTCTCAACTTCCAGATATGTTATCAATTTTATGGGTTCGTTCTTGTATACAAACTGAAACCCTTTTATAAAAACAACTTCTTTACCTCTACAGTCAATCTTAGAATGATAAACAAAAAGCCAATACATTCCCAGAATAACGTCAAACTCGACTAAGGGAAAAATAACAAGGTTTGAAGGTAAATTATTTCCACAGACCATAATATAAAGATTCTTATAATTCTACTTTAGCATAATATTTCCCCCCGGTGTTTTAAAAATAAGTTCTAGTTTCAATTTTTGAAGTTATATTTTCAATTTACCAGAAAATTTATCAGAAATGAAGGAATCTGTAGACCATATATCAAAAAAACGTTAAAAAAGTCTAAGTAAACAAACAAGGTACCTGATACAACTTCATTGGATGTCCCTCCATCTCCTAATGTAGTCGCAAAGGATCTCACTACACCTTTCGGCTTATAGTCTGGATTCATTGCATCATTATGATCTCTCTTTGAGAAATCATTTTCCTAATAACCCATATCACCATATTTAAAACACTTAACAGTTTGTTTATCAATATTAGTCTTATGATCATTTTAATTATAGTCTTGGGCCATATTTAAAAAATTACCACATCGAAAACACTTTCCAGTTTTGGTAAGGCATCCCCCAGGGTGCTTTTTGCCACACTTTTCAAAAAACGAATACTATATTATCTTACCATCAGATTTCATTGGTTTATTATTACACATTTCTTTCCATCTATACCCCTTGTTATCCCTGTTTCCAAAATACATGTGATCATTAAAAAACTCCATCTCAACCCTGTCATTACATCGGACAATTTTCTCATAAATTTTGAATTCACGGGAGGCCAACACCCTTCGATACCTTGGCTTCAGTCCAGAGTAAAAGTGGTTTATTTTGATATCACGATCCAGAATAATATTTGGAGTATACCGCACCAGTTGGGTGAAGTTATCTTCATTCACAGCCCTTGATTCTTCAAACTTTTTCTTTAATTCAAGTAATTTGTTCTCTATCCTATGTCACACCACCTTAGGAACATATTTTTTAAGGGAAATACTTTCAAATTCATCCCACTCTAAGGAATAAACATCTCCTCTATCAGTGAAATTCATTACCAATTACAAACACTGATAATCTTCACCTCAAAATGATAAATTTACAGACCTACCTTTTGATTATCTAAACATCCCATATCAATGAATATCTTTTCAAGCGATTCAATCCATCCTACAGCTACTACTGGGTTAGAAGATCCATTGAAAGCAGGAGGTGTTGTCTCATAAAATGTTCCATTATTATCATGTTCTGTTGTGGTGCCCCTAGTTGTTCTCTTACATAGATGCAACCACTATTTATTTCTTGTGTTATCTGATCCATTAATATCAAAAACTTCTTGGTTCCAATACCAACCATTTTGAGCAGCTGATTCAGAAGTATGTTGTTCTGTAGGTGTCTCTCCTCACCAGCTTCCCTGTTTCTTCTGTGGGAAACCATTCTAAGAAAACATATCTTAGTCAATGAAACATGGTAATATTTAAACTCTCTTACATTAAAAATTAATCATAGATTATAAAAATATTAATGGTATTATATTAACATCATCCTAACCCCTAAAGTTATCTAAATAATCCTCTCATGGAAACTATAAGGACCCGACCTTATTACATGACATAGTCATGAATTTTTTCAAGAAATAAACTCATTTCACATTGAGGATCTTGTTAATTTCATATCATTAGAGAATTGGGAATTAATACATTAATAACATTACACATTAATATAGAGTGGTTACCATAAAAATAGTATTCATTTCTTCTAATATATAAAACTTTTCAAATAAAACATGATTTCTTTCAGTTATTTAACCATTTAACTTGGATTCTTTATTTGTCTTACACGTACTTATAACCTGTGAAAATCATTTAAAAACTTGTTATGAGCACAAAAATCATAGTAAGGGATATAATAATAAGGAAGGTTCTCATTGGTCCATGAATACTTGTAACCTGTAAAATCATTTTCAAAAAACATACTTTTCACCCATATATACTTACTTTATACAACATGGATTTCCAAAAGATTCACACAAAATATAAGAATATAAATAGAAACATAAAGTTATATTGGGGCATTATTTACAAAATATTTTAACCCTCTCGACTACCATATAATTTTTAACCCTCACTGCTACCTTACAATTTGTGTAACCATCACAGTTATAATTGGTGTAACCACACGGCCGGCCTCCAACATATACATACCCAATACATTGTATTGAGATATAGGTCCCACACTTCATCATAAAAAATACCCATGGACTATAACACATTCATTCAACTTGAATAATTTCATAAAACATTTCTTTTGGATTTTGTAAAACAGAATTTTAAAAGCGGGTTTTAAAAGAAAATCCCATTAAATAAATCATATAATCGAATTGAGACTTAATAGAGTGGAAGGAATATGTAAATATACCATAAATAAAAATAATTAAACAAAATATAAACAAAACCCATCACAAAAACAATTATAATTCCACATAAATATTGAATTAGAAGGTTAACCTAAAGAATGGAAATCGGGTTAAGAATTCTCTTACCTTAGGTTTGTCTTACTTCAAACTTGTTTTAGAACTCCTACATAATGGTTAGAACAGTGTTATTAATATCTTACAGAAATTTATCCATCTTTATAATAACTTTTATAATCATTTCATTAGATCATTTCACCTTTTAATTGTTAGTATTTTGTTCCTTGCATTTTTTTGGGTGTGTTCTTTACATGATTTCTGTGATTGGTTCATGATGGATATTATTTTCGATTGGGAGTGAAACTCTAGAATTCTAATGGTATGGAATTAAAATATTTACATAACCATAAATTATACCATTTATCATTTTTAATTATAACATTATTATTATTCATAAGTTAAACATTATGGACATTTGTTTAGGTCATTTTGGCGATTCTTCGATCGTAATGAACTCATTTGTTTTATAAATTAATAACATGTGTATAAAATTATTAAATAACATTATATAAGATATAATTAATTAATTATAATATGGTTAAACCATAAAAATGGTTTCATGAATAGTCTTTAAGTAAGTAAAAGAAATTGAAATCACAACTTCCATGATGTCGGTAATTCGACACATCATGGACTGTGTTGTAATTTCATGAATAAGTAGGAGAGGATAAGAAATGTAATGGTGATTATTCCATAAAAATGAGTAAATATATAATATTTAAGATATTGTATCATTCATTCCTATTTGATAATGGTAGGTGAGTAAAGTAAAATAAAATACTTCTCAAGGAGAAGATATCTATAGGTAAAAATCCTCTTTTGTTTACTATCTTTTCTTTCATTTTATGTTATTATTTTTAATTTATTTTGGATTATGTTGGGATATATAATTAAATATCCCCCTTACATCCCAAATTATGTAATAATTATGAGACTCCCATTTTCTCTCATCAAATTATTTTATGAAATTTTAAGCGCTGTCATTAGACTGCAAACTTTTCATATGGGATTTCTCAACTTTTCTTTTATTTTGAGATTCCTTTGTTTTATTTTTGTTACCCAACATCCCATTATCCAAGAGGAATGAATGATCCAGTATATTAAATATTTTTTATTTCATAATGGGTATGTAATACTCACCATTACATTTCTTCTCCTCTCCCACTTATTCAAGATATTAAAACACCGTCTGTGATGTGTCGAATTACCAACATTGTGGACGATGTGATTTAAATTTATTTTATTTCCTTCAATACTGGTCATGAAACCATTTTTACAGTCGAACCAGATTATAATTTATGTATTATAACTTATATAATGTTATAGAATCGTTTTTTACACAATTTATTAAATTATAAAACAAATGAGTTCATTATGATCGAAGAATCATCAAAATGACCTAAACAAATATCAATAATGTTTTAACTCATGAATAATCATCATGATAGAAATAAAAGTGATAAATAGTATAATTTATGGTTATTTAAATATTTAAATACCACTTCATTCCAATTCAGGAGTTTCACTCCCAATCGATAATAATATCCATCATAAACTGGTCATCGAAATCGTGTAATGAACGCACCCAAAACAATGAAAGGAACAAAATACTAGCAATTAAAGGGTGAAATGATGTAATTAAATGATCATAAAAGGTATTATAAAGATGGATATATTTCTTTAAGGTATTAATAAAACTCTTTTAACCTTTATACAGGAGTTTTGAACAATTTTGAAGTAATACAAACCCGAGGTAATGGAATTCTTAACCCAATTTCCATTCTTTTGGTTAACCTTATACTTCATTATTTATGTGGTATTAAAACTATTTGTGTGATAGGTTTTGTTTATATTATGTTTTAACCTATATAATTACATTTTATACACATATTAATTTCGTTATATTGATTATCATATCAATTATATGTTATTTTTAAGGTGTTTTTATTTTAAAATCCTTTTTTAAAATTCTATTTTACAAAATTGAAAAGAAATGTTTTTATGTAATTATTCATGTTGTATGAATGTGTTATTGTTCTTGGTAATTATTTATGATGAAGGGTGGTACCAATATCTCCCTCCAATTCATTGGGTATGTGTAAGTTTTAAGTAGGTTGTATGGTTACTCCAAGTGTAATTGTAATGGTTACACTAATTGTAAGGTAGTTGCGAGGGTTACAAATTATATGATAGCTGAGAGGGTTACAATATTGTGTAAGAAATTACCCATGATACCTCTATGGTTATATTTATGTTATTAACTTTTGTTGGAATATTGTGTAAATATCATGTTTTAAGGAATAATTATATATGGGTGACAAGTATTTCTTTTGAAATTTATTTTATACATTAAAAGTATTCATAGACTAATGAGCACTTTCTTTATTTTTATATCCCTTACTGAGATTTTTGTGCTCATCCCAAGTTTTTAAATAATTTTCACCGGTAATAAGGATGTGTAAGACAAAGAAGGAATCCAAGTTAGATGTTTGAAGAATTTTCAAAGAAAATAATGTTATATTTGAAAGTTTTAAAGTTCAGAAAAAATGAATACTCTTTTTCTGGTATCCACTCTGTATTAATGTGTAATGTTATGAATGTGTTATGTCCCAATTCTATAAACCATTAAACGTGAAAAAACCAAAATTTTAAATGAATTTTTTTCTTAAATAAATTACTGATTAAGTAATGTAATAAGGTTGGGTCCTTATTGTTGGTATCAGAGGATGGTTTAGAAGACTTTAGGGATTATGAGTTTTTGTTAAACATGTGGTTAGTCTCTACGTCTATTATTTAAGTTAAATACTTGTTTTATAACTTTTTGAGGTCAAGTAAAGTCAGTTAGAAATGGATGGAGGAGGATATCAAATAAAATTATTATCTCTTCCTCATGACTTTCTTGCAATAATTATTACAAAGTCATGTCCAAATTATTCTGAAACAATTTCTAACATACAACTCACTTGTAAGAAATTGTTTGGGATATTAAACACCTCCTCTATACCTCGATACCATCGTGGATAATGGGTTGTATTTAATAAAATACTATTTTCTCAGTATTCTCATATTTTCAATAAATTTATATATTAACAATGAATTTTCAAATACTTTACCTTTTCACAAGATTTTGTAGCATATTATGATTTTGAAAAAGGTTTTGAAGAAGGAGACCCTTGTGCAACCTATTTATATTTGCTTTTAAAATATATTCTTTCATCACATACTTATGGTATTATAAAAAGACCATTGATATAATGTTTCAACTAAAAATCGGTCTAACTATTTTATAAAGATCCTGTTTTATCAGATTTATTGAAATTATATGTCATACATGATTATTTTACAAAACTATTTTTGTATGAAAACCCGTATTACCCAAGTTGTACAAGGTTTATTTTTATAAAGGAAGAAAATGATTTTGAAAGATTTATAAATAATAGTTTCAATTCCTAGAACTTCTATTTACAGGAGAAATATGATTATGAAACCAGGTGGACACCATGATCAAGGTACCCTCATTTGTTTAACAAGTAAATAAAATTGCAAGGAAGAAATTTCTAGAAGGTGGGGAAAATGTAGCACCCCAAATATTTCTAAAAATAAATTGAAATTCACAAAAAATTATTTTAATTATATATTTATAATTATCCTTTAAACATAATTTTTCTGCTTCTATGTCTTAAATTTAGAAAAAACGGTCACCTATAATTGTGTACAGTAAGTTATTTGTAGTCTGACGGAACCAACATTATTTTTGGTGAATAGTAACATACCCTTTTGAATAGTAATATGAACCTAATGAATAGTAAATTGTATTAAAATTTTATTTTCTTAAGTCTTTAATATAATGACATCTTGGATAATTTTTCAATGTGATATAAAATCAGTTATAGAATTAAAGTTGTTAATTTTTGAATAAAGTGTGATTTTATTTAAAAAAATTATTGAAATTTATAAAAACAATGGAGTACATTTTGGAATTATAGACATTGAAAAATGTTAAGGGTGAATTTTTAGGATTTTTCTAAAATTCTTGAATTTTCGATGAATGGTGAAATACAGTAAAATACTGTATATTAAAATTATCAGTTAAATACACTATTTATGACACCATATGTAATTTAAGACCAATTGGTTTGAACTCACATTCCATTATTACTATTTGGGGTCACTTGAATTATGATTATTCATAGTATTGAGAAAAAATAATATAATAATTATTAAAATAATGTAAAATACCTCCTCTCCTGAACTATAAATACCACCCTCACTCCCCTCTTCCTCCCACACCTCTCAAGCCTTGAGCCTTACTTAAGTTTTACTTAGTAGTCCTCCCAAGGATCTTTCCCACGTCCTAGAGCTACTTGTCTCATCAAAAGGACAAAACCAAAGGCCTTAAGAAGGATCTCAATGAGAATGTATCAAGAGGTAAACATCCCCTTTTGTATTCTTACTTTTCTTTTCATTTTCCTTTCTATTATTCTTCTTTCCTCACCTCCCCTTATACAAGTGGAATGAATGATCTAGTGTCTTAAATATTATAGATTTTATCATGTTTATTTAATACTCACCATTACATTTCTTCTCCTCTCCCACCTATTCAAGAAATTTAAACATCATCTGTGATTGTCGAAATATAGACATTGTGGACGTTGTGATTTCAATTTCTTTTACTTCCTTCATGACTGGTCATGATACCATGTTTATGGTTGAACCAGATTATAATGTATGTATTATATCTTATATAATGTATTGTAATAATTTTATACACATGTTATTAATTTATAAAACAATAAAGTTCATTACGATCGAAGAATCATCAAAATGACCTAAACATATATCAATAGTGTTTTAAGTCATGGATCATCATCATGACAGAAATCAAAATGATAAAGAGTATTATTTATAATTTTTTAAAAATTTAAATACCACCCCATTCCAATTCTGGAGTTTCAATCCCAATAGGCAAGAATATCCATCATGAACCGATCATGGAAATCATGTAAAGAACACACCCAAAACAATGAAAGGAACAAAATACTAACAATTAAAGGGTGAAATGATGCAATGAAATGACCATATAAGGTATTATAAAGATGTATATGTTTCTTTAAGACATTAATAAAACTCTTTTAACCATTATACAAAATATTTAAATATGTTTGAAGTAATACAGACCTAAGGTAAGGGAATTCATAACCCAATTTTCATTCTTTGGGTTAACCTTCTACTTCATAATTTATGTGGTATTAAAATTTATTTTGTGATGTAATTTGTTTATATTCTGTTTAATTATGTGTATTTATGGTATATGTACATATTAAATTCACTATATTAAGTCTCACTTTAATTGTATGATTTATTTAAGGGGGTTTTTTTAATCCTCTTTTAAATTCTATTTTACAAAATTTGAAAGAAATGTTTTTATGAAATTATTCATGTTTTATGAATGTGTTTTGGTTATTTGGAATTATTTATGATGAAGGGTGGTACCTATATCTCCGTTCAATTCATTGGGTATGTTTGTGTTTTAGGTCGATCGTATGGTTACTCCAAGTATAACTACGATGGTTACAAAAATTGTAAGGTTGTTGTGAGGGTTTCGAATTATAAGGTAGCTAAGAGGGTTACAATATTATGTAATTAATGCACCAAGATAAATTTTTGGTTATATTTATATTATTATGTTTTGTGGGGATCTTTTTTAATTCTCATGTTTCACAGAGTAAGTATATATGGGTAACAAGTATGTCTTTGAAAATGATTTCATATGTTACAAGTATTTAAGGAATACTATGTTCTGTTCTTATTTTCATATCCCTTGCTGAGAATTTTGTTCTTATACCATGTTTTTAAAAGATTTTCATGGGTTATAACTACATGTTGGACAAACAAGGAGGTCAAGTTAAATGGTTGTATAATTCTCACATAAAATCATGTTATGTTTGAATGTTTTATATTTTGGAAAAAATGAATATTGTTTTTATGGTATACACTCTATATTAATGTATAATGTTATAAATGGATTATGTACCAATTCTATAAAAATATAAACATAAAAAGGTCA
The DNA here is from genome assembly GCA_963277665.1 of Viscum album. Taxonomy (NCBI): domain Eukaryota; kingdom Viridiplantae; phylum Streptophyta; class Magnoliopsida; order Santalales; family Viscaceae; genus Viscum; species Viscum album. The sequence goes on from OY728145.1 coordinate 920,947,400, forward strand.
TAAATGTTAAAGGAATTTATTTCTTGACTAAATTCAAGATTAAGAAATGTAATAAGGTCGGGTCCTTATAGTTGGTATCAGAGGATGGTTTAAATAACTTCAAAGGTTGGGATGATGTTAATATCATACCATGTTTTTTTATATAGTATTAATTTGAAATGTCATACCATTTAAAGACTACCATGTTTTTTAAACTAAGATATTCTATTTTAGAATGGTTGTCTACAAAATAAATAGGGAAGTTGAAGTAAAACATTTTATGGGACAACACCCTCTTTCTTTCAATAGATATTCTAACCCAGTAGCAGTTGAAGGATGGATTGAATAACTTGAAAATATATTTTATGTTATGGGATGTTCATATAATAAAAAGTTAATTCTTTCCATTTATATTTTTAAATGTGAAGTTGATCAGTGGTGTTCAATGGTAATGAATATCAAGGATAGAAAAGATGTTGATTCCTTAGAGTGTGATGAATTTAAAATTATTTTCCTTGAAAATTATTTTCATAAGGTTGTGCAGCTTAGGATAGAGAATAAATTCCTTGAATTGAAGAAAAAGGGAGAAGATTCAGTGGCTTTTTATGAAGATTACTTCACCCGACTGGCAAGGTATGCTCCAAATATTATTCTAGGTATTGATAGAAAAATCAATCAATTTTACTCATGACTGAAGCCATGGTATTGAAGGGGGTTGGCCTCTCATTAATTAAAAAGTTATAAGAAACATGTTCGATGTGATGAGAGGGTAGAGATGGAGTTTTCTGGTGATTACATTCATTTTGGAAATAAAGGGAAGAAGAGGTCCATATATAAAGTGATGGGTAGGAATCTACTAAAGAAATTTTATGGTAAGAAAATATATTTTCCATTTTGTTAAAAGTGTATCAAAAAACATCATGGGGAATTCCTTACCAAAACTGGGAAGTGTTTTCCTTCTGGTAAGTTTAGACATATGGCCCGAGATTGTAATGAAAATGATCCATAGACTAATCCTTATAAGCAAACTATTAAGTGTTTTAAATGTGGTGATATGGGTCATTATGAAAATTCCTTCCCAAAGAGAGATTTTAATGATGGAAAGAAGACAGACTATAAGAATAAAGGTGTAGATAGATCCTTTGCGACTACGTCAGTAGATGTCGGGACATCCAATGATGGTTTATTAGGTACCTTGGTTTTTTACTCATATTTTGCTAAATTTTTGTTTGATAAGGGGTCTACAAATTAATTTATTTCTGATAAATATTCTGGTAAATTGAAAATATCACCTCAACAAATGAAACTATAAATTATTGTTAAAACATCTGGTGAAAATTTTATACCAAAGAAGAATTATAAGAATATTTCTATGGTATTAGGTGGAAATACAGTACCTGCAAACCTTGTTTTTTTACCTTTATTCGAGTTTGATGTTATTCTGGGAATGGAATGGATTTATCTTTATCATGTTAAGATTGATGGTAGAGATAAAGAAGTTGTGTATCAGAAAGAGTTTAAATTTTTATACAAGAATGAACCCATATAATCGATAACATATCAGGAAGCTAAGAAAATATTGAAATATGGAAATAAAAGTTATCTTGCTTGTATTATTGAAAACAAGGGAACTATTCAAATTAATGATGTGTTAGTTGTAAATGAATACCTTGATGTTTTTCTTGATTAGTTACTCGATGTCAAGCTTGATTGGGAAGTCAAATTCATGGTTGACTTAGTTCCTAATGCTAAGACAATTTCAAAATCCATATATCATATGACTCAAATAGAACTTCTTGAATTATAAAATTAGTTTCAGGATTTTCTTGATAAAGGCTTCATTCGTCCAAGAACATCACCATGGGGTACTCCTGTTTTGTTCGTTAAAAAGAATGTTGGTTCCATGAGACTATTCATTGATTATAGATCTTTGAATAACATCACTGTTAAAAACAATTATCCTTTGACTCATACTGATGACTTGTTTGATCATATCCAAGGATCTCAGTACTTTTCCAAGATTTAATTGAGATCTAGATACCATCAGCTGAAGGTGAAGGAGGATGACATCCTAAAAACAGCCTTTCGTACTATATATGGACATTATGATTTTTTTGTTATGTCATTTGGGTTAACTAATTCCCCTGAAGTATTCATGAATCTTAATAATATAATATTTCATGATTTCTAGGATAATTTTGTGGTTGTGTTTATTTATGAAGTTCTTGTATTTTCATAGAGTAAATAAGAGCAAGAAAAACATCTAAGGGTTGTTTTGCAAACCTTAAAGGAAAAAAAGGTATGGAAAATTCTGAAAGTGTAATTTTTAGTTGCAATAGATTTATTTTCTTGGGCACATTATAAATAAGGATGGAATAATAGTTGATCCTGCCAGAACAAAAGTGGTTGATGAATGACCAAGACCCACAAATGTTACAGAGATTGTTTTCTTTATTGGATTTGTACGTTATTATCGACAGTTTTTTAAAAACATTTCATGGTTATCTAGCTCGTAAACCAAGTAAATGAAAAAATGGGTTAAATTTATTTGGAGAGAATAATGTGAGGTTTATTTTCAAGAACTGAAGAAGATATTGGTCAATGATCTATTTTGGACTTTCCTTCCCAAAATGGTGGGTTTGTCATCAACATCGATGCTTCGTTAAAGGGTCTTGGTTGTGTTTTTTTTTTTGAAAAATGATCAGGAAATTGATTATGCTTCAAGACAACTAAAACCTCATGAGTTAAATTATCCCACACATGATTAGGAATTGGCCGATGTGGTTTTTTCTTTGAAAATTTGGAGGAATCATTTTTAAGGATCCAAATGTCAAATATACTCTGACCATAAAACTCTGAAGTATATATTCACTTAGAAAGAATTAAACATGAGTCATAATAGATAGATTGAACTGATAAAGGATTATGATTGCACGATCAATTACCATCTAGGAAAAGTAAACAAAGTGGTGGATTCCTTGAGTCAAAAAACATCATGCATCATTAACAATGTTTTTTTTGGAACATGATCCTTCGATTAATGATTTGATGAATTTTGTATTAGAAGTTGTTGGTGTATGAAATACATCTGTTTTGTTTTAGGTTTCAGTGTAGTCATAGTTATTACATATAATTAAGAAAGCATATAAGAAAGACCGTGAGCTATAGAAAAAGGTAGAATTGGTAAAAATGGGTATGTTTCCAGAATTTAACCTTAGAAAAGATTGTGTTTTTAGATTTGGTAAAAGGTTGTGTGTGAATTTTGATTCCCTGTTCAAGAAAGATTAGTTGTGTGATGCTCATAAATCTCCATTTTCAGTTCATCCCTACAGTACTAAGATGTACATAGACCTTTGGGATTATTATTGGTGGGATGGAATTAAAAGAGATATTGCTGATTTTACCTTAAAATTTTTGACATGTTAATAGATTAAAGCATAACTGTAGTTACCGAAGGGGATGCTTCATCCTTTTCCAGTTCTAGAGTGGAAATGGGAGAATGTATCTATGGACTTTGTTGTGGGACTACCTGAGACTTCTCGAGGTGATAATATGATTTGGGTTGTTGTTGATCGACTGACAAAATCTGCACATTTTCTTTTCAAGAAAGGGTCATCTATAATTGTGTTCAGTATGTTATTTGGAGTCAAATTGAACTAACTTGATTTTTTGATGAATAGTAACATACCCTTATGAATTGTAATATGAATAGTAATATAACCCTAATTAATAGTAAAATATAATATTATTTTATTACCTTAAAGATTTTAGATAATGACATTTTGGTTTATTTTTTAATGTGATATGAAAATAGTTATAGTTTTAAAAATGTTATTTTTTGAATAAAGTATAATTTTATTTAAAAATTAAATTAATAATATTTAGAAAATTATTTTGAAAAAATGAAGTTCATTTTTGAATTCTACACATCGAAAAATGGGTGGGGTGAATTTTTTGGATTTTTCTAAAATTCTTGAATTTTCAATGAATAGTGAAATACAGTAAAATACCATATATTCAAATTATCAGTTAAATAAACTATTTATGACTTCATAAGTGATGAAAGCCCACTTTTTTTGAACTCACAGGACATTATTACTATTAGGGGTCACATTAATTTAGACTATTCATAGTCTTGAGCAAACATATTATAATAATGATTAAAATAATGTAAACTACTCCTCTCCACCACAATAAATTCCACCCTCATTCCCCTCTTCCTCTCACACATCTCAAGCCTTGAGCCTTACCTAAGTTCTAACCAATACTTCACCCAAGGCTCTTCCCCACGTCCTAGAGCTTCTGGTCTCACCAAAAGGCCAAAACCAAAGGCATTTAGAAGGATCTCAACGAGAAGATATCAAGAGGTAAACATCCTATTTTATTTTCTTTCTTTTCTTTCACTTTATGTTATTATTTTTAATTTCCTTTGGCTCATGTTGGGATATTTCATTCCATATTTCCCTAATACAATTGTGTTCAGTAAGTTAATTCGAGTCTAATGAAACCATCTTTATTTTTTTTGAATAGTAATGTACCCTTATGAATAGTAATATGACCCTAATGAATAGTAAATTTTATTATTATTTTATTTTCTTAAGGATTTAATATAGTGACATCTTGGAAAATCTTCCAATGTGATATAAAAGCAGTTATAGTTTCAAAATTGTTATTTTTGAATAAATTATAATTTCATTTAAAAATTAAATTAATAATATTTGGAAAATTATTTTCAAAAAATGGAGTTCATTTTTGATTTCTATACATCGAAAAATGTTAGTGGTGATTTTTTTGGGTTTTCTTAAATTTCATGAATTTTTTATTTATAGTTAAATACGGTAAAATACCATAAATTCAAATTATCAGTTAAATACAATATTTACAAAATCATAAGTGATGTAATACTACTTGGGTCAAAATCACATGCCATTATTAATATTTAGGGTCCTATTAATTAAGACTATTCATATTCTGGAGAAAAATGTTATAATAATGATTATAATAATGTAAAATACCTTTTCTCCTCCACTATAAATATAACCCTCATTCCCCTCTTCCTCCCACACCTCTCAAGTCTTGAGCCTTACCTAAGTTCTTCCAAATACTCCTACCAAGGATCTTCCTCACATCCTAGACCTGCTGGTCTCACAAAAAGGCCAAAACCAAAGGCCTTAAGAAGTATCTCAAGGAGAAGATATCAAGAGGTAAACATCCTCTTTTGTTTTCTTTATTTTCTTTCATTTTATGTTATTATTTTTATTTTCCATTGGCTTATATAGGGATATGTCAATATATATCCCCCTTACTGCCCATGTTATGTACGGATGATGAGAGACCCCTTTTCTCTAATCAAAATATTTTATGAAATTTCAAGTGACGTCGTTAGGCAGCCCAATTTTGGTAAGGGATTTCTAAACTTTTCTTTTATTTTGATATTCCTATATGTTCTTTTTATTTCCTCACATCCCTATATAAAAAATGAATGAATCATCCAGTATCTTAAATATTCTATATTTCATCATGTTTATGGAATACTCACCATTACATTTCTTTTCCTCCCCCACATATTCAAAAAATTAAAACACTGTCTGTGATGTGTCGAATTACCGACATCATGGACAATGTGATTTCAATTTATTTTACATCCTTCAAGACAAATCATGAAACCATTTTTATGGTTGAACCAGATTATAATTTATGCATCATATCATATATAAGGTTCTGAAATCATTTTATACACATGTTATTAATTTATAAAACAAATGAGATCATTGCGATCGAAGAATCGTCAAAATGATATAAACAAATATCCATAATGTTTTAATTTATGAATCATCCTCATGTTAGAATTAAAAATGATAAATGGTATAATTTATGGTTCCGGAAATATTTAAATACGATACCATTCCATGTAACACCCCAAGAATTCACGGTATGTTTCCCTTCCAAAAATGCAGTAGCTTGCATTGTACACAACATGGAGTTTTAACACACCACGGACAATCAAACTAGCCGTTATGAATAGTAATACACACTTATTGAAATTTTATAAATTTTATTTTACAAAATGGACTTAATTTTGGAATTCAGAATATCAAAATTAGCTTAGGGTGAATTTTTTGTATTTTTCTGAAAACTTTCTATTTTTGATGAATAGTGAAAAACACTGCGAAATTATTTAATACCGACTTATTATTTAAATAATTGGTCATATTATTTTAATTTATTTTAGGTCAAAATATATACATAATAACTATATATGTTCAATTTAATTCATTGGAGTCATTTTATAATAAGTTTAGATATATAAAATTTTATTGATCTTTTTACCGTCTTTTACCCACCTTCTAGGAGCATTAACAAATTTGCATAAAACATAATTTTAACATTTCTGTGGGTTGAATTACAAAAATCTGAGAGACACAGTTGACATCAGTATGTAAAATTTAGTTTAATAAGAAGAAAATAATTTTTGGTGAATAGTAACTTTATACTTTAATTTACCACAATGAAAAGTAAATAGGGTAATTAAGGGTAAAAATGATTTTATAATTATCCTAACACATGTCCTAATCCTATTGTATAAGTTTAATTTGACCAAAAACAAACTTAGTAATAAAATAGGATCCTCTTTGGTCCACTTGGTTTAGATTAGGACAATTATTATTATTTTTATTTAAAGAAGAGTTAAAAGAGTTAAATTCAAATTTAATAAATAAACCATTTTTTAATATAGGGTTACACACAATATAAATTAGACTATAAATATTAATTGGAAATATAAATATATTTCCTACATAATGATATTTTATTTATAATTTTTAGACACTAAATAATTTAATTTATTTATGACACAATGATGATGTAGTAATTACTATAATGATGAAATATTAAAATAATTGATATTATAAATATCCAAATAAATTTAAATTGAGACTTCTGATGAGTTAAAATTATTTTTAAGGTTAATATAACATGTTAGGGTTGATTAAATAAAGATTATTCGAAGTGATAAAGTTTTTATACATTTCAAATAAATCAAATACTAAATAGTGTCAAAATTGACATAATTGAGTTTTTAAAACAAATACTATATTATTAATTTATATAATATTCATAAAAATATATGGTTCGGCCAAAGGACAAATATAAGGTTATATATATTAATAATTAACCACATGGAGTTCTCTTGGATGGTTATAGTAAGTTTATTAACCATATAACATAAAAATACAAAGAGACATGGTAAATATCAAACTATTTAACTTAGAGTTAAATCTAAAAGATAAGGTTAATATGGTGACCTAAACCTGTCCAAAACCTATTGTTTGAGAGGGTTTCGACCCTTCCCCACCTTAACCTAGAAATAAATCATTTTGAATCCATTAGAAACTGATAATTATTTTATTATAAAATAATATTTCAAGCTTTTCCTAAAGTGACCCTCACCTCTCTTATAAAAGGGTACTTCCCCTTATCTTAATTTCACACCTCCCAAGCCATTTGGCTCAGCCAAACCCTACCCAAATATCCTCCCAAATTTCATCTCTTTATCTTAGAGGCCTTCCTTTGGTCATAAATCCAACCTAAGGAGCCCTTTTGATCAAATCAAAAGGAAGAACCCGTATAATAGGTAAATATTTCATCACCTCTTTCAAGTTATTATCTTTTTCCACTTCCTATTTCTTTGTTGTTTCCATTATAAAATAATAAATCCATTATCTTATATATACTGTTATTTTATTATAAAAATGGTACATCAATATTCATTATTCTATCCATCATATGAATGACAAAGTCACTATACGTGAGTACGTACGGCTTACCGTCTCCATGGTGTTGTGTAGTTTGTTATTGAGACACATCATTATTTGGTTGCGTATAATAATGAGTATAACTAATGTAAATAATAAATATAACATGTTAATAATTCTGTATATATTATATACTATCAACGAACGAAATGAGATTCATTCCCCATCGTAATAATTCAAGAATAATTTTTATTTTATGATTAGAAATAATGTTTATGAACATAATATAATTCTTTATTTGAATCAAATACATCCTATCCATAACAAACATGACTTATGTAACCAAACATATAAAGGAAAAAGAATCAGTTAACACCTGAAACAATGATACTACTAAAATATTATTAACAAAGCAATATTATAAGATCATATATGATATAATATTTATGTATAAGATTCTTGTATAATTTAATAACAGTGTTTTAACTATTATACCAGAGGTTAACATACCTTTGAATAAGGAAAAGTACAAGGTAAGGGTTAATTTCACAATATTTTTATTATCCGAGGTTGTTTTTATGTAAGTATCTACTGGGACCTCTTTATCATCCACATCTGTTTTTTCTTAAAAATGTATTTCAAAACATTTTTACTATTACCTAGACTATGGGTTAGTTTCATTTATACCCTTATTTGACCTTATATGTTTTTTAAAGGAATCTTTCCATCGTTTTCCAAACAAGGTACTTTATGACCTTTTTGAAAAAATTAAGGTAAGAACGTTTTTTAACTTATACAGTGGGTGTGGCTATTTTCCGCCATTATAACATCGTCGACACTTTCCTTACAATATTATTAGAATATTATTAAAATAAATGTTTTATTTTATAATTATTTGACTCTTAATTGATTTCAAAATAGAAAGAGATATTTCTCTCGAAAATTATGCTACAAATGTGCACAGAAAAGCCATCTTGGTGGTGATTTTAAGGGGAATACAGAAGCTACCAATGTTTAATGCTACAATTTTAGGGATATGGGACATTATAAAAATTAATGTTCATAATTTTCAGGGAAAATTACCTCAAAAAAGCCCAAGGGATCAAGACCAATCTTTTGTGATCACTACTGCTGAAGTTAAAGCTCCAAAAGACATGTAAGAAGGTAATTTAATGGCTTCCTAAGGTTTAGAAAATGCTTTCTTTGATTATGGATCATCGTATTGTTTCATATCTTCCCTGTTTTTTAATAAAATAGATATTTTCAATTTGACTTAATAGGGGAGTTTTTAGTCAAAACTCCTAAGGGGAGTATCATCGCAACAAAGATTTGTGAATCAGTTCCCATTAGGGCATATAAATGTTCTTTATTTGTTGATCTCATCATCATACCAATGATTGAATTTGATATAATCCACTGAATAGATTTGCTTTTTGACCATGATGTGAAAATTTATTATAAGAAGAAGGAGGTTACAATTTTTGATAATGATAAGGAGTACCCTATCTTTAGAGCAGAAACCTCACCACCAAATTCTTATCTAGATCCACCCCCAGATGCTATAATAAATTCAATTATTGGGGAGGAAGATAATGAAATAATTATGGGTGACAGAAAGAATGTTCGGATAGAGGATGTTCCTATTTTGCATGAATATATTGATTTTTTTCCAGAGGATTTATCTAGACATCCTCCAAAACAAGAAATTGAGTTTTCCATTGATTTAATTTCGGGTTCAAGGCCCATATCGAAGACACCTTATGGAATTTCAACTATGGAATTAGTGGAACTAAAGAAACAACTAGAGGAATTGAGTAATAAGATATTTATTCTCCCTAGTGATTCTCCATGGGGAGCCCCTGTCCTTTTTGTTAAGCAGAATGACAGATCTATAAGGTTGTGCATTGACAAGAGGGAGATCAAATCTATAACAATAAAGAAAAAGTATACCCCACCTCACATTGATGATTTATTCGACAAACTTAATGGAGCTCAATATTTTTCAAAGATTGACCTTCGATCTGGATATCATCAGTTGTGTGTGAAGAAGGAATACATTCCAAAAACAGCATTTCGAACTAGGTATGGGCATTACGAGTTTACTATAATTACTTTTGGATTGACTAATGCACAATATGTCATCATGGATTTAATGAATATAGTTTTAAAGGAATATCTTGATGAATTTATAGTTTTATTTATAGATAATATCTTTGTATAATCAAAAATCTACAATGATCATGAAAATCACTGGCATACTATTCTGAAAACCCTCAGAAGAAATGAATTATATGGTAAGTTTAGAAACTGTGAATTCTGGCATCAAGAAATTTCTTTTCTTGGACATATTGTCTCTAAGGATGGAATCTCTGTTGATCCATAAAATACCAAGGCAATCCATGAATGGCCCAAACTGACGATTATAACTGAGGTATGTAGTTTTATTGGTTTAGTAGGTTATTATCGATGTTTTGTCCAGAATTTTTCCCGGTTGGCTAACCCACTAACCAAGATCACATGTAAAGGGGTTAAATTTGTTAGGAAAAAAGAGTGTGAAGAATGTTTTGAAGAACGGAAGAGAAGATTATTCAACTCTTCTATCATGAATCTACCATCAAGGAATAATGGGTTTATTATTTATAGTGATGCTTCAAAGAAAGTACATGGTTGTGTCCTTATGCAGAATGATATATTTATTTCCTATGAATCACGATAGCTAAAACTTCATGAGAAAAACTATCCCACTCATTATCTTGAGTTAGTAGCTGTAATCTTTGCTCTGAAGATATGGAGACACTATCTATATGGTGAAAATGTGAGATTTATACTGATCACAAGAGTTTGAAATATATTTTCTCACAAAAATAACTCAACAAGAGGCACATGAGATGTCTTGAACTACTCAAGGATTATGATTTCACAATACACTACCACTCGAGGAAGGAAAATAAAGTGGAAGATGATTTGAGAAGAAAGGATCTTGGATTTTTGAACAAGATGAGGGTTGAAAGGGATCCTATTTTCATGGATCTAGTAAAGATGTATATGGGAATAACCAGGGAAGTTAAAACAACAATACTTTTTCAAATGGTTGCCAAACCATATTTTCTATAAAGGATAAAAAGTTCTAAGACTAATCATGAGGAGTTTCAAAAGAATATTAGAGCTGTAAATGATGGTAGATTTAGTGACTTCATATATGAAGATGAAATTTTGAAATTTGGGAAGAGGCTTTGTGTTCCCGATATACCTGATCTAAAAATAGAATCGTTGGATGATGTTCATAGATCTAATTTATCTATACACCCTAGGAGCACCAAGATGTATAGATATTTGAAGGAACATTTTTCATGGGACAACATGAAGAGGGAGATTGGTGATTTTGTGTCAAGATGTATAGTTAGTCAACAAGTGAAAGTAAGAAGGAAAAAGCCTGGAGGAGTCATGCATCTTCTTCCCATACCTGATTGGAAATGGGATAATATTACGATGGACTTTGTCATGGGGATACCAAAGACTTCTAAAAGTAATGATGCAATATGGGTCATTGTTGATCGTCTTACCAAGTCAACACATTTTCTTTCTATAAGACAAGATTTACCACTTGAACGTCTAACAAGACTATATATTATTGAAGTTGTAAGACTCCATAGTGAACCCCTATAGATTTTTTCTAATCGCAATCCATGATTCACATAAAGATTTTGGAAAAGTCTTCAGAAGGCCTTGGATACTGAACGTTGCTTGTGCACTACCAACAACCCTCAAACCGATGGACAATTAGAACAGACTATTCAAACCTTAGAAGACATGTTGAGATCTTTCTCAATTTACTTTCAAGGTATGTGGGATCAATATTTACCTCTGGTATAATTTTTGAATAAAAATAACTTCCATTCAAGTATTCAGATGGCACCATATGAAGCATTATATGGAAAGAGATGTCGTACACCAACTTTTTGGGATGATGTTGGTGAAAGAAAACTCGTAGGCCCAAAACTTGTTGAGGAAACAATGGAAAACTTATAGGTTATCTAAACCAACATCAAAGTAGCTCAAAGTAGGAAAAAGTGATATACCGATAATCGGAGAAAGGATTTGGAATTTCAAGTAGGAGATCATGTTTTCTTGAAGGTATCTCCATGAAAGGGTGTTATACGATTCGGTAAGAAGGGTAAATTGAATCCCATGATCATCGAACCTTTTGGAATTCTAGAACGAATTGGGGTTGTATCTTACCATTTGGTAATTCCACCAAGTATCTCCAAAGTTCATGATGTGCTCCATGTATCACAGTTGAGAAAATATATGCCTGACCCAACGCATATACTCACCTATGAAGAAAATGAACTGGAACCCGATTTGTCTTATTGTCAAGAGCCAGTCAAGATTATTGATACTAGAGAACAAGTGCTGAGAAACCAGACGACTTTCCTGGTAAAAGTTCTATGGAGAAACCATAAGATGGAAGAGGCAACATGGGAACCTGAGGAACATATGATGAAGAACCAACTGAATCTTCTTATGCAGTGATATTCTAGAAATTTTGAGAACAAAATTATTTTAATGAGGGGATAATGTAACACCCCAAGATTCCACAGTACGTTTCCCTTTGAATAATGCAACAACTTCCATTGTATGCAACTTTGAGTTTTAACACACCATGACCAGTCAAATTAGCCATTATGAATAGTAATACCCACTTTTTAAAATTTTATAAATTTTATTTTTCAAAATTGACATAATTTTTGAATTCAGAATATCAAAATTATCTTAGGGTGAATTTTTGGTATTTTTCTAAACACTTTCAATTTTTGATGAATCGTGAAAAACACTGCGTTATTATTTAATACTGACTTTTTATTTAAATAATTTGATATATTATTTTAATTTATTTTAGGTCAAAATTGATACATAATAACTATATATGTTCAATGTAATTCATTGGAGTCGTTTTATAATAAGTTTGGATATATAAAATTTTATTGAACTTTTTACCGTCTTTTACCCGCCTTCTAGGAGCATTTAAAAATTTTCATAAAACATAATTTTACCACCTATGTGGGTTGAATTTCAAAAATCTGAGAGACACGGTTGAAATTAGTAAGTAAATTTTGTTCAATAAGATGAAAATAATTTTTGGTGAATAGTAACTTTTTACTTTTATTTGCCACGGTTAAAAGTAAATAGGGTAATTAAGGGTAAAATGATATTATAATTACCCTAACACATGCCCTAATACTATTCAATAAGTGTAATTCGGCCAAAAAAAGACCTTAGGAATAAAATATGATCCTCTTTGTTCAACTTGGATTAGATTAAAACATTTATTATTATATTATTTAAAGAATAGTTAAAACAGTTAAATTCAAAGTTTAATAACTGAACCATTTTTTAATATAGGGATACACACAATATAAATTCAACTATAAATATTCATTAGAAAGATAAAAATATTTCCTACATAATGATATTAAATTTATAATATTTAGACACTAAATAATTTATTTTATTTATGACACAACGATGATGCTGTAATTACCCTAATAATGAAATGTTAAAATAATTGATATTATAAATATCCAAATAAATGTAAATTGAGACTTATGATGAATTAGAATAATTTTATTGGTTAATATGTCATGTTAGAGTTGATTAAATAAATTTTATTTGAAATGATAAAGTTTTTATGGCTTCCAAAAAAATCAAATACTAAATAGTTTCAAAATTTGGATAATTGATTTTTTAAAACAAATACTATATTATTAATTTATATAATATTCCTATATATATAATATTTGTCCAAAGGACTTATATAAGGTTTTATTTATTAATAATTAACAACATGGTGTTCTCTTTCCTTGTTATAGTAAGTTTATTAACCATTTAATTTGAAAATACAAAGAGTGATGGAAAATATCAAACTATTTAACTAAGAGTTTAATCTAAATGATATGGTTAATATGGTGAACTAAACTTTTACAATACCTATTGTTTTAGAGGTTTTCAACCCATCCCTACCTTATCCTCAAAATAAATTATTTTGGAGCCATTAGAAACCGAAAATGATTTTATTATAAAATAATATTTCAAACTTTTCCTAAAGTGACCCTCACATATCTTATAAAAGGGTACTTCCCCTTCTATTAATTTCACACTCCAAATCCATTAGGATTAGCCAAACCCTACCCAAATATACTCCCAACTTTCCTCCCTTCATCCTAGAGGCCTTACTTTTGTCAGAAATCCAACCTAATGAGCCCTTTTGATCAAATCAAAAGGAGGAACCCGAAGAGGAGGTAAATAATTCATCACCTCTTTCAAGTTCTTTTCTTCATCTACTTCCTCTTTATTTGTAGTTTCCATAATAAAATAATAACTCCAGTATCTTCTATATACTATGATGTTTTTATAAAAATGGTACAACCATATTCATTATTCTATCCATCATATGAATGACTAAGTCACCATACGTGTGTACGTACTGCTTACCGTCTCCACGTTGTGGTGTAGTTTGTTATTCAAACACTTCATTATTTGGATGGGTATAATAATCAGTATCACTAATGTAAATAATAAATATAACCTTTTAATGATTCTTTATATATGATATACTATCAAATTACGTATGATTTCACCATCAATATAATGATATTGTTTCTCGTGTGAACATATGGATTACCGTCTCCACGAACGCAATGAGATTCATTACCCATCGTAATAATTCAAGAATAATTTTCATTTTATGATTAAAGATTATGTTTATGAACATAATATCATTCGGTATATGAATCAAATACATCCTATCCATAACAAACATTACTTACGTAATGAAACATATAAAGGAAAATGAATCAGTGAACACCAAAAATGATGATACCACGAAAATATTATTAACAAAGCAATATAATAAGATCGTATATGATATAATATTTATGTATATGATTCCTATATAATTTAATAACAATGTTTTAATTGTTATACAGTAGTTTAACATACCATGGACTAAGTAAAATTACAAGGTAAGGGTTAAATTCACAATCTCTTTATTATCTGAGGTTGTTTTTATGTAAGTATCTACTGGGACCTCTTTATCATCCACATCCGTTTATTCTTAAAAATTTCTTTCAAAACATTTTTTATATTTACTATACTATGGTTTAAATTCATTTATACCCTTATTTTACCTTATATTTTTTGAATGGAATCTTTCCTTCGTTTTCCAAACAACGTACTTTATGACCTTTTCGACAAAATTAAGGTAAGAATGTTTTTTTAACTTATACGGTGGGTGCAGCTATTTTTCGCCATTATAACATTGTTGAAGCTTCCATTACAATATTATTAGAATATTTTCAACAAAATTGTTTTCTTTTATAATTATGTGACACTTAAATGATTTCAAAACAGAAAGACAAATTTCTATCAGAAAGTTTTGATTTCATCTATATCAACATCCTTTGATAAAATTTACACTTTTTTGAAGTTGATTCATTATGATACAAATATTCCATATTGTATTTAAGGTTTTTTTATATTTTAAACTATATATGTGTTATTTTTATACCAATCATGGTTTATGGTTAAAGTATTGACATTTAATATGCTAGTTTAAATATGAATGTTTATGTTATGTTTCAACCTTTTCATATGAAAAATGTATTGGACTTAGTATGTGGCGGGTGGAGCCCGCTATAGCCCCACGGTGCATCGGTAGGTCTCATGAGACAATTAGACATGGAATTGTTTGAGGCCTTTCCCAATTTGATATATGGTTTTTGTTGAGGCCTAAATCATTTTTAGACATCTTAGTCGAGGCCTTGACAAGATGTTTCAGAAATTATGGCATTATAAATTCCCTAATTATGAAAATAATAATGATGGTTCACGTGGTTACTTGACTAGTATAATACCCATGACTGTGTTTTATTATGGCATTATTTACTCAGCTCATATTCCATCTATAAATAGTGCATGTTTATTATTTCTAAAGGCATGTGTTTTCAATTATTCAACATGCCTAATGTTTATGTTATCATTTTCTATACTTCTTACTCTTACTGAGTGTTTGAGCTCACCCCTTTATTATGTTTCATTTTACCAAGATATGAAGAAGTTATTTATGAGTGAATTTCTGGCATAATCTTGGAGTCTTGGATATTTCTAATGGAATGAATTAGTTTTGTATTTCTTCTCAAGTTTTAATGCTAAACTTATGTATGTATCTTGTTTCCAATAATACTAAATTATTCAGTATTTTTCGACATGATTCCTTGTTTCATACCAAAGATATGTAATGAAGAACAGACTCTGGGTAACTGAAGTCGGGGCATTACACTCCAATCCTGAAATTTCAATCCCAATCAAAAATAATATCCATCATGAATCAATCACGGAAATCATGTAATGAACACACCCAAAACAATGCAAGGAACAAAATACTAATAATTAAAAGGTTAAATGATGTAATAAAATGATTATAAATGGTATTATGAATATATATATGTTTCTTTAAGATATTAATAACACTATTAATCATTATAAAGGTGGTTGTAGACGCCAAAAAGTGCTTAACTATCGGAGAAAGTTCCAGAACGGAAAAGCGAAGTCATATTCGGACCTAGAGGCCCGGTCCGGAGGTCCCGGAAGTATTGCGCGAAAAAAGGGTGAAGTGCGTGGAAAAAATGTCTCGTGTGAAAGGCAACCCAGGGTTTTCGAAAAGTCTATGCACTGGCGAGAAATAATTTTACGCCTGCGTCTCGCGCGGTTAATATTTTTCAACGCCGCCTCTGTCACCCAATTATTTCACACAACCCCAGGATGCCTATAAATAGAAGGAGACCCCTTTGGTTTCGAGGTTGAGGAATTTGAACCGGCTCCAGGGCGCACAATTATGCGTGCAATATGGTTTGGAGTTACGGTTCTTTTCCGCACCAAGTCGCCCCGGGATCCTCCTTTGCGCAAGATCCCCCTGGATTAGACTAAAGTCCAACCCCTTCGGGGTCCACCCCTTGCACACAATTCCTTCGTTTGCACGCAGGCCGTCCAAGTCGTGCGCAATCCTTCCTTTGCACGCGCACCCCTTCCTTTGCGTGCAATTCCTCCTTTTGCACGGAATCCCTTCATTTGCACGCCGACCCGGCCTTTTTCGCGCGCATCCCTGAATTGCGTGCTGACCTGATGTTTTCCATGCAGAATCCTCAATTGTGCGCATGGATTCCCTATTACATGCATGACTTCTTTATTGCGTGCATCCTATCCTGTGTGCTGGGATTTTCCGTCATAGACCCCCATGAAAAATGGAGAGTCGCACCACGAACTTTTCGGGCTGGGGTGCCAAGATTTTCCGTTGTGCCCTTATGCACACCCACCTTCATCCTATGGAATATCATGATTTTAGATACTCCTCCTCACACTGTGAAACACCTTGAGTTGAAATATTCCTCTTGGTTCATTTCCTATGTCGTCAGTTGAGATTCTCATCATCAATTCCCTGAGTAGAATGCCCTATCATTCAATAATAGGATGCCTCTTGTTCCAAATAAGAGATGCCTTATGCTCCAAGCATGAAATTCCATAGTCCTGTCTACATGACTATAAACTGTAGTAAACCCTGTGTTACAAACATAGGATGCCTCTTGTTCCAAATAAGAGATGCCTTGTGTGCCAAGCATAGGATGCCTAATGCCATGATTATAGTGGCATAGTTTCATGAGCGTTGGAATCCGTTCAAACATTCCATCACTCCACCTCACGCTTTGCGTGTCATTCATTCGGATTTGCATCCACTTCCAAGTATGGAGGGACCCCCCAACAGTATGGGTGATTGACCTGTGTCCGCCTGCTGTGACAATATTGATGATAGACCTTTGGTCCGCCTGTTGTCAAAGTATGGATGATTGACCTTTGGTCCGCTTGATTTCCTGGGACAACGCCTCGAAAGACTTTGGGCGACACTTTGATTCAGGTCCTGTGTTTCCAACATGGTCAGCAGTCGACCCCTCATTTGTTTGTCCCCGTTTTAGGATAACGCGATAGGATGCTATGTTGCAAACATGGTCAGCGGTTATCCTCTATCGTCACGCTGCTCTCATTGCATTCCTAATGTCGGGCATGTGATTCACACTTTTTATATCCCTTTGTTCGGGCCGATTCCAACGCCCTTGGCATTATCACGCTTGTGCACTAGCGCATAGGTTCATACCTCAACCCACCAATGAGTTGGGATGCCCTCATAGCCAGACATGAGAAAGACATTATGGGCTGCTTCCATTCGTAAGCCCCATCCTTCATTGCCACTCCTTAGTGGCACTTGGGCAGCTTCCTTGCGTAAGCCCCATCCCCCATAGCCACGCTAACGTGGACCCCTCAACGGTTCGCCCTACGGCCCCCATTCACTACAGACTTGTCGATGCCTTCTCTCCCACAAGGGGTAGAGGGCATTGGGCATGTAAGCACTAGGGGTGTGGAGTGAACCCACCTCATCCAAGCTGCAGGACGTTAAACTTCTAATCACCTTGTCCTTAACACATGACGTTAAACTGTGGTCCGACCCCATGTTTCGCACACAGGGTCCCCCTAGCTCGGACATTTTTACGCCCTCTCATCTCCATGGGAATGGATTCTTCCTCATATGGAATGAGATCCTCCTTTTCGGAGTGGCGTTTGTCCGCAGGGGAAGGGCTGCCTCAGCGCATAAGCCCCTAGCCTCTCTTGCGGAGGGTTGCGCCCATGCACCTCCGTACTTCCCCCCTGCCAAGGCTAGTGGAGTCTCTTTCCCATTGAGCTTTGTCGCACCACGGGCCTCCAACCTGGAGTAAGCCCCGGCACCAAGGGCCGCTAACCACGCGTAAGCCCCTATTTCTTCTTTGGGCTGCTCAACGCATAAGCCCCTTTCCGCTTCTCACGAACGCACCCTTTGTGATGTGATCATCTGGTCCCTTTTGCCTCTTATTTCTCACACCGAGCATGACTCACGTGGGCATAGAGCGAGCATCGACCATGACATCCTCTTAGGGGCCACCTCAGAGCATAATCCCCATCCCAGCGAACTACGTGGACTTTGATCCATGCTAACGCATGGTACGTAGGAAGCCTCCACGAGGTTCAAGCCCACCACCCAGTCATTCCGACCTCCCCACGTCAGTTCCCCAACCACTATGGGCTGCCTCAGAGCATAAGCCCCAAATTCCCTTGTCCAGCATGACGTTAAACTGTATCTCGTCCCACACGACGTTAAACTATATCTCGTCCCGCATGATGTTAAACTGTATGCCCTGAACTACGTGGACTTTGATCTGTGCTGACACATGGTACGTAGGAAGCCTCCACGAGGTTCAAGCCCATCGCTCAGTTGTTCCGACCACTTCACATCGGTTCACCAGCACCATTATCAACCGCCTCAGAGCGTAATCCCCATGCCTCACACCCACGTCTCATCCTAACTTCCCCCTCGAGCCCACGTGCCTTGGGAAGCTCATGACCTAGCCTGGAGATCTTACTTCTTCGAGTCTCCAATCCATGCATTCATTCTCACGGGTCGTCTATTCAGGTGTCCCACCGTACCACCGAACTACGCGGACTTTGATTTGCTGCCATGGGGATACGTGGGAAGCCTTAACGAGGTTCAAGCCCATCACCCCATCACCCATCCTGATCCTTACCTGGGCCGCCACATCCCGGTAAGATCATGCCACCCCATTCCACTCAATGGTATCTGGGAAGCCGCCCACGAGCTGGCCACAACATCGGTGTTCCCGCTAGGGGGTCCTTCAGCCCGATCCATCTCCACAAGACATTAAACTCGCGGCATACCCCGTGTTAAACATAGGAAGATGAGGAAAACCTCAGATGGTACACAACCCCTGCATTCGATGTGGGATGCCTCGGGCTTCCGCGCCCTTGAGAAGCCCTATGATAAGGGACAGAAGACGGACATAGTGATCCCCAACATCAAGGCACACCGATGACACCCCAATGTGACCATTCTCCTCTCAGAAGGTTTCTGCCCTGACAAGACCCCTTGGAGCATCTCAACGGAAGCAGCGTAAGTAACTGGCGTCCATGTAGATATGGTTCTAGGAACGAGCTTCACGAACCTATCTTAAATATATGAGGGAGACCCGGACTAGGTGACAAGCTCCGAGGAGGAATCCACGGAAGGAAGAACCGACATCCCATCATCCCGGTTTCGATCAAGGAGCAGGCGTCCCTGAACAAGGAACGGATGCCGCCCGCCTTTGGAAAGCGGGAATGCGGGGTAACAAGTCGCACGTCCTCCCATGCGTGACGGACACGTGTGCGCTCCATGATGTAAAAGCGTCGGAAACTATGGTCTAAAACAAGTTTTATGTAAAACAAACCCGAGGTAAGGGAATTCTTAACCTGATTTCCATTCATTGGGTAAACCTTCTACTTTAATATCTACGAGGTATTAAAATTTTCTGTGTGATGAATTATTATTATATCATGTTAAAATATGTTTATTTATAGTTTATATACATATTCCATCCACTATATTACATCTCACTTCAATTATATGATTTATATAAGGGTATTTTCTTTTAAAATTGTCTTTTAAAATTCTGTTCTACAAAATTCAAAAGAAAGGTTTTGTGTAATTATTCTTGTTGTATGAATGTGTCCTAGTTTTGGGGCATTGTTTATGATGAAAGGTTGGACCTATATCTCCCTCCAATCCATTGGTTATGTGTAAGTTTGAGGTCAGTCATATGTTTACTCCTTGTGTAACTACAATGGTTACACAAATTGTAAGGTATCCATGAGGGTTATAAATTTTAAGGTTTCCCATAGGGTTACAATATGTATTAATGTGTAATGTTTTGAATAATTTTCAAAGAAATCATGTTTTATTTAAAACATTGTATATATTGGAAGAAATGAATAATGTTTTTATGTTATCCAATCTTTATTAACGTGTAATGTTTTGAATGACTTAAGTCTCAATTCTCTAAATCTTTAAACTTGTCCTTATTACATTACATAGTCTGGAATTTAGTCAAGAAACAACTTCCTTTCACATTGAGGATCTTTTAAAGTTTAGAGATTTAGATAATCGGGACTTAAGACATTCATAACATTACACATTAATACAGAGTGGATACCATAAAAATAGTATTCATTTCTTCCAATATATATATAACTTTTCAAATAAAACATTATTTCTTTGACAATTATTCAAACATTTAACTTGGCTTCATTATTTTCCTTGAACATACATATAACCTTTGAAAATCATTTAAAAACATAGGATGAGCCAAAAAAGATCAGTAAGGGAAATTAAAATAAGGAAAGTGATCATTAGTCCATGAATAATTGTAACATATAAAATCATTTTCAAAAGATATACTTGTCACCCATATATTCTTACTTTTTGAAACATAATATTTCCAAAAGATTCCCACAAAACATAAGAAAATAAATGGAACCATAAAGGTTTATTGCGGCATTACTTATTTAATATTGTAACCCTCTGGGCTACCTTATAATTTTTTACCCTCACAACAACCTTACAATTTTTGTAACCATTGCAGATACACTTGGAATAACCATACATCCAACATCTATATTACACATACCCAGTGAATTTGAGGTAGATATAGGTACCACCATTAATCATAAACAATTATCAAGAACCAGAAAAAATTTATACAACATTAATAATTTCATAAAAATATTTGTTTTGAATTTTGTAAAACAAAATTTTAAAAGAGGATATTAAAAGAAAAGAGCCTTACATAAATCATATAATTGAAGTGAGACTTAATATAGTGGATGGAATATGTAAATAGACCATAAATACACATAATTAAACATAAGTTTAACAAAACACATTACCCAAACAATTTTAATACCACATAAATAATGAAGTAGAAGGTTATCCCAAATAATTGAAATCGGGTTAAGAATTCCCTTACCTCAGGTTTGTCTTACTTAAAACATGTTTTAGTCATCCTGTATAATGAATAAAAGAGCATTATTAATATCTTTAAGAAACATATATATTATTATAATACCTTTTATAATCATTTCATTACATCATTTCACCTTTTAATATTTTGTATTTTATTCCTTGCATTGTTTTGGGTGTGTTCTTTACATGATTTCCGTGATCTGTTACTGATGGATATACTTGTAAATTGGGAGTGAAAATATAGAATTGGAATGGTATGGTATTTAAATATTTCAATAACCATAAATTATACCATTTATAATGTTGAATTCTTACATTAGTATGATTCATCAGTTAAAACATTATGGATATTTGTTTAGGTCATTTTGGCGATTCTTCGATCATAAGGAACTCATTTGTTTTATAAATTAATAACATGTGAATAAAATGATGCAAGAACCTTATATAATATATAATTCATAAATTTTTATATGTTTCAACTTTAAAAATGGTTTCATGACCTGTCTTTAAGGAACTAAAAGAAATTGAAATCAAATCGTCCACAATGTCGGTAATTCAACACATCACGGACTATGTTTTAATTTCTTGAATAAGTAGGGAAGGAAAAGAAATGTAATGGTTATTATTCCATAAACATGATGAAATCCAGAATATTTAAGAAACTAGATCATTCATTCGTCTTGTATAAGGGTAGGTGAGGAAATAAAAATACAATAAAGTAATATCGAAATAAAATAAAAGTTAAGAAATCCCTTATGAAAATTAGGCAGCCCAACGACATCACTTAAAATTTAATAAAATATTTTGATGAGTGAAAAGGGGTATCTAATCATTATTACATAATATGAGAATTAAGGGAGATATTAAATGAAATATCCCATTATAATCCAAAGGAAATTAAAAATAATAACATAAAATGAAAGAAAAAAAAGAAAAAAAAGAGGATGTTTACCACTTGATCTCTTCTCCTTAAAATTCTTCTTAAGGACTTTAGTTATGGCCTTTTAGTGAGACCATTAGATCATGGACATGGTTAAGATATTTGGGAGGGGTATTGGGCATAACATAGGTAAGGATCAAAGCATGAGAGGTGTGGGAGGAAGAGGAGACGGAGGGTGGTATTTATAGTGGAGGATAAGAGGTATTTTACAACATTTTAATCATTATTTAGATATTTTTGCTCAACACTATGAATAGCCTTAATTCATGTGACCCAAAAAAGTAATAATAGAATGTATGTTTGAAACAAGTGGTCTTAAATAACTTATGACATCATAAATAGTGTATTTCACTGATAATTTTAATATATGGTATTTTACTCTATTTCACTATTCATCAAAAATTCGATAATTTCAGAAAAACCCATAAATTCACCCTTAGAATTTGTAGACATGTAAAATTCAAAAATGAACTCCATTTTTTGAAAATATTTTTCTAAATATTATTAATTTTACTTTTAAATAAAATTATAATTTATTCAAAAATAACAATTTTAAATACTTTAATTGCTTTTATATCACCTTGAAAAATTAACCAATATATCGTTATCTTAAAGCCTTAAGAATATAAAATAATAATATAATTTACTATTCATTAGGTTCATATTACTATTCATAATGGTATGTTACGATTCACTAAAAATCATGTTAGTTCTATTAGACTCCAAATAAGTTACTGAATACAATTTTGGATGATCGTTTCTTGAAATTAAAAAAAAAGATGTGGAAAAATTTGTGTTTAAAGGAACATTATAAATATCTACTTAAAATAATGTTTCATTCATTTCAATTTATTTTTATAAAACCTTGGGATGTTACATTATCACCACCTTCTGGAAATTGCGTTCTTGCAATTTTATTTACTTATTAAACAATTGAGGGTACCTTTCCCTCATTTTATTTTCAGACTCTCATGTTCCTTACTCAACCATGTGATTTATCCACAAAACCTTTACCTAGTGGATTAACTTATTCTGCAATACATGTTCCCTTCGATCAAGAATCAAAACTAGTTTCACTTCATAAGAAAGGTTTTCTTCCAGAAAAACTACTTCTGGACTCAAGACATGAGATAAATATGGCACATACTTTCTCAACATCGAAACATGAAAGACATTGTGTACTTGAGATAAACTCAGAGGAAAAGCTGCTCGATTTTCAACTGGTTCAACTTTCTCCAGAATTTCAAAAGGACCGATGAACCGTGGACTTAGCTTTCCTTTTTTACCAAAACGTATCCCACATTTCTGAGGAGATCTTTTAAGGAAAACATGCTCACCTACCTCAAAAGATAAGTCTTTCCTTCTATTATCTACATAATGTTTCTATATGCTCTGAGTTTTCCTCATGTGATGTTGGATCATTTTCACTTTATTAGCCACTTCCACCACAAATTCTGGTCCCATCAACTTCCTTTCCCCAACTTCATACCAAAAAGAAAGAGTCTGACACTACTTCCCATATAATGCCTCAAAAGGTTCCATCTGAATATAGGAATGAAAACTGTTATTATAAGAAAACTAACATAAAGAAATACGCTGATCCCAACTTCCCTGATAGTCCATTAAACAAGATCGAAGCATATCCTCCAAATTCTGAATTGTTCGTTATGACTACCCATTTGATTCAGGATGAAATGTTGTATTGAAATTTAAATTTGTTCCCAAAAAAATCTGAAAGACCTTCCAAAAATTATAAGTGAACCTAGGATCGCACTTAGATACAATGGAATGAGGAACTCTATGTAACCGAACAATATCTTTGATGAAAAGTTAGGAAATCTGATCCAAATACCTTGTATCTCGAATAGAAAGAAAATGTTCATATTTTGTCAGCTGATCAACAAAATCCCAAATCACAATATTACCTCAAGAAATCTTAGTTAGTCCTACCACAAAGTCCATGGATACATTCTCCCATTTCCACTCTAGCATTGTAAAAGGATGAAGCATCCCCTTCAGTAACAGTCTCTCTACATTAACGTGTTTACATTTCAAACATTTCACTGTAAAATCAACAATATCTCTTTTCATTCAATCCCACCAATAATACTTCAAAAGATCTATGTACATCTTAGTACTGTGAGGATGAAATGAAAATTGAGAACTCTGTGCTTCACACAACAAATTTTTCTTCAACTGAGAATCATAAGGCCCACCCAAACTTTTACCAAATCATAAAACACAATCTTTATAAAGGTTAAATTCAGGAAACTTACCCGTTTTTACCAATTCTACATTTTTCTATAGCTCATATTCTTCCTTCTATTCTTGCTTAATTCTATTTTATAATGATGACTATACTAAAACCTGGAACAAAAAAGATGTATTAATTACAAAAAAAACATCTAAGATAAAATTAATCAAATAATTTATCAATGGGTCTTATTCCAAACATAACATGTTAATTGATGAACTATGTCTTCGACTCAAGGCATCCACCCCTTTGTGTGCTTTTCTTGGATGGTAATTGATCATGCAATCATAATCCTTTATCATTTCAAAACATCTTCCCTGCCTCATGTTTAATTCTTTCTAAGTGAATATGTACTTTAGATATTTATGGTCAGTATATATTTCAAACTTTTATCTATGTAAATGATGCCTCCAAATTTTCAATTAAAAACCATAGCTGCCAATTCCAAATCATGTCTCGAATAATTTAACTCATGAAGTTTTAGTTGTCTGGAAGCATAATCAATTACCTGATTATTCTGCATCAAAAAAACAACAAAGTCTCATTAATGAAGCATCATTGTAGATGAAAAACTCACCATTTTGGAAAGGCAAGGCCAAAATTATATCATTCATCAATATCTTCTTCATTTCCTGAAAACAAACATCACATTCTTCAATCCAAATAAATTTAACCCATTTTTTCCTTCACTTGGTTAGCGGGCTAGATAACCATGCAAAGTTTTTAACAACCCATCAGTAATAACCTACTAATATAATAAAACTATGAACCTCTATAACATTTTGGGTCTCTACCATTCATCAACCTTTTTTTGGAAGAATCAACTTTTATTCCATCATTATTTTCAATGGTCCCAAGAAAAAAAATCGGTTGCAACCAAAATTCACCCTTGATAAATTTTCCATACAGTTTTATTTCCTTTAAGGTTTGAAAAATAGCCCTTAGATGTTTTTCATAATCCACTTTACTCTTATAAAATACTAGAATTTCATCAATAAACAAAACTAAAAATTTATCCAAGAACCCATGAAATATTCTATTCATTAGATTCATGAATACAACATGTTCATTAGTTAACTCAAACAGCAAAACAAAAAATTCACGATGACCATATCTAGAATGAAAGGTTGTTTTTGGGATGTCATCAACCTTCACTTTCATCTGATGGTATCTAGATATCAAGTCAATCTTGGAAATGTATTGAGATCCTTGTATATGATTAAACAATTCATTGATATGAGGCAAATGGCACTTTCTATTAACAGTGATGTTATTTATAGCTCTATCATCAATGAAAATTCTCATGGAACCATATTCCTTGTAACGAACAAAAGAGGATCACCTCACGGTGAAGTGATAGGACGAATAAAGCCTTTATCAAGCAAATCCTATAACTAATTATCCAATTCAAGAAGTTCTATTTGAGCCATAGGATATGGGGGGTTTTAAAATTGTCTTAGCATCAGAAACTAAGTCAATTGTGAATTTGACTTCCCGATCAGGTATGAAACTGGGTAACTCCTCAATAAAAACATCAAGGTATTCATTTACCACTGGCATATCATTAATCTGAATAGTTACATTATTTTCAATAATATGACCAAGATAACATTCATTTCCATATTTAAAAAGTTTCTCAGCTTCCTAATATGTTATCAATTGTATGGTTTCGTTCTTTTATACAAACTAAAACTCTTTCTGAGAAACAACTTCTTTAGATCTATAGTTAATCTTATCATGATATACAAAAATCCAATCCCTTCCAAACATAAAATCCAACTCAACTAAGGTTAAAACAAAAAGGTTTTCAGGTAATGTCCTTACACATACCACAATAGAAATATTCTTATAATTCCTCTTTGCTATAATATTTCCCACTGGTTTTTTAATAAAAAGTTATGGTTTCAATTGTTTGGTGATATTTCCAATTTACCAGAAAATTTCTCAGAAATGAAGGAATGTGTAGACCCTGTATCGAACAAAACTTTAGAAAAATCTGAGTAAACAAACAAGGTACCTGATACAACTTCATTGGATGGTCTTCCATCTATTGATATAGTCACAACAGATCTCACTACACCTTTCTTATTATAGTCTGGCTTCACTGTATCATTCGGATCTCTCATTGGGCAAGAATTTTAATAATTATCCATCTCACCACATTTAAAACACTTAATAGTTTTCTTATTGGGATTATTCTTAGGTTCATTTTCATTACAATCTCGGTCCATATTTCCAAACATACCATATCAAAAACACTTCCTAGTTTTGGTAAGGGATTCCCCAAGGTGCTTTTTTCCTCACTTTTCACAAAACAGAAACTGTATTTTCTTACCATCAGATTTCCTTGGTTGATTCTTACCCATCTCTTTCCATATGGACCTATTCTTTTCATTATTTCTAAAATGTAGGTGATCATCAGCAAACTCCATCTCTACCCTATCAGCACATTGGACAAGTTTCTCATAACTTTTAAATTTTCAATTGGCCAACAACCTTCGATACCTTGTCTTCAGTCCGGATTAAAAGTGGTTTCTTTTTCTATTAGGATCTATAATAAGATTTGAAGCATACCTCTCCATTTGGTTGACTATTTTTCATACACAACCACTGATTATTCTTCCTTTTTCTTTAATTCAATTAATTTTTTCCCAATCCCAATTCACACCACCTTCGGTAAATATTATTCAAGGAAAAGACTTTTAAATTCACCCCACTCTAAAGAATCAACATCCTCTCTATCCTTGATATTCTTTACCAAGTTAAATGTTTGAAGAATTGTCAAAGAAATCATGTTTTATTTGAAAATTAATATATATTGGAAGAAATTAATATTGTCGTTATGGTATCCACTCTGTATTAATATGTAATGTTATGAATGTCTTAAGTCCCAATTCGCTAAATCTCTAAGCTTGAAAAGACCCTCAATGTGAAATTAAGTTATTTCTTGACAAAATTTAGGACTATGTAATGTAATAAGGTTAGGTACTTATAGTTGGTATCAGAGGATGGTTTAGATAACTTTAGGGGTTAGTATGATGTTAATATAATTCCATAATTGTTTTTTTACTCGATGATTAATTTGAAATGTTATAGCATTTAAATATTACCGTATTTCTTCATATAAGATATGATTGTTTAGAATGTTAGTCCGCAGAAGAAACATGAAAGCTGAAGTGGAGAGGCTCCGACAGAATGACATCCTTCCAAATCTACAGTCCAGAATAATAGGGATTGGAGCCGAGTAGTTTGTGACAGTAATGGCTCAACTAATGTAGGAAATAAATAGTGATGACATCCATGCAATAGAACAACTAGAGGTATCACAATGGAACATGACAATAGATGATCATTTTATGAGACAACACCCTCCTGTTTTCAATGGATCTTCTATCCCAGTAGCAGTTGAAGGATGGATTAAAGCCCTTGAAAAGATACTAGATGTTATGGGATGTTCCGAAAATCAAAAGGTATGTCTTTCCATATATAATTTTGAAGTTTAATCTAATAAGTAGTGTTCAATGGTAAAGAATATTAGAGATATAGATGATGTTTATTCCTTAGAGTGGGATTAATTTAAAATACTTTTCATTGAAAAATATTTTCCTAAGGTGTTGAAACTTAGGTTAGAAAAGAAATTACTTTAATTGAAGCAAAAAGTATAAGTATCAGTGGATCTGTATAAAGTGAACTTCACCCGACTAGCGAGGTATGATTCAAATCTTATTCTAGATCTTGATAGAAAAATCAACCACTTTTACTTAGGACTGAATCCAAGGTATCAAAGGTCATTGGCCTACCATGAATTCAAAAGTTATGAGAAAATTGTCTGATGTGATGAGAGGGTAGAGACGGAGTTTTTTGATGATCATGTGCATCTTGGAAACAAGTATAAGAAGATCTCTATATGGAAAGTGATTGGTAATAATCATCCAAAGAAATGTGATGGTAGAAAAATACAATTTCTAGTTTGTGAGAAGTGTGGAAAAAAGAACCCTATGGAATGCCTTAACAAAATAGGGAAGTATTTTCGATGTGGTTTGTTTGGACATATCGCTTGAGATTGTAATAAAAATGATCTTAAGACTAATCCTGATAAGAAAATAGGTAAGGGTTTTAAATGTTGTGATATGGGTCATTTTGAAAATTTCTTCCCAAAGATAGATTTTAATGATGCAAAGAAGCTAGGCTATAAGTAGAAAGGTGTAGTGATATCTTTTGTGAATACATCAGTAGATGTCAGGCCATCCAATAAAGATGTATCATGTAACTTGTTTGTTTACTCAGATGTCTCTAATGTTTTGTTTTATATTGGGTCTACACATTCTACAATTTCTGAGAAATTTTCTGGTAAATTGGAAATATCACCTCAACAATTGAAACTAGAAATTATTTTTAAAACACTAGGGAGAAATAATATAAAGAAGAGGAATTATATGAATATTTTTATTGGGGTTTGTGGAAAGACTTTACCAGAAAACCTTGTGTTTTTTTCCTTAGTCGAGTTTGATGTTATTCTAGGAATGGATTGACTTTCGGTTTATCATGCTAAGATTAAATGTATAGATAAAGAAGTTTATTTCATAAATAGTTTCAGTTTGTATACAAGAACGAACCCATACAATGGATAACATATTAGGAAACTGAGAAACTATTGAAAGATGGAAATTAAAGTTATCTTGTGAATATTTTTGAAAACAATGGAACTGTTCAGATTAATGATGTTGTAGTGGTAAATGAATACCTTGATGTTTTTTCGGATGAGTTACTCAATGTCATACCTGATTGGGAAGTCTAATTCACAATTTAATTAGTTCCTGATGCTAATCCAATTTCAAAACCCCCATATCTATGGCTCAAATGGAACTTATTGAATTGAAAAATTAGTTGCAGGATTTGTTTTATAAAGGCTTCATTCATCCTTGAACATCACCTTGGGGTGCCCCTATTTTTTCGTTAAAAATAAAGATGGTTACATGAGACTTTTCATTGATTATAAATCTTTTAATAACATCACTGTTAAAAACAAGTATCCTTTTCCACATATCGATGACTTGTTTGATCAGCTCCAGGGAGCTCAGTACTTTTCCAATATTGACTTGAGATCTGGATACCATCAACTGAAGGAGAAGGAGGATGACATCCCAAAAATATCCTTTCTTACTAGATATGGGCATTATGAATTTGTTGTAAAGTCATTTGGGTTAACTAATGTACCTACTATGTTCATGAATCTTATGAATAGAATATTTAATGAGTCCTCGAATAAATTTGTGGTTGTGTTTATTGATGACATTCTATAATTTTCTAAGAGTAAATAGGAGCCTGAAAAATATATAAGGGTTATTTTGAAAACCTTAAAAGAAAAAAAATTGTATGGAAATTTTAGAAAGTTTTATTTTTGGTTGAAACAGATTTATTTCCTTGGATAGATTGTAAAGAAGGATGGAAATACAGTCGATCATGTCAAAACAAAAGTGGTTGGTGAATGTACAAGACCCAAAAATGTTACATAGATTAGTAGTTTTATTGGATCACCAACTTATTACCAATGGTTTGTTTAAAACATTTCACGGTTATCTTGCCTGCAAACGAAGTTAACATGAAAAGGGTTCAAATTTATTTGGACAAAAGAATGTGACATTTTTTTGTCAATAAAAAAAGAGATTATTGAATTCTCCAGTTTTGGTGTTGCCTTCCCGAAATGGTGAGTTTTTCATTTAAAGGGAATCTTCGTTAAAGATACTTGATTGTGTTTTTATAGAGAATGATCAGGTTATCACTTATGCTTCAAAACAACTTAAACTTCATGGGTAAAATTATCTCACAAATGATTTTTAATTGGAATTTGTGGTTTTTACTTTGAAAATTTAGAGGCATCATTTATAGAGATACAAATTTCAAATATATACTAGCCATAAAAGTCTAAAGTAAATATTCACTCAGAAGGAATTAAACATGATGCATAGAATATGGGTTGAACTGATAAAGGATTATGATTTCATGATCAATTACTATCTGGGAAGGGAAAACAAAGTGGCAGATTCCTTGAGTCGAAAAAATCAAGCATAATTAACCATGTTACGTTTGGAACATGATCCCTTGATTAATGATTTGATGAATCTTGGCTTTAAATTTTTTTGTGCATGAAATACATCTGTTTTGTTTCAAGTTTCAGTGTAGTCATCATTATTAAGTTGAATTAAGAAAGCATAGAAGGAAGACCATGAGATACAGAAAAAGGTGGAATTTGTTAAAATGGGTAAGTATACATAATTCAACCTTGATAAAGATTGTGTTTCAAGATTTGGAAAAAGGTTGTGTGTTCCTTGTGATTCTCAGTTGAAGAAAGATTTATTGTGTGAATCTCATAGTTCTCTATTTTTAGTTCATCCTAGAAGTACTAATATGTATGGAGACCTTCAGAAGTATTATTGGTGGGATGGAATGAAAATAGATATTGCTGATATTACTATGAAATGTTTTTCATGTCAATATATTAAAGTAGAGTTGCAGTACATGAAGGCGATGCTTCAGCCTTAGCTAGTGCCATAGTGGAGATAATAGAATGTCTCCATGGACTTTGTGGTGGGACTACCTAAGAATTATCAAGGTAATAATGTGATTTGGGTTGTTGTTGATTGATTCACAAAATTTGAACATTTTATTTCTATTCAAGAAACAATGAATTTGGATCATCTTTCTCAATTGTAGCTCAATGAGATTTTCAGGTTACATGAAGTTCCTCTTTCCATTGTATCTAAGCGGGATCCAAAGTTCATTTATAATTGTTGGAAGGGACTTTAGAAGTCATTAGGAAAAGATTTAAATTTCAGTACAGCTTTTTATCCTCAATTAGATGGGAAGTCAGAATGAATGATTCAAACTTTGGAGGATATACTTAGAGATTATTCAATGAACTAACAAGTAAGTTGGGATCAACATATTTCTTTAGTTGAGTTTTCTTATAAAAACAGTTTTCATTCCAGTATTCATATGGATCCTTTTGAGACATTATATTAGAATCGGTGTCCGACTCTAGTGTTTTGGGATGAAGTTAGGGAATTAATATTGATGGAACCATAATTTGTGGAGGAAGTGGCTAATAAGGTGAAGATGATCTAGCAGCACATGGGGACAGCTCATAGTAGATAGAAAATTTATGTAGAAAACAGAAGGAAAGACTTATCTTTTGTTGTAGGAGACCATGTTTTATTTAAAATCTCTCCTTAGAAAAGTGTGATACGTTTTGGTAAGAAAGAAAAGATAAGCCTATGGTTCGTTGGTCCTCTTGAAATCCTGGAGAAAGTTAGAATAGTTGAATACTGAGTAGATTGGCCTCTATGTTTATCTTAGGTACACAATGTCTTTCATTTTTGATGTTGAGAAAGTATGTGAGAGATTCATCTCTTGTATTGAGTCCGGAAGCAATTCATCTAGAAAAAAACATTTATTATTAAGAGAAACCAGTTCAAATTCTTGATCGAAGGGAACAAGTATTTCAGAATAAGGTAATCCACCAGGTAAAGGTTTTGTGGAGAAACCACATGGTTGAAGAAGCAACATGGGAGTCTGAAAACGCTATGGGGGAAAGGTACCCTCACTTGTATAATATGTGAATAAAATTTCGAGGATGCAATTTCAAGAAGGTGGGGATAATGTAACACCCTATGGTTTACTAAAATAAATTAAAATGAATGAAACTTTGTTTTAAGTATATATTTATAACTATCCTTTAAAAATAATTTTTTCACATCTAAGTTTTGAGTTTCAAGAAACAATCATCTACAATTGTGTTTAGTAAGTTATTTGGAGTCTAATGGAACCAACTAGATTTTTTGTGAATAGTAACATACCCTTATGAATAGTAATATGACCCTAATAAATAGTAAATTTTATTATTATTTTATTTTATTAATTATTTAAGATAACCACATTTTGGTTAGTTTTTCAATGTGATATAAAAGAAATTATATTTTTAAAATTGTTATTTTTGAATAAATTATAATTTTTAATAAAAATTAAATTAATAATATTTAGAAAATTATTTTCAAAAAATTGAGTTCATTTCTTTATTCTAAAAGTCAAAGAATGGTACGGGTGAATTTTTGGATTTTTCTGAAATTCTTGAATTTTTTATGAATAGTGAAATATGGTAAAATACTGTATATTCAAATTATCAGTTAAATACTGAACATATGAAATCATAAGTGATGTAAGACCACTTATTTCGAAATAAAATTCTATTATCACTATTTGGTGTCACATAAATTGATACTATTCATAGTCTTGAGCAAAAAAATATAATAATGATTAAAATAATATAAAATACCTCTTCTCCTCCACTATAAATACCACCCTCATTCCCCTCTTCCTCCCACACCTCTCAATCCTTGAGACATACCTAAATTCTACCCAATACTCCTCCAAAGGCTCTTCCCCACATCCTAGAGCTACTGGTCTCACCAAAAGTCCAAAGCCAAATGCCTTAAGAAAGATCTCAAGAAGAAGAGATCAAGAGGTAAACATCCTCTTGTTTTATTTCTTTTCTTTCATTTTATGTTATTATTTTTAATTTATTTTATATAATGTCGGGATATGTCATTTTATATCTCCCATAATGTCCATATTATGTAAGAATGATGAGATACCCCTTTTATCTCATCAAAATATTTTATGAAAATTTAAGTAATGTCGTTAGGCTTCCAAATTTTCCTAAGGGGTTTCTCAACTTTTATTTTATTTTGAGATTCCTTTTTATTATTTTCGTTCCTAAACTCCCCTTATCCAAGAGGCATGAATGATCCAGTTCCCTAAATATTCTAGATTTATTCATGTTTATGGAATACTCACAATTACATTTTTTTTATCTTCTCCAACATATTCAAGAAATTAAAACATTGTTTGCGATGTTTCTAATTGCCGATATTGGGGATAATGTGATTTCATTTTCTTTTAATTCCTTCAAGACTATTCATGAAACAATTTTTATGGTCAAATCAGATTATAATTTATACATTATATCTTATATATACTTCTGGAATCATTTTATAAACATGTTATTAATTTTAAAACAAATGAGTTCATTACGATCAAAGAATCGCCAAAATGGCCTAAGCAAATATCAATAATGTTTTAACTCATGAATCATCATCATGACAGAACTCAAAATGATAAATGGTATAATATATGGTTATAAAAATATATAAATACCACTACATTCTAATTCTAGAGTTTCACTCCCAATCGACAACAATATCAATAATGAACCGATCATGGAAATCATGTAAAGAGCACACCCAATACAATAAAAGGAACAAAATACTAACATTTAAAGGATGAAATGATGTAATTAAATGATCATATAAGGTATTATAAAGATAGAAATTTTTATTTAAGATATTAATAAAACTATTTTAACCATTATACAGGAGGGTTAAACAAGTATTAAGTAAGGAAAACCTGAGGTAAGTGAATTCTTAACCTGATCTTCATTCTTTAGGTTAACCTTCTACTTCATTATATAAGTGGTATTAAAACTATTTGTGTGATGGGTTATATTATATAATGTCGTATCATTTGTATTTACATTTGATACACCAATTCCTTTCTTTCTATTGATTATCATATCAATTATATGTTATTTTAAGGGACTTTTCTTTTAAAATCCTCTTTTAAAATTCTGTTTTACAAAATTCAAAAGAAATGTTTTTATGAAATTTTTCTTGTTGTATTATTATGTTATTGTTCTTGAGAATTGTTTTTGATTAAGTTTGGGACCTATATTTACTTCCAATGCATTGGTTATTTGTATTTTTTGAGGTCGGCCTTATGGTTAATCCAAGTGTAACTGTGATGGTTACACAAATTGTAAGGTAGTCGTGAAGGTTACAAATTATAAGGTAGAAGAGAAGGTTAAAAGATTATGTAAGTAATTCCCAAATAAAATTTATGATTATATTTATGCTCCTATTTTTTGTAGGGATCTTTTATAATTATCATTCTTCACAAAGAAAATATATATGGGTCACAAGAATGTCTTTGAAAATGATTTCATAAGTTACAAGTATTCATGGACTAATATGTTCTTTTATTATTTTCATATCCCTTGCTGAGATTTTTATGCTTATCCCAATTTTTTAAATGATTTTCATAGGTTATAAGGTTGTGTAAAACAGAATAGGAATCCCAGTTAAATGATTTAATAATTTTCAAATAAAATCATGTTATATTTGAAAGTTTTATATTTTAGAAGAAATGAATATTGTTTTTATGGTATCCACTTTGTATTAATGTGTAATGTTATGAATGTATTATGTCCAAATTATCTAAAACTATAAACTTGAAAAGATCCTCAATGTGAGAGGAAGTGATTTAATGACTAAATTCAGGAATAAGTAATGTAATAAGATCAGGTCCTTATAGTTGGTATTAGAAGACATTTTAGATAACTTTAGGGTTTAGGATGATGTTAATATAAAAGAATAAATGATTTTTACTCTATGATTAATTTAAAATGTTATAGAATTTAAATATTACCATTTTTCTTCCACTAATTCTTAGGTAGTCCCACCACAAAGTCCATGGATACATTCTCTCATTTCCACTCTAGCACTGGATAAGGCTAAAGCATTCCATTCTTTAACTGCTTCTTTGCTTTAACCTATTGACATATCAAAACTTTCATGGTAATATTGACAATATCTCTTTTCATTCCATCCCACCAATAGTACTCCTAAAGGTATCTGTATGTCATAGTACTTCCAGGATGAACTGAAAATTGGGAACTAGGAGCTTCACACAACAAATATTTCTTCAATTAGGAATCACAAGGCACACACAACTTTTTTTCAAATCTTAAAACACAATCTTTATCAAGGTTAAATTCTGGAAACTTTCCCATTTTAAAAAATTCTACATTTTTCTATAGCTCACGGTCTTCTTTCTGCGCTTTCTTAATTCAACCTAATAAGGATGAATGCACTAAAACCTGAAATAAAAAAGATGTATTTCCTACACCAACAACTTCTAACCCAAAATTCATCAAATCATTAATCAAGTGATCATGTTCCAAATGTAACATGGTTAATTATGCATTATGTTTTTTACTTAAGGCATCTTCCATGTTGTTTTCTCTTCCTGAATGGTAATTGGTCATGAAATCATAATCCTTTATCAGTTCAATCCATCTTCTCTACCTCATGTTTAATTCCTTCTAAGTGAATATATACTTCAGACTTTTATGGTTAGTATATATTTAACATTTGTATTTGTATAAATGATGCCTCTAAATTTTCAAATAAAAAACCACAGCTTCCAATTCCAAATCATGTGTGGGATAATTTTACTCATGATGGTTTAGTTTTCTTGAAGAAAAAGAAATTACCAGATCATTCTGTATTAAAACGAAAGCTAGTCCCTTTAACGAAGCAGCACTGTAAATAAAAAACTCAATATTTTTGGAAGGAAAATACAAAACTGGAGCATTCACCAATCCATTTTTCAGTTTTTGAAAACAAACACCACATTCTTTTTCCAAATAAATTTAACCCCTTTTCATTTTAACTTGGTTAGCAGGCTAGATAACCATGAAATGTTCTTAATAAATTGTCAGTAATAACCTTATAATCCAATAAAACAACAAATCTATGTAACATTTTTGGGTCTAGGACATTCATCAACCACTTTTTTTCATGATCAATTGTTATTCCATCCTTATTTATAATGTTCCCATGAGAAGAAATCTATTGCTACCAAAAATAAGACTTTCTGAATTATCCATACAGTTTCTTTTCCTTTAAGGTTTCCAAAACAACCCTTATATGTTTTTCATGATCCTCTTTACTCTTAGAAAATACCAAAATGTAATCAATAAACCCAACCAAAAATTTATCCAAGAACTCGGGAAATATTCTATTAATAAGATTCATGAATACATCAAGTGCATTAGTTACCCAAAAAAATAACAACAAATTCATAGTGACCATATCTAGTACGAAAGGTTGTTTTATGGATGTCATCCTCCTTCACCTTCAGATGATGGTATCCATATCTCATGTCAATCTTGGAATAGTACTGAGCTCCATGGATCTTATAAAACTATTCATCAATATGAAGAAAAATATACTTGTTTTTAAAAGTGATGTTATTCAAAGCTCTATAATCAATGAAAAGTCTCATGGAACCATATTTGTTTTTAACAAACAAAACAGGGGATCCCCATTGTGAAATTCTAGGATGAATGAAGCCTTTATCAAGAAAATCCTGCAACTGATTTTTCAATTCAAGAAGTTACATTTGAGCCATATGATATGGGGGTTTTAAATTTGGCTTAGAATTTGGAACTAAGTCAATTGTGAATTCGACTTCCTGATCAGGTATGAAACTGGGTAACTCATCAGTAAAAACATCAAGGTATTCATTTACCACTGGCACATCACTAATCTGAACAATTTTCTTGTTTTAAACAATATGATCAAGATAAATTTCATTTCCATCTTTCAAAATTTTCTCAACTTCCTAATATGTTATCCATCATATGGGTTCGTTCTTGAATACAAACTAAATATTTTTCCAAAAAACAACTTCTTTTTATCTACAGTCAATCTTAGCATGATAAACAGAAAGCCAATTCATTCCCAGAATAACATCAAACTCAACTAAAGGAAAAACAACAATATTTGCTGGTAAAGTATTTCCATAGACCATTATAGAAATATTCTTATAATTCCTATTTTTAGGATATTTCCCTTGGTTTTTTAAAAATAAGTTATGGAATCAATTGTTGAGGTGATATTTCTAATTTACCAGAAACTTTCTTAGAAATGAAGGAATGTGTAGACCCAG
Source organism: Viscum album (assembly GCA_963277665.1). Classification (NCBI taxonomy): domain Eukaryota; kingdom Viridiplantae; phylum Streptophyta; class Magnoliopsida; order Santalales; family Viscaceae; genus Viscum; species Viscum album. The sequence continues at coordinate 920,985,106 of OY728145.1, forward strand.
TATCAAACAAAACATTATAAAACTCTGAGTAAATAAACAAAGTACCTAATATAAAATCATTGGATGACCCTACATCGGCGTACGTAGTCACAAAGGATCTAAATACACCTTTTCTGCTTATATTAATTCTTCTTTGCATCATTTGGATCTTTCTTTGGGCAGGCTTTTTCATAATGACCCATCTCACCTCATTTATAACACTTAAAAGTTTCCTTATCAGTATTAGTCTTAGGATCATTTTCATTATAATCTCGAGCCATATGTCCAAAATTACCACATCGAAAACACTTCCCAGTTTTGGTAATGTATTCCACAGAGTTCTTTTGGCCACACTTTTCACAAACTAGAAACTGTATTTTCTTACCATTAGATTTCTTTGGATGATTCTTACCCATCACTTACAATCTGGACCTCTTCTTCTCCTTATTGTAAAATTTTTCATAATCATCAACAAACTCCATATCAACCCTCTCAGTACATCGAAAAAGGTTCTCATAAATTTTGAATTTACAGGAGGCCAACGCCCTTCGATACCTTATCTTTAATCCTGAGTAAAAGCTGTAGATTTTTTATCAGGATTAAGAATAATATTTGGAGCATACCTTGTCAGTCGGGTGAAGTTCTCTTCATAAACAACCACTGATTCTTCTTCCTTTTGCTTCAATTCAAGGAATTTCTTCTCCATCCTACGTTTCACCACCTTAGGAAAATATTTTTCCAAGGAAAATACATTAAAATTCATCCCACTCTAAAAACTAAACATCCTCTCTATCCCTGATATTATTTACCATTGACCACCACTGATCAACTTCACCTTCAAAATGATAAATAGAATGACTTTCCTTTTGATTAAATGAACATCCCATAACATCGAATATCTTTTTAAGGGATTTAATCCCTCCTTTAGTCACTACTGGGTCAGAAGATCCATTGAATGTATGAGGGTGTTGTCTCATAAAATGTTACACTATTGTCATGTTCTGTTGTTGTACCTCTAGTTATTCTCTTTCATGGATGTAACCACCATTTACTCTCTACGTTAGCTGATCCATTACTGTCACAAATTGCTCGGTTCTAATCCCTACCATTCCAGGATACAAATTCGGAAGGATGTCATTCTGTTAGTGCCTCTCCTCTTCAGCTTCCTTGTTTCTTCTACAGACAACCATTCTAAAAAAACATATATTAGTCGTAGAAAATAGTAATCTTTTAATGTTATAACATTTCAAATTAATCATAGAGTAAAAAAACATTTATGGTATTATATTAACATCATCCAAACCCCTAAAGTTATCTAAACAATCCAATGATACCAACTATGAGGACCAGAACATATAACACTACATAGTATTTAATTATTCAAGAAATAACTTCCTTTCAAATTGAGGGTCATTCCAAGTTTAGTGATTTAGAGAATTGGTAATTTAGACATTTATGACATTACACATTTATATATAGTGGATACCATAAAAACAGTATTCATTTCTCCCAATAAATAAAACTTTTCAAATAAAACATGATTTATTTGAAAATTCTTCATCATAAAAACATAGATATTTATTATTTTTTTTGGGTAGAAAAAGAAAATAACAAAGGAAAAAAACAAAGTGGGCCCACAGTGCCCCACACAACAATCCTAGGGGGGGCGAAAGTAGTGGAGGCCCAGGGCATCCCCTTGAACCAAGTTGACCCCCTCTGGTTTCATGGAGCTAGCAGTATGGAAGCAAAAGTGAGCTGGACCGGGGATGCCAAGGGAGGCAAGATGGTTTGCTAACTTATTCCCCTCGCACCAAGTGTGGGTTACGCTGATGTTATTGGTGATCATACCTCAGCATGCCCTCGTGGTGTAGTGTATAGACCATGGAATGGAACCAGAGCCATGCAATGCTTTGTGAAGGATTTGGGAATCAGTTTCGACCTGTGATAGGACAATCCCTTTTTGGTGACACAAAGACAGGCCCAACAACAGCGTCTTTGCCTTAGATTGAAGAGAGGATCTGCGCCCCAAGCGCCCTGAGAAATTCATGATAACCGACCTGAACAGGTTCCGAACCACCCCTCCTCCACAAATTACCCCCATGCTACAAGACCCGTCAGAGTTGAGTTTGAGCCCTCTGCTTGGCGGAGTCCACCCGACCCAGTTACCTCTACTGGCGCTGCTACCCGGAGAATTGCTGACATTACAAGTTTGAAGACTTCAAAGAGTGGGCGCCTCCTTCCATTGGAAAAAAGATCTGATCAGGTCCAGTAAAAGGAACTTTGTATGGAGTATAATTCCCTGGACAGAGGCGATAATCCCTTCATGACGAGCCGTGTTCTGTGCTTTCCATATCGTCCAGCATCCAACATGAAGAACCATAGTGCGGTTCTTCTGCTCAGGGCCCCTCTCCACCGCACCGTGAAACCATCTATCCAGAAAAGGCATGTCGACCATGCGGTTATCAAGGAAAGCTGTAAACTCACCGAAATAGATCCATACCACCCTCTACCATTCTCCTTTAAATAACAAGTGATCTGTGCATTCCTCTCAGTGCTCCGAGGAGCAGTGAAACCTTGAGGACAAAGGGATGTCGCACCTCCTAATGTTTTCATCTATGGGTATGGCTTTGTGCCACATCCTCTAGGTAAGAAATTTATGTTTGATCAGAGTTTCCTTGGTCTAGAGGATCGCGTTCCAAGCAGAGATGTGATCTGTAGTGGCCAAGGATCACCGAAAACCCATTGAAGAGAAGGATCCCGATGCAGATAAAGTGAAAACACACCTTTACGGATCGTAGTTGATTTTAATAAGGTTGAAAGTAGCATGTTGATCATCGTCAAGGACTGCATCAATGAAGGTCGGGTTATGACTAGCCTCTTTAAAAGTGAGCGTAGTGCCCGGGCACCCCAGGAAGCCAAGGATGGTCCCAGCCTAGTTATGATGCCAGAAGAGGATATCCTACCTTCCCACAATCCATATGGAATATGGCTCCAACGCCGCGATAAAGGGAGAAATCACCGACCAGAAGGGGGAAACATTGCCGACGCTCCCGAGCTCGGAGCCTGCATGGGAGTTGTGCATGGTGATCCCCCAAAGCGTGTGTTTTCCATCACCTCCCATGCTATCTTTTCATGCATTCACATGAGCGTTTCATCGAGTCGGCGAACATTGATACCCCCTTCCCTGTCTAGGCTTGCCACCCTATCCCATGAGGCCCAACAACGTCTACCCTCTGCTCGTGGATCCCAGATAAAACCAGCGAGAATCTTATCAATCCTGTTAATGGTGCTCTTAGGGACTTTGATAGATGAGAGAGAGTGTACAGGGGAGGCAAGAAGTACGCTGTTAACCAGCATTATTTCTCCCCTAAAATAGAGGAATATGTTCTTCCAGTTGAGTATTTTGTCCGTGATATTGTTGACAATGTTGTCGAAGTCACGTACTCGAAGCCTCCCCAAGGATATCGGGGCACCCAAGTATTCCATGGGGAAAGACCCTCTGTGCATGTCCAAATATTACTATACATCATGGGGCCAAGAAGCACCACATCCATTGGAAATGAAAAAGTTACTTTTGTCCTTGTTAATGACATGGCCACTCCAAAAACAATACTCATGCATGATTCTGTTGAGGCCATTGATGGAACGCCGACTACCATTTGTGAAGATGAACGTATCGTCCGTGAAAATCAAATGAGAGACATGGGGCTCTCCTTCTCCAGTGGTAAGCAATAACCTCCCTGATTTTCATGACCCTATGTAGGTGTCGACTGAGGACATCTTGGGAAAGAATGAAGAGAATCGGGGACAAAGGGTCACCCTGCTTCAACCCGCGAGTAGACTGGAAAAAACATAGCCTTTTCCCAAGAAGGTGATGGCCAACCAGGAAGATCTGAAGCACCTAAAAATGATGTCGATGTTCTATGGGGAGAACCCCCTTCTTTCTAGCACCTTGTTGATAAAAACCCTCTCAACATGATCATATGCTTTACTCATGTCGAGCTTGATCGCCAAATTGGAAACACGCATCTTGAAGTTTAAGTCTCTGATCTACTCCTGTGTGAGAGAAATGGCCCCCAGGATCGACCTTCCCTTCATGAAGTCATGCTATTCCAGGGACACACACCGGGGGATATGAGCAGATAGTCTTGAAGTAATCAGGCTGGGAAAAATCTTATAAGGGAAGTTGCACAGGCTTGTTGGCTGGTAGTGAGATATAGAGGACGGGTTGTTGGTCTTGGGTATGAAAACGATGGGCGTGGCACATGCTGCCCTGGGAAGGTAACCCCCTCGGAAGAAGTCCCGAACAAGAGAGATGATGTCCATCTTAATGACGTCCCATGAGGCTCTGTAAAACAACCCCGAAAACCCATCGGTCCCTGGAGCACTTTCAGGGTTAAGCCTCAACATGGCTCCCTGAATTTCCTTCTCATCCAGAATGGCACTCATGTCAGTATTGTCCTGGGTCGATATTTGGTTAGATATCACATCAAAATAACCCCTTTCCTCCCCCAGATATCCATTGGGAAAATAGGTGTTGGGGTCGGCGAGTAGATCTTTCAAAGAGGCCAATGCCATGGCGCCAATAGTGTCTCTGTCGTCGGAGTACCTACTGTCATCCAGTAAGATGTTGGGAGGCACCGTTCGCCTCCTTTCCTTGATGCAGGCATGGATGTAGGCTGTGTTTTTGTCTCCCTCTCTCAGCCACTTGATCCTCGGCCCTTCCCTCACTAGGTGTTCCTTCTTGAGGAGCATGTCTTCCAGATCATTCTTTTTAGTGGAAAAGTCGTCAAAGGTTCTATCATTCCACTCAGCCTCCAGGTCCCCCTCTAGGTGGTCCACATCCTGCATGGTGGCTGTAATCTCCTTATCTGTAGAGGATTGATCTGTTGACCAAAAATGAAGCCTTGCCTTGAGCCTTTAGAGCTTGTTATGGACGACCATCCATGAATGATCTTCAGCGGGCTCTCCCCATGTGTCCTTGACGAGGTTATTTGAAAATTATTAAAAATATTTAATTTGGCTTCAATATTTGTCTTACACATACTTATAACCTATATAAAGTATTTAAAAATTTGGGATGAGCACAAAAATCTCATTAAGTGATATAAAAATAAGGAAAGTGCTCATTAGTCCATGAATACTTGTAACGTATAAAATCATTTTCGAAAGACATACTTGTCACCCTTATATACTTAATTTGTGAAACATGATAGTTCCATAATAATACCACAAAACATAAGAACATAACTATAACCATAAAGGTATCTTTGGGCATTACTTACATAATATTGTAACACTCTCGGTTACCTTATAATTCGTAACCCACATGACTACCTTACAAATTCTGTAACCATCGCAGTTACACTTGGAGTAACCTTACAGGTGACCTCCAAATTAAACATATCAAATTCATTGGAGATAAATATAGGTCCAATAATTCATCATAAAAAATTCCCAATAACCATAAAATAATCATACAACAAAAACAATTTCATAAAAACATTTCTTTTGAATTTTGTAAAAAAGAATTTTAAAGAGGATTTTAAAAGAAAAGTCCCTTACAAATAACATATAATTGATATGAGAATAAATAGAACAAAAGGAATATGTGTATACACTATAAATACACATTATAAAATATAATATAAACAAAACCCATCACACAAAAATTTTTAATACCACATAAATAACAAATTATAAGGTTAACCCAAAGAATGGAAATCGGGTTAAGAATTCTCTTACCTCAAGATATTCTTACATAAAACTTGTTTAAACCTCCTGTATAATGGTTAAAAGACTATTATTAATATATTATAGAGACATATACATCTTTATAAAACCTTATATGATCATTTAATTAAATCATTTCATCCTTAAATTGTCAGTATTTAGTTCTTTTCACTATTTTGGTTGTGTTCTTTAAATAATTTCCCTGATCGGTTCAAGATGGATATTCTTGTCGATTGAGAGTGAAACTCTATAATTGAAATGGAGTGGTATTTATATGTTTATATAACCATAAATTATACATTTTAGCATTTTTAATTCTTAAATGATGATGATTCATATGTTAAATCATTATTGATATTTGTTTAAATCATTTTGGTGATTCTTCATTCTTAAAGAACTCATTTGGTTTTATAAATTAATAACAAGTGTACAAAATGAATCCAGAACCTTATCTAAGTTATAATACATAAATTATAATCTGTTTCAATCATAAAAATGGTTTCATAGCTAGTCTTTAAATAAGTAAAAGAAATTGAAATCGCATCATCCACGATGTCGATAATTCGAAACATTAAGAAATGGTGTTTTAATTTCTTGAATAAGTGGGAGAAGAGAAGAAATATAATGGTGAGTATTCCATAAACATGATTAAATACAGAATATTTAATATACTAGATCATTCATTCCTCTTGGATAAGGGGATTTTAGGAAATAATAATAATATAAAAGAAAATGAAAATAAAAGAAAGAAAACAAAAGAGGTTGTTTACCTCTTGATCTCACCTCCTTGAGATTCTTCTTAAGGCCTTCGGTTTTGACCTTTTGGTGATTAAAAAAGCAATATGAAGTAGTTAAGAGACTTGAGAGGATTATTGGTTATAACTTAGTTAATTCTCAATTCTTGGGAGGTGTGGGAGGAAGAGGGGAATGATGGTGATATTTATAGTGGAGAAGAGGAGGTATTTTACATTATTTTAATAATTATTATATTATTTTTGCTCAAGACTATAGATAGTCTTAATTCATGTGACCCAAAATTTTAATAATGGAATTTGAGTTCTAACCAAGTGGTATTACATCACTTATGATGTCATAAGTAATGTATTTAACTGATAATTTGAATATATTATATTTTACCATATTTCACTATTCATCATATATTCAAGAATTTAAGAAAAATACCAAAAATTCACCCTAATAAATTTTTTATGTGTTGAATTAAAAAATGAACTCCATTTTTTAAACATAATTTTCTAAATATTATTAATTTAATTTTTAAATAAAATCATACTGTATTCAAAAATTAACAATTTTAAAACTATAATTGTTTTTATATCACATTGACAAATTAACCAAAATGTCATTATCTTAAATCCTTAATAAAAGAAAATATTAATACAAATTACTATTCATTAGGTTCATATTAATATTCATAAGGGTATGTTACTATCCACCAAAAATTATATTGGTTCTATCAGACTCCAAATAACTTATTGAACACAATTGTAGGTGATCATTTTTTGAAATTCAAAACATAAATGCAGAAAAATTATTTTTAAAGGATGGTTATAAATATATAATTAAAAATGTTTCATGAATTTCAATTTATTTTTAGAAATACTTTGGGTTTTAAATTATCCTCAACATCTAAAAATTCCATCCACACAATTTTATTTACTTATTAAACAAGTGAGGATACCTTAATCAAGGTGTCCACTTGGTTTCATCATCATCTTGCTCACGTAAATAGAAGTTACATGCATTGAAATAATGATTTATAGATCCATCAAAATAATTTTCTTCCTTTATACAAATACACATTGTACAACTTGGTTCATATGGGTATTCAAAGAAAAATAGTTTCAGAAAATAATCTTGTATGACATATAATTTCAAAACATCAGATAAAACTTGATTTTTATAAAACAGTCAGACCATGTTTGAGTTAAAACTTTCAATCAATGGTCATTTTATAGTACCATAAGTATGTGGTAAAAGGATACATTTTAAAATCAAATATAAATAGGTTGTGAAAGTGTCTCATTCTTCATCACCTTTTTCAAAATCATAATATGCTTCAAAATCTTGTGATAAGGTAAAATATTTGAAAATGGCTTGATAATATTTACCTTTATTAAAAATATGAGAATACTTAAAAAAATATGATTTAATTAAATACAAACCATGATCCACAATGGTATCTATGTATAGTGGAGGTGTTTCATATCTCAAACATTTTCTTTCAAGTGATATGTACACTATAATATGTTTCAGAGTTTTCTAGACATGACTTTGTAATAATTATTGCAAGAAAGTCATTAGGAAGATGTAGGAATATAATTTGAGATCCACCTCCTTCCATTTGTAACTGACTTTCCTTTATATGAAAAAGTTATAAAAAAAAGTATTTAACTTGAAGAATATATGTAGAGACTAACCATATGTTTAATGAAATCTCATAATCCCTAAAGTTATCTAAACCATACTCTGGTACCAACTATAAGGACTCGACCTTATTAGATTACATAGTCTTTTATTTAGTCAATAAATAATTTCCTTTCACATTTAGTATCTTTTCAAGTTTATAGATTTATATAATTGGGACTTAAGACATTCATAACATTACACATTAATGCAGAGTGGATACTATAAAAATAGTATTCATTTCTTTCAATATATACAACTTTTCAAATAAACAATGATTTCTTTGAAAATTCATAAAAATTTAACTTGACTTCATTCTTTGTCTTACACATCCTTATAACCTATTAAAATAATTTAAAAACTTGTTATGAGCACAAAAATTTCATTAAGGGATATAAAAATAAGTAAAGTGCTCATTAGTCCACGAATGCTTCTAACGTATAAAATAATTTTCAAAAGACATACTTGTCTCGCATATATACTTACTTTGTGAAAAATGATATTTATACAGTATTCTCACAAAACATAATAACATAAATATAACCATAAAGGTATATTTTGTAATTACTTACATAATATTGTAACCCTCTTGACTACTTTATAATTTGTAACCCTCACGACTACCTTACAATTTGTGTGACCATCATAGTTACACATGGAGAAACCATACATGTGACCTCAAAATTACACATACAGAATGAATTTGATAGAAATATAGGTCCCACCCTTCATAATAAATAATTCCCAAGAACCATGACATAATTATACAATAATAACAATTTTATAAAATAATTTCTTTTGAATTTTATAAAAAAGAATTTTAAAAGAGTATTTTAAAAGAAAAGTCCCTTAAAAATAACATATAATTGATATAAGAATAAATATAATTAAAGAAATGTGTGTATAAACGTTAAATAAACATGATAAAATATAATATAAACAAGACCTATCACATAAATAGTTTTAATACCACATAAATAACAAAGTAGAAGGTTAACCCATAGAATGGAAATCGAGTTAAGAATTTCCTTACCACGGGTTTGTCTTAATTTAAAATTATTTAAGACTCGTGTTTAATGGTTAAAAGAGTGTTATTAATATCTTAAAGAAACATATCCATCTTTGTAATACCTTATATGATCATTTTCTTTCATCATTTCACCCTTTAATTGTTAGTATTTTTTTCCTTTCATTGTTTTGGGTGTGTTCTTTACATGATTTCCATGATCGGTTCAAGATGGATATTCTTTTAGATTGCAATTGAAACTCTAGAATTAGAATGGAGTGGTATTTACTTATTTATAGAACCATAAATTACACCATTTATCATTTTTATTTCTATTATGATGATGATTCATGAGTTAAAACATTATTGATATTTTTTAGGTCATTTTGACGATTCTTCGATCATAATGAACTCATGTGTTTTATAAATTAATAACATGTGTATAAAATGATTTCAGAATCTTATATAAGATATAATACAAAAATTATAATCTGTTTCAACCATAAAAATTTTATCATGACCATTCATGAGGGATGTAAAATAAATTGATATCACATTGTCTATAATGTCGGTAATTCGACAAAACACACACGATGTTTTAATTTCTTAAATTAGTGGGAGAGGATAAGAAATGTAAGGGTGATTATTCCATAAACATGATGAAATAAATAATATTTAAGATACTATATCATTAATTCCTATTGGATAAGGGGATATGTGTAAAGAAAAATAAAATAATGTAATATCAAAATAAAAGAAAAGTTGAGAAATCCCTTATGAAAATTTGGCAGCCTAACAGTGTCGCTTAAAATTTCATAAAATATTTTGATGAGAGAAAAGTGGTAACTCATATTACATAATATGGGCATTAAGGGGGATATAGAATGAAATATCCCAACATTATCCAAATGAAATTAAAAATAACAATACAAAATTAAAGAAAAGAAAAAAAGAGAATGTTTACCTCTTGATCTCTTCTCCTTGAGATCCTTCTTAAGGAATTTGCTTCTGGCCTTTTGCGAGACCAGAAGCTATAGTATGTGGGGAATAGCCTCTTTAGGAGTATTGGGAATAATTTAGGTAAGTCTCAATGGTTGAGAGGTGTTGTAGGAAGAGAGTAATGAGGATAGTATTTATAGTGGAGGAGAGGGGGTATTTTTCCTTATATAAATCATTATTATAATATTTTTCCTCAAGTCTATGAATAGACTTAATTAATGTGACCCCAAATAGTAATAATGGCATGTGAGTTCTGACCAAGTCATCTTACATCACTTATGATTTCATAAATAGTGTATTTAATTGATAATTTGAATATACGATATTTTACTGTCTTTCACTATTCATAAAAAATTCACGAATTTCAAAAAAAATCCCAAAAATAACCCCATACCATTTTTAGATGTGTATAATTCAAAAATGAAATCCATTATTTGACAATAATTTTCTAAATATTATTAATTTAATTTTTAAATAAAATCATACTTTATTCAAAAAATAACAATTTTAAAACTATAATTGTTTTTATATCATGTTTAAAACTTAACCAAAATGTCATTATCATAAATACTTAAGAAAAGAAAATATTAATACAATTTACTATTCATTAGGGTCATATTACTATTCACAAAGGTATGTTACTATTCACTAAAAATTAATTTCGTTCCATTAGACGCCAAATAACTTACTGAACATAATTGTAGATGACCGTTTCTTAAAATTCAAATGTAGAAAAATTATATTTGAAGGATATTTATAAATATCTACTTAAAAAAAAGTTTCATGCATTTCAATTTATTTTTAGAAAACCTTGGGGTGTTACATTATCTCTACCTTCTAGAAATTGTGTCCTCACAATTTTATTAACTTATTAAACAACTGACGGTACCTTTACCTCATATCATTTCAGACTCCCATGTTGATTTTTCAACCATGTGGTTTCTCTACAAAACCTTTACATGGTGGATTACCTTATTTTTCAATAATTGTTCTCATCGATCAAGAATCTGAAATCATTTCCCTTCATAATAAAGGATCTCTCGATGATGAACTACTTCTAGGCTCAAGACATGAGAGGAATCTGTCCTCATGTGCTGCATTCCACCACTAATTCTAGTCCCATCAACTTCTTTTCCCCTACTTCATCAAAAAAAGTTGGAGTCTCACACTAATTCATATATTATGACTCAATAGGTGTCATAAAAATATTGGAATGAAAACTGTTATTACAAGAAAACTCAAGTAAATAAATATGTTGAACCCTACTTCCCTGGTAGTCTATTGAACAAACTTGAAGCATATCCTCCAAAGTCTGAATTGTTCTTTCTGATAGTCCATATGATTGAGGATGAAAAGCTATTCTGAAATTTAATTCTATTCCCAACAACTTCTAAAGGCCCTTTAAAAAATTAGATGTGAACCTGGGATCCCGATCAGATACAATGGAAAGAGGAAATCCATGTAACCTCACAATCACTTTGAGGTACAGTCGAGAAATCTGATCCAAAGGCACTGTATCTTGAATAGAAAAAAAATGTTTAGATTTTGTTAGTCAATCAAGAAAAACCCAAATCGCATTATTACCTTGATATTTATTAGGTAGTCCCACCACAAAGTCCATGGATACATTCTCTCATTTCCAATCTAGCACTCTCAAAGGCTGAAGCATCCCCTTCGGTAACTACTTATCTACTTTAACCTGTTGACATGTCAAACATTTAATGGTAAAATTAGTAATATCTATTTTCATTCCATCCTGCCAATAATACTCTCGAAGGTCTCTATAAATCTTATTACTACCAAGATGAACTGAAAATGGAGAACTATGAGCTTCACACAACAAATATTTCTTCAACAGGGAATCACAAGACACACATAACCTTTTTCCAAATCATAAAACACAATCTTTATCAAGGTTAAATTATGGAAACTTACCTATTTTAACAAATTCTACCTTTTTATATAGCACATGGTCTTCTATATGCATTTGATTAATTCTATCTGATAACAATGACTGCATTGTAACCTAAAACAAAACAGTTGTATTTCCTACACCAACAATATCTACGCTAAAATTTATCAAATCATTAATCAAGGGATCATGTTCCAAATGTAACATGGTCAATGATGTATGATGTTTTAAAATCAATGCATCTAACACTTTGTTTACTATTCTCGGATGGTAATTGATCGTGCAATCGTAATCATTTATCAGTTTAAGTCATCTTCTATTCCTCGTGTTTAATTCCTTTTGAGTGAATATATACTTCATACTTTTATTGTCAGTATATATTTGACATTTGATCCCTATAAATGATGCCTCCAAATTTTCAAATAAAACACCATAGCTTCCTATTTCAAATCATGTGTGGGTTAATTTAACTCATTAAGTTTTAGTTATCTTGAATTTTAAGCAATTACCTAATCGTTCTGCATCAAAACACAACCAATTACCTTTAACAAAGAATCATTGTAGATTAAAAACTCACCATTTAGGGAAGGCAAGGCCTATACTGGAGAATTCACAAATCTCTTCTTCAGTTATGGAAAACAAACATCACATTTTTCTGTCCAAATAAATTTAACCCCTATTCACGTTAACTTGGTTAGTGGGCTAGATAACCATGAAATGATTTAAACAACCCGTCGGTAATAACCTACTAACCCAATAAAACTATGAATCTCTATAACATTTATGGGTCTTGTCCATTCATCAACCTCATTTTTTGGTAATATAAACTATTATTTCATCCTTATTTACAATGTTCCCAATAAAATAAATTTTTTGTAATTAAAAATCACACTTTCTGAATTTTCCATACAGTTTCTTTTTCTTTATGGTTTTTAAAACAACCCTTAGATGTTTTTCATGCTCATATTCAATCTTAAATAATATCATAATTTCATCAATAAATACAACCACAAACATATCCAAGAACTCATGAAATATTCTATTCATAAGATTCATAAATATATTAGGTGCATTAGGTAACCCAAATGGCATAACAACAAATTCATAATTCCTATATCTAGTACGAAAGGTTGTTTTCAAGATGTCAACCTCCTTCACATTTAGATTATGGTATCCATATATGTACAAATACTTAAACATTACATAATCTTGAATTAAGTTAATAATTCACATTGAGGATCTTTCCAGGTTTAGAACTTTAGAGAATTAGGTTATAACATATACATAACAATTTGAATATTACATGTAGACACATCTACTTAGCATCCATTTTTTATAAAATTAAAACTATTAAAAGAAAAGAACCATGTTTAGTCCCATGTTTTAATCTTCATGACTTTTCCTTGATCTCATCCTTGACCCTATTCCACTTTATGTCCTGTGAAAAAAATTTCAAAAACTTTGGAAGAGCATAAAAATCTCACTAAAGGATACACAAAGAAAGAAAACTATTAGTTTTCCAAAACAATAAGTAAACCATGAATAATTTATCATAAGTAATAATTTTTACTTTTATGAAGTAGTAAATACTCTTAACTGAATAAAATCTCATTGGTTACCCTTTTGTAACCAATAGAATACCATAAAACTCATAGAAATCACACATAACATATAAAGATAACTTGGGACATAAACATACTTTAATAGAATAACCATACCGTCGACTTCCACACAATTCACTAAATGGAATAGCCATATGACTAACTTCTATACCCAATTCATTGGAGGTTATAATGTAACCACCCCTCCTTGTTTTATCACAGAACCACCCATCATTTGGTTTATCATGTAACCACCCATAAAATTTCCAAGTACCATTACAAAATCATAACACATAATATATTTCAAATTTCAACATTTTAGTAATAACATTTAATTTGAAATCACAAGATTTAATTTCAAGATATTAAAATACTCATTCCATTTCAAAAACCATTTTCAACACAAAAACACCCAAAATAGAAATAAGTGTTTTCTTTTTCATTTTAACAACATTATGTCTTATAGAGGAAGCCAAATAATTATTACGGCAGTAGAGAGGTCATTGTCACCACATATGTTAAAAACCATTCCTTTTGTTGTTTAGTAAAACGCTTCATAGAAAAAAGATACCCTTTGAACGAAAATAAAATTCAATGGGGTTTATTATACACTGTCTAAAAGAAGGAGTTTTATATTATCAAAACATTCCTCAATGAAAGGAGAATGAGACAAAGTCCCTTACCTTGTGTCCAAGTTGATTCGTTCGTTCTTTAATTTCCTAAAATAATAAACTTAAGTTAATTCCTACTTTCTTAAAAAACTTTATCAAGTATATTATTCTTTTTATTTCACTTATTACCTTTCTATAACAATTAGTTAATTTTTTCAGTTCATATCGTACATTTTTTTTATCTTCAGAACTTGATTATAAATAAATAAACTTGTTATAATAACAAATTTTCCATGTGGTAAAAATTAAATTATCTCTAGAATGATATTAATGATTTTGATATCATATATATCATATATATCCAGTATATATGTATTAGAATCATCCATAACATTTGGATATTTGAAAATGAAACGCACCGTTTAGGGAGATAGTAAGTCGTACGTACGCAAGAACGCTACTTTCATTTCATTTTTTTCATTTTTAATGGAATGAAAACCAAATTATACAACAGTATTTTATTATTATAGTATAATATCATATTTTATATATGTTACATAAGTTCATTAACACCATCCTTTATATGTTCCATGTTTGGTATGAACGAGTCATATCACTTTGAGGGGGCGGTAGTCCGCACTTCCTCAAATGAAATTAACATATATATATAACATGAAAAGAATAAAGGTATATTACAGAAGAATAGAGATAAAATAAATATAATATATATAATATATAATTATATTTCCATCATAATGGCCACCATAATAGGTGGTTGGACAAATTTGAACAGTCATCGTTTCGTGAGGTAGTATTTCGATGTCCAAAGAAATGGTATGTTCTATACCCATTAGATTGAGGTGTGTGTAAGTGTAGTTTGAATCCTTATCATAAAAGAAACCTAGTATATTGATGATACTGGTGTTTTTATGTAAACAAATAATAATACTATAATATGTAGTGGAGAAGGAATATAAATGGAACAAACTTGAGAGGATATCTTACCTTTAAATCAGGTAACTCCCTTTGGTTTGAACCAAAAGGTTTTCTTGAGTTTCCTTCTACATAGGGGAAGGATTATACAAGGAATAAATGTATTTTGGGATCTTTTTTGTTTAGAGGTTGGATTATCCAAGGGGGATTGAGAGGTGTGAGTAAGGGTTAGAGGTGATGCCCTTTTGTAAGGGGGGGAGGGGCTCCTTAGGAAAGTTTTAAAGTATTATTTTATTATAAAAGGATTTTCGGTTTCAAAAGGTCCATAACTCAATATAATAGAACATAAGATGACTATTATTCTAAATCCTCACAAAAAATAGGTTTTATGCAAGTTTTAGTTTCAAATTTAACTTTATCATTTAGATTTAACTCTTAATTAACTAATTTGACTCTTACAATGTCTTCTAATGTATTCACTATATACAGTTAATATAGTCACCATAAAATACAAGTAAAATCACAAGTGGTTCATTAATTACATTTTCAACCTTATCAAATTCATTTGGACAAATCTTATATTTTTAGGATTATTATATCATTTAATAAGATAGTATTTTTTTTAAAAACTCATTTTTGTCAATTTGAATATTATTCATATCATCACTTTTTGAAAAATCCAAAACAACTTGATTCATTCCAAAAAACTACATTAATCTAATGATAAAAAGGCATAATCATCCCTAAAACCCATGGATCACATAAAATGTTTCAAAATAAATTTATTTTAATATTTATAATCTCATTTATTTAAAACTTTCATTAATGAGGTAATCATTACATCATCATTATGTCATAAATAAATTCATTTATTTGATGTCGAAAAATTATAAATAAAATACCATGATGTATTAAATTCTTTTAGATTTATAATGGATATTTATAGTCAAAACTATTAATTATATAACACCACATAAAAAATGTTTTTTCAAAATAATACATGTATATGATATTTTTATTTTTACTTTAAATAAAGAGTTATTAATGTATGTATCTTAACCAAGTGGCTTCCAAAGGCCACACGTTCTATGCAAAGATTTTATTGGTCGTCCATGACTCATAAAATAAGGTTAGGACATGTGTTAAAGTAATTTTATATTATTATAATATTATTTTTTACCTTAAATTACCCTATTAACCTTTAACTGTGGTAAATTAAAATCAAAAGTAACTATTTATCAAAAATTATTTTCATCCTATTGAACCACATATTACTTACTAATGACTACAATGTTTGTCAGATTTATGAAATTCAATTCACAAAAGCAGTAAAATTTCATTTAAATGAAAAAGTCGGTTTTTTAACTATTCTACAGTGTTTCTAACTATTAATCAAAAATTAAACGTTTTCAGAAAAATACCAAAAAAATACCCTAAGATGAATTTTATATTCTGAATTCCAAAATGATGTCTATTTTACAAAATTCAAAATATATAAGTTGCATTAATTAATTTAAAATTAATTCTTATTGTCAAAACCGAAAAACATATTTTTAAGAAGTAAAAACCATCAAACGATTGACATATGTTTATGTCCAATTTAAGAGTGAAATTACTTCCAATGACCAAAATTAGATTAAATGGTAAAAATATAATCCAATTAAACTTTAAAACAAA
Source organism: Viscum album (assembly GCA_963277665.1). Taxonomy (NCBI): domain Eukaryota; kingdom Viridiplantae; phylum Streptophyta; class Magnoliopsida; order Santalales; family Viscaceae; genus Viscum; species Viscum album. The sequence continues at coordinate 921,001,981 of OY728145.1, forward strand.
TTAAAAGGATAATATAACTATATAAATAAATTATATGAACAGTAAATTTTGAATTAAAATGTGGTATTTTTCACTACTCATTAAAAAATAAATTTTATCAGAAAAATAACAAAAATTTACCCAAAGTAAATTTTTGTATGCCGATTCTAAAGAAGAATTTTATTTTGTCAAAAAAACATATAAAAGTAAAAAAAAACTAGATTTAAAAAAGCTTCTCCATCAAAAGGCCGTAAAACAACGTTTTGAAGAATATAAGAATATTTCATGGTTAAAGTTAGATTCATTCTTATTTTAAGCCTCTAAAATCTATTGGATAAATTTAAAGAAATTTAAGAAACATGTATAATCATATTATAGTTTGTTTTGTTCATTCCCGCCAATACAACAGCTAGGCATTAACAACCATTTAAAAATAATAATATTACTCTATTAGTTTTCTGTATAACTCAATATTGTGTTCAACGTAAGATTTCAGAGATATTAGTTTTTGCGTGTTGAGTACGCTATCAGACTTAGAATCCCCTCTTAAGTAAAATTAATATTTTATTCAAAAATATTAAAAAATATGAAAATGGCATACTCTTTATTCACGTGGGATGTTAAATCCTTCCCCCTTTTGGGAATTGTGTCCCTATAATTCTATTCACATATCAAATAAATGGGGGTATTTATCCCTCATAGCAATTTCAGATTTCCATGTTTCCTCTTCAACCATATGGTTTTTTTCAAAAACCATTACCTAATGAATTACCTTATTCCACAACATGTTCTCTCTTCAGTCAATAATCTGGACTATTTAGTCCTCATAAGAAATATTATCTTCCAACTGAACTACCTCTGGACTCAAAACATAAGATGAATCCAGCATATAATTTCTCAACATTGAAATAGGAAAAACATTGTGTACTTAGGATAAAATTGGTGTTAAGGCCACTCTATCAGAAATTGTTCCAACTTTTTCTATGATTTTATAGGGTCCAATAAACCTTGGACTCAACTTTCCCATCTTACCAGAACGCATCACACATTTCCATGGAGAAACTTTGAGAATGAAATGATCACCTACCTCAAAAGAAATATCGTTCCTTTAGTTATTTACATTACTTTTTTCCTGATCTGAGTTGTCCCCATGTGTTTCTATATCAACTGAACTTTCTCTACCATCTCTTCTTCCAATTCTGGTCCCATTAGTTTCCTTTCACGTACTTCATCCCTAAAAGCTGGAGTTCGACACCGCTTCCCATATAATTCCTCAAATAGATATATCTGTATACTGGAATGAAAACTGTTATTATAAGAAAAGTCAACAAAAGAAATATGTTGGTCCCAACTTCCCTGGTAATCCATTGAACAAACACGTAGCATATCCTCTAAGGTATGAATTGTTTTTTCTGACTTCCCATCTGATTGTGGATGAAAAGTTGTACTAAAATTTAGTTAAATACTCAATGACTTTTGAAGTCATTTCCAAAAGTTAGAAGTGAATCTCATATCATGATCAGATACAATGGAGAGGGGAAATCCGTGTAACCTGAATATCTATTTAATATACAATTGAGAAAGTTGATTTAGATACAGAGTATCTCAAATAGGATAAAAATGAAAAGATTTAGTCAATTGATCGACAATAAACTAGATTTTATTTTTACCTCGAGAATTATTTGGTAATCCGACTACAAAATCCATGGACACATTTTCCCATTTCCACTCTGCCACTAGTAAAGGCTGAATCATCCCTTTCGGTAACTGTCACTCTACTTTAACATGTTCGAAATTTAAACACTTCACAATAAATTCTAAAATATATCTTTTCATTCCATCCCATCTGTAATACTCCCAAAGATCTTTGAACATCTTAGAACTACCAGGATGAACTCAAAATAGAGAACTATGAGATTCACATAATAACTCTTTCCTTAAATGTGAATCACAACGCACATATAATCTCTTCCAAAATCTCAAAATACAATCATTATCAATGTTAAATTTTTGAAACTTACCCTTCTAAACCAGCTCTACCTCTTTCTTCAACTCATTGTCTTCCTTCTATGCTTTATTTATTATGTCTAAGAGAGATGATTTCACTGACACTTGAAATAAAAGGGATTAATTTTCTACACCAAACAATTTTATTCCAAAGTTCATAAAATCATTAATCAATGGATCTTGTTTCAAGCAAAACATTGTCAATGTAGAATTACATTTTCAACTCAAGGCATCTTCGAATTTATTTGATTTTCCAAGATGGTAATTAATTTTTTAATCATAATCCTTGATTAATTCCATCCATCTCCTATGCCTCATGTTTAATTTTTTCTGAGTGAATATATACTTCAAATTTGTCAAACCAGTACATATTTCTTATTTTACACCATACAAATTATTCCTCCAAATTTATAAAGAAAAAACAACATTAGATAATTCCAAATCATGTGTAGGGTAATTTAACTTATGAGTTTTCAACTGATGTGAAGCATAATCAATTACATGATCATTCTGCATTTGGACATAACCAAGTCCTTTCAACGGAGAATCACTATAGATAACAAACTCAAAATTTCAGGAAGGTAATTCCAAAACTTTATCATTCACCAATTTTATTTTCAATTCCTAAAAATAATCATCACATTATTTTTTCTAGATAAATTTAACACCATTTCGAGTTAACTTAGTCATTGGGATAGATAAACATGCAAAAAATCTCAAAAAACCTTCTCTAATATCCTAAAAAACCAAGAAAACTACAAATCATGTTATATTTGTGAGTATTGGTCATTCTAAAAACAACTTTTGTTTTAGCAGGATCAATAGTTATTTCATTTTATGAAACAATGTGACCAAGGAATGAAATTTTTTGTAACCAAAACTTACACTTTCTGAATTTCCCATACAATTTTCTTTTCCATTAAGGTTTGAAAGATAGCCCTTAAATGGATTTCATATTCCTCTTTACTTTTAGTAAATACCGAAATATCATCAATAAACACATCCACTAACTTATCACATGATTCAACTGATACATCACTACAACAAACTATTCAATTCTGATTCCGACTATCTCAGGATGCTGATTTTGAAAGTCATTTTCCTATGTATTTCTTCCCAGCATACTTTCCTTGTTTCCCCTTGGAAAAACCATTCTCAACACAAACATATCTTATATGAAGCAACATGGTAATATTCAAATGCTATATTATTTCAATATTACCATAAATTAATTTATAGAAGTTGATTTAAAAATATCCTAACTCCTAATGTTTTCCAAACAGACCTGTGATACAACTATAACGCCCCAGCCTTAAACATTACATAATATTGAATTAAGTTAATAATTCACATTGAGGATCTTTTCAGGTTTAGAGCTTTATAGAATTAGGTCATAATAATTTGAATATTACATGTAGACACTTCTACTCAGCATCTATTTTTTTATAAAATAAAAACTCTTAAAAGAAAAGAAACATGTTTAGTTCTATGTTTTAATCATCATGAAATTTCCTCGATTGCATCCTTGACCCTATTCCACATTCATTCCTATGAAAATAATTTCAAAAACTTGGGATGACCATAATAGGTTCAGTATGGGTTACACAAATAAGGAAAACTCTTTGGTTTTCAAAACAACAAGTTAACCATGAATACTTTAAAATAAGTAATACTATTCACCTTCATGAAGTAGTAAATACTCTACACTAAATAAAAGATCGTTACTTACCCTTTTGTAACCAAAATATTACCATAAAACCCAAAGAAATAACACATAACATATAAAGGTAACTTGGGATATAAACATACTTAAATGGAATAACCATACGGGTGACTTCCATACATATCACTAAATGGAATAGTCATATGGCCGACTTTAATACCCAATGCATTGGAGGTTATAACGTAACCAACCATATTTGTTTTATCATGGAACCACTCATCATTTGGTTTATCACGTAACCACCCGTCAAATGTCCACGTACCGTTATATAATCAAAACACATAAAATATTTCAAATATCAACATTTCCATAATAACATTTAATTTGAAATCACAATATATCATTTCAAGATATTGAAAAACTCAATCCATTTTGAAAACCATTTTCAATACCAAAACACCAAAAATGTGGAATAAGGGGTTTCTTTTTTATTTTAAAAACATTACGGCTTATATAAGAAACCAAATAATGATTACGGTGGTGGAGAGGTCATTGTCGCCACATACGTTAAAAAAATATTCCTTTTGTCCTTTAGTAAAAATATTTATAGAAAAAATATTCCCTTTGAATGAAAATAAACATCAAATGGGTTTATTATACAACGTATAAAAGAAGTTGTATATTATCAAAACATGCCTCAATGAAAGTAGATTGAGACAAAGTCCCTTACCTCGTGCCCGACTTGAATCGTTCGTTATTTTATTTCCTAAATAATAAACATAAGTTAATTTATACTTGATCTAAAACCTTTTTCAAGTTTATTATTCCTTTTATATCACTTATTACCTTGCTATAACAATTATTTAATTATTTTAGTTCATATCGTACATTTTTTCGATGTTCAGAACTTGACTAGAAAAAATGAACTTGTTATAATTACAAATTTTCCATGTGGTGAAAATTACATTATCTCCAGAATGATATTCACTATTTAGACATCATTTATATCATATATATCCAGTATATATGTATTTATAATGGTCCATAAAATTTGGAAATGTGAAAATGAAATGCACAATTCATGGAGATAGAAAGCCTTTTGTACGCATGAACGCTACTTTCAATTCATTTTTTTCATTTTTAAAGGAATGAAAACCAAATGAAACATAGTTTTATTATTATTCAAGTATAATATCATATTTTATATACATTACATACTTCATTAACACCATCCTTTATACGTTCCATGTTTGGTATGAACGAGTCATATCACTTTGAGGGGGTGGTAGTCCTCACTTCCTCAAATGAAATTATCGTATATATACAACCTGAAAACCATAAAGGTATGTTCTAAAAGATAATTACAGAAGCATAGATATAAAATAAATATCATATATAATTACACTTACATCATAATTTCCACCAAAATAGGTGGTAGGATAAGATTGAACAATCATTATTTCGTGAGGCAGTAGTTCACCGTCCACGAAAATGGTACGTTCTATACCCATTAGATGTAGGTGTGTGAAATTGTAGTTAAAATAATTCTCATAAAAACAACCTAGTATATTGAGTATACTATGTTTTTAATTTAATCATTGAATAATAATAAAATAGGTAGTGGAGAAGTAAAATAAAAGAAAATAACTTGAGGGGAGACATTACCTTTAAGTCGGGTAACTCCCTTCGGTTTGAACCAAAAGGTTTTCTTGAATCATCTTCTTCCAAGGGGAAGGATTCTAGGAGGAATAGAGATATGTAGGGAGATTATTTTGGTAGAGTTTTTATGAGCCAAGGGGGCCTGAGAGTTGTGAGTAAGGGTAAGGGTGATGCCCTTTTATAACGGGGAGGAGGGGCTCTTTTGGAAAGTTTGAAAGTATTATTTTATTTTAAATAGATTTTTGTTTTAAAAAAGTCCATAAATCATTAAATAATAATATAAGATGACTATTATTCGAAATAATCTCAAGAAATAGGTTTTATAAAAAAAATTCAAATTTAACCTTATCATTTAGCTTTAACTCTTAGTTAACTAATTTGACTCATACCATTTCTTCTAGTGTATTCACTCTATATGGTTAATATAGTTAACATAAAATGACAATTGAACCACAAGTGGTTCATTAATGAAATGTTCAACCTTTTATAAGTCATTTGGCTGAATATTATTTTTTTAGGAATATTATATCATTTAGTAAATTATTATTTGTTTTAAAAATGCATTTTTTTCAATTTAAATTCTATTCATATCTTGACATTTTAAAAAATCAAAAACAACTTGATTATTTTAAAAAAACGTCATTAATATAAAAATAAAAAGTTATAATATTCTCTAAAAAAATTTTATGGAAAAAAAAGTTTAAAAATAAATTTATTTTAATATTTATAATCTCGTTTATGTAAAACATTCATTAACGAGGTAATCATTACATCATCATTGTGCCATAAAAAAATTATTTAATTGATGTCTAAAATTTATAAATAAAATACCATGATGTAGGAAATATTTTTAGATTTTTAATGACTATTTAGAAAATATCAATTATATAACACCATATTATAGTTTTTTTCAAAACAATACATGTCTATGATATTTTTATTTTTACTTTAAGTAAAAAGTTATTAATGTAATGATCTTACCCAAGTGGATTACAAAGGACAAAGGATCTACCCAAGGATTGTATTGGTCGGCCATAACTCATCCAATAAGGTTAGGAAAAGTGTTAAGGTAGTTTTATATCATTATAATATTAGTTTTTACCTTGAATTACCCTATTTACCATTAACCGCAGTAAATAAAAATCAAAAGTTACTATTCCCCAAAAATTATTTTCATCTTATTGAACCATGTTTAGCATAATCATGAAAACCATGTTTGTTGGATTTTTTAAATTCAATTCAAAGAAGCGGTAAAATTTCATTTAATTGAAAAATCCAGTTTTTTAACTACTATGTAGTGTTTTTCACTATTCATCAAAAATTGAGCGTTTTCATAAAAATACCAAGAATTAACCTGAAGATAAATTTGATATTTCAAATTCAAAAAATTATGTCTATTTTACCAAAATAAAAACATATAAGTTTCCTTAATTAATTTAAAATTAATTCTCGTTGTCAAAACCAAAAAGAGTGTTTTAAGAAGTAAAACTCGTCAAAAGATTTACATGTGTTTAGGTCCAATTTAAGAGTGAAATTACTTCCAATGACCAAAATTAGATTAGATAATAAAAATATAATTCAATTAAAATTTAAAACCAATTAAAAGAACTATCTAACTATATAAATAAATTAGATGAAAATGAAATTTTGAATTAAAATGCTGAATTTTTTACTATTCATTAAAAATGAATTTTATCAGAAAAATACCAAAAAATTACCCAAAGTAAATTTTGATGCCCCGATTCTAAAGAAGAATTTTATTTTTTCAAATATAACATATAAAATAGACAAAAACAATATTTAAAAAATGTTTTCCATCAAAAGGCGGTAAAATGACTTTTTAAATAATATTAGAGTATTCCATGCTTAAAATTGCATTCATTCTCATTTTAACCCTCTAAAATCTATTTGATAAATGTAAAGTTATTTAAGAAACATGTATAATCATATTGTAGTTAGTTTTGTTCATTATCTAAAATACAACGGCTAAGTGTTAACTACAATTTAAAAATAATAATATTACTATATTATTTTTTTTGTATAACTCAACATTGTGTGAAACGTAAGATTTTAGATAATTTTTTTGTTGCGTGTTGAGTACTCTATCAGAATTAGCATACCCTTTTAAGTAAAATTAATATTTCATTCACAAATAATAATTAATATGAAAATTTCATATTCTTTATTCACCTGGGATGTTACATCCTTCCCCCCTTTTGGGAATTGTATCCTCACAATTCTATTCACTTGTCAAATAAATGGGGGTATTTCTCCCTCATAGAATTTTCAGATTCCCATTTTTCCTCTTCAACTATATGGTTTTTTCAAAAAACCTTTACCTGATGAATTACCTTATTTCACAATATTTTCTCTCTTCGGTCAAGAATCTAGACTGGTTATTCCTCATAAGAAATATTGCCTTCCAACTAAACTACCTCTAGACTCAAAACATGAGATGGATCCGACATATACTTTCACAATGTTGAAACATGAAAAACATTGTGTACCTCAGATAAACTTGGAGGTAATTCCACTCTATAGGAAATTGTTCCAACTTTTTCCAGGATTTCATAGGGTCCAATAAACCACAGACTCATCTTTCCCTTCTTACCAAAATGCATTACACTTTACCATGGAAAAACATTGAGAAAGACATGATTACCTCCCTAAAAATGATGATCCTTCCTTTCATTATCTGCATAACATTTATGCCTGTTTTTAGTTGTCCTCATGTGTTTTTGTATCAACTAAACTTTCTCTACCATCTCTTCTACCAATTATGGTCACATCAATTTCCTTTCACCTACTTCATCCCAAAAATCTTGAGTTCAACACCACTTCCCATATAATGCTTCAAATAGAGCCATCTGTATACTGGAATTAAAACTATTATTATAAGAAAACTCAACCAAATAAAGATTTTGGTCCCAACTTCCCTGCTAATCCACTGAAGAAGCACATAGCATATTCTCAAAGGTCTGAATTGTTCATTCTGACTTACCATATGATTGAAGATGAAAAGATTTACTAAAATTTAATTCAGTACCCAATGACTTTTTATGTCCTTTCAAAAATTTAGAAGTAAATATCAGATCACGGTCAGATACAATGGAGAGTAGAACTCCGTGTCACCTAAATATTTCTTTAATATACAATCGAGAAAGTTGATCTAGAGGCTAAGTATCTCGAATAGGAAGAAAATGACCAGATTTAGTTAATTGATAAACAATAACCCAGATTGCATTGTTACATCATGAAGTCTTTGGTAATCCGACTAAAAAATCCTTGGACCCATTTTCCCATTTCCACTCTGGCATTGGTAAAGGCTGAAGACTCCCTTTCAATAACTGCCGCTCTGATTTAACCAGTTGAAAAGTAAAACACTTCACAGTAAAGTCAAAAATATATCTTTTCATTCCTTCCCACCAGTAATACTCCCAAAGATCTATATACATCTTAGTACTGTTGGGATGAACTGAAAATGGAGAACTATGAGCTTCACCTAACAACTATTTCCTCAACTGTGAATCACAAGGCACACATAATTTCTTCCCAAATCTCAAAATACAATCATTATCAATATTAAATTTAGGAAACTTTCCTTTCTGAACCAACTCTACCGTTTTCTACAACTCACTGTCTTCCTTCTGTGCTTTCTTAATTCTGTCTAAGAGAGATGACTTCACTAATACCTAAAACAAAAAAGATGAATTTTCAACACCATAAACTTCTATTCTAAAGTTCATCAAATCATTAATCAAAGTATCTTGTTCCAAATGTAACATTATTAATGTAGCATTACTTTTTCTACTCAAGGAATCGGCCACTTTATTTTATTTTATTGGATTTTAATGAATCATGTAATCATAATCCTTTATTAATTCCAACCATCTCCTCTATCTCATGTTTAATTCCTTCTGAGTGAATATATACTTCAAACTTTTGTGATCAGTATATATTTCTCACTTTACGCCATACAAATGATGCCTCCAAATTTTTAAAGCAAAAACAACATCAGCTAATTCCAAATCATGTGTAGGGTAATTTAACGCATGAGTTGTTGACTGAAGTGAATCATAAGAAATTACCTGATCATTATGAATTAGGACACAACCAAGTCTTTTCAATGATGAATAATTATAGATAAGAAAACTCACCATTTCTAGAAGGTAATTCCAAAAATAAATAATTCACCAATTTTCTTTTAAATTCTGGAAAACAATCATCACATTATTTTTTCGAGATAAATTTAACACCTTTTCAAGTTAACTTAGTCAATGGGATAGATAGCCGTGCAAAAATATCAATAGACCTTCTGTAATAGCCAACCAAACCAAGAAAACTTAAAATCTTGGTTATATTTGGGGGTATTGGCAATTTTTAACAACTTTTATTTTACCATGATTAATAGTTATGCCATTTTTTTTTTTGAAACAATGTGATCAAGGAATGAAATATTTTGTAACCAAAAATCATACTTGCTGAATTTACCATAAAATTTTATTTTCCTTTAAGGTTTGAAAAACAACCCTTAAATGAATTTCATGTACCTATCTTCTTTTATAAAATACCAATATATCATCAATAAACACAACCATAAACTTATCACCTGAGTCAACTGAGCTATCACTGCAACAAACTGTTTAATTCTGATTCTGACCATCACAGGATGCTAATTTGGAAGGTCATTTCTCTTTGTATTCCTTCCCTGAATATTTTCCCTATTTTCTCTAGGAAAAACTATTTTGAACACAGAAATATCTTAGATGAAGAAGCATGGTAATCTTCAAATGATATATCATTTCAATATTACCATAAATTAATTTATAGATGTTAATTTATCAATATTCTAACTCCTAAAGTAGTCTAAAGTGACCTCTAATACAAAATATAAGGCCCCATCCTTAAACATTATAAAATCTTGAATTAATTTTATAATTCACATTGGGATCTTTTCAGGTTTAGATATTTAGAGGATTTGGTCATAACATATATATAATAATTTGAAAATTACATGTAGACACTTCTACTCAAAATCTATTTTTTATAAAATAAAAACTCTTAAAAGAAAATAAACATGATTAGTTCCATGTTTAAATCATCATGACCTTTCCTTGATCCCACCCTTGACCCTATTTCACTTTAAGTTCTTTGAATAACATTTCAAAAATATAAGATGAGCATAAAAATCTCAGTAAGGGATATACAATAAAGGAAAACTGTTAGTTTCTCAAAACAACAAGTAAACCATGAATACTTTATCATAAGTAATAATTTTCACCTTTATGAGGTAGTAAATACTCTTCATGGAATAAAATATCATTGCTTACCCTTTTTAACCAAAATATTACCATAAAACCCATAGAGAACTCACATAACATATAAAGGTAACTTGGGACATAAACATACTTAAATGGAATAACCTTACAGTCGACTTCCACACATATCACTAAATGGAATAGCCATACGTCCAAATTTTATACCCAATACATTGGAGGTTATAAAATAACCACCCATTCTTGGTTTATCATGGTACCACTCATCATTTGGTTTATCACGTAACCACCCATCAAATGTCTAAGTACCATTACATAATTATAACACATAAAATATTACAAATATCAATATTTTATTAATAACATTTAATTTAAAATCACAAGATATCATTTCAAGATATTGAAATACCCAATTAATTTCTAAAAACTATTTTCAATACCAAAACACTCAAAAAACAGAATAAGCAGTTTTTTTCATTTTAAAAACATTATAGCTTATAGAGTAAGCCAAATAACAATTACAGCTGCGTAGAGGTCATTGTCAATGCATATATTAAAGAAACATTCCTTTTTTCGTTTAGTAAAATGCTTCATAGAAAAAAATTTCCCTTTGAATGAAAATAAAATTTAAAGGGGTTTATTATATAACATATAAAAGGATTTGTATATTATCAATACATACCTCAATGAAAGGAGATTGAGACAAAGTCCCTTACCTCGTGTCCGACTTGAATCATTCATTCTTTAATTTCATGAATAATAAAATTAATTTAATTAACACTTTATTCATAACATTTGTTAGTTTTTCTATTATTTTTATATCACTTATTACCTTTCTATAACAATTAGATATTTATTTCAGTTCATATCGGATATTTGGTAGATGTTCAGAACTTGATTAAAACAAATGAACTTGTTATAAAAACAAATTTTCCATGTGGTCAAAATTACATTATATCTAGAATGATATTAATGATTTAGATATCATATATATGTATTATATATGTATTTATAATATTGAATAACATTTGGATATGTGAAAATGAAATGCACCGTTCATGGAGACGGTAAGCCGTACGTACGCATGAAAGTTAATTTCATTTCATTTTTTGAATTTTTAAATGAATGAAAACCAAATGATAAATAGGTATATTATTATTAATGTATAATATCCTATTTTTTAAACATTACATATCTTCATTAACACCATACTTTATGCATTCCACGTATGGTATGAATGAGTCATATCACTTTGAGGGGGCGGTAGTCTGCATTTCCTCAAATGAAATTACAGTATAAATAAAACATGAAAAGAATAAAGGATTGTTATAAAAGATAATTAAAGAAAAATAGAGATAAAATAAATATCATATATATCATATATAATTACAGTTCCACCATAATGTCCACCATAAGAGGTGGTAGGAGAAGATTGAACAATCATCGTTTTGTGAGGTAGTAGTTCGTTGTCCACAGAAACAGTATGGTCTTTACCCATTAGATGGAGGTGTGTATAAGTGTGGTTAGAATAATTCTCTTAAAAACAACCTAGTATATTAAGGATAATTTTCTTTATGGAAAAAAATAATAATAGTATAATATGTAGTAGATAAGGAAAATAAAATAAAATAACTTGAGAGGAGATGTTACCTTTAAATCGGGTAACTCCCTTTGGTTTGAACCAAAAGGTTTTTTGGAATTGCCTTCTGCCTTGGGGAAGGCTTCAAGTTGGAATAGAGGTATGATGGGAGCTTATTTTGTCAGATTTGGGACGAGACAAAGTGGATTTATAGGTGTGATTAAGGGTTCTATGTGATTCCCTTTTATAAGGGGGGAAGGGGATCTTTAGGAAATTTTGAAAGAATTATTTTATTATAAAAGGATTTTTGGTTTCAAAAGGTTCAAAACTCATTAAATTAGAATATAAGATGACTATTATTCAAAATCCTCTCAACAAATAGGTTTTATACAAGTTTTGGTTTCAAATTTAACCTTACCATTTAGCTTTAACCCTTAGTCAACTAATTGGACTCTTACCATGTCTTCTTGTGTATTCACTCTAAATTGTTAATATAGTTACATTAAAATTCCAATCGAACTAAAAGTGGTCCATTAATGAAGTTTTAAACCTTATATAAGTAATTTTCCAAAATCTTAAATTTTTAGGACTATTATATCATTTAATAAAATAGTATTTGTTTTAAAAACTCATTTATATCAATTTAAATACTATTCGTATCATGACTTTTTAAAAAATCAAAAACAACTTGATTCTTAAAAAAAACGTCATTTATCTAAAGATAAAAAGTCATAATCTTCCCTAAAATTCGTGGATGGCATAAAAATTTTCAAAATAAATTTATTTTAATATTTATAATCTCATTTATTTAAATCATTCATTAATGAGGTAATCATTACATCATCATTGTGTCATAAATAAATAACTTTTTTTGATGTCTAAAAATTAAAAATAAAATGAAATTAGGTTGGAAATATTTTTTTCATTATAATTATTATTTTTAGTCAAAAATATAAATTATATAACACCATATTAAAATTGTTTTTGCAAAAATAATACACATTTATGATATTTTTATTTTTACTTTAAATAAAAAGTTATTAATGTAATTATCTTACCCAAGTGGATTTCAAAGGCCAAAGGTTCTACCCAATGCTTCTATTGTTCGTTAATGACTCATCCAATATGTTTAGGAAAAGTTATGTGGTAATTTTATATTATTATAATATTATTTTTTACCTTAAATTGCCATATTTACCTTTAACCGCAGTAAATAAAAATCAAAAGTTAATATTCCCCAAAAATTATTTTCATCCTATTGAACCAAATTTTACTTACTTATGGAAACCATGTATTTTGTATTTTTTAAATTCAATTCACAGAAATCGTAACATTTAATTTAAATGAAAAAGTCAGTTTTTTAACTACTATGTAGTGTTTTTCACTATTCATCAAAAATTAAACGTTTTTAGAAAAATAAAAAAAAATCAACCTAAACTAAATTTGATATTCCAAATTCAAAAATTATTTCTATTTTACCAAATTCATAACATAGAATTTCGTTAATTAGTTTAAAATTAATTCTCTTTGTCAAAACCAAAAAGCGTGTTTTTAAGAAATAAAAACATCAAAAGATTGACATGTGTTTATATTTGATTTAAGAGTGAAATTACTTACAATGAACTCAATTGGATTAAATGGTAAAAATATAATCCATTTAAACTTTAAAACCAACTAAAATAACAATCTAACTATATAAATAAATTAGATGAAAAGGTAGTTTTTAATTAAATGTAGTATTTTTCACTATTCATTAAAAATGAATTTTATCAGAAAAATACCAAAAAGTAACCCAAATTAAATTTTGATTTCCCGATTCTAAATAAGAATTTTATTTTTTAAAATAGAACATATAAAAGTGACAAAAACTATATTTAAAAATTGTTCTCCATCAAAAGGAGGTAAAACGGCCTTTTAAATAAAATTAGAGTATTTCATTCTTAAAATTGGATTCATTCTCATTTTAAGCCTCTAAAATATATTGGATAAATTTAAAGACATTTAAGAAACATGTATAATAATATTTTACTTAGTTATGTTCATTCCCACTAATACAACGACTACGCATTAACTATCATTTAAAAATAATAATATTACTATATTATTTTTTTGTATAACTAAACATTGTGTGCAACGTAAGATTTCAGAAAAATCTGTTGTTGCGTGATGAGTACGATATCATATTCATCATCCCCTTTTAAGTAAAATTAATATTTAATTCACAAATATTAATAAATATGAAAATTTCATATTCTTTATTCACTTGGGATGATGAAATCTAGATCTCAAATCAATCTTGGAAAAGTATTGAGCTCTATGGTGATGATCAAACAAGTCATTGATATGAGGCAAAGAATACTTGTTTTTAATATTGATGTTTTTCAAATCTCTATAATCAATAAAATTTCTCATGAAACCATCTTTATTTTTAACGAACAAAATAGGGGCACCCCATGGTGAAGTGCGTGGAAAAATGAAGCCTTTATCAAGAAAATCCTGCAACTGATTTTTCAATTCAAGAAGTTCCACTTGAGCTATACGATATGGGGATTTTGAAATTGGATTAGCATAAAGAACTAATTCAATTGTGAATTCGACTTCCCGATCATTTATGACAGTGCGTAACTCGTTAGGAAAAACATCAAGGTATTCATTTACCTCTGGAACATCATTAATATGATTAGTTCCCTTATATTCAATAATATGAGCAAGATAACTTTCATTTTCATATTTTAACAGTTTCTCAACTTTTTAATATCTTATTAACTATATGGGTTCATTCTTGCATAACAACTAAATATTTTTATGAAAAACAAATTATTTACCTCTAGAGTCAATCTTAACATGATAAACAGTAATCCAATCCATTCCCAGAATAACATCAAACTCATCTTATGGAAAAAAACAAGGTTTGTAGGTAAAGTATTTCCACATAACACAATAGAAATATTCTTACAATTTCTATTTGTTATAATATTTCCCCCTAGTGTTGTAACAATAAATTTTGTTTTCAATTGTTGAGGTGATATTTCCAATTTACCAAAAAAATCTCTAAAATAAAGGAATGTGTAGACCCCGTATCGAACAAAACTTTAGAAAAATATGAGTAAAAAAACAAGAGTTACCTAATACAACTTCATTGGATGGCCCGACATCTGCTAACATAGTCGCAGAGGATCACACTACACCTTTCAACTTATAGTCTGGATTCTTTTCATCATTTAGATCTCTCTTTGGCCAGGCATTTTCATAATTACCCATCTCACCACATTTAAAACACTTAATCGTTTGCTTATCGGGATTAGTCTTAGGATCATTTTCATTAAAATATCGGGCCATATTTATAAACTTACCACATCGAAAACACTTCCCAATTTTGTTAAGGCATTCCCTAGGTTGATTTTTTCCACACTTTTCACTAATTAGAAACTGTATTTTCTTACCATCAGATTTCATTGGTTGATTCTTACCCATCGGTTTCCATCTGGACCTCTTATTCTCCTAGTTTCAAAAATGCATGTGGTCATTAGAAAACTCCATCTCTACCCTCTCAGCACATCGGACAAGGTTCTCATAACTTTTGAATTTAGTGGAGGCCAACACCCTTCAATACTTTGGATTCAGTCCCGAGTAAAAGAGGTTGATTTTTCTATTAAGATCCAGAATAAGATTTGGAGCATACCTCTCCAATCAGGTGAAGTTTTCTTCATACACAGCCACTGAATCCTTCTCCTTTTTCTTCAATTCAAGGAATTTCTTCTCCATCCTAAGTCTCACCCCCTTAAAAAGATATATTTCTATGAAAATACTTTTAAATTCATCCCACTATAAGGCATAAACATCCTCTCTATCACTGATATTATTGACCATTAACCACCACTGATCAAATTCACCTTCAAAACGACAAATGGAAAGACTTACCTTTTCATTATCTGAACATCCCATTACATCAAATATCTTTTCAAGGGATTTAATCACTCCCTCAGCCTCTACCGGGTCTGAAGATCCATTGAAAGCAAGAGGGAATTGTCTAATAAAATGTTCCACCATCATCATGTTCCATTGTGGTACCTATGGTCGTTCTCTTGCATAGATACCACCACCATTTATTCCATGTGTCAACTATGTTGTTACTATCACAAATTGCTGGTTTACTATCCCTACCATTCTGGGCTGCAGATTTAGAATGATTTCATTCTGTCAGTTCCTCTCCTCTTCAGCTTCCCTATTTCTTCTAAGGACAACCATTCTAAACAAACATATCTTAATTGAAGCAATATGGTAATATTTAAATGATTTAATATTTAAAATTAATCAAAGAGTAAAAACATTTATGGTATCCTATTAACATCATCCTAACCCCTAAAGTTATCTAAACCATCCTCCAATACGAACTATAAAAACCTGGACTTATTACATTAAATAGTCCTAAATTAAGTTAATAAATCACTTCCTTTAACATTGAGGGTATTTTCAAGTTTATAGATTTAGAGAATTGGGATATAATACATTCATAAAATTACACATTAATATAGAGTGGATAGTATAAAAATAGTATTCATTTCTTACAAAATATAAAACATTCAAACATAACATGATTTTATTTTACAATTCTTCAAATATTTAACTTGGCTACCTTCTTTATCTTACACATTATTATAACCTTTTTAAATCATTTAAAAACATGGGATGAGCATAAAAATCTCAGAAATGTATATAAAAGAAGTAAAGTTCTCATTAGTCCGTGAATAATTGTAATGTATAAAATTATTTTCAAAAGACATACTTGTCACCCATATATACTTACTTTGTTAAACATGAGATTTCTACAAGATTCCCATAAAACAATTTTTAAAACAAAGATTTAAAAGAGGATTTTAAAGGAAAACCCTCGTAAAAAAATTCATATAATTGAAGTGAGATGTAATAGATTGGATGGAATATGTATATACACTATAAATAAACATAACTAAACTTAATATAATCATAATTAAACATAAAAACAATTTTAATACCACATAGATAATGAAGTAGAAGGTTAACCGAAAGAATGGAAATCGGGTAAAGAATTCTCTTACCTAGGGTTTGTCTAACTTCAAACTTGTTTTAAACCTCTTGTACAATGGTTAAAAAAGTATTATTGAGATTGTAAAGAAATATATTAATGTTTATAATACCTTATATTATCATTTCATTACATCATTTATCCCTTTAATTGTCAGTAGTTTGTTCTTTCCATTATTTTGGGTGCGTTCTTTAAATGATTTCCATTATCAGTTCATGATGGATATTCTTTTTGATTGGAATTGAAACTAAATAATTGGAGTAAAGTGGCATTTAAATGGTCATAGAACCATAAATTATACCTTTTATCATTTTGAATTCTGACATGATGAGGATTCATAAGTTAAATTATTATTGATATTTGTTTAAGTCATTTTGAAGGTTTTTCGATCATAAAGAAATCATTTTGTTTATTAAATTAATGAAATGTGTAAAAAATGATTCCAGAACCTTATATAAGTTATAATACATAAATTATAATTTGGTTCAATAATAAAAATGGTTTCATGACTAGTATTGAAGGATGTAAAAGAAATTGGAATCACATCATCCACGATGTCGGTAATTGGACACAACATAGACAATGTTTTAATTTCTTGAATAAGTGGGAAAGGAGAAGAATTATAATGGTGAGTATTACATAAACATGATGAAATCCAGAATATGTAAGATATTGGATCATTCATTCCTCTTGAATTAGGGTAGGTGAGGAAAGAAGAATAATAGAAAAGAAAATGAAAAGAAAATAAAGAAAACAAAAGAGGATTTTTACCTCTTGATATCTTCTCCTTGAGATCCTTTTTAAGGCCTTTGGTTTTTGATTTTTGGTGTGAAAATCAGCTCTAGGATGTAGGGAAGATACTTTGGAGGAGTATTGGTCAGAACTTAGAAAAGTATCAATGCTTGAGATGTGTGAGAGGAAGAAAGGAATGAGGGTGGAATTTATAGTGGAGGCGAGGAGGTATTTGACATTATGTTAATCATTATTATAACATTTTTGCTCACGACTATGAATAGTCTTAATTATCATCACCAAAAATAGTAATAATGGCATGTTAGTTCAGTCCAAGTGGTCTTACATCACTTATGTTGTCATAAATACTGTATTTAACTGATAATTGGAATGTATGGTATTTTATCGTATTTCACTATTCATCAAAAATTGAAAAATTTCATAAAAATCCCAAAAAATCACCCATTCCATTTATTAATGTGTATAATTAAAAAATGAACTCTTTTTTTTAAAATAATTTTCTAAATATTTTTAATTTAATTTTTAAATAAAATCATAATTTATTCAAAAATAACAATTTTAAAACTATAACTCGTTTTATATCACATTGAAAAATTAACCAAGATGTAATTATATTAGATACATAAGAAAATAAAATAATAATACAATTTAAAATTCATTATAATAATATTATTATTCATATTACCATTCATAAGGGTACGTTACTATTCACCAAAAATCAAGTTGGTTCCATTAGAATCTAAATAACTTACTGAACACCATTGTAGATAACCATTTCTTGAAATTCAAAACATAGATTTGGAAAAATTATGTTTAAAGGCAATTTATAAATATCTACTTAAAAAAAGGTTCATGCATTTCAAATTAAATTAGAAAACCTTGGGGTGTTACAATTTACCATTAGTAAAAAAATGTTTCAAAAGGAAATTAAATAAAAACAAATTTTTATCCATTAAAAAATTTAGAAAAAAAACCATTTTATATTATCATTTTTAAGTCCTGTGTTAATGTATAATTTATCATTTTTTGAGGTTTTGTTAAAATTTCTCGTTAATTGATTTTGTTTTTTAACTTTTATTGAATACTAATAATATTTTTATTTTTCCAAATTTCTCATTTAATAAATATTAAAATATATTTAAAAATAATATAAATAATTACGGAATTTTATATATGTATGTTTGTAGTAATTTAATTTTTAAATTTTAATTTATTAAATATAATAAAAACTATTCAACTTAAATCCAAAAAACAATTAATTTAAATTCAATAAATAAAAAAAATTACAATAAATTAAGAAATATTAGTTTATTAATAATTGATATTTATATTTTAAAATATTATTTTTGATTATAAATAAAAATTAATAATTATAATAAAATTCTATACAATTTATAATTTCACTTCCAATATTTTTTGTTCCACCAAACTCTCTTACACCCCCAGTTAAATCCCTATAGAATTCTTCCTATGCCTATGAAAGAATTTTAGTGATCCATACCACACCACTTAGATCCCTAATCTAGTGTAATCATTTCCATTTAAATCCTTTTGTCTGCATCCATTACTAAAAGGTGGGTTTTACACTGCAATTACAGGTACACATGCTACAAGAAAGAAACAAATAAAATGACCCATGGTATTGACCCCATGACCGGAACCCCCAACCCTAGCCCCCCTACAACCCCGGATTCCTGCAGGGGGAAACTATAGTAATCTACATCCATTATTCATCTCGCTGTCACCGGGTTACTGAGGTCCAAAATTCATGGGTTTCTACCACTAGAGAAGGCATTAAGGGCAGGACTAAGGTATCAAGAGGAGTGACTTTGGAAAGTCCTAATACAAATGTCCAAGTTTGCAATAGTTTTCAGTGTCCTGAAGTTAATGACTCGAGACTTTCTTTAGAGGGGGTAGGACTCGGGACTATGCTGCTAAGGAGGTCTCAGACTTATAGCCTCAGACATTGAAGTTGAAGGAGGTTTATGATGAGCTTGTTGATGGCGAGGTCATGTTGAAAGGGGCTATTGTTGCGGTTCTAGAAATAGATTGTGTTTGGGTCAGGCAATCCTTGGAAGGGGTAAGGGAAGTCATAAGGGGAAGAAGGATTAATCCTACTTACCTCTTCCTATGTATACATGATCAGTGAAAAAAATGAAAGGAAAAAAGTTGGACAAACATGGAAAGGCAGGTGTTGTGGATGAACAATCCTTGGATTTTCTCATGAGCTCTGAAGAAGAACTGGTGGAACAAGTTTTGTATCTCAATGCAATTTTAGAAGAAGCCGCTAAATTTATGGGGAGACCACTAAGGATGTACCTTAATGGGGAACAATATTCTTGGATATAAATCAAGACTCAATATTAGTTGGGGGATTCAATAATGGGAAGATCAATCTTGAGGAGTATTTTCAGACATGAGACAAGTTGTCCATCCGAGTAGAGGATCTTCATATGGATGCTCCTACCCCTCAAATATCATCTATTTCCTGAAAACTGTTTAGGTAAATAGACTCGGGTAAAATCAAGTTAATATTTAATGACATTGGTTAATTTTGTGGTGTAGGTTTTCTTGAGTGAGAGTCTTTCTTGTATGTTTTGTTTCTCCTTCTGGATTCCTTTTGCTCGGTGTTGTTGCGACGTGTGATGCTTTGTTTCCAGCATTTTACTTGGATATTCTTCAGAAGTAGATCAGAGCAATAAGTCTTCACTGGTACTGTCCTTTTGGACGTGGATGATTGAGAGGGTATGGCTTCACCATCGGTTTTGTGCCCGTGCATTTTTTCATGAGACTACTTACTGAAGGGTCCATCTTGGTGAAGTCTTGTAGTTATGGAGCAGCTTCTGGGGAGGGGAAGATCCTGTAGTTTGTTCTGGGTTTTCTCCGCGTTGGTTGTTTTGTTTCTTTCTTGAGGGACTTCTTGGTTTCTCATGTTTCCCTTAAAAGCTTTTTATAATAAAATAAGTAATTCTCATTCTAACAAAATTGACACTCATTCAATACTGGTCATTTTACCCTACAGTTTTCATTGTTTTCTATGATTTCTTTCATCTTCTACCCTGCAATTGGATTTCTTTACCATATCTTCATATTTGTTTCACTTTATCCCATGTATCCCTTACACTCTTCCTTTTCTACAACATGAAAGTAAATTTTTATTTCAATGATCATTTTCCCCTGATACAATAAAAAATGATGAAACAATTTAAAACATGAATTTTGGGTAATAATTAAATAGATTATTTTGTGAAGAATGTGTTTAAAGAGGGAGATTATGAAATCTGTTTCATAGTTTCCTAGCTTTATTCTATTAATTTTGAATGAATTCCCCATTTTTTGAGACTTTAATCAGATATAAAAATATCGTATGTCATTGAAATAATCCCATTTAATCTTTTCTACTTGAGCCATTATTGTACATTAATGTATTATTTTGAGATTTTTTGTCCCTATTTTTCCTACAGCATATACCTGAATTGTTGAAGGAATTACTAACAATGATCATTCGTCTCTTTAAACATATTTTAATCCATTGAGAATTATATTAGAATTTAAGGGTGGTTATTTCATATTTATTACTACTATATAAGTCACTTTTAAAATAACTCAATTCATTACCCATCAAAATTATTTTTTTCACACCATTATTATTTTCAAACAATAGTAAGGGGCTCATATCAATGAAAGGGTGCTAAAATTGAGTTCTTAATTGACTAGTCACTTTTTTAAGTCTCATTATATATATTAATTCTACTCTAATGGAGGTAAAATATTTCCATTATATATGATATAATAAAATATCTTAGAAATTCAACTCTTTTAATTGGTGGGCACAGAATGTTTTAAAATTAAATTCACGCCTTTTCATCCCATTAGAAGGGAATTTACTATTACATTTATAAATAGTGGTTGGCCATTTTTAATATAGATATGATTATTTCTTCAATTTTATGTGTAGAATTTCTTAATTTTGTGTTTTATTTTAATTTATGTAATATTACTATTGAGTGAAATGTAAAAACAATTGATCATGTACTATAATATTGAATTTGAGAGTGACACTTTTTACTTTTAGGAGTACATATTCCTTGTGTCCAAATATTTACATCGTTGGACAATATATAAAATCAAGTATCTATATTGAATTTTATTTATATTTTGAACATCAAAATCATATATTTATGTCAGTATAAACTATTAAGTTTTTATGTTATAGAATTTAATTTTATTTTACATTTAAAATTAATTTATATATTTATTATTTTTAAGTTAATTTATTTTTTAATACATAGTTAACATTTAGTTTTGGTACATTTTCATTATTAATTAGACATTTTTTGTTTGAATTTCTCTATTAATTACTTATATAATTTATATCAAAATGTTATAATATATAGTTATAATTTGTTTTTCTATTGCGCCCAATCACTTAAAATTAATATATAGGAACCTACATGATGAATATTATTTTTTTTTATAAGATTATAATGAAGTAAAATAGAACAACCCAAGATTATTCAAGATCTTTAGATATATTACTTGACCAAGATTTTACAACCCCAAAAAGGGATAACATGATTACTTGTCTACATAAAAGATATGATAATTGAAATTATTTACGTTGAGATGTTTTCCAAGACAGCATCATTATAAATGAAATGAATGTTGATTATCAAAAATTTATTTTTAAATTTCATGGTGTAGTTGAGGGTCAATTATAGTTATAAAATTTTGAATATTGAACATCATAATTATTTTGAAAATGATAATACTCATTATTTATTCTTTTAAAAAACATCAATGCTCAAAGACATAGTAAATGAAGAAGAGATGATGACGTTCCTTGGAAATAGAAAAGTATTTTATTTTAACTACTTACTAAGAGAATCCCATTCCATATCACAATTTTGAGGTTATTCATATTAAAAATAATGTATCTAAAAGTTTAATTGTAATACTTATATACATTGAGGGAAAACAAGATATGCTTTGAAATTTCGTCTTGACTAGGTAGATTTAAATGTAAAACATAATCTTCAAGCATTTAAGGATCAAGTTTGAACATATTTACCTACAAAATTCCTCACATTATCAAACAAATAAAAATTATAAATTTTGTGTGTACTAGCCTCTGTTAAAATTCTAGATGGATATTTTATATTTTCTTTGGATTGAGAACATTATCTTGTTTTAACTTCCAAACAAGAAATATTTTTTCAATTTTTTTAATCTTTATTTTAAGGAATATTTTTATGCCTTTTATATTATATTCATGGTTTAATTTTTATGTTTTTAAAGTATATTACATAAGGATACAATTATTCTTCTCTATTTACATCCTTTTAAGCCATGTATTTCCCTATAGATATATTAAGAGATAACATTTATGGTGATTGAGGTCAATGCACTGTTTTTTCTTTGATCTTAGTTTCATCGGTGTAATACCACAATTTTTTATTTCATATTTTCAATTATAATATTTAAACTTCTCTATTAATACAAATGAAATACAATATTAATAGGATCGTATATCATATCTACCCTATCATTGTTTTTTAAATTCACTTCTTCTATTTTAAATTTCTCATAATATCTTAGTAATATATTTCCATGTCATGGATAACTTTTTTAAAAAGGGTGAATAAATGGTTTCACTTTCTCAATGAAAATTCACCACATTAATAAAACATTAAAAACTATATAGAAAACATGGTGTTACACCTTTAAGCCTAAGACTCTAAACAACATGAACCTTGAGAGAAAAATGATGTCGCGTGAACTCATATAAACAGACTTGGGTTTTCCATAAAATTAACACAAACACATGGCCAAACAACAGTATTAGAAACATGACACCAAAAGAAGCACCAATTTCATTTCGACTTGAACCAGCTACCGTTAGATAACCATTTATAAATGTAATCAACAATGATAAAAAATAAGGCATTTTACTTTGGAAGTATACCTTCAAACTAGAACATCAACAGATTATAACAAACATGCACCAAGGCACTCCAATGGATGAAAAACATCCTTGATCCTTCTTTTATTATCTATATAGGTAAATGTGTACAAAAATATATTCCCATCACAAAACATGAAATCACATAGTAAACCACTTCAATGAAGCCTCAAAACCCCATTAGAAGACTATAAATCAAAAAAAATGAAATTGGATCACAATCCAAAACACCACAGTAACATCTATTTCCACTTTTCTTAAAAATGTAAATCTTTTTCCACTTATACCTTTTGCTGATGGATCAATATCAAAAAATTTAACCTTATTTTCAAAACCCTGGAAATCCATGCACAATATTTAATCATCTTATGAAGGGGTATGAAATTATAAATTATGGAAACAATTATGTTTCTTCAATATAATAAGAAAAAAAAGACAACACTTTTGGATATTGGGATTTATTTGTTAATAAAATCATAATTTCCATCACAATATTTCTTAAATTATCAATTAACCTAAAGGCTTTTATTTATTGGGTATTCTTTCTAAGGTGGACTATAAAAGGTTTGAGATATAATACAGTTCCAAAAGTATAATTTTTACTCAAATTTGTTAATTTAAACTCAAAGTTATAATTAAATGTTCCATTCCATTGTCTAAACTCATTTATGGTAGGATAATCTATAAGTAATTTTTGAAATTTTAAATTCAATTTGTACATAAAATTTAGGGATTGGATGTCTGATTCTTTAAATACTTTATTGTTAAAAGTATACCAACTGATATGTAACAAAAACTTTGAAAATTCTATTATTTGTAATAAGGTATACTTTTTAAAAATATGTAAAAAATAAGTGAACAAATTTTGGAATTAAATAGCACATATCATACACACATTGAATAAAAAACTCATCATACATGGAAATGTCACTTTCCTTTTCATCACATTCACAATGTAAATGACCCTTTCCATTTATTGCTTCCACTGTATTTTAATATATTCCAATGTCTTCTGTTATTACACACATATAATTATTATTTCCTCTACTATAATTACACCACACACACATATGTTTGTGTAATATAACTAGTGTCACACACACTATAGTAAACTTATCAAACTTGAAATACACCATATATAACAGTAGTAGAGTCACACATAGATT
Organism: Viscum album; assembly: GCA_963277665.1. NCBI lineage: Eukaryota > Viridiplantae > Streptophyta > Magnoliopsida > Santalales > Viscaceae > Viscum > Viscum album. The sequence continues at coordinate 921,027,090 of OY728145.1, forward strand.
GTTGTAAACTCTTCTATGATATATTATTAGTTATGTTTCTATTATTACACACACATACTTATACAATTATTAAACACATATAATATAATATGATTAGTATACCAAAATGTGTGTGTGTCTTTGTTGCTTTTACATTGACTGCTATAATTTTATGCACACATTCTTCTTGGTGTTAGTGTCATATTAGGTATGAAATAATTCTATCCATAAGTGCATGAAGGGGGAAACATTTACATTAGAGGGGATGTTCAGCTTCTTGCAGTGACTTGAGAATGTGAGCTAACCAAAGGTGATCATTTCCATTGTTCCCATTTCATGACCAAGTGGGTGAACAGCATGTGTAGACCCTATCACCAATGTGAACCATGAAACCAAAAACTAATGTGTGAGAAATAATTTTTATGGATTTTCATGTAAATTCAATTTAGTTTTAATATCTATAAACATGTTTATAACATGTTTTCCTAGAGTTTGAATGTATTTTTAAACTATGTTTTAACATGTTTTTTCAAATAAAACCTCATCTTGTTGGAGTTTTATATAATCTTATTTCATAATTATCATATAATAAATATAATATATATAATTATGTTAATAAAAATATTATAAAATTTTAGCAACAAATATTCTAATACCCATATATAATATTTATTTAAAATATTATTTACAAATAGATATTAATTTTTTGTATTGATTAAAAAGGTTAATAATAATATTTTTAATTGATAAATTTGTTCTATGAATCGATTCTTAAACATTTTAACCAAAATATATATTATATGTTTATATTATTACAATTGAAACAGAACTATTTTACCCATTGAAATAATATTTAGTGACAGTTTTTACCAAGAATTTAGTGATAGGGATATATATGTTCGTAAAATTACTCACCAATAAAAAATTTATATCACCAACATATATACCCCTATTTTAAAAAGTTTAATATTTTTTAGTGCCTTTGACACCTTTATAATTAATGTACTCCATTTAGATTATGTAATTATCTAGGTAAATTTTAGATATTCATAATAAGTATATATTTATATCTCATTGAAGAATGTGTGGAGGTATTCTTGGACGAATTTATAGTTTTCATAATCTCGTTTTATAATTTCCTGAACAATCTAGATTTTTTTTGAAACCTTTCATTAAGAAGAACTTAGTTTTGAATTTTTAGAATGATAGTTTTATGGTTAAAGGGGTAATATCCTAAGGGTATTTTATTTAAAAAATGAATTAGGTGGATAAATAAAACACTAAAGTGATTCATTAATTTCCTTACCCCACTTATTTGAAACATGTTAGATATTCCCTTGGACATGTAATATTTTATAAGAGGATTATTGAGGACTTCAGTAATATTTACCTTTACCACTCTAGATTAATTATTAATTGGGCAGATTTTGATTTTAATGTTGACTCGAAAGAATATTTTGTTCAATTGAAGAGTATATTAATCACTCCATCAGTGATACAACCACCAAAAAAGGATAACTCCTTTTATTTTCATCATGATTCTTACAATAAAGAAGTGGGAGAAGTTCTTTCCCAAAAAATTGAAGGAAAACCTGAAGTAATTAATTATAGTTCCAAAATGATAGATTCATCCGAACTCAACAATATAACCACTAAAATGCAGTTTCTTGTAGTTGTTTTTTACTTTAAATTAATTCAGATCCTATTTTATTGGAACTAATGTCACTGTATTTTCTAATCATGAAACCCTGAGATACTTAATGAATAAGTTAAATGTAAAGACTAGGTTTTTTAGATATATGTTACTTCTATAAGATCTCAACTTTGAGATTAAGGACAATAAAAGAGCTAATAACCTTGTGGTTGATCATATGAGTAGGCTTCCCAACATATCCAAAGTGGAAACTCTAGTCCAAGAACAATTGAATGATCGCATTCCATGTGAGAAAATTTATTTGATTGAAGGATTAGTGCCCTAGTATGAAGATATAGTCAATTAATTTTTAACATATTATGTTCCATCATATTTAAATATCTAAAAAATTATTATACTTAAATGAGATTCAAAATTTTACACTTGGGAGGATCCATGTCATTGGAAATTTCTCAATGAACAAGTGATAAGAAGATTCTTACCTGAGAGTGAAATAAAATCTATTTTTCAATTTTTTCACACACTAGACTAATGTATCCATTTTGGGCATCAAAGGAAAACTATAATAGTGTTAGAATCTAGAATTTATTGTCCCACCTTCCTTAAAGATACACATGAATTTTATAAAACATGTGAGATAAATGTCAATTTTCTGAATATATTTAAAAAATACAAGTAATACCCCAAAATCCAATTAGTTTTTGGGAAATTTTTAAACTCATAAGAATATATGTTATGGGGCCCTTTCCTAGGTCATTTGTAGTTTCTTATATCTTTTTTATAGTGGAATAAATCTCAAATTTGGTTGAATCAAAAGCCAAAAAATTTGATAATGCTAAAGTTGTATGTGATTTTTTCGGACTAATATATTTTATAGATTTGAAATTCTTAGATCCATCATCAGTGATCAAGTGAATCACTTTTCCAACTATATAATTTAATATTTGAAAAGAAGGTATAGATTTCATCATAAGATATCTATGCCCTACCATCTAATAAAAATTGGGAAAGATACTGTGTTTAATAGGTAGATTAAGATAATTTTGGAGAAAACTGTTAAAAAAATTGGAAAAACTAAATCCAAAGGATAGAAAAACTCTTATGGGATTATAGGAAATCCAAAAAAAACATCCACTAGAATGATTTCATATTGGATTATTTATGGAAATATTTGTCTCCTAATTGTGTAGATGGAACATAAAGCATATTGGGTTGTGAGGGAGACAAATATCAACCTTGATAAAGCTAGAAAAGAAAAGAAATTTTAGTTATAATAGTTTTCGGAGAACCTGAGAGAATATTTTGGGGAATCAAAAATCTATAATTAAATAGTTAAAGTGTCCCTTGAAAGAATAATTCAATATAAAGACATAAATTCAAGTGACAAAGTGTTGTTGTGCAATTCAAGACTCAAACTAATGTTAGGTAAACATCGTTCTAGAGAGGAAGGACCTTTTAAAGTTACTCTAGTGTATTATTTTTGTGATGTGAAGACTATTAAAGAATAAAAAAATAATTCATTGACTTTTAATAGGAACTCGGTGGAGAAATATCAAGGGAATCTACCCCAATAATCAGTCGAGGAGATCACACTCTTGTACCTTTTCTATCAATTAATACCTATCATCTTGTACCTCTACTTAACATGGATATGCGATTCCATTAAAAATATTATTACATTCTTAATATATTTGAATGTATTGAGTACATTTCTTCATTTATGTGTAGGGGAGGATACATTTTTATCTTTTTCCTTCACTCTTTGTTTTTTATTTTTTATTTTTTTCAAGTTTGTGTGTTTCTTTTCTTCTTTTTTTAGGTCTTTTGAAACCTACAGATCTTAAAATGAATTCCCTTTCAAAAAATTGAATCTATTATAATATTTTTATGAACTTTTTTCAACTAAAAATGAGGGAAACTCATGCAAGGATCATTGCTTTTTTAATATCATGCCTTGAAATATTGTCTTATATTATAATGACTTAACTAAAAGGATTTCAAACCAACTTTTACACCTTATTTACAATTATCTCTTTCTAGAGAGAACCAAGACATGTTTTTATAATCCAAACTTACTAAATAATATATTAAAATACTTATATAATTAAATTACCTTGTGTTATAAAAATTTGTGATATTTTTAAAATTAAATCCCCATTTCATTAAACTCTATTTTCAGGACTACCTTTACATTTAATCCTTATAACCCCTATCAACCACGAATGGATTTATTATCCAAATTATAATAAAAATATAACTACATACCTTGTTTTAGAATCTAATGAATTTCCTAGGCTAAATTTAAGTATGGGGGAAAGAATAAAGTGAGTTGGAACAAACTTTTTTTTAAAATCTATATGAGATGAAGAGAGATGTTCTGAAACTTTTGTGCCACTATTTTTTTGAGGAAAATCATATTGGAATGGATGAGAGGATTAATTAGTTATCATCTAATGTGGGATGGAATTTTCAACATTTATTGTCTTTTATTCATTGAAAACACCCCTACTTTAAATTCCAATATTGGTTAATTCATTCTTTTTTTACTGACTTCATGAATTATGGAACATAATAGATGACATGGATTAAAACTAGTTTTTAGCGTGTTAATAAGTTTTTATACAAATTTTTAATCCATTCAATCTGAAATGATTTTTTAAACTAGAATTTAACTATATAATTGGAATTTATTTGAATATAAGTTATAATAATTTTTCAAATTAATTGTTTAAATTATGATTTTAATTTATTGAGATTTAATCGGAATAATGCAGTACTAAAATGAAATTTATTTTATTTAAATATGGTTCATAAAAATGTAGAGGAATGAACTGAATTTACTTATCATGTTCAGTATTTCTAAAATGCCTCTCATTCACGGTCACCGCATATACCTACCTTGAGGAACTACCTACCATAGAACCTATCGCAAACCAAATCCATAGTCGGCATACTAACTATTCACAATTTAATGTTACCCAATTTCAACCCCAATCTCAATGCCACTCTACTGACCATGATTTACCTCACCAACTACCTACCATTCCATGGCCACCTCCCTTGTTTCATCTCTACCCCTCTCACGGTCACCATATTGACTATAAACCACACCCACTTCACTATAAACCCATTCTATCTAAGACCCATGAACTACTAAATGTCACCCTTTCCTATGTAGATCAAAGAAGTCACACACCACCATTGACCTTTCCACTATTAAAGATCACACAAGCTTCACAACCATCCACTATCAAGTTATAAGACCACTATATCAAGGATGAATCTGAACCACTAAATCCCTACTGCACTCCCAAAACCAATGGCCACTATGCCAGTGACATCCCAAGTCCAATCCTAATCTACCCACTTTTTCCACTAACATCCAAGACCACTTCCCAAGGCCCTATGAATTCAAAAAATCCAACATTTATAGCATATAATAACATCCAATTTATTGTGATGTACTGACTCACTTCAGCCTCGAAATAAATAGTGCTTGATCTTGGGAAGAGATGCTCTAGATCGAATAGTTCACAAACATTGAAGTTTCAAAATTGGCACTCATTAAGCTGAAGTCAAATCTCACATTAAAACCAAATATGATGATGAATAAGGTCTCTGGTATAAATATCTTTCACCCCCTCCCATTTAAACCATTTCGTATATAAGTACCCAGCCTTATTAAATACATAATCTTGAATTTAGTCAATAAAATAATTCCTTTTACATTGAGGATCTTTTCAAGTTTATAGATTTAGAGGATTTGGACAATACATTCATAACATTACACATTATTATAGAGTGTATACCATAAAAACAGTACTCATTCTTTCCAAAATTTAAAACTTTCCAAGTAAAACATGATTTCTTGGATAGATATTCAAACATTAAACTTGGATACCTTACCTTTATTACACATCCTTATAACCTGTGAAAATAATTTAAAAACTAAGGATGAGCACAAAAATCTCAGTAAGGGTAAAAACACATTGGTCCAAGAATACATGTAACACATGTAATCACTTTTAAAAGAAATGCTTGTCACCCATATATACTTACTTTATAAAACAAGATATTTCCAAAAGATTCCCACAAACATAAGAACATAAATATAACCAAAAAAGTATATTGTGGAATTACTTACATAATATTGTAACCCTCACGGCTACCTTATAATTTGTAACCCTCACGGCTACCTAACAATTTGTGTAACCATCATAGTTACACTTGGAGTAACCATACAGACAACCTCAAACTTACACATACCCAATGAATTAGAGGGATATATAGGTTACACCATTCATCATAAACAATTCCCAAGAACCAGAATATAATCATACAACATGAATAATAACATAAAAACATTTCTTTTGAATTTTTTAAAACATAATTTTAAAAGAGGATTTTAAAAGAAAAGCCCCTTATAAATATTATACAATTGAAGGGAGACTTAATAGAGTGGGTGGAATATGTATCTACACTGTAATTCGACATAATTAAACCTAATATTAGCATAACCCATCACATAATCAATTTTAATACCACATAAATTACAAAGTTGAAGGTTAACCCAAAGAATGGTAATTGGGTTAAGAATTCTCGTACCTTGGGATTTTCTTACTTCAAATTTGTTTAAAATTACTGTATAATGGATAAAATAGTGTTATAAGAATTTTATAGAAACATGTTCATGTTTATAATATATTATATGATCATTTAATAACATTATTTCACCCTTTAATTCTTAGTATTTTTCTCCTTGCACAGTTTTTTGGTGAGTTCTTTATACGATTTCCTAGATTGGTTCTTGATGGATGTTCTTGTCGATTGGAAGTGAAAATCCAGAATTTTAATGGAGTAGTATTTACATATTTTCAGTAACATAAATTATACTATTTATCATTTTGGATTATTACATGAGTATGATTCATAAGTTAAAACATTAATAATGTTCGTTTAGATCTGTTTAGTGGCCCTTTGATAATAACGACGCCATTTTGTTTTATAAATTAAAACCATGTGTTCAAAAGAATTCCAGAAACATGTATGAGAAATAATACATATATTATATCATGGTTAAACCATAAAAATGGTTTCATTACCATACTTGAAGTATTTAAAGAAAAAAGACATCACATCGTCCATGATGTCGGTAATTCGACACATCATGGAAAATGTTTTTAATTACTTGAATAAGTGGGAGAGGAGAAAAATAATGATGATGAATTTTCCATGATCATGAGAACATCCAAAATATACAAGATTCTGGAGATTCCATGTCTCTTGTTTAAGAGGAGGTAAGAAAAGAAGAAAAAATAAATGAATCTTTAAATAAAATAAAACTTGAGAAATTTCTCAAGAAAATTTGGCAGCTCAACGGCGTCTCTTAAAATTTCATAAAAATAGTTTGATGAGAGAAATGGGATATCTCATCATTATTACATAATATGAATAGTAAAGGGGTAATATGGAATAAAATATCCCAACATAATCCAAAGAGAAAGAAAGAGAATAACATAAAATGAAAGAAAAGAAAGGAAATAAAAGAGGATGTTTACCTCTTGATCTCTTCTCCTTGAGATCCTTCTTAAGGGCTTTGGTTTTGGTCTTTTGGTGAGACCAGTAGCTCAAAGATGTGGGGAAGAACCTTGGGAGGTGTATTGGGTATAACTTAGGCATGGATCAAGGCTTGAGAGTTGTGGGAAGAAGAGGGGAGTGAGGGTGGTATTTATAGTGGATGAGAGGGGGTATTTTTCATTATTTTAATCATTATTATAATATTATTGCCCAAGATTATGAATAGTATTAGTTCATGTGACCTCAAATAGTAATAATGGAATGTGAGTTTAAACCAAGTTTCATTTCATCTCTTATGATTTCATAAATAGTATATTTTACTGATAATTTGATTATACAGTATTTTATCATATTTCACTATTCATCGAAAATTCATGAATATCTAAAAAATCCAAAAAATTTACCCTAACAATTCTAATTCTATAACTACTTCTATATCACGATGAAAAATTAACCAAGATGTTATTATCTTAAAGCCTTAAGAAAATAAAATAATAATAAAATTTATTATTCATTAGGGTCATATTAATATTCATATTACTATCTATAAGGGTATTTTCCTATTCACCAAAAACAATTGGTTCCAATAGACTCCAAATTACAAACTGAACATAATTGCAGATGACAGTTTCTTGAAATTCAAAACATAGAAGTAGAAAAAATTTTATTTTAAAGGATAGTTATAAATATCTAATTAAATTAAAGTTCCATGAAATTCTATTTATTTTTTGAAAAACTTGGGCTGTTACATTATCCCCACCTTCTAGAAATTGCATCCTCGCAATATTATTTAGTTATTAAAAAACTGAGGGTACTTTTTCCTCATTACATTTTCAGACTCCCATGTTTCTTCTTCAACAATGTAGTTTCTCCACAATACCTTTACCTGGTGGATTACCTTATTCCGCAATACTTGTTCCCTTTAATCAAGAATATGAACTAGTTTCTCTTCATAAGAAAGGTTATCTTCCAGCTTAAATGCTTCTGAACTCAAAACATGTGATAAATCTGTCACATACTTTCTCAACATCAAAACATGAAAATCATTGCGTACCTGAAAAAACATAGAGGCCAAGCTACGTGGTATGAAACTATTCCAACTTTCTCCAATATTTCAAAAGGACTGATGAACCATGGACTTATCTTCCCTTTCTTACCGAAATGCATCACACTTTTCCAAGGGGATATTTTAAGGAAAACATCATCACCTACCTCGAAAGATAAGTCTTTCCTTCTATTATCTGCATAACTTTTCTTCCTGCTCTGAGCTGTCCTCATGTGCTGCTGAATCATCTTCACTTTCTCAGCCAATTCTTCCTCTAATTCTGGCCCCATCAACTTTCTTTCAATAACTTTATCCCAAAACTCTGGAGTCCGACACCGCTTTCCATACAAAGCCTCAAAAGGTTCCATCTGTATACTGGAATGAAAACTGTTATTATAAGAAAACTCAACAAAAGAAAGATGTTGATCTCAACTTCTTTGGTAGTCCATTAAACAAGCTCGAATAATATCTACCAAAGTATTAATCATTCATTCTGACTGCCCATCTAATTGAGGATAAAAAGATGTACTGAAATTTATCTTTGTGCCCAAAGACTTCTAAAGTCCCTTCAAAAATTTAGAAGTGAACCTGGGATCTCGATCAGATACAATGGAAATATTAACTCCATGTAACCTGAAAATCTCCTTGAGGTACAATCGAGAAATATGATCAAAAGGCATTATATCTCAAATAGAAAGGAAATCTTCATATTTTTTTAGTCGATCAACAATAACCCAAATTTCATTATTACCTTGAGAAGTTTTTAATAGTCCCACCACAAAGTCCATGGATAAATTATCCCATTTCCACTCTGGAACAGGAAAAAGTTGAAGCATCCCCTTTGTTAATTGCCACTCTACTTTAACCAATTGACATGTCAAACATCTCATGGTAAAATAAGAAATATCTCTTTTCATTCCATCCCACCAATAATACTTCTAAATGTACCTATACATCTTAGTACTTCCAAGATGAACCAAAAATTGAGAACTATGACCTTCACACAACAAATCATTTTTCAACTGAGAATCACTAGGCACACACAACCTTTTTTCAAATCTCAAAACACAATCTTTATCAAGATTAAATTCTAGCAACTTACCCATTTTAACCAATTCTTTCTTTTTTGTAGCTCACCGTCTTCCTTTTGTGCTCGATTAATTCTGTCTGATAATAAAGACTACACTAAAACCAGAAACAAAATATATGTATACCCTACACCAATAACATCTAAGTCAAAATTCATCAAATCAATAATAAAGGGATCATATTCCAAATGTAACATGGTTAATGATGCATGATTTTTGCAACTCAAGTCATCTTCCACATTGTTTTCTTTTCCAAAATGGTAATTGATCGTGCATTCATAATCCTTTATCATTTCAATTCATCTTCCCTACCTCATGTTTAATTCCTTCTGAGTGAATATATACTTCAGACTTTTATGGTCAATATATATTTGACATTTTTTTCCATATAAATGATGCCTCCAAATTTTAAAAGAAAAACTATAGCTACCAATTCCAAATCATGTGTAGTTTAATTTAACTCATGAGGTTTCATTTTTCTTGAATAAAAAACAATTACCTGATCATTCTACATCAAAACACAACCAAGTCCCTTCAACGAACCATCACTGTAGATAACAAACTCACCATTCTAAGAAGGTAAATCCAAAACTAGAGCATCCACCAATCTCTTCTTCAGTTCCTGAAAACAAACATCACATTCTTCTATCCAAACAAATTTAACCCCTTTCTTTGTTAACTTAATTAACATTCTAGACAACCGAGCAAAGTTCTTAACAAAATTTTAGTAATAACCTGCTAATAAAAGAAAACTATGAATCTCTATAACATTTGTGGGACTTGGACATTCATCAACCACTTTTTTTAGTAGAATCAACAATTATTCCATCCTTATTTACAATGTTCCCAAGAAAAGAAATCTATTGCATACAAAAAAAATCACACTTTTTGAATTTTCCATACATTTTATTTTCTTTTATGTTTTGTAAAAAAACCCTTAGATGTTTTTCATGCTACTACTTATTTTTAGAAAATATCAGAATTTCATCAATAAATACAACCACAAACTTATCCAAGAACTCATTAAATACTCTATTAATAAGATTAGTTAATACATAAGGTTCATTAGTTAATACAAATAGTATAATAACAAATTCATAATGCCCATATCTAGTACAAAAGGCTGTTTTTAGGAGGTTATCCTCCTTTACCTTCATTTGATGGTATCTGGATCTCATTTCAATCTTGGAAAAGTACTGAGCTCCCTAGAGCTGATCAAACAAGTCATCGATATGAGGAAAAGGATACTTGTTTTTAAAAATGATTTTATTCAAAGCTCTATAATCAATGCAAAGTCTAATGGAACCATATTTCTTTTTAACAAACAAAAAAGGGTCTCCCCATGGTGAAGTGCTAAGACAAATGAATCCTTTGCCAAGAAAATCATGCAATTGATTTTTCAATTCAATAATTTCAATTTGAGCCATATGATATGGGGGTTTTGAAATTGGATTATCATCAGGAACTAAGCCAATTGTGAGTTCCAATTTTTGATCACGTATGACACTAGGTAACTCATTGGGAAAAACATCAAGGTATTCATTTACCACTGGCACATCATTCATCTGAATAGTTCCCTTATTTTTAAAAATATGAGCAAGATAACTTTCATTTCAATCATTCAATAGTATCTCAACATCTTGATATGTTATCAATTTTATGGGTTTGTTCTTGTATAAAAATAGAAACTCTTTCTGAAAAAACAACTTTTTTAGCTCTACAGTCAATCTCTGCCTGATAAAAAGAAAGCCAATCCATTCCCAGAATAACATCAAACTCGACTAAGGGTAAAACAACAAGGTTTCCAGGTAAAGTCTTTCTATGTAACATAATAAAAAATATTCTTATAATTCCACTTTAAAATAATATTTCCCCCCCGTTGTTTTAATAATAAGTTCGGGTCTCATATGTTGAGGTGATATTTCCAATTTACCAGAACATTTCTCAGAGATGAAGGAATGTGTAGACCCCGTATCAAACAAAACATTAGAAAAATCTGATTGAATAAAAAAATTACCTGATACAACTTCATTGGATGGCCTGAAATCTTCTGATGTAGGCGTAAAGTATCTCACTACACCTTTCTGCTTGTACTCTGTCTTCTTTGCATCATTTGGATCTCTCTTTGGGTAGGCATTTGCATAATGACCCATGTCACCACATTTAAAACACTTTACAGTTTTATTCTCAGGATTTTTCTTTGGATCATTTTCATTACAATCTTGGGTCATATGTCCAAACATACCACATTTAAAACACTTCCCAGTTTTTCTAAGACATTCCCCAGGGTGCTTCTGGCCACACTTTTCACAAACTGGAAACTGTATTTTCTTACCATCAGATTTCTTAGGTTGATTCTTACCCATTACTTTCCATATGGACCCCTTATTCTCCTTATTTCCAAAATGCACATGATCATTAGAAAACTCCATATCTACCCTCTTAGCACATCGGACAAGTTTCTCATATGTTTTAAATTCATGGGAGGCCAACACCCTTAGATACCATGACTTCAGTCCTGAGTAAAATCGGTTGATTTTGCTATCAAGATCCAGGATAAGATTTGGAGCATACCTCACCAGTTGAGTGAGTTCACTTCATACACAGCCACTAAATATTCCATCTTCTATTTTAATTTAATAAATTTCTTCTCCATTCTAAGTCGCACCACCTTAGGAAAATACTTTTAAATTCATCTCACTCTAAGGTATAAAAATCTTCTCTACTCATGATATTCCTTACCATTGACCACCACTGATCAGATTCCCCTTAAAAATGATAAATGGAAAGACTTGCCTTTTGATGTTCTGAACATCCCCTAATGTCAAATATCTTTTCAAGGGATTTGATCCATCCTTCAGCTGCTACTGGGTCAGAAGATCCATTGAAAGCAATAGGGTATTGTTTCATAAAATGTTCCACTATTTTCATGTTCTGTTGTGGTACCTCTGGTTTTTCTATTGCATGGATGCCATAACCATTTATTTCCCGTGTTAGCTGATCCATTACTGTCACAAACTGCTCGGTTCCAATCCCTACCATTCTAGGTTGTAGATGTGGAAGGATTTCATTCTGTCGGTGCCTCTCCTCTTCAGCATCCTTGCTCCTTCTCTGTACAACCATTCTGAAAGAATATATCTTGGATGAAGCAACATGGTAGTCTTTAAATTCTATAACATTTCAAATTAATCATAAAGTGAAAATCATTTATGGTATTCTATTAACATCACCCTAACCCCTAAAGTTATCTAAACCATCCTTTGATACCAACTATAAGGACCCATCCTTTTTACATACATAATCTTGAATTTAGTCAAGAAAACAATTCCTTTTACATTGAGGATCTTTTAAATTTTATAGATTTAGAGGATTGGTACAATACATTCATAAAATTACACATTATTACAGAGTGGATACCAAAAAAACAGTACCCTTTCCTTCAAAAATTTAAAACTTTCCAAATAAAATTTGATTTCTTTGATAGATATTCAAATATTTAACTTGAATTCCTTCACTTTCTTACAAATCCTTATAACCTATGATAATAATTTAAAACATGGGATGATTACAAAAATCTCAATAAGGGAAAAACACATTAGTCCAAGAATACTTGTAACATATGAAATCACTTTCAAAAGATATGCTTGTCACCCATATATACTTACTTTTTAAAACATGATATTTCCACAAGATTCCCACAAGAATAAGAACATAAATATAACTATAAAGTTATATTGGTGCATTACTTACATAATATTGTAATCCTCATTACTACCTTATAATTTGTAACCCTCACGGCTATCTTACAATTTGTGTAACCATCGTAGTTATACTTGGTGTAACCATTTGGTTGACCTCCAACTTACACATACCCAATGCATTAGAGAGAGATATAGGGCTAGAACTTCATCATAAAAATTTCCCAACAACCAGAACATAATCATAAAACATGAATAATATCCTAAAAACATTCCTTTTGAATTTTGTAAAACATACTTTTAAAAGAGGATTTTAAAAGAAAATCCCATTATAAATATAATACAATTGAATAAAGACTTAATAGAGTGGGTGGAATATGTATATAAACTGTAATTAGACATAATTAAACATAATATAAGCAAAACCCATCACACAATAAATTTTAATACCACATAAGTAACAAAGTAGAAGGTTAACCCAAAGAATGGAAATCGGGTTAAGAATTACCTTACCTCAGGCTAGTATTACTTTAAACTTGTTTAAACTTCTTGTATAATAGTTAATAGAGAGTTATTAGAATTTTAAAAAAACATTTTCATGTTTATAACATCTTATATGATCATTTCATAATATCATTTCACCCTTTAATTGATTGTATTTTGTTCTTTGCATAGTTTTTGGGTGAGTTCTTTACATGATTTCCGAGACTGGTTCATGATGGATGTTCTTGTCGATTGGAAGTAAAAATCCAGAATTTTAATGGAGTAGTATTTAAATATTTCCAGTACCATAAAGTATACCATTTATCATTTTGAATTCTTACATGAGGATGATTCATAAGTTAAAACATTAATGATGTTCATTTAGATCATTTTAGTCTCTCTTTGATAATAACCACCTCATTTTGTTTTTAAAATTAAAACCATGTGTAAAAAAGAATTCCAGAACCATGGATGAGACATAATACATATATAATAGCATTTTTCAACCATAAAAATGGTTTCATGACCATATTTTAATTATTTAAAGAAAAAAATCACATCATCCATGATGTCGGTAATTCGACACATCATGGACAATGTTTTTAATTACTTGAATAAGTGAGAGGGGAGAAAAATAATGATGATGAATTTTCCATGAACATGGGAACATCCATAACATATAAGATTCTGGAGCATTCATGCCTCTTGGTTGAGAGGAGGTGAGGAAAGAATAAGAAAAGAAAGTAATCATTAAATAAAAGAAAACTTGAGAAATTTCTCATGAAAATTCGGCAGCCTAACGGCGTCTCTTAAAATTTCATAAAAAATAGTTTGATGAGAGAAAAGGGATATCTCATCACTCTTTCATAATATGGATAGTAAGGGGGAATATGGAACGAAATATCCCAACATAGGCCAAAGGGAAATAAATAGAATAACATAAAATGAAAGAAAAGATAGAAAATAAAAGAGGATGCCTACCTCTTGATCTCTTCTCTTTGAGATCCTTCTTAAGGGCTTTGGTTTTGGTCTTTTGGTGAGACCAACAACTCTAGGACGTGGGTAAGAGCCTTTGGAGTAGTATTGGGTATAATGTAGGCATGACTCAAGGCTTGAGAGGTGTGGGAAGAAGAGGGGAGTGAGGGTGGTATTTATAGTGGAGGAGAGGGGGTATTTTTCATTATTTTAATCATTATTATAATATTTTTTCCCAATATTATTAATAGTCTTAGTTCATGTGACATAAAATAGTAATAATGGAATTTTATTTCAAAAAAAGTGGCCTTTCATCATTTATGATGTCATAAATGGTGTATTTTAGTGATAATTTGATTATACGGTATTTTATAGTATTTCATTATTCATCGAAAATTCAAGAATTTCATAAAAATCCCAAAACATTTACGCTAACCATTTTCTGGCATGTAGAATTAAAAAATAAAGTCCATTTTTGGAAAATAATTTTCTAAATATTATTAATTTATTTTTTAAATAAAATCATACTTAATTCAAAAATTAACAATTCTAATTATATAACTACTTCTATA
The DNA here is from genome assembly GCA_963277665.1 of Viscum album. Taxonomy (NCBI): domain Eukaryota; kingdom Viridiplantae; phylum Streptophyta; class Magnoliopsida; order Santalales; family Viscaceae; genus Viscum; species Viscum album. Next base: position 921,042,161 of record OY728145.1, read on the forward strand.
TGAGGAAGAAAAATTAACCAAGATGTTATTATCTCAAAGCCTTAAGAAAATAAAATAATAATAAAATTTACTATTCATTAGGGTCATATTACTATTCATATTACTATCTATAAGAGTATGTTACTATTCACCAAAAAAAATAATTTGGTTCTACTAGACTTCAAATAACATATTGAACACAACTGCATATGACAGTTTCTTGAAATTCAAAACATATAAGTGGAAAAATTATATTTTAAAGGCTAGTTATAAATATATACTTAAAACAACGTTCCATGGATTTATATTTATTTTTAGAAAAACTCAGGGTGCTACATGGTATCTATCGACCCTAGCTATAATTCCTTTACAGATTTTCTTTCTGTGTTTAAATTTCAATTTCAATTCTATCCTTCATCTGTTAACTGTGTGTTCCTCACTTCTTCCCCATTTCTCTCTATTTTTTCTTAAATACTTATGTAATCTTTGTAATGCAATCTCATCAACTCCAAATCATAGAGAACTAACATGAGGGATAATTCCCTGATGGAGATCACATAGGCACTCTGTTTTTTAATTTTTTTTCATATTTTATCCTTGATGTAATAGAAAAATAGAAGTAATCATATTAATGATATTAATCTTCTATTTATGATGAGTTTCTAAATCCTCAAATCTATAAAATCATATCTCCCTCCATATCTCATTTCATAATTCATACCAGTGGTCCACGGTGGATTAAGGGATGAATAGCACATGATAGAGATGCGTGTTGAGACTGTTAATGCCTTGATCGATCGTGTTCATTGCCTATTCACTATAAAAGATTTGGATCTGGATGTGTTAGGGGATAATTCTCTTTTGTATGTTCAAAACCCAAAATTATATATATGAGTGTAATGGAAGAATGATATTGATTCTATTGTCATATGAGAACCATAGAATGATGAAGGATTAGTGTGTTTAGCCTTTGATCCAATACATTTCACCCATTATTGTGTCAACTTCTATTAATTTTGTTTTAAATTTGTTAAATAGAAAACAAAACGAAAACCAATCATCAGATATTGATAGTTTAAAATTTTATAAAAAACACAAAAAATACATATGTTCTTGGATATTGAGACTCCCAAACCCTTCACCTTGAGAGAAAACCATAGTCAACCACTAGGCCACATTAGGATTGAAATAGAAATTCAATTTTACCATGGCATGTGATAATGGTGCAATCTAATTGGCACCATTATTTAAGAGAAAGGACATGTTTTCACTATCCTTAACACATCTCTTAATAGTTTTCTCTTATTTTTATCTAACTTTTATTTATTTTTGTTTTTTTATTTCTTTTTATCAAATTCAGAAATTTTATGAAGTGTGACTACTCTCTAATGGATCACCAGTATTTTTTTCAGAACACATTCTGATAGGTACCCCAAATGATGGACTCTCAATGAAAGTACCAATAATAACCTTCAGTATAAAAAAAATCATGGTAGGATGGAAACTACCACATGAAATAACCCAACTACCATCAATATTAAATTTCCCACCACAATCATATTGATGAAGATATTTCACCAAAGGAAATGAAAAGTAAATAATCTATGTTAAAGTACTCTCAAGTAAAAAAAACAACAATTTAAGGAACATAAGGAAATGATTGGGGAATAAAAGGGTATATAAGCTATAATAGGCACTTCCCTCAAATAAAATGTAGGGAAAATGAAACAATAAGAAGATGAAGGGTTATATCCCATGATATTTTCCTGAGAATATATTCAAGAATAAGGGTTAAATTTTTAGAATCATAGGATCTTCCCTTATTCACCCTTGAGAAAATATTCCTAAAAATTGTATAATATGCCAATAGGATATATGATAGAATATTTTAGGGATACTTTCTTTCAATATTTACTTTCTATGATTTTATTAAAAACTAATTTTCTATTTATATCCCTTCTACTATAAATGAAACTCTAATATATGAAGATTTGATACCTATCTTGGAAAGTAAAGATAAAGAAGTGGATGATCTCACATTTTAAGAGAACCTGAAATGCCTAATTTTACCACCATCCACATAATACAACATCAAAGAGTCATTGTACCAAGAAATTTATCTATATACTGAAACTAATGGGGGAGTTACCAATGAACTAAACTCATTTATTTCTAATTTTTTACAATATGAATTGTCTGTTAATACCCCTAATATTAATTTTTAAAACTCCACCAATTTATACCTATCCTAGATGAAAAAGAATAATATTGTGAGGAATATTTTTTTAATGATATAATTAAAGAACCACAAGTAGTGAGCATTATAAATGGCCTTACAAGAGTTTTTCATAAGGAATATTAGTTTCATCACGGGTCATATGAGGGAGTAAATATATACCTAAGATCATTTTATTTTTCTAAATCTATTCTAGAGAATGATATACTTGATTTTCATAGTATAAAACCAACATTATTTTTTCTGACCATGAATGTAGAATATAAAGGACCTGTTACATCTTCTATTTAATAGAATTTGGAGCTACTAGAAATTACGGATGAGGTTACCCAAGATGACAAAAAAGAGGCTATAGATGAATATTAATTTGAACAATTACTCAAATATACTCCAAAAAAAGACCCTCCAGTGGATGTAAAACCAATAACATTCTAGAATATTTACAAATTTGATGGAAAATTTAGAAAACCAGCCCAGGAAAATGTACAACTAGTCCAGAAAGTGGTTACTCAAGAAGAAGATGCCCGGGGACCTGTGGTGAAGAAAGTACTGCCTTAACCGCAATATGAACACCAACTAGAGGGAGGGATAATAATATAATAAGAATCACCAGTGGTCACTCATAAATAAATATAAGTACAAGTTTCTACATATAAAGGGAGATATCTTAACTTGCACTCACCATGTTATGAATTTTTTCAATTTAAATTACCTACTAACTTCCCCTTTATAAGTACTATGAAGAAGCATAAGTGGAGGGTCTAATGAATAAATAATAAGTCATAACCAATGTATAAAAACTAGAGGGAACCCCATAAACTATCCTACCACCCCTACTTTATGATATACATTACACTACAAAGAGGTTGGAAGTGAAATACTGTGTTAATCGGGGCCACTAAGAATTAGAGCTAAGTTGTTGTAGAATAAAAATAATATGGTGGTTCGCAACATAGAAAATCCATACCACTATATATTGGGTATAGTGATAAGACTATATATCAATGGGAAATCTAAATAAATCCCCTCTTGGGAGGGGAAATCCAAAGACTCTCATCCCCCCTCTTCATTTTCATTTTCTATAATTTTCTTTTTGATAATATCGTTCTAATGATTTTTTTTCTATAGTTTTTTCTAATTAGGAGGAACCTAGGAGGATATATCGACATTTTCAACAAAAATCAAGGAACTACACCCAAGGGAGAGATTCACTCAAACCTGCTTCATAAATTAACAACAGGAGGTATCCACTCTTTTTTACTATTTATTCACTTTAATTTTTGTGTATCCTGGTGGAACCTAAATGAGTAGTCATGAACAAGTGTGGGAGTTGATAATTAAACCTATAAAATTAATTTTAAATTCTTTTTAGTAAATGATTATTGAATTTTTAAATAAAAAAATTATTTTTTTCTACCATTTTTTATTAAGATTTTTAAATAAATAAACAAAAAATATTCTATTTTTAAATATTATAAATAACCTTTTATATTTTTAATTTATTTTTTGTTTTTAATTTTAAAAAAACAAAGAAAAAAACCAAAAAGAATTGGAATATGTACATATTTTTAGTAGGTTTCTTTCATTATGTATTTAAAAATGGTAAATTAATTTATCTAAATAACACTTTTGTACTTTTTCTACTGTTATTTTTTAAATATTTCTTTAACTTAATTTATGTTCTCCCTGGTTTGAATATAATAATTCCATATTTGAATAATTCATTAATTCTAAAATTGTTATAATTAGATGATTTCTTAGTGGAAATAGATCACCAGCTTCATTGATATTTGTTCCTAGAACAATGAGATAGAGAGTGATAGAAAATATATTTCAAGAATTAGTTTTATAACTTAAATTCACTAGAATTTTGAATTTAAAAAGAGGTAACATGGCCTCTATGAGAAATAACTCCTTAGGGATCCAACTCAATTGAAAGTGATATAAGTCCTTTAAACCTAGAATTAAAATGGTCAATTTTAATCCCATGTTGAATCTCTGAGACAAGGGAACTAGGTGTGTTTCTATAATTAAATAAAGTTATCATAATAAGTTCTATGCTTATTTATTTACATAAAATTATGGCTGGAAAAAAATAAAATAAAGGGAATTATAAAAAATGAATTCATTTAGGTAAGGTGGATATTGAACCCATAAAGGGGACAATTGACTTATAATACATTCATTTGAGTCATATCAATAAAGTTAAAAATCAAACTACAGTTTGGGAATCTTAGGAAAGAGGGATAAATGGAGGTGGTTTTTTTAAAACATTGATTTCACTTAAATCTAATTTGATCCACTTATTAAATTAAAATTTGAATTAAATGAAGTAGCGTGGTGGTTTGACTCACCTATGAGACATGATATTTCAATAATTGGATGAATCTGTGTTTTATTTCAATTATGGATAGTAAATTTAAATATTGGTAGGATGAATTTATTATTCTTTTTGAATAAATTTAACTTCAATGATAATATTGTCCTAGAGTACAATAGTTTAACAGTGGGGGTGATGTGAGTTGGAATTTTAAAAATTTATTGTCTGTTATTCATTTAAAACAACCCTACATTTAATTCAAATAGTGGGTAATTCATTCTTTTTTTCAACTTTGAAAATATTGTAACTTAATGGACAACATGGATCAAAACATGTTTTTATAGAGTTAATCATTATTCATGCGAATTGTAAATCCATGCAATTTGAAATGAATTTTTAAACTAGAATTTAATTATGGAATTGGAACTAATTTGAATCTTAATTTATTTTAATTTTTCAAATTAATTATTCAAATACTAATTTTAATTTATTAACATTTAATTGGAATAATTTTTCACCGAAAACAAATTTATTTTTTTTAAATGCTAGTCTAAAAAATGAAAAGGAATGAACTGACTGTACTTCTCATGGTCACTATGTCTATTGTAGATCTTATTTATCATCACCCCATTTACCTAATGTGAGGAACTGCCTACTACACAACTTGATGAAAATCATATCCATGTTTTATATACAAACTATAGATAGCTTATCGTGCCTCTGTTTCAGACCCCTTATCATGGTCACTATACTGACTTTGTGTTCCCTCACCAAATGCCTACTATTATAGGGTCACTTCCCTTTCACCATTTCCACCCCTCTCATAGTCACCATAATGACCATGAACCCACACCAACTTCGCTATAAACTCATTCTAACTGAGAATCCCAAACCACCAAACACCACCCTTTCCTATGAAGATCAGATAAGTAGTGAACTGTCATCGAGCTTTCCATGTTGAAGATCACACAAGATTCACTACCTACCATCGTCAAGGGAGAATACCCCTCTATCAAAAATGAAGAAAAACTAATAAATCCCCACCCCACTCCCAAAACTAGTCACTGCCAAGCTTTAGACATACTGGGCCCAAAAATGATCTACATGATTTTTTTACTCACATCGAGTCCCACTTCCCAAGGCCCGTTGAAATCCTAATGTATATAATTTGGAACATAGAACACTTTCCATCATGCTCTGATGTACTGAATCACTTCACACTCAAAATAAATAGAGCTTAATATTAGGAATAGATTCTTCTGAAAGAATTGATCAAAACTATTTGAGTTTCACACGTGGAACTCATCGAGCAGAATTTAAATCTCACCTCGACAAAAAATATGAGGATGAAGAAGGTTGCTACTATATATATTTTGCACCCTCATCCATTTAAACCATTTATAATCTTCCAACCCTAGTCATAATTTCTTTTTGTATTTTATATCTACATTTTAATTTTAATTTCAAATATTTAATTTGTCTTTAAACACTATTTTCTTTTATTATTCCCCATTTCTCTGTATTTTTCATAAATCTACATGTTCTATTTGTAACATGGTCTCTTCAACAGAAAATCACGGAGAACTAACATGAGGGGAAGGTCCTTGGGGGAGATCACATAGGCACTCTATTCTTTAATTATTTCTGGGTTCCATTCATGATACAGTAGAAAAATGGAAATAATAATATAAATGATATTATTCTTCTATTTAGGAATAGTTTCTATATCCTCAAATCTATTAAATCAACTCTCCCTCCATATATAAATTCATAGTGTATAATATTTTAGTGTTTTGGATTGAGGGATGAAAAAATATGATATATCTAGGGGTTTAGACTTAACACTTCGATCGGGCATGTCTGTTGACACTTCACTGTAGAGGACATTCAACTGGATGTATTAGGGGATATTTATCTTTTTTATTTTTAGTACTAAAAATTACATAGAGTAGAGCAATTAAAGAATTATATTGATGATATTTTTAGTTGATAACTATAGAATGACAAAGAATCGGTGTGTTTGTCCCCAGATCTAACCACTTACACCCATTTTGTTATTGACTAAAATTTCCTTTGTTTTATATTTATTAAATAAAAAACCAAAACAAAAATCAACATATCTAGATGCTTTTACAATTAATAAAACAACACCAAAAAATAAATTACTACTTGGATATTGAGACTCCCTACCCCTTCGGCTTGAGATACAACCCTAGTTATCCACAAGGCTTCATTATGTGAAAAATAGAAGAAAACAAATTTGACTATGTCATGTGATAATCGTGTAATATTAATTCATAGCTGGTAATGGAAATCTATTAATATTTAAAGTAAATTGTACCTATATTTCCCATTCAAAATCCAATTATTAAAAAAAAATCCATATCTAAATTCTAGATTAAAAAAATATAAAAATGATGAAATATGGAAAAAATGTCTCATTAATATTGAATATCATTTAAATTGGACTAACCATGAATATAAAGGGGATTTTGGGGGCCAGATGGAGAAAATATAATTGAAAATTATGAATTTTTTATGTTTGTTTTGGAGAAGTTGTTTGAAAAAACTTCTATTTTTATTAGAATTAATGCCCTTAAACACATCAGAATGAGGGGAAATACTTCCAAAATTAAGGAAAGATATATCCCACAAATAAAAAGGCGACTAAGAAATCCTTTCTTCAATCAATATAATAAAAAAATAGAGAAACAAATATACAGCAACCAGGTGAATGAAATATAGTGAGGAATGATTGTTATAGTTCAAATGATAAAAAAGTATGGATTGACTTTAAAGGATTCAAATATGTAGAGATGAATTAGTGGAATAGGGAGTATAGTATAAATTTATCCCTTAAAGAAACTAAAAAACCTGTATTATGTTTCAAAATATAGCCAAACCCATTAAATATACCTCATAAGTTTTACACAATAAGAATAAATAACCTAAATCCTTATAAAAACCATGAAAATATCATATGATAAACATAGATACTTACCTAATTGTATGGATATAAACAAATTTATCAAGAATATGGTGAAACATACATGAACCTAGCATGAGAAAAACTTTTCATGAAATTCATGCTTGATTGTTGAGTGAAATATTTCCAGAATGATAGTTATAAATGTGTATGAGCGGATAAAATTAGTGTAAATTAACTAAACATAATTAATGAATAAAATTAAATCAAGATCATTTAAAAGGAATTATATCATAAGGATCATGGTGTAAAAGAATTTATTTCTCATTTTATTATTATTTAAATTATTCTTTGGAAATCTATTGAAGCCTACCTATTCAAGAATGTAAGGGATAAGTGTAGTTTAATTTAAATGGGAAATAAATTCTTCATATTTTCTCAATATTCAATTCATTTCATTCCCCAATATTTATTAATTTCTTTAAATTATTTAATTTTTTGAATTAAATTATTATTTTTTAAGATAGAAAAATATTATTTAAAAATAAAAAATTATTGAATTTATTATTATATTTTATTTTTGGGGTAAAGTGGATGGATTGTATTTTATTTTCCTTAGTTATAATATATTAATGAGAGTTATGATGTTTTGAATAGTTTGAAGTACTTTGAAGAATCTTGGATATTCTATGAAGGAGGATGAAAAGTGGAGGAGCTAAACTTGATTGTCATTTGGATATATATTGGTTATATTTGGATCTATGTAGGTGTCATTAGATATGGGATTATGTGTCAAACCATGGTACCTAAGTATAAAAATAATAAAAGGAAGATGATAATATGTGTGAATCTGCCTATTATAGGTGTGATTTACATCTATATATGTGTCAATAACATGAGTTTTGGTGTCATATACTAGGTGTATGTTTGATGTTATTGGGAGTAAGTGTTATTTGACTCTACTATATTTCATTTTTCACCTTTCTATGTGTGAATATACCAATGTAAGTTCCATTATTTCCTTAACAAAATTCATCCAAATCATGGGATTCATCTAGACTTCAAGATTAAGTTCCAAAATACCATTTTAAAATGTGTGGAATAAATAGAAGGTGTCCATATTGATCATATTGTACATTATGTCTTAATAAAAAAAAGAATCATGTAAACTATGACTATGAATTTTTTGTAATAAATGATAATAACTAGGAAAGAAATATAAGGAAGATGGAAACTTTTAAAAATTCAAAATGGAGTAGATATTAGAGGTTTTACCATCAAAAAAAAGTGGAAATTTATGATATACAAAAGGAATTTGAGGACACCACTCAATGGGATTGGGGGCTCATTCAGATTGCTAGAGTTCTAGAACAACTACTACTACTATATTTATTATTTATTTTTCTATTTACCTTAGTTTTTGAAATGAATTATTTTCCCACTTCTTCTCTATTACCCTTTGAATAGAGGTGTCATATTTTGAGTGATTTATGAAGGTTAGATATCCTTTTTTAATGCTTCATACCTTCTTTTATTTAATAAAACTCTTACTTAAGTGGAATGTTATCAGTTTCTAGCGGTTGTTTGATGCTTTTAATGAAAATTTATTTTAGGTTTTTAACTTCTTCGTTTTTCACTACTACGGCTTAAAATATATCATATCCCTCTACCTAGTATATTTTTCCTTGAATGAATTGGTTTTTTTGGGTGGTGACTGTCTAAAGACAGATAGAATGTGTGTAATAGAAGTGAGTTACTTTTGAAGTTCCTAAGAACACCAATACTCGATTGGGAGTTATCTTGTTAGGTTTAGAGTGATTTACAAACTTTTCACTCACATAGAAATAGGGGATAGAAATGGTTTATTGAAAAATCAATAAAGGATTCCATAATTTTTAAATTAATAAGAATAGAAGTAAAACCATTTTAAATTCTATAATGTAATTACAAAATGAAATCTAACCTTGAACCCATCACATTCTTATCATTATTCTTTCAAATGATTTTTTAATTACTTAACTTAATTTTAAAAAATAAAAAACCAAAAACACCCTTTTTATCTATCTAAAAGTAATAACTGATTTTGAGCATTCCTCTTTATGATAAAAAATTAATTTAACACTAATACCATGTTTATCCCATGAAATATATTTATTTTTCCATACCCTATGATAGGTGTCAAATAAATAACCTCAGGGATTACCAGTTAACCCAAGATAGAGTAAGGAGGACTATCCATCCTCCCATCTCGTTAAATCTTGCTAATTTAGATACTTATGCCTTTAATATTTCCCAAGATATTAATATTGATGAATTTAAATCCATTAAAAAGACTATAAAATCAAAGTAATATAGGTAGGGGTTTACTATTATGAAATATAAAATTAAATCCCTTATTTAAAATCAAACATTGAACATTATAACCAAATCTTAAAATGTCAAAGTAATTATTTCAAGATGGATTTTCAAATGAAAGGAAGTCAATACTAGGGAATTAAAAATAAATTATAAATCTTGGTTAGTTGCAAAAGGGTTCCTCCAACATGAACAGCTTAACTATTGTGAAATTTATTACCCTATTGAGAAACATTCATTTATTAAAATTCTAATTACTTTTCATTACCATTATTATTTCCATAGTGAAAGTTTTGATGTTACAATTGCCTTTTTTCATAGTAAACTGGATGAAAGGATTTACATGAATCCTCTCAAGGGGTTTTCATAAGATTTGAAATCTAATAAATTTTTTATATTACAAAAATAATTGTATGGACTTAAATAGACATACAAAGGATGGTATAAATGACTTTATTATTTTATAATTAAAAAGTATTTTAATAGAAGAAAATATGATGCATGTGTTTATTTAAATTCTACTGAAAATGATATTATTTACCTTATTTTATATATTGATTAAAGTATTCTTTTTATTAAAACATGAGGCTAATTAATCATGTAAAAAATACAAATTGACTTTATTTTTGAAATTAAATACATGCATAGTGAAAGATAGATTTTAATAATGGAGATTATTAGAAATAGAGATCATAAGGGCTTGTATTAGTTGCAACATTCTTATGTTATAAAGGTTTTATTGTGGTACTTATTTTAGTCCTAAAAATTTTATAATTTCATTAGGTTAGAACTTTAAATTTTCCTCTTCCCAGTCTCCTAACTATGAGTATAATTTATCCTTGATGAATAATATGTTATATTCCAATGTTATCAGTATTTTTATGTATGCTATGGTCAATTATAGATTGTAAATTTCCTTCTCTATTTTTACTTTGAGCATGTTCATGGGTAAACCAAGGAAATATCATTAGTATTCATTGAAATTGATCCTCATATGTATGAATTTTTTTATTAATTTATACATTCATTATGGATGTTATAGTAGTTATAGTGATGATGTTGGTTTTATTAATTATGATTATATTACTAAAGAATACACTCATAAATATGATACTAGATATATGTTTCTTGTATGTGGGGGACCAATGTCCTGAAAATTCAACATGTGATCAGTTATTTCATTATCTACTAGTGAGTTAGAATATATAACTTCAACCAAATGTGAAAAAACGGATGTTTTGGTAAATGGATTGATAAATTAATTTTCCTTATCTACTACTAGTATTGATGTGAATTGTGATAATCATTATTCCCTTCATTTGTTTAAGAACAATTTTGTTATGGTAGGTTGAAGCATATATACATTGAAGTACATTTTGTTAGGTATAATTTTTATATAGAGATAGTGTGTGTTAATAAGATACCCACTTCTAATTACCTGGATAAAACTTTGACAAGATTAATTCCATTATCAAATTTTATTCATTACTTAGGTTTAATTAGTGTTTTCCAATTACAATAATGGGGTTTCTGATAACACCACCATGAATAACCTCTTTTATTTCAAGGTGGTGATTATTTATGTGTTTTTTCATGTTGTCACATTTAAATTTCTTATGTAGATTTTTTATCGTTACACGTGGCTTCATATATTCCCTTGATTTTACCTCACAACATTTTGGTTTTTCTCTATGAAATTATATTGGTTATTTTATTTTATTTAGGAATTTCTTATTAGTATACTGTATCTATATAAGTATATTTATTTTATTGATCAAATTGATCATAAAACTTAGATTGTGTTTGTGGGGTGTGTTTGTTTACCCTCATAGAATAGATTGATCGGTAGTTTATATGTGTTGGACTATCACATAACACACCATATCCTATGAGATGTTATGTAGATTTTGTTTTGAAAATATACTTTGATCTGTATCATCCATATTTCACCCATATAACATTACCATATGTTTACCCATAACTTCACTTGCCTATAATGGTCTCATCATCACTTCTATTTTCAATGAGATATTTATTGTGGTTCTTCACTATGAGAGTAAACCATCAGTTTTTCTCAGAGAAATAAAAAAGGATAGTTGGAGGAAGATCTTAGATATTGGGCCCATCCAATTCTCATTTGAAGCTTGATACACTAATTCATATTCTTAGAGCATCCCTCAGGTGGATAATAAGTGGTATGAAACTATTCTAGAAGTTATAAGATCTTTTCATGAATCTAAGATGGAGGATACAAATTAATCCTTACCAGTTGTAACCAGTTCTTGGTAAATAATACTAGGATCTGAGAGTATATCTTCATTTATTTCATGTTTCTATTATTGAATCCTTCTTTGATTTATTCTAGTATTATGATTCCATCTAGTATGGTAGGTTCTAACACTGCATGACGGGTTTGGAAACCACCACCTGGTTTAGTTGGGCTTACTTCCTTTCATAGTTTATCTATCCTTTACTATTTTTGTGTATCTTGTATTTATATGATTTCTTTTTATAATAAATATTTAGTATTTGGTGTTCTTTTCATGCATGTAGGTCAAGTACAAACTGAACCACATTAAAATCTTATTATTTATTTTTCTATTTTTTCTATTTAAGTATACTCATCCTGATCTTTTTTCATTTTTATTTACTATTTTTACAATAAAACATGATTTAACTGTAAAAAACATAAACAAATATTTAATTATTACTTCCTTGGTTGTTCTTGTAGACTTCCTCATAATGATTCCCACAAAATAGAATGATGATTTGACCAAGCACTGCACAAAATATACTACCTCATATTCCTTGTCTATGTCAGGTGAGGTCACTCATTGTAGAAGAGTCACTCCTCAAAATTTTGCATCATATTAAATTCATCCCCCATGTGATATTAAAACTCAACACCTCATATCATAATAAAAAACTCAAGTAATATTAAAAATCAATATCACATAAGATTAAATGGGCCTTCATGTATGATTATCCAACACATACATGAGAATGACCCATGTAAGAATTAACACCTCAAAACACACCTTATATAAGGATAATAATATTCAATATTATATTAACCAAAAAACGCACTGAAGGAAAAAACTAGAATAAAAGTAGTTAATTTTAAAAAATATAGTGAATAAAATTTACAAATACCAAGACCTTGGGACTTCTAACAATAACCTCGCCTAAATTTGTTTTCAAACAATTATCCAAGAACACAAATAAGAATTTAGTGAACTATAGTAAACCATAAAAATATCTATAACCATTTCTTTTCAATTATGAACCATTTTTTCCCAACTCAATCTGTACATAAACTCCAAAGTAGAAGCAAACCATGAACCTATAACTTTTCAGTCCATCAGGAACCTACCCTCTTGCCCAGATATTTTAGGATCAACACTTAATCTTTTAAGGGATTATATCATAAAACCAGTTGATCATAGGAGTAATAAAACATCCAAGATTATATTTTTTTTTCCACTATTCAATATAGAAATTAGTGTGGGATTGAGTTTTCACCCAAAAATCCTCCCCTTAAACTAAATACCACACAAATTTTCCTCCCCTTCAATAATAATCCACCTGATCCAATCATATTGCATTGTCATTTATCCTCATCAGAGAGATTAAACACCTAGCTACTTTTATCTATAAGACATTCAATACAATAAACCACCATGGATCCACATTTTATAATAGATCCACTTTTTTAAACCCATTTTTTAGGATAAAAAAATCACATCTAGGGATAAAACATGGGTTTTCTACAACTTTTTTTGAGATTCCTAATCATGGGAAGAAAATTTCTTATAAAACAATGGGAGAATTACATTTTAAATTAAACATAAAAATCAAATAAGAATGAATAAAAAAAATACACTAATTTTTTAACATTTAGACCCCCTTTAATGTGGAGGATTAAAAAACCATTAGACAACTCTTTAAATTTCACTATAAATCAAAGAGTAAAATATATAAATAAATTACTAAACATGAATTGAAATAATTGTGTAGAAAAACCTGTGTGAAAACAACATCCTGATATACCTCTGTCACCTCTTTGAAAAAATGTCCTAGTGACAAACATCACTCCTTTATGACCAAAATCACTACATAAAAGATTCACTATGACAAAAATTTACCCTTACGTAACAAATTTCACTACCTTAAATATCCAATGGGATACAATTTCACCCATCAAAAATATTAATCTAAACATGTTTCTTCACCAGAACCACTTCAAGATCTGTTTGGCTCAATGATATGTCATTGTAAACACCACTTCAATTCCTATTTGGCTCACCACTTCTCTTTATCAACATGGTGCAAATGCAACTGCAAGAACTGAAGGCCCTTTCTTCTCACAGTTGATTAAGTCTTGAATAAATATTAATGTTATTATCCAAACACGTCCCCATGAGTAGAAGTATCTTCCCAAATATTTTCTAATACCTTTTTTAATACTTTATAGGGTCCCTTTAAAATATATATACTAATTAAGATATTATATATTAAAATTAAGAAAACAATTTATATACCATGTGATGGGTTTTAAATATCGTTTATCTAATTTAAATAGATATAATAGATATATCGACCCAAAATTCATTCTAGTAGGCAAAGAAAAACATATCTACCTGATAAAAAAATATATATCTAAAAGTCAAATGGGTGGAACCCTATCAATACACCTATATAGATTATCAATAAAAGATATATCATCTAAAAAACTCAGTTGGAAATCCAATCGGTTTTTATCACACTAATTGTTATATGTTGTGAAAAAAATACCTCAAGGTATTATTGCTGTGTTTTTAGGTTGATTGTGTTTGTTAATAAAGAAGGTTTCCAAAATCAGTTAGAAAAATCATCTATTTCATGAATTTTGGAGTTTCATGAAGGTTTGGATATTTGTGAAGGAATTCAGTGTCGCAAATATTGAGTTTCATGAAGTTGTGGAGCATTGAAAATACATGAAGGGTTGATAGTAATCTTAATGACTATGAGAATTAGATCACATTTAATTCTTAAGGGGTTGAAAATAATCACTATGAAAACTATAAGCTTCACAAATGGGTAAATTCACCTTATGATTTGTGAAATAGGGAGCTTCATGAATGATATTAGAGAGCTTTGCGAAAATGTGATGATAAGGATAGAAGCTTCTAAAATAGGAGGAAATGCTTATAAATAGGCCCCTACCTTACTCAGAAAAGTAGATTAAGACTTTGTGAAAATTCAAAGACTTCAAATTCATGAAGTTTATTCGTGATGGTTATTCTTGTGAAAATGTTTCTGAAGAAATGAAGTTTGTGACGGCTGTGAAAGCTGGCCAAAATTATATAAGTTCATAGATGATATAAAATCTAACCAAAAGTGTTGAAGTTTGTGCAATCTATATAAACTGACCAAAATTTGTGAGATTCATGAATTGTTGATCTTAATGAAGGTTAAGTGAGCTTCATGAAAGTAAGGAGCTTCGAAAAGGATAAATTATCTTCTTGAAAGGAATGAGCTTCATGAAGGAAAAGTGAGATTCGTGAAATGATGGTTCTTCATGAAGGTTATCTGAGATTCATAAAAGGAAGGTTATTTTTGAATGTTGTTTGAGATTCATGAAAGATCTGAGCTTCAAAAAATTAGTTAGAATCATGAAATTATTCAATAGTAATTTCCCAATAAATATTTGGTAAAGTGATGTTCATCAAGTGTATGAAATTGGGACTTCAACAGATCATCCACTTATAATTTAGGATGCATTCATTATTGCTAATAAAGATACATATATGTCTATAAATTTTTTTTGCATCCTTTATAGAGAAGTGAGTAAAAGGAAGAGGAAAAAAGCTGATTTTTTCCACTGGTAGTGAGTAATTGAAGAAATATTGAGGGATTGACCCTTGGGAAGTAGTGATCTATCCCTAAAAATTGTGAAGACAATGAGACTAGGCATAGATTTTATATATACCAAAAATTATTTTGGAAGTGAACCGAAGTTTATTTTTTACATTGGAAATTTTCCATTGTATGGTCCTTGGATGTATCCCATTGAGGGTGAACCATGTAAAATGTTAATGTCTTGTGCATGATTTAATTTTTGTTCATACATTTCTATGGGAAAGGGAAAGAATAGTTCTTTGTTTAACAATGAAATAATATTTGAAGGGGTTTTGTTTTAGTTTTTCACCCCTAATCCCCCCCCCCCCCCACTCAAGTTATTTAACCAAGTTGGGATAGCAATTTTTATTAGAGAAAATTTTTAATTTTAGAGTTTCTCTCTAAGGGGATTCAATGGAGGCTATCAATCATAAAGAGATTCTGATCTTCGGTGGAAACAGTTTTCAATTGTACAAGAATCAGATGCAGAACTTATTTTGATAATTGGGTATGGATGTGTTCAGATCTATGATGTATGGTATTTTGGCAAGTATAAATAGTGGAATTTTATTAGAAGTTGGATATAGAGAACTTGATGTTGATTCAAATGGAATCCATGCATTATAAGGAGCAATGTCCAATGGAATATCTACAAAGGTGATGTTGTGTAAAACATCACATTCTATGTGGTAAAAGTTTATAAATATTTAAAATGGTGACTTAAAAGTCATAGAACCAAAGATACAATTTCTATGGAACAATTATTAGGATCTGATAATACGCCCTAATGATTCTAAAGATTCATTATTTGATCAGTAGAATGTTACTATGGAATACATGCATGGCCTTAGAGAAATTATTAAATATGTATAGATCATTATGAGAATATTGATATGACTTCCACCTAAGTTCATTCCAAAATTTTCTTTTCTCGAAGATATATATCGAGATAACATTGGATATTTTACACAGTACTCTTGTCACATTTGATATGAGAAATAATGGTAATGAGTATTCGTAAAAATAGAAGTCTAAATAGGTGGTATTAAATGATATTAAGAAGATCTACATTAAATATGGATAGTAATAATAAGATATAGATGAGTTTATGTCATTCCTTTCCTTAAATCAACAATAGAAAAAGTAATGTTTAAAAGGAAACACCCACTTGCTTGATTTTGATGTGTAAAGGTTAGAAATATTACAGCAAGGATCCCTAAGATGTTTCAAGAATTTGATGAGGATACATTCAAAATTCCCATGAAGAAGTCTTCAGCATATGTGAAAGGTATGAAAATGTTCAAGAGAAATTTCTTCAAAAAGAAGAATATTCTTTCACAAGAAAATGACATTTCATAAGAATATGAGGCTGAAGTGATAGATAATGGAAACTACAGTAGATAAAATGATATGTTGGTAGTTTTAGGTAGATCCCATAAAAGGTAAAAAAGTACTAATGATGAAGAATAATTGGAAGGAAGATTTGATATTTAGGATGAATTACAAGACTCTCTTAAGGAGATAGATGTTTGGAGAGCAAGAACAAAGAAATCCAAAAAATTGGTTCATGATTCCATACTTTACATGCATCCCCAGAAGAAAGAGTGGTTTGAGTTGAATAAATAAATTGAAAAACTTAATTCTTAAATTCTAGAGAGCTCGGAAAACGCTATTGTGTGCAAGATCAAAGTTGAGAAATAGAAAATGGTAATCAATGCTTTGGATAACACAGTAAAAGATCGAATCAAATTCATTGAATAAATTGAATAGGAATTAATTATAATTTGATTAAGTATTAAGAATCATAAAAAACTATTGACTCTAAGTATGATATGGGGAAAAAAGATCATTCAGAAAACAAAAAAGATAGAAGTGGAGTATAGAGGTCCAGTAAAATATAAGAAATAGTCAAATCTAAATGATAAGGCTGGTGTGGGGATTAATCAAAAATAGTAATCAATAATGGTTGAATTTAGAAATCAATAAGTCTTTTTAATATTGAATATTGATTTGGGTATGAATTAGAACCAAAATATCTAGAGATCCCCCCAAAAACCAGTAGTGTAGTAGTGATACACAGAAATGCACCCCGCGTTAGGTTTTATTATTATGTAAATATGGGACACTCAATAAAAATATGTCCCATAGAAATGATGTACAGAAGGGAACAATACCATTATAGGCATCCATACATAGCTCAATATTCTAGGATATCATTTGATGGTCACTATTTCTAGTGCGGATGATTAAAACACATGGTAATATATTTCTCATTAACAATGTAGAGAAATGTGTTGAAGAAGACTGAATGTGGTCATAAGAGGTAGCTCAATGTATCTCCAAATGAGTTGAAAACAAAATATCAATTTTATTATATGTAAAATGATTTCTTTTCCATCATACTCCTAGGAATATCAAAATTATCAATCCATACTGAGTATGAAGTCAAAAGCATGGACCTGAAATAAAATAGATGAGTAGGTAGTAGTTGTATAAATTTCCATTAAATCATCAGATACATTTGGAGTATGAATCATTAATATTGGATGTACATACCATATGATAGGTAATAAGGATATTGGTATAGGTATAAAATATTACAAGGAAGGTGTTTTCAAATTTTCAAATAATGATGGCCAGAAGATTATTGTTTTGGGAAAAGTTAAATTTGGGGGGAAATAAATGAGACATGTTGATATATTATTTATTAAAGATATCAGTCACAATTTGATTAATTTCAGTAAATAATTAAACTTGAGGAATACTATAATATTTACTAAGAATATTTGTAACTTAAAAGGAAGATAGGTGTAGTTTTTCTACAAGGAAAAATAATGAAGGATAATATCTACCTTGTCAGTGGAGAATAAGATGTGTACATTTTATCTAGAGACGAAGAAAACTGGTTATGTAATAAATGACATGGTCAACCATTCCAACCGTCCCTGGAATATCTGGTCAAATGTGATGCAGCTTGAGATCTCCCTAATCTATCATGTGATAGTACTCATATGGGATATTCTTGTCAACAAGGGAAGATTTTTAGAAATATGAACAAGGTAAAAGAAGCAGAGTGAACCAGAGTACTTTAATTGGTGTATGAAGGTGTTTGTGGACCTATCTCACTAAGATTCATTGAAGGGAAGAAGTAATAGAATCTTTTCATTAATTATTTCAGTAGTATGGGATGGGTATTTATTAATTCCCACAAATCCAATATGTTCAGTTGCATAAAACAGTATCGGAGGTAATTTAAAATGTTTCTTGGAAAAAAGATTTTGAAGTTTTTTACTGATAATGGTATGGAATCTAAAAACAATAGAGTATAAGATTATCTTGATAAACACAGGATAATGCGTCAATTTTTAGTAGTGATAAATACTTATCAAAATATAGTGGTTGAGAGGAGGAATCAGATCATAAAAAACATGGCCATAATAAAGATTATTGAAAAGTAACTACCATATAAATTATGGAAGGAATCAATTTTGAAATTGGTTTACATATCCAATAGGGTTATTTTATGTCTGAAGGAATAAAATATATGAGTTATGGTATAGGAAGATGAAAAAATTGAAATAATTTCTAAAATTTAAAAGTAATTGTTTTATTCTCAATAAGGAAAAACATAGGAAACTTTAATCATGAGGAGATAAGGGGGTATTTCTTGGATATTTAAGAAAAATAAAAGAATATAAATGTTTCAACAAGAGGCTTGGAAAGTTAGTTCAAAGTGATTATGTCACTACAGTGGAGAATGAATATAATTTTTAATAACACGGTGACCAGTTTCTTGATAAAAGTGATTACGAGGTAAGCACCTTTAGCGGAGTTGAAGTGGAAATATTGATTCAAAAAAAGATAATGATGATGAATAGGTTAAGTTAAAATCTATATCGGTAAAAAATCTAAATATTTTTGATGAAATTGACATACATGACATCATTGGAGATCAGTAAGTGATAGTTCAAACATTAAGAATGAATTTATTACAGTAAGCATATTTCTTGTTTTAGGAATAGCCTAAATGTTTTGAGATAGTAGTTGAAGATGAGAACTGGGTTCTGGATATGAATGAAGAGATTAAACTAATAGAAAAGAATCAGACATGGGAGATTATTTTGAGAATAATATTTTAGAATGTCATTGGGACCAAATGGGTATTTTTCAATAATATAAACTAATATGGCATAGTGATTTGAAGAAAATCCCTATTAGTGTGAAAAGGATACTTCTAGATAGAGGTTATTGATGTTGATGAATCATTTCCACTTATTTTGAGGTAAGAGATAATCAGATTATTCTTGGTTATAGTAGTGAAAAGAAGGTTTAGAATTTTCTAGATGGCCGTCAAGTCAGAATTTTATGTATTGGATTCTAGAAGAAGAAGTTTACATTGAGAATCCACATGTGTTTATCATTCATGAATAATTGAAAATAGTTTTTTGGCAGAGGAAGGAACTATATGGGTTGAAACAAGCGTCAAGAATGTGATATTCAAGACTTGATCAGTTTTTGAAAAAACTCATTTTTTAGTGTGGTGGATTTGATTACAACACTATGTCAATAAGGACAGTATTCCAAGGATGATGGTGCTGGTGTATATCAATGATATAGTCTTTGAAAAATCTGATGAAGCACAATGCAAACAGTTCCTAGAATTCAAGAAATGTGAGTTAAAAATGTCAATGATTGGTGAAGTGATTTTTTCCCTTGATTTATAGGGGACACAATGAAGGAATGGAATATCCATTTCTCAATATAAAAATGATAAGAAAGTTTTGAGAATATTTTGAATGAATAATTTGACAGATATGATGACTCTGGTTGCTACTCGGACTAAATTATCATGAGATAATGAATTCAAAGTGGTTAATGTCACAAAATATAGGTAGATAATTAGAACCATATTGTACTTAATAGTTTTATGATTGGATATTGTTTTTGTGACATTAAAAGCAGCACAGTATCAAACTAATCCTAAAGAAATTAACTTTCTTGCAGTTAAAAGAATACTTTGGTATATTAAGGGCATAATGGATTTTGGTTTTCTATATAATAGAAAATTTCAGAAAGAGTTATTAGGATATAAAGATACAGATTGGGAAGGTTTAATAGATAATATAAAATCAATGTCAGGTGGTGAATTATAACTTATTTGATTATGTATTTTTTGGATAATCAAGAATAAATATTTAATCTCACTGAGCACCACAGAATCTAAATATATTTTGTCTGCTCAGCTTGAACACAACTATTGTAGATAAAACTCCAGCTTGATAATATGGTTTTTGAAGTGAATTATTCAATTGGAATCCATTTCAATAATTCAATTGTTTTAAATATTAGAAAAAATGAATTCCATCACTTGAGGAAAAACACATTTAAATCAGGTATCATTTTATCAAGGAGAAGGTTTAGTATGGTCTTGTGAAGTTGGAGTACATGCCTAAAAAACTACATGTTGTAGACATTATAATGAAAGACTTACCCAACGTGGAATTTGAGAGGCATAGACTAGATCTTAGAGTTTATTTTACTCCCCACACTTGAAAATGTATATATATGGGACTACCTCTCCTTGAAGTAGGATGTTTTTTTCCTTAATGTTCTAATCCGTATTATTTACCATGTGGAAGACCACAAAGGAGTGACCTTCGGGTTCTTTAAAAAAGGGGAGAAGTTTTTTCCATAAAAGTGGGATAATTGTCATAATCAAGAGAATGGGAGAAGTTTATAAGGGCATCTGTAATGTAGGGTGAGTTTTAAATATAATGATGCTAAAGATGATAAATCAAAGGTTATATATCATGACATATGGGGATCATGATTAAATCAATTGAGTGGTTGTGGAATGAAGTGATTCATTGATTACCTTTTCAAACTTCTGTTATTTCTCATGTCGAGCATGAATCATGTGGGCATAGAGTGTGTGTTGAGAAAATCATTTATTACTATATAAATTGCAATAAGATAATTTTGGTTGAATATGGAAGAATCTTCAACAAGGCATCAAAATGTGAAGAGTTGTTAATAAACCAAAAGAGGGATATTGTTGGGAAAAACCCGTCAATGTATCATTGTAGTGTTTTTGGGTTGATTGAGTTTATTGAAAAAGATGTTTTTCAAGGTCATTTGTGGAGTTCAAAAATATTTTTTACAGTATAAGTTGAAAAATATCCATGAAAATGTAATTGATTCTATGTAGGCGGTACAACAATGTGTATATAAGGGGGCATCGTTTCCCGGTGTTTACCAAATTTTGGGGGTCTAAAATTTGGAGGATTCCTCAATCGTCATGAAATCTTCATTTCCATAAATTCCTCATAAAAATATATCAAAGGCATTTATTTCATGAAGATTAGATTTTTCTAAATATTTGGATCTTTAAAAAGGTATATACTGTCACAAAGGCTGGGATTCGCGAAGGTGTGAAGCATCATGAATGCATGAAGGTTTGACAGTAATCTTTGCGACTATGAGAAGTGAATTTTCGCAAATGTGCTAAGGGTTAATGGGAATCTATGAGACTATGAGAAACTTTGAGTGCCTATAAATTTCTCTAGTGATTCACGAAAATAAGGATCTTCAAAAACAAGATTACAGAACTTCGTGAAAAGGTGATGATGATGATAGATTCTTTTGGAACATGAGGCAATGCCCATAAATATGCCTCTACCTCCATTAGAAAAGCAGAGAAAGACTTAATGAATATTCAAAACCTATAAATTCATAAAGGTGATTCATGAAGGTTATTTTTGTGAAAATTTTCACAAATAAATGAAGTTCATGAAGGCTATGAAATTCGAAAAATTTGTTGAAGATCATGAATACTATGAAAGATGACCAAAAGTGTTAAACTTTGTGAAGGATATAGAAGCTGACAAAAAGTTGTGATCTTCTCAAAAGTTTTGAGCTTTGAAAAGGCTAAGTGAGATTCGTGAAAGGATGGATCTTCATGAAGTCTACGTCAACATCTCAAAAGAAAGTAGCTTCATGAAGGCAAAGTTATCATTGAAAAAGGAATGTTTTTAGCAATGGCTGAATGTTCTTTGTGAACGGAAGGTGCTTTATGAAGCCTATTTGAGCATAATGAAAGAGGTGAGATTCAAGGAAAGTAGCCAGTATCATGAAAGTATTCAAAAGAAATTTTCTAATAAATCTATGGTAAAGTGATATTCATCAAGTGGATGAAACTAGGACTTCAATATACAATCTATATACAATTGAGGATGCATTAATTATTGTTAATAAAGGGACATGCATGTCTATAAATTTTGTGTAAATTCATTCCAGGGCAATGAGAGCAGGATGAGTAATAATGTGATCCTTTCCACCAGAAGTGAGTCATAGAAGGAAGATTGAGGGATTTAAACTTGGGGAGTGGTGAGTAATCCCCAAACTGTGTAAAGAAAAAGAGCCTGAGTATAGAATTGATCTAGCCCAAACCATATTTTGGAAGTGATCCTTAGTGGATTTGGTACATCAGTACATTATTGTTGCATGTTCCTTGGACATATCCCAATGAGAATGAACCAAGAAAATTTTTTGTGCATTGTGCATGATTTCATTTCTCCTCATACATTTCTATGGAAAAGGAGAGAAGAGTGTTTTGTTTAATAATTAAACAAGATTTGAAGGAATGTTTGTTTTAATCTATCATACCCTAATTCACCCCCCCCCCCTTCAAATTATTTAACCTTTTTAGGCCAACATTATCCTCTAGAAAAAATATTAAGACATCCTTTTTAAACTCTAATAGAAACATTATACCTCCCCCTGAAAGATAAATCCAAACACCAAAGTCTTCACCAGTCATAAATCTACACGATCCTACTAAATAAAAAAACCAGTAAAATATGGTATAGTAATCAACAAATAAATTGGAACACCTATAGAAATTAATTTCTCCCCCTTCTCAATGTCACCCAAGAAACTAGTACATCACCTCTATATTAAATTTTTAATTCACTCATTACAAGTGGAATTATTTGAATAAAATAATAATGTGAATTCTTGAGACACCTCTCTCAACCTGATTCAGCTTCCAAATATTATTTTACCTTACAAATAATCCATTGATAATTTTGAGAATCACTTCTATAATTCTCACGAAAAATTATATGCTCAAACAATCATCTCTAATTCCACTTTAAGGATCATTCCCCAAATCCAAGATCATCCAAACCCAACACATAAACTCTTTCAATGCTCCATCCTAGAATTATTAGTGATAATATGAGTATCTCATCCCAGATTATATGTTAGTTTCTATTAAATGTGGAAACTAATATAGGATTAGGTTTTCATACAATACTTCATCTCCTCAATATCAAGGAAGATTTGGGTATTCAAACATGTGAACACACACTTGGACCTCTTTCATCCCTCTCTATAAACACGCATAGAAAATAAAAGTCCATATAAACTTAGTTCCAACTCCCACTACAACCTTAATTATCCATCATCCTTCCAAATCACAAATGATGAAAAATGGATAATGAATAGATAGCTTCCACACAATAATGAACCATCTAGAATGAAATATGATTGATGACCATATATCCTCACAAGACAATGACTAAACAAACATCAGTTCTTGTTGATCCATCTATATAGAAACACCTAGATCTAGCCTCAAATGATCCATTTTGTGACACTATCTAGCTAGATATCAAATCTAATCATCAAGTCATTCTAAAATTCAAATAGTTTATTCTAATACCTAGTGAAATTTCAACTTCATTTCCATATACCTGCATCTTTATATACCTACATAAACCAAAATATATGCATTTTGTCACAATTATATGAATCTAGATTCAAATTATGATTTTAGGAATTTAAAATAAATTCACTATATTCAAAGTATTATGTATTACTGTAGTGTTATCATTAAAAACACACTAATGAAAAAAATTATTTAAAACAATATTAACAAATCATATTAATATTTAATATTATAATTTTTAGTTTTGACACGTTTTTTATTAAAAAATGAATTTTTTTTTAGATTGTTAATGTCTTGAGTTTAATTTCCCTATAACATGTTGATTATTTTTTCTCATTATTTTTTATTCTAATTTTATTATTATTTTGTTGGTTGTATATTTATGATTTATTTTACCCATACATGAGGTGTATGTGACCCTTAAATGAAATTATTTTTACTCTTACATGTTTTTTAAAGAAATTATACCCTCATTTGAGGTATTTCTTACCTCTATATAAGGTCATAGGGGGTCATGTTTCCATTGTGATAGGGGAAACTAACCTCTACCTAGAGGCAGTTTACACTTATGTGAGGTAGTTATTACCCTTATATGGGGGCCTCTTACCCTTAAATAGTTATGGATAGAGATATTATACCCTTATGTGGTTTTTGATCAACCTTGACACAATAGAAAGATGACCTTCACACACCCTTGGTGTTGCAGGCAGACCCTAACATAGTGTTTGGGTTACCCTAACACTATGGTAATTATTCTATTTATTAAAATGTATTCTTCATCAAGAATCATGTCTGAATACATGTCACTTATGTATTCATAGGTGTTTTTTGGTTTGTTTTTAAGCTCTTGATCACTTTATTTACTATGGATATCAGAGATAAGTTGTATGGGTATTTTTAGCTAAGATAAACCAAGAGAGATAAGGAGATAATCTAGAGAGGGGAGAGCTTGTTTGTGTCCCTATTGGATATTACACTCATTATTGATTTTAGGAAGCCTATTTTAGTGGATATATCATAGATTTTGGGCTCAAAGGAGGAAGAAAAGAAACTGAAGTGAATCTTGGATGGGTTTGGGTAGGTGAGACCGAGACCTAGTAAGGATTCCTTTGTCTGGTTTACTTTTCTTATCAAATAGTTTTCAATATAGGTCTTCCAGTTTTATTTACCCTTATATACGTAAGTTTCTATGGATTATTACTACGATTTTCAAAAGTTTTTAGTGTTCTCTTTATCATATTTTTATTATATGATACCATTTATTTATTTTTAGAATAAAAATAGTGGGTTAGTGTTCCTATCCTGGAGTAAGACTAAAGTAGTCTAAAAAACATTAATTTTTAGCTGTTATTTACTTTTCCCCATATTATTTTTATTTTGGCTTTAGTTTTCTTTAATCTCCAGTAGTTTATTCAATATTTACATATGTTTTCTTTTCTTATGAAGTTCATGGTAGGCCTAATCACTTTTTTTTGTTGAGTGGTGGGTTGGTGATACACCTCATTTTTTCTAGGGAGTTTTTTGTGTGTCACTGGTTCCACACCCAAAAATTGGTATCAGGTCTAATTTATCAGGTTTATAAATGTGTTTAGATAAGTTTTATATTGATAATTTTAATGGAGAGAATGAATTTAATTTGTGGATAGATCATATGTGTCCTCTTCTAATCTATAATGGAATTGAATATTCTTTGGTAGGATCAAATAATAATATCACCATTATTTTTTCCTCCAATAAGTCTTATATCTCTTATGTATATGTTATCCTTTATATTTTAAAAATTCCACCCATTTTTTATTATTGATCCTGGTTGGAAACTTCTTATGATTAGAGGTATATGAAACTTCTCACAGTGTTATCTAGTTGAATGTTGAGAATATTTATATGACTATGTATCTTCTTTATATGTTGAAAAATAAAATGCATATTTATAACTTTAAAATAGTCCTAGGAAATCCTATGTGGATTCATTTTGATGAGCAGAAGAAGATGGTTTTAGACTTATCCAATTTATATAATGAGATATTGGATGAGGACTGGTTTTTTATTACTATTTAATTCCTTGGACAATTCATTGAGTCAAATTAAGGATTCAATGATGTTTGGTAGGGTTTTGTTGATTTAGAGGAAGTGAAATTCACAATATTTTCCATGGATCTTCTAATCTATTTTTTGAAGATAGAGTGTAGTATAGTGAAATTAGGGCCTGAGTTTCTTAGTGTGAAGGGTCAATCAAAAATAATTAGTAAAGAAAAGAAAAATTATAGTTGGTTTAAAAATTTTAAGTGTAATTAGTGTGGAAAGATTGATCACATTAACATATGATACTCCAATAATAAATCTAGGTATATTATGGATCATAATAATGTGGTTTACCCCAATTATGATAGTGTTGAGGTTTTCTGATTTTTGTAGCATACCTTAGAGTATATTTAGGTGTAGTTATAGGTTTTTTATATAATACAAGGACTATCTCTACATGATACTTCAAGGGGACCTATTTGGAAGAGAGGGAGAGAGTAAATTTAGTGTCTGAAATGTTCAGACCCAAGTGTAGACTTGTCTCCTATCTGTTTTCAATGACTGTATGATGTGTGTTTTATAGAGATTCTACTGATTATATTTTATCTTTTATATATCTATGATTTGTTTCTATTTTTTTATTTTATAAGTAAATATATACTACTTCCTATTTATTTATTTATTTTGTAGGTACTAATGAAATGTTTAGTATAATGGTTCCACGGTTTAGTGAAGAATCACAGAATATCCACTAGTTAAGGTAGATATGGGGATACGGTTGGTAATATTTGTTTAATGTAATTTATTAGTATAAGTTATGTTTTTTAGAATGTTTTATTAGTTAATAGTTGTAGATTTTTTAGAATAGGAACACATATTCTACTGTAGTACATGTTGAGGATATGATCATTCTGGGCTGATTATGATAAATCTTAGAGTTTTTTATTTGTGAAAACAATCAGAACTAGTTGCTAGGTTATTCCTGTATATGCCTATAGGAACATCACATTTTTGTTTTACACTTTATTTTTTAAAGAATATATTTTTTCGTTTTTGGAAATTTTTTATCACAAATTAATTTTTTTAGTTTTTTATTTTCATGTGTTTAATTTCCCTATTTCATGTTAATTCTTTTTTTCCCATGAAATTTTGTTCTAGTTTTATTATGCTTTTGTTGGTTTTATCTTTCCAATTTTTTTACCCTTACACAAGGTGGTTATGAACATTATGTGTCTGGTGTTTTACCCATACATTTTGTTTTTTGAAACAAGTCTACCCTTTTTTGAGGTTGTTCTTACCTTTACATGATGGTGGAGGGGATTGTTTTACCCTTACATGACGGACCGCTAACCTTTACGTGATCGTGGTTTACCCTTACATGAGGTATTTTTTACCCTTATTTGGGGGATACTTACCATTTTATAATGGGTAAATGGGGTATTATACCCTTATGTGGTGTTTTAGAAACATTTTCATAGAATAAGGATGGCCTTTATGCATCATTGGTGTTGTGGGATAACCCTGATATAACAGTTTATTTTCCTTGATGCAATTCTAGTTGTTTTATTTTTGAAATATATTTTTCATCATATTTTAATACATGTCCCTAATAAATTTTGAGGTTTTTATTTATATTTTTTTAAGTGAATAAGCACCTTATTTACCATGGAGATCAAGTAGAAGAGGTTTGGGGATTTCTAGCTAAGAGAAATCAATAGTGGGGGTCATTCAGATAGGATATACCTTGTTTTTGACTTTGTTAGAGGTAATGTTTTTCATGATTTCAGTAAGACTATTCCAATATAGTTCTCTTGTATTACAGGATTAGAGGAGGACCAAAGTGACTTTATTGAATCTTGTAGGGTTTTTTGAAAGTGAGATGGATCCCCAGTAAGGGGGTCTTGTTTTGATATATTTTTCTTATCAAATCATTTTCCTTATATTTTATGGTGTTTCTTTGTCACTACATGCATAAATATTATTGGATTCTTCCTCTGGTTGTGATATATTTTTGTTATGTTTTCTTTTTAATTTTTATATCGTATGCTTAAATTAATTTATTTGCATAATAATAAGATTGGGGAGTCATTCTTTTCTTGTAGTGGGACCAAAGTGGACCCAGCCATGTAAACTTCCTAGTGTTTTTAACTTTTCAGAATAATATTTTTTCTTTGTGGATTTATTTTTTTGTTTTATCCATCGATTTACGCTATTTTTATATCTTTTTTTGTGAAAGGTTCATCATAGGACTAATCCCTTTTTTGTTTTATGTTTCATGGTGTGTTATTAATACACCTCATCTTTCCTTTGTAGTGTTTTTTGTGTGACTAGTTCCTCTCCCAAATAATTATCTAAACACACAAAAATAAATTTTCAATTCTTTAAACTATTTGAAACTATAACAATATAATACTCATAATATAATCACAAAATTCATCACAACAAAGTAAAATAATAAAATACAATGATAAACCATAAATAAAATTTAATATGCACATAAAACTATGTTTCTAAAACATCAACAGTCTATATATATTTATTACAATTAAAATTTGTCACAAAAGATCAAATTCATATCTTTTACATTAAATCATAGATTTATTAAATAATTATCAGACCTTTCAGAAATTTTATCTAATAAGGTATACTCTCCATGGAGTATAATTCTAGAAAATTGATTCATTGTTGTATCATAAATTAGATTCATCAGTAACCCATTGTACATCTAATTTTGAAGGGGTGAATATACTCTTAAAGGGAGTGACAACATAATGTGTCTTGGCAGACTCCATCTAATACCATCAAAATTCAAATTCCATACTATTAACCACCTATATAATTAACATTATTAAAAGTAGATGTTGGTTAAGATAGATATAGAAATGCTAAATAATGTAAAGAAGGTGGATTAATTTGATAAAAACAATTTCAATATGTGGAAAAAGTAAATTCACTTTCTTCTTGTGAATCTAAAAGTGGGGAATATTATCACAACTATGAATCCATCCACATCCATACATGAAAAACTCTAAGTTTCCAACACAAGGGTAAAATGGGATAATGATGATATCATGTGTTGAGGAGACATACTCAACTCATTAGTTGATGATCACCTGAACACTTTCCAACACCTCCCAATGAGAAATGAGATATGGTATTGTTTGGAATAAAAATACATCACTAAGGATGTGATGAGCATGAAATTCCTAGTAATAAAGTTCATTTCATACAAATTTATTAATGGTAGATCAATCTTTGGTATGTTCTATAATATAAAATGTATCTTACAACACTTTAATCAAAATAAAATGAACATGGATGATTCCATTGTTGTCACATCCATAGTCAATAAACTTCATCTATCTTGTAAGAATATTAAATATTCTAAAAAACATAAGGAGTATAATTCTCTCAACAATTTTATCAACTACCTAAAAATAGAGGCTGAATATAAAAATCATAAGGAGACAAATGAACATAATTATGATAAATCCAAGGTCCTCATGGTCGAGGTACTTGGTCCACCAAGGACCTTAAAGAGAAAAAATCCAAAAAAAATTCAAAAGGAAAGGTTCAATTTAGGAATAATAAAGGGATGTGTTGTTTCTATGGTAATTCAGGAAACTTAAAACAATGTATTCATATACATAAGAAGAAAAATGGAAACAATTCTTCAAAGGATCACTTTATGACCATCATATTTAAAACTAATTTTCCCAATAACAAACCTATCTTAAATAATATAGAATCATTCAGAAATGAGACATCTCTATACTTAGGGAACTCTGCAAGAATAAACATATAAGGGAGAGGTGTGGTTGATCTTCATTTTACCTTGTAAAAAATAAACACCTTAAATGATGTCATGTACATGCTCAATGTTTTAGTATCAAATTTTAAAATGATATCCCACTTTGATACCACTTGTTGGGAAAAAACTCAGATCCTTCAAGATTCAAACAAAACCATTGTAAATTCACACAACGATCCACTATCAGCTTTCACATAGTAGCACAGCAAAAACCTAGGCCTCTAGAATTTAACTCTAACTAAGTGTACCAGAAGGAGGAAAACTTATCACCCCACTCACCAAATGAAATAATCTTTAATTAAACACACTATAAGACTCACAAAAATTCTACAAAAATTATAATAAATACAATATTAATGTGTAAAAAGATAAAGAACTTAGGGATTAGTGTGATTCATAAAATGATTCCAATATTCATTTTAGAAACACACTACTACTAATTTTATTACACCTAGAATATGCATGTGATTATAACCAATTTATAAAAAAAACAATTTACCCTCACCAAATACACAGATCCATAACTAATTATTTGATTCAACTCTCTTAGTACTGAGTACTCTCTTAGTACTGAGGTCTCATGTATTTATATACTGAGTTCTAACCAGTCCACTTGTAATATCTACTCCATTGAATTAATATATCACTAAGAATGGATTCATAAGCTTGATTACCAAAAAGGTTTCCCATCTGTATTATTAAACTTAAATACGACCAATGCTCCATCATAAATCCATCAGTAGATGAAAAGTTCTAATGGTTATATATCCCATGGATAAGTGATGATACTAATGTATTCACCTCACATCCATCCCATTATTCGGTGCATTAAATCTTAGTGAAAATAGTTCTAATAGATGAACTTTTGAGGAACTGAAATATAATTCACCTCCCAATAATAACCCACTTGATGATTTATTTCAAGTAACCTTGGAAACTCTAAATAATTTAGCATGCATCAATATTCTTCATGTGATCCTTTCAGTCACCCAATCCCCACTGAGGCATAGTGTTGCTTCTGGATTTTTTGACCTATTACTTTGGAAAAAATATCTTCTAAATTTTGGATTAAAACTATCTTCTCAAGATATAGATCCTTATCCTCTCATAGATTTCTGATGAAATGATAATTCATGTAAATGTTCTTCATCCAATCATGGAACACTATATTTTTTCCAAGTGGATTTCACTTTAGTTACCACAAAAAATCATTCTTCCTTATTGACTCTATCTATGTTCCTCTAAAAATCTCTTCAACTACACTATTTCTTTCTAAGATTCCATTTAAGTTATAGGACCACTTTTTATAGAACATAGAGTAACAATTCACTATAACTTTGACAACTGGATGACAATAATTCCTCTAAAAGAAAACATAAAAATAGTTTTACTTTTCCTTGTTTTCATTTCCCCATCAAATTCTGAGTCCATGAAACCCTATATAAGATCATATATTTAAAAGAAAAATTTGTATCTTCTATAATCTTCAAATAGCTGAGGATATACTTATTATATTCCCAATTTACATTACTCATTTTCTCAATAAACTTACTCAAAACTATCAATACATGGTAAATTTATTTATGAGTGAAAACCATTTTTTACGTAAAACTTATAACTTGGGATGCATGTTGTACTTTATCCATGTACTTGGACTCAACTTCTATTGTTAGTCGCTATAAATTAGATAGTTTGACCTGAGCAGAATGTGGGGTAGATACTAGATTAATTCCGATCATTCCAAAAATTTCAATGATTTTATGTTTCACTGGTGTTTTTATTTTTCTATTTCTCTCGATCTTCATCCCTGAAATATTTCTTTTATATCCAAGATGTTCCATCTCGAATCTTATGGACAAGTCAAAATTTATATTCCATATTTTCCCAACATCCAATCTATCTGTCAATATACCATCCATATATATAATAAATATGATAAATATCATATGTTCCCATTATTTTTGGTAGCAATAATGATCTATATTGATTATGCTGAAACCTTATTCAAACATGAATGAATCAAATTTTTTATTCCTTTATCGAGGGTCTTGCTTTAGTCTTAAATACTTTTCTTCAGCTTACAAACTAAATTATGGTCCCCTTCAACTAGTAAACTTATCTATTGGTGCATGTATATCACCTCCTCTAAATAACCATAATGGAATGCAGTTTTTACATCCATCTATTCAAGTTTCAAATATTCTAATGCAACTATTCTCTGTAATATCATGCTAGTGGAATACTTAACTACTGATGTAAATATTTCCTTAAATTAAACACCTTCCTTCTATTAAAACCCCTTCACCACCAGTTATGCTTTATAACACTTCATTCTATCTACCTCTTATTTTAAATGGTAAACCCATTTATACTGGACATTTATTTACTCTTTAAAAAAATTAGTATATTCATAAGTTCTTTTGAACATCAAGGAATCCATTTATTCATACATTGATCTCACTCATTCCTTTGAGTCACTGATGTGTGTTTCTTCTTCTGAGCAATCAAATTCCCACACATCCATTAATAGAAGAAATTTCATGTTAGACCCAAATATATAAATAGGATTTATAACTTAGGTTCATCTTCAATAATGAGTTGTTTATTATCCACTTCTTAGATAATCTCTTCCTTTTTGTTCTTGAAATTCCGAAATACTAGATTTTAGAGACCTAACTCCAGGTGCTCCCACTTAGTCTTTAGTGGTCTATAAACTTTCTAGCTATTCTTCCACTAATCGCACCACTGGACTTATAATTATTTCCTATGAGTTATCCAATTTTTTTGAACATCTAGTGATTTTACTCAAATAAACTTGGACTTCTATGGATAATTTAGGACCTTACATATAACCCCTTCATTTAAGTGAACATCATATCTCCTAATGAATTGTCTCTTTTTCTCATCTCATAGATAGTAACCAAAATTCTAATCACCATACCCAATGAAGAAACAAACAATAGACTTAATCTCAAGCTTTCCCATGTCCTTGCATCAATTTGTATATATTATAAGATTTTTTAGACTCTGAGGTGGATAAACTCTGGTTATTTTTAAACCATATCTACATCATAATTTTCTGCCGAATGGTGGATGTTGGACTTTTTTTACTATATATACTATTTTTCTAAATCTTCCACCCAGATTACCTTAGAAATTATATAGTGAAACTTCATGATTCTATCCTTTTATTTCAATGTAGGATCTGTTTAGCCACTCCATTCTTCCATAGAGTTCTGAGCTCCATATTCTCATGCCTTGTCCTCTTATTTTTCCATAAGTTTCAGAAGTTGTATTAGGTATTATCACCACTATTGTTTGATTATAGGCCTTTAAACTAATAGTTTATCTCCCTTCCCACCATGAACTTTTATTGAATAAATGCCTAAAAATCATCAGACTTATGTTTCTAAAATTAAATCAAAAATTTTCTTGTTGCGTCATCAATAAATCTTACAAAAATACAAGTATCCCTCGAGAGACTAAAAAGGGGAAGTTCCCCAAACATCACAATGAATAAGTTCTAAATTTTGATCCATTGGATTCTATCTATCAAAGTTGAACGACACTTGCCTCTACTTCCTCAATACATACCTTTAACATATTTTTAGGTTCATATGATCAAGATTCAATATTCCTTTTCTATTAGAACCATTATTTTCTTATCACTGAGATGATCAAGACAATAGTACTATATTTATAGACTATCATAAGTTAAACTTCTATCCATTAAAATTATGTTTGAGCATTTAATCAAGTAAGTAGTTTCAACCTTTACTCCTTTTTCATCCAACATGGAACTATGAGTCACTTTATAGAATCTATTTTTAAACATTGTTCCATACCCTTCTTCATCCATTTTTTTCTAATAAAATTTGGTTATTGTGTAGAACAAGGATATAAATAAAATTATTCAGTTTCAAGACTCATATATTCTGAATATGTATATCCATATATCTTTTTTTAAAAATATTTATAGATTCATTATTTAACAAATTTACTTTTCAAAAAATTTCAGACTTATAATTTTCAATGCATCTCAACTCTCTCATTGAAGGAAATGATGCACTTGAGTAAAATTCCAATGAATCATTCAGAATATTGAATCTAAGAAATAATCGAATACCTCCTGCCATTATTCCAATTGAATTTAAGCTTCGGGAATTTGATGCCCATCTTGAAGATTTGGTCAGGACCAACCAACATGCCTCAACTCTTTTCTCATCACTTATTTATCGATGACTTCTTTTGATATACTTGTTTTTGTTGAGGTGAATGTCCTCATCCTTCAGTATTGAAATCATGACAAGTTGAATCGTATGCTTCCAACTGATGAATTAATTCATTTATTATCAAATGTAGTATATCATTTAACACTACGTCTATTTTTTTAGAAGAGTTACTGTAACGACCCGAAATTTTGAATAAATCTTGTTTCCTAATTTCATGTGTTATTTTTTATACTCAAAAAAAATGTTTTATTTAATAAACATGATTATAAATAAAATGAGACCATTGGTTTTTGAGTGTTATATGACCATCGGTCAATATGACCACCGTGAACAAAATGTTTTGATTATTGTCTCTAAATTTAAGTAATCTTGGTTAATTATTATAGAAAGAAGATTTGATGTCCTCACCTAGTAGCCTTGGGCCGATCGAAGCCCATCTAACAGAGATTGGGAAGGAGGTAGCACCATTGGGCTTTGCTCTGGACCAAATCCAAGCCGAACTTCATCATGTGAAGCTAGAATGGAATCGCCTTCGCGAGAAGTTCAAACTGATAGAAATTACTACTCGGGCAATGTTGAC
The DNA here is from genome assembly GCA_963277665.1 of Viscum album. Classification (NCBI taxonomy): domain Eukaryota; kingdom Viridiplantae; phylum Streptophyta; class Magnoliopsida; order Santalales; family Viscaceae; genus Viscum; species Viscum album. The sequence continues at coordinate 921,077,233 of OY728145.1, forward strand.
TGAGCCGCCCCAAAATTCTATCACCCTAGCACACCTTACTCTTAGGTCCTATGCTGGTATTATAAGGGGTTATGTAACGAGACCGTAATTGCCTTGTGTAATCTTTTTTTTAAATAAAAATTTGGATTTCTTCATATAATGATGTTTATGAATTTTCAAATGACCGGATAAATATTGTATGCATATTTTTGATGAATTTTAGAAAAAGGATATTTTAAAAATGGTTGTGTAAACCTTAAATAATTAAAAATGTGTAATGATTTTCGAAAAATGGTCTTCTACAATTATGTTCAGTACGAAATTTAGAGTCTAATAAGATCAACTTGATTTTTGATGAATAGTAAATTATGAATAGTGATTTTATGATTAGGATTAGTAATATGACCAAATGGAATAGTAATCTCACTTAAAGAAAGTTTTAAAATAATCTAGGCACCTTGATTAAGTAATGTGATTCAATAAAATAGTTAAATAACGGTTTCATTAATTGTTATTCAAGTATTAGTTTTTTCGAGTGAATAGTGTTTTTTAATTAAAAATTTAATTAAAAATAATTAGAAAATTATTTTTATAAAAATGACTTTATTTTTGAACTCAGAGCATCGATGTTATGTTATGGTAATTTTTGGGGTTTTTTCTGAAAAAATGAATTTTCGATGAATAGTGTTTTTATTTAAAAATTAAATTAAAAATATTTAGAAAATTATTTTTATAAAATGGACTTCATATTTGTAATCAGAGCGTTGATATTTGGTTAAGGTGAAATTTTGGGAATATTCTGAGAAAGTTGAATTTTTTATGAATAGTTAAAATACAGTTTTTAAGTTACGGGTGTTTAATGACATCATTAAATGATGTATTAAGTTTGTAATCAATATTTTCAAATTATGAATAGTGAGATAAGGTATGAGGTGTCCCAAGTGGCCAATACCATGGGCAAATACCATGGGCAAGCCCATGGTTTTTCCAAAACCACTAATGAGGTGTCCCTTTGCCATTAATGCCTTGTCCCCTCACTTTCCCTATAAATACCAAGCCATCCTCTCATCCATTCGACTCCCCACTCTTCCCCAACTAAGTTCTGGTCTCATTACCTCCCAAGGAGTCCTCCCAAGGTGCCCCCAAGCCCTCAAGGTCCCAACCTTTGAGGTTTAAGAGTTACATTTTAAGGTAAGGGATCCGACCTCTCTCTTTCTTTTCAAGTAATCTCTTTTATGTCATTTCTTTTATACTCCATGTTCTTATGTTGGAGGATGTTCTTTTATATTCATCCTACTGCCTATTTCATGTTCATATGATGAGATACCCCCCTTGCTCTCATCAATTCGTTTTAAGAATGTTTAAGTGGCGTCGTTAGGCTGCCGAATTTTTAAGGGATTCTTTCACCTTCCTCGTTTTCAAGTTCTATTTTCATTCAAGTCTTTCATGTTTCTTTTTATTATGTTGGGGTATGATCTCTAAATTTATCATACTGATCTTTTATGATCATATGATGAGAGACCCCATTTGATCGCTTCAATTCAGTATTTTGACGTTTTAAGTGGCGCCGTTAGGCTGCCGAATTTTTAAGTGGTTCTTCACCCTTCTCGTTTTGAAGTTCTACATTCATGTCAATTCTTTCAAGTTCCTTTTTGTTATGTTGGGAAATTATCTCTATATCTATCATACTGATCTCTTATGATAATATTATCAGATACCCTATTTGATCATGTCAATTCATTTTTATTGAAGTTTAAGCGACGCCGTTAGGCTGTCGAATTTTCATAAGAGAAATCTAATTTTTGTCTTCCTTCCATGTTTTTTCATTTCAAATGGTATGTCCTCCAAATTTCATTACCATGTCCATATATCCTTCTTATTCTGTTCCCCTACTGTTTTATGGATCATTTATGAGTGGGTGACCCATGTCCCCTCTCTTTTCAATGTTTTCTAAAACCCCGAAACATAGCCGTTATGCTGCAAACTTTTTGGTCTCAAAATGTCTCTCTCTTTTCTCAAAATTATTTTATGTTATAAAGTGAATACTCAAATCTCTTATTTCTACAAGGGTATTCACATATATATCAAAATGTTATATTTTAAATTCTGGGATTTACATACATGAGACCCGCTTTCCCTTTCCGTGGGTTTAAAGTGACGTAAAGATCATGTCTTTAAAGCAGTTTTTAAAACGTTATGATTATGAAATGAAACCCATTTATTTTATGCTATATGGGTTATTTATGAAATGTTTGATGATGAAACATGTGGATCACATGATAATAAAGGCAAATTTAAGGGTGCGCCCTGATAGCGCTCCAATGCATTGGATAATGATGTAACCACTAGAGATTACAATTTTCACGATACCTTGGTGAATAACCTTGGTAATTTTCAAATGACACCTTGGGGATGGACCTTGGTGATATGTTCATGATTGTCTATGTTAAATGATGTAGCCACATCTTCAAGTTATGAAAAATGTTATTTTTATTATGAAATACCTCATGATTTCTTTCTCATGCCTCAAAGTTCTTTTCATGTCCTTAGTGAAGTATCTCAAGTTCACATGTAAAATGTTCCTCTTGTTTCCCTTACTGGGCCTTCTGCTCACCCTTTCTTTTGATTTATGTCCCCAGGTTATGAGATGCATAATGAACATAGGATGAACTAAAGGATAAGCCTTTCAAGTGTTTAAGAAGAATGTTTTATGTTTTTTTTATGTATTATATTCCTGGTTTCCAAGACACTAGACCTTAAAGATCCTCAGTTATGTGTAATATAATGAAAGTTTATGTTATAAAAAGGCAGGATGCTATAGTTGGTATCAAAGGATGGTTTAGTTATTTGTGGAAATTAGGATATTAAAACTCTGGGAGGAACCCTATAGAAAAGTTTAATATAGGAAATCTTCCTGGTATTTTGGTGAGTATTGAGTAAGGGGTTGCCAAGCAAATACATCCCTGTCTGGATACGAGCAGGTAGAGGTGGCTCTGGCACAGATGTACATGGGGGTAAAACCCGAAAACACCGCTTTGAGCTAGACTCGAACGGGAACTGGTACACGACAACGGGCCTTGCTGCACTCTTGGTTACGACACTCCCGGGGGATATGCTTTGGTAAATTCATAAGCTTGGTATGAACCATTATTAAAGGAACAAAGATAAAATAAAATAAAGATTCACATAAGAATATATGATCATGGATAACCTAGATGGGAACCTAGGGGATCACAAGTTATGGTATACTTTTCTTCTACAAGTTATCCTTATATGCTTTAAGTTCCTTTTCATGATTATTGGTTAAGTATTTAAGCCTCTAATTGTACTTTATCTTCTTAGTTAATGGTGGGAAATGGAATAACGTGTCCCAACAACCAATGTGATAGGAAATGCGACAATTTTCGTATTAATATGACAGGGATGATTAGGGGATTAAAATATGATTATTATTTTGGAAGACGTTCATTATTTTGGGAACCATATTTGATCGAGGTAAATAGATTACTACGGTATTTTCATTGAGGAGTAAGGTTGACTTATATTTTGAAGAATCGATGAATTTAAGGTGAACTTATAGTAATTTAGGTTACTTATGGGAATGACTAACCTATCTTGGGTAAAATATGTTTAGGTTAGCGACTTTTTTTATAAGATGTTAGGAGTGGTTGATGTTGTCTGGAGATGAACAATGAAGTTGTTTTGGAAGACAATGTTATCAAATCCTTCTTGTATTTGGGTTTCAATCTTAGTTTGGTTTGTTTTGAGGAATTTGAAGGACCGTCATTTATGAAATGATCTATGATGAACTTTGGGTAGTACCATGGAACTTTGGTGATTTAAAAGTAGTTTCCATTCCTATGGGATTCTTTCTTTTTGAAGAGTTGTTTTACCTTAACCTTTCTGTTTTTGGGATTATGTTTAAAGATAGAAGAAATAGATGGTTAATCTTTTGTAGATTATGTGATTCTATAGAAGATGATTCTTGTGCTTTTATGAGACCAAGTGTTTTTGAATTCTCATCATTTGGAGAAAAGATTAGTGTTGGTAGGGACTTGTTAAAGGATGAGACTCTACTTGAAGGTAGGTATATTTTCTTATGTTTTTGTTCTATGTAGTAAATGAAATCCTCAAAATTATGAAAAGAAACGAAAAATAAAAATATTGTTGGTTTACGTTTCCTACTAGGTAATCAAAGACCGTTTACACACATCATAAGTTTGGGATTTTCTCATGGTTAACTTTCTCCTAATCATGTTCTCTATCAATCTCTCTCAGAACCGACCCTTTGTTTTTTTCCTCCATGTCCATGTTTTCCTACATGGCACCCGAGTGTGGGTTAACTCGGGTGGCCTTTGTACTTCCTTTTCTTTCTTTTAAAGTAATGGTGTTACTTACTCTTTTTCCGATGTGGGACTTTCAATGAAATTTCAAAACCCAATTTAAAAAAATTGCGAGGACGCAATTTCTTAAGGGGGGAAGATTGTAACGACCCGAAATTTTGAATAAATCTTGTTTCCTAATTTCATGTGTTATTTTTTATACTCAAAACAAATGTTTTATTTAATAAACATGATTATAAATAAAATGAGACCATTGGTTTTTGAGTGTTATATGACCATCGGTCAATATGACCACCGTGAACAAAATGTTTTGATTATTGTCTCTAAATTTAAGTAATCTTGGTTAATTATTATAGAAAGAAGATTTGATGTCCTCACCTAGTAGCCTTGGGCCGATCGAAGCCCATCTAACAGAGATTGGGAAGGAGGTAGCACCATTGGGCTTTGCTCTGGACCAAATCCAAGCCGAACTTCATCATGTGAAGCTAGAACGGAATCGCCTTCGCGAGAAGTTCAAACTGATAGAAATTACTACTCGGGCAATGTTGACTGAGCCGCCCCAAAATTCTATCACCCTAGCACACCTTACTCTTAGGTCCTATGCTGGTATTATAAGGGGTTATGTAACGAGACCGTAATTGCCTTGTGTAATCTTTTTTTTAAATAAAAATTTGGATTTCTTCATATGATGATGTTTATGAATTTTCAAATGACCGGATAAATATTGTATGCATATTTTTGATGAATTTTAGAAAAAGGATATTTTAAAAATGGTTGTGTAAACCTTAAATAATTAAAAATGTGTAATGATTTTCGAAAAATGGTCTTCTACAATTATGTTCAGTACGAAATTTAGAGTCTAATAAGATCAACTTGATTTTTGATGAATAGTAAATTATGAATAGTGATTTTATGATTAGGATTAGTAATATGACCAAATGGATTAGTAATCTCACTTAAAGAAAGTTTTAAAATAATCTAGGCACCTTGATTAAGTAATGTGATTCAATAAAATAGTTAAATAACGGTTTCATTAATTGTTATTCAAGTATTAGTTTTTTCGAGTGAATAGTGTTTTTTAATTGAAAATTTAATTAAAAATAATTAGAAAATTATTTTTATAAAAATGACTTTATTTTTGAACTCAGAGCATCGATATTATGTTATGGTAATTTTTGGGGTTTTTTCTGAAAAAATGAATTTTCGATGAATAGTGATTTTATTTAAAAATTAAATTAAAAATATTTAGAAAATTATTTTTATAAAATGGACTTCATATTTGTAATCAGAGCGTTGATATTTGGTTAAGGTGAAATTTTGGGAATATTCTGAGAAAGTTGAATTTTTGATGAATAGTTAAAATACAGTTTTTAAGTTACGGGTGTTTAATGACATCATTAAATGATGTATTATGTTTTTAATCAATATGTTCGAATTATGAATAGTGAGATAAGGTATGAGGTGTCCCAAGTGGCCAATACCATGGGCAAATACCATGGGCAAGCCCATGGTTTTGCCAAAACCACTAATGAGGTGTCCCTTTGCCATTAATGCCTTGTCCCCTCACTTTCCCTATAAATACCAAGCCATCCTCTCATCCATTCGACTCCCCACTCTTCCCCAACGAAGTTATGGTCTCATTACCTCCCAAGGAGTCCTCCCAAGGTGCCCCCAAGCCCTCAAGGTCCCAACCATTGAGGTTTAAGAGTTACATTTTAAGGTAAGGGATCCGACCTCTCTCTTTCTTTTCAAGTAATCTATTTTATGTCATTTCTTTTATACTCCATGTTCTTATGTTGGAGGATGTTCTTTTATATTCATCCTACTGCCTATTTCATGTTCATATGATGATAGACCCCCCTTTCTCTCATCAATTCGTTTTAAGAATGTTTAAGTGGCGCTGTTAGGCTGCCGAATTTTTAAGGGATTCTTTCACCTTCCTCGTTTTCAAGTTCTATTTTCATTCAAGTCTTTCATGTTCCTTTTTATTATGTTGGGGTATGATCTCTAAATTTATCATACTGATCTTTTATGATCATATGATGAGAGACCCCATTTGATCGCTTCAATTCAGTATTTTGACGTTTTAAGTGGCGCCGTTAGGCTGCAGAATTTTTAAGTGGTTCTTCACCCTTCTCGTTTTGAAGTTCTACATTCATGTCAATTCTTTCAAGTTCCTTTTTGTTATGTTGGGGAATTATCTCTATATCTATAATACTGATCTCTTATGATCATATGATCAGATACCCTATTTGATCATGTCAATTCATTTTTATTGAAGTTTAAGCGACGCCGTTAGGCTGTCGAATTTTCATAAGAGAAATCTAATTTTTGTCTTCCTTCCATGTTTTTTCATTTCAAATGGTATGTCCTCCAAATTTCATTACCATGTCCATATATCCTTCTTATTCTGTTCCCCTACTGTTTTATGGATCATTTATGAGTGGGTGACCCATGTCCCCTCTCTTTTCAATGTTTTCTAAAACCCCGAAACATAGCCGTTATGCTGCAAAATTTTTTGTCTCAAAATGTCTCTCTCTTTTCTCAAAATTATTTTATCTTATAAAGTGAATACTCAAATCTCTTATTTATACAAGGGTATTCACATATATATCAAAATGTTATATTTTAAATTCTGGTATTTACATACATGAGACCCGCTTTCCCTTTCCGTGGGTTTAAAGTGACGTAAAGATCATGTCTTTAAAGCAGTTTTTAAAACGTTATGATTATGAAATGAAACCCATTTATTTTATGCTATATGGGTTATTTATGAAATGTTTGATGATGAAACATGTGGCTCACATGATAATAAAGGCAAATTTAAGGGTGCGCCCTGATAGCGCTCCAATTCATTGGGTAATGATGTAACCACTAGAGATTACAATTTTCACGATACCTTGGTGAATAACCTTGGTAATTTTCAAATGACACCTTGGGGATGGACCTTGGTGATATGTTCATGATTGTCTATGTTAAATGATGTAGCCACATCTTCAAGTTATGAAAAATGTTATTTTTATTATGAAATGCCTCATGATTTCTTTCTCATGCCTCAAAGTTCTTTTCATGTCCTTAGTGAAGTATCTCAAGTTCACATGTAAAATGTTCCTCTTGTTTCCCTTACTGGGCCTTCTGCTCACCCTTTCTTTTGATTTATGTCCCCAGGTTATGAGATGCATAATGAACATAGGATGAACTAAAGGAGAATCCTTTCAAGTGTTTAAGAAGAATGTTTTATGTTTTTTTAATGTATTATGTTCCTGGTTTCCAAGACACTAGACCTTAAAGATCCTCAGTTATGTGTAATATAATGAAAGTTTATGTTTTAAAAAGGCAGGATGCTATAGTTACCCACTATAGTAACCATAGAATCTCAACTCTTTATTAGGGTTGAAAGAAGTAGGCCTACTCATACCACATCTGTGAATTTAACCTTCAACAATATGAGCTACCCTCAAATTGTGTTGAAATCATTCACATGATTTTTCATTGGTATTATTTTCAATAACCTTAAGTTGTACATCCTCTACATCATTAACACTTGTTCAAAGTTGTATGTTTCTCATACATGTCTAACAATTCCTTTGGTACTTATGTTTTAGTTTTCTTTTAATAGATATTTAAGTCAACATTTTGTACTAGAGATATCCTTACCAGTGTTATAACCTTTATATCCAAGTTCTCCCATTCTTATTTCTCCATCACTATCTGGTTCACTCTAGACAATGGAACTTCTAAGTCCATCCATCCAATGGCATGAAGGCCTTCAAATTGTTTGATTATTATTAGATAAATCCCCCTTTTAAGGTATGAAGGGGATGAAACCCAAGTAGACTTCATGAATGTAAGACAAATAACACTCAAAGGGTAGAAATAGTAAAACCATAATGACAACATGGGACTACTCCTCCCCAGAATTTGATCGTTATGAAGCTTTCCACCGTTGCAAGGCTATTCGGCAAGCTAGTGTCATGTGTCAAAGCACAGGCTCGATCCAATGGCTGACTACATACTCTCTCAAACAACCAAATCCAAAAAACACTACAATGATAAATAAACACCTCTATATTATACTTTTAAGCAAGTTCCATGAAGTCAAGTCCAGTTCCATAGACTTTCCACCTTCGAAAACAAACCATCCAAGAAAACAACTTCCACCATTCAATCATAACCAAAAGGCATCAAACCTCCATAGACCATTCATTATGAAACCTTCACGAGTAGCAGCTCCTCCACCGAAGATTTCAATGATCCCTACGATGTCCACTATATGAATATGTAGAGATATCGGAATCAAAGAGATCCTCCCCCCTCTGAACCACTCTGGAGCCAATGGCAAGCCACACCAGAATACCACGCCAAAGTCGTCATAGATTTGCATCGTCACAGCGCATAGAAATTTGGAGACAACCCAATCCACACCAGAACCACAATGATGCCTTTGATCCATGCTGAAGCTACTGAGCCACGCCACATCCACACTGTCGAGCCATGCTGGAGATAACCCGAGCCACTCCACTATGCTGAGTTCAATGATCCACTCCGAAGTCGCCAAGCCACACCAGATCCACGCCATAGAGGCATGCTGGAGATGCGAGCCACACCACCTCCAACACAAGATCCAAGAGATTTCAATGTTGAGTCATCGAGCTACACTGGAAGAGGGAAGTAGATGGTCCCAAGGAGTAAACCCTAGATGCGAAGCAGCAGAGAAACCTTCTGCTCAGAGGCATTTTTTCTTCCCAAACTACTATATCATTTTGAATTAGATGCTCTTCAATATGAATCTTATAGAATCTAAAATCCATTTTTTCAATCCTATCAACTGTTACTATTATATCATCTAATTCCATTATATTAATTAACTCACACTGAATTCAATAATCATTGGGCAAGAGAGAACATGAGATGTTTAAACCTTATGCTCAGATACCACTTTTCAATAAAAAATATCAAAATGAGAACCTCATTTGATAACACTTGTTAGTAACTAAGATTTTATCCTTCATGTTTCTGGTAAAAATTGAAATTTTGTTCTCTGATACACTAAAATCTTATATGCAGTAGCATAGTGGAGTCTCAAACCTCCAAAAGTTCTTGAGGATTATAAATAGATTAAAAAAGAAAAGTAATCCTCATAAAATTTACAAATTGGAAATTAATTCTATGATTTAATTATCTTATTATTATAGTCCTATAAACATAAATACTATGTTTCAACCGGTCAACCTCTAATACCAGTTCCCCTGCAATTAATAATCACTAAGCATTAGTGTCTGATCTTGATTACTAGCCTAGTTTCCCTATAATCTCATTAAACTTTCAAAGCTCTAGCACTCCATCATAAATATATCATAAGATAAAAACATTCAACGATTTGTATGCCTATAAAAATATCCTTCTACCATTGTATGCACCTCATGTTTAATCCATCATCCAGTACATGAAATTATAGTGATCACTATTCTGATAGATGAAATACCGCTGAACTACAATATACTTCACCTCCAAACACAAAGTTCTTAGGAACTTAGTCTTAGGGATCTTGTTAAATATTCATAGGTTTAAACTTGTATTTGTGGTAGATATATTTATTTTTTCCAAGAGTGGGTAATTTGTTGAAAATGTCACTTTTACGATGTATTATTCATATTAAATAAATTTTTTTCTAATTACTTGCTATAATATTTTTATTTATGCCAAAAAAATTAATTCACATAAATTATAAGAAAATACATGAAATGTAAAAAAATGGGATTATTACCTAGCGTGGATAAAAATGATCATAAATGTGGGACTTGGATGAAAACTAAAATAGTTAGGAAACTATTTAAAACTATATAAAAGAAATGTAATTTGACAAAATTAATATATAGTGATGTATTTTATTTTCATGGTACACCCACCATAGGTAATAAATAATATTTTGTGTTGCACCTCACCCCCTTAGACGTGTTTTAATGATTACAAACACTTTTTTGGTGTTATAACATTCTCAATTTAGTGTATTTCAGTATTTATGTTTGAGTATGAATATAGGTTGACAATAGATCAAATCAAGGATTCAAATTGGATGAAAAAGAAAAAAATGAGGATATTACAAAGTCATTCACCACTGAAAACCTAGTATGATGTTAATGGATAGAATGTGACATTGAAAAAATCACCTATACTATTAAAAGTTCATCAGTTACCTAGAAAAATTCTATTTTCCAGTCAATAGAATTAGAAATAAGTAACATAGTTCTAGGTTGATCACAATCTACCCAATGGTATCCAGAGGCTACCTGGAGGAGGTTTTAGTAGAAAGGAATCCTAAAACAATGTAATCATCTTGTTTATGGCATCAGGCATCTAGCCAGTGGTTCCTTTAATTAAGTCAATGTTTTCATTTTTTACAGTCTTCAAGGAATACCATGACCCATTAACACATTATAATCAACAATTGTACCTCTAGAGCATATAAATAAAACACATGGGAGTCTTGGGAACCTAATACAATGATCAATTATAAACATCATCGATCTATAGAAAATGGTGACAAGATTTCACTCCAAAATTATTTTCTCTTTAGATCTCTTTGTAATTCATTTTCTAACTCATTAATCTCCAATATTTCCATCCCTTACTCTCTAAACTAAATATTATATATCTTTATAAATAATTAAGGTTTTTTATTAAAAATATTTTTTCCTAATAGAATCTACCTTTATTCTCTATTTTGGTTCCTGGTAGACCACCAAAACCAAGGTTTTTCTCTTCAGGTTCTTAGAAAACCACTAAAATCGTCGTCACTCTTTCCAAGTATCTTGGTAACAAATAAAACCAAGGGATATTATTCTTTATTGGTTTCTTCTCAACCTCTAAATTCAAGGTTCATATATATTCACATATCTCCAATTCATTGAGGTGGGATAAATAAGGGCACATCATTGAGATATTATCACACTTCCTTAAAAAATTATCGTCTTGTATACTTCATAAATATTTTATTTATTAATCCCTATATTTCAATTAAATAAATTGATTGTTAATTCATCAATCACATAATATATTAAAAATAAATCTCTCCCTTAATTAATATTTGTTTCCACTACACTTTTATGTTTTTATTTAAAAACACTTATAATTTATTTTCACATACTTTGTTTTATTTTATCACTCAATTTCATATGTGCGCCATATTTTTTTTTAATTTTTTAAATTAAATTCACTCGCCTACTAAGTCACTCCAACCAATAATTTATATCAAATGGTATCTTTTTTCAATATCTATTCTGACTTGGTTTTCAAATTTTTGTTTATAATTTAAAAAAAAATTGTTTTAAAAATATTAAATGATTTATAGTAACTAGCTTTAAATGATAGCTCCTACATATTACATCCAAGGTTCTCCAGAAGGACAATAAATGAGTTGAGCCCCTTTCTTTGAAGGAACTTACTATTGTTATCATAAAACTCACATTTAACTTTTCTTAGAATATTTAGATATCTTGTTTAAAAAAATTATGCATAATTACACACCTACTAAAGAATCAAAATAAAAGTGGAATCTTGATGATATTGTTATTTATGAACTCAATGGAAAATACAAAAAATATATTCATTTTAGTTTAAATAAAAATGAATTTAATAATTTTTATAATTTTAAAAATAATCATTAATCTATAAATTACTTAAAGTTACTCATGAAGGTACAAATAAAATGAAAGATACTAGAATTGATATGTATAGATAATATTTTGAAATTTTAATTTATATAAAAATAAATCTATTATGGAAATGTTCACTCTTTTTAGTGACATATTCAGCTTAATAAATTCTCTTGTTGATACTCTTACTACATAAACTCTTGTAAAGAAAATATTTTTTCCATTATTATAGCAACCGAGGCTTATCATGCAATGATATTATATCTTTTTAGATGAATATTCATTACAATACACAAAAAACACCTTAATACCATAGTAGTTTAGTGCCTTTGGAAACATAGAATATAATATTCTTAATTCAAAAAATATCTTCAGTGTCTCCTATAAAGATCTACCAATTTAGTACACCTCACAAACATACCCTACTTAAAACATTTCTTCATAACTCAGGGAATAGAAACATAAGAAATGGTGAGATCAGATGATCAGTAAGGATAAACAAGGGATATACATAATAATAACATGAATATAATGGTATGATAACATGAGAATAACATTTGAAAACCATACCCTACATATAAAATATCATAATATTGAGTCATAGTATAAAGATTAGCAGTTTATAAGACATGAATGATAAAGAAATAAAATAACATAATCCATTAGTACTTAACATTAGTATAATATATAGATTTATGGAATACACATAATCACAGAATATTATTTCCATAATAGTTAATTATAACTTCCAAGTATATTATAGTGGAATCATTTCACTCCCCAAACCGTCATAGTAGTAAAGGTTCACACCCATGACCATCATAGTTGAAAAATTCCCCTAGTGAATCAAGTTCACTACCTATTCTTATCGAGTCTATCTCATGAGATATAGTTATTTATCTAATGAATTGGAGGGAGATATAGGTCAAACCCATCACATAATGAAAATCATAATTATTGGTTCCATAAGATCATAGAATATTCATCATATATTAAACCATGAAATAAAATGAACATTTCAACTTATCATAACTTGTCTAAAAGAAATAGGTTTCATAATAATTTTAGCATTTCATTGTTTCATGACCCATGGAGAAAGAAGTTGATTTCATAAGAATTTTATCATGGTATAACCCATTGAATAGAAATGGGTTTCATAAACATCATGCCATTATAAGCATAAACAATTAAAATAAATAATAATAATGGTATCCTTGGTTCATATCCTTAATAAAGCATAAGTTACATCACATGATTTTATCTTATATGGAGAATTATTTTTGAAAGATAAATCACATGGAAAATTTCTTGAGTAAAATAACTTTTCTTTGAAAATAAATTTTTAAAACTAAAAAAATGAAGTATTTTGGAAATACATTTCTTTGAAAAAAACATTGAAATTTTGTAATGGAATACTTAAAACTCATTAAAAACATTTATTAAGGAAAATATCATTTCCACTATGAAAAAAAACACTTTTTAAAACATAAAAAAATTTAAAATACTTTATTTGAAAATAAACATTGAAATATATAAATTTTGATTTAAAATAATTTAAAAACTTTCTTGAGAAAAGTAACCTTTTCTAAATGAAAAAAACTTTTTAAAACATAAAATACTTTCAAAATTATTTTCTCTTTGTAATCACATATTTAAAATATAAAAAAATTCCCAAATATATAATAAAACATTTTATTTTAAAATATATATGAAAACTTGTAAGGGATGTTTAAAATCATTGAGTGGTCATGATATCAGGAAATATTGTTCAGGTTGTGCATGTTAAAAAAACAATAATTCTTTTCACATGTTTGGTAAAAGGAAAACAGGAATTGTTTTTTAACATTACAATAAGATTCCTTATTAAAAAACTTTGCAAAATTAAAACAGGGTTAAAATTTCCTTTAAAAATCATATGATAATATTAAAACATTTTTGAATTTTTTTTTAGAAAACAATGTTTTGAATGAAAATGTATTTTCGACCGAAGAGAGAGATAGGGACAATTCTTCTTGAAATATCATTTGGAACTCTTGAGTATATAAAGAGAATAAATTGAAGGGAAAACAAGTATTATCTTGAAATAACTAGAGAATAAAAAAATCCTGAGTTTAATGAGATTTGAAACATAATATTTTATCATCAGAAACATAATCATAAAAAATCCTAATAAAAAATTATATTGTAACATGAAATTTTTACCACATTGGAAACTTTGAAATGTAAGAATCATGAAGGAACATAATTAAATTAAAATTAAAAAATCATGTTTATAAATAAACCCATGATATTACATGAAAAATGGGTTGTATATACACCTTGTAAATGAGGATAGGTTCATAACATAACATATGTGACAAAGAAGGCAAATTGAGGTAAAAACCCTTACCATTATGGTAACTGTTGAACCGTAAACCCTATTAAATTTAGGTCCATAAATGGATATTTAAATCCCCAAAACTATAATTATATTAATCATAAAAAATCATTCATGTACATTATAAACACCACATAAAATAAATAGGTTGTTAATATGGCATGTGTCTCACATAAGAAAAATGTTAGATAGAAATATCATATCATAAGCCTCAAATTACTTCATACTTGTTTGAACCACCTATATAATATTATTAAAAATATATATATCATACCTTATATGATCTAATTATGACCATTTATTTCCCATTTATTAAAAATTACTTCTTAAAATCACATTTGGAGTAATAACCACTTTTTTGTATATGTTTTGATTTATTATTTTCAGTCCACTTAATATTATAATGGTTCCATAATCTCTAGAATAATAATTAAATAATTATAATATTTATACATAAATTATAATTTTAATTCTAATAATTAAATGTGGTTTTGAGAAATGAATAATGTTAGGATCATGAAGATGGTTGGTCGTACGTACTCAAGAGTAACGTTCTCATTTTTCAGAAATCATTTGGAAAGTACGGTTAGTAATATTTTATCCTTATTATTTATTTAAATATAATTATTCATATCATCCATATTGTTTGGTGATCAAAATATATTGTCACATCGCTTCACGAGGATAATATTCCACATATACAGAGACGATGTTATCATCTTTCAATGAGTTAAAAGGTATGAAATAAAATTATATATTATATTTTTAGGATGGTTAATATGTCATTAATATAATAATTATGTCATGTAAATCACATATATTTATCCTTATTATATTCTATGTAAATCATTAGTGAAAATAAATCACATCACTTCATGAGGAAGTAGTCTTCCGTACACACGAACAATGTTATCATATCCTCTACGAAATAGAAAATAAGAAAATTTATATCTGATATAATGAATCCATAGGTATAAAATTTTTATAAATATAATATATATAATTTTTCCATAATTATACCCAATAGTGAGAAGTGTTAATGGAAAAAGGAATGACATCGGTTCGAGAGGTGACAGTATGTTGTACACATGAACAAAGATTTTTAAACCCATTTGATGGAAGTGGATATGGTTGTAGGTAATTACCTTAATATAAAAAATCTAAATATATGAAATATACTAATATTATTATATCATCTTGTTTTAATAATAATTTAAGGAGGTGGTGGAAGAAATAAAATTAAATCACTCATTGATGAATGTTACCTCTTCTTCGAGTAACCTCCTTAGGTTTGCACTAAAATCATTCCTAAGTAAGATTTGTGCCCAAAATAATGATTCTAGGATGATAGGAGGGACTTTTTTTAGTGATTTGTTGAGTAATTTTCTAAACCCAAAGGTTTTTAAGCTGTGAAGAAGAGAGGGGAGGGGGTGGCCTTTTATAAGGGAGGTGAGCAGTACACTTGTAATTTTTTTATAATTAAAAGATGTACCTACTTTTTTCTCAATCTAAAAAAATATAAAATTAATTATTATCGATAATTATACATGATATCATTTAAATATGGATAAAAATAGATTTTTAACAAGTTTTAAGACATTTTAACCCTTATCTTTTTAGTTTAACCCACGATAAACATATATTTACCTTAAAAGTGGTAATTAATTTTTACTATTTTTAATTATTCAGTTGGGTCAGAAATTAATTTGAGCTTAACATATAATATTAATTATTTTGATTTAAAGTATTTAATCCATTTTTTAAATTTTAATTCACATAATTGGAAATTTTTAATTTAAAATTAATCCCACAAACAAGATAAGAAAGTGAGTTTTCAAAGAGAAAATGTTTAAAACAATACAAAGTTTTTTTATCCAATTTAAATATGAAATTAATTATAATGAAATAATTTTGATTAAAAAATATATAAAAAATAATTTTTCTTTAAAACCAAATTAAATTATAATTTATCTTTACAAATAAATTAAATGAAAAGGTGGTTTTTAATTAAAATTCAAATTTTAACAATTCATCAAAAAAAAAATATTCTTAAAAAATTATCAAAATATCACACTAATATAATTTTTAAAAAATAATTTAAAAAATAAGTTTTATTTAATAAAATAAATTTAAAATAAAACCTGCAAACACGGTGAAAATGTGGGTTTTTTGGGAAGTATATTTTTTCAAAACAAAAGATTTTATATTAACTCTATGTATAATAATAATCATTCTATAAATATAAATTAAATTTTTTTGATATATAATATGAACATTTCACATAAAACATTACTCATTAGGTATTATTTTAATTAATTAAAATGGAGAAACATTATTCACTCTAAACAATCTTAAAAAACCCCTTTATAAACCTAAAAATAAACTTATAATAAAATCCCATATAAATTTTATTCTAAAGAAATTAATTGTATTAAATATTAATAAATAATACTTATGTTACTTTAAAATATAATTTTTATTTTAAATTACTTAATTTATCGAAAATAAATGATAATTTTTCAAAAAATTGTATTTTTCACTATCCACTAAAAAAATATTTTCCGATAAAATCCCAAAATTTCACAATAAGTGAATTTAGATATAATGGTTTAAAAAATGAAGTTAATTTTATAAAATAATTTTTATAAAAGCTTTATAAATTTATTATAATATTTTCCCCTAAGAATCAAAAAAACATTTTTAAAGAAAATATATTTTTGATGAATATAATTACCGTATTAATAAATGATTGATTATTGACTAAGTGTCTATAAATATATTTATATTGATTCAAAAATTTATATTTATATTTCATAAAGTATGTAATACTATTTATACCCACCTACTTAACATATTGGTTATAATGACCATATTTAAAATAATATTATTTGATGGTTCACTAAAGCTCGGTGTTGCATGTCATGCATGCTTTCAGAGAAACTTATTGTTGTATGTAAATAAAGATAAATTTGTTTTTCCATAAAATTCAAGATGCACTCATTATTGAGTGTAACAAAATATGTCAAAAATATTAAATTCATTTGAAAAAGAATCACAAAATCTCATGGTGTTACATTTTAACCACCTTAAAATGAATTTCTCCTATGAAATTTGTCTTGGGAAACGAAGGTTTAACATTGGAAAATTCTATTATAGAAACCCACATTTTAAAAATGAATAATAAAACTTCATTTAAAAAGGTAAATTTGGAAACATAGCAATTACCAAAAGCAAATCATAACTAGGTTTCCATATAGGGGAACATAGGTGGGGAGTGAAGATTCGGACATGGAAGAAAAGCATAAATAATTATAGAGGGTGATAGAGATCATTAATCATAATAAATAAGGTGATAAAGATATGGTTAAAACCCACAAAAACATAAGCCAAAGTGGCATGAAAAATGTCATTTATATCATCAAAAATAATGATAACATTAAAACATTTTACTTCAAGATCCTTTTCTAATGTTGGGGAATTCCTTTTCCATCTAGACTGTGAACATATGAAAATAAACTTACTCAATATATTTTCATTTTTTAGGAACAATTTCATCCTTTTTTTATTCCTTGATCAATTTACACTTCATATATTACTATAATATGTGAATTTTCTTCATGTTTTAAGTGCTAAATAAGATCCATAATATAATTATAAGTTGTTCCCTCTATCTCAAAAAAATGTAAACATTAGTTATCCAACATAGATAAATCTTCTTATGGTGGACTAATAATTTAATATATAAAACCTCATTAAAAGTTCAACTTAAATCATTCCATAAATTTTCAACATCATAACCCTTCAAATTTTAAAAATTTATAGTGAAGTTCACTAAATTTTTCAAAATAAACTTAATAATAATCCCACATATATCATAAAGTAGCTCTTGGTCATCCCATACCAAGGATGTGAATACCTTCATCAAGTATTCAATTGAAACATGGTAATAACATGAGTTTCCATTAAAATTTATTGAAAACATACTTGATTCCTCATTCTTTACATAAAACACATATTATTGGAGATATTACTTAAATCCAAAAATGTTGTAAACTCCATCAATGATTACATAAACCACTTTGTCACAATTCATTAATTAGTTACAAGGTAACAAATACTATCCAAATTAATTTATTCATATCAATCATCTATTTGTCCCAATATCATTATCAATAACATGTTATTGGTTATCTTTCTCTTAATAATGTGTTTTCCATGAATATCACCTTGTTATTAAATCAATTTCCTTGGTCATCAGAATCATTCAACATATTATTTCAAATATTTAAAGAAAAATTTATATTGAAAAATACTTATATATTTAATAATTATTGAACTCCAATGCATAAATACTTCAATAATACCACTTTGTTCTCAAACCATTAACTAGGCTTCATCATATTATTCCTTAACACCTCGTTCCTTTCTATTTCATTCATAGTTCCTTCACCATAAATAGATAAACAATTACTCACACAACCTTGTGGATTCTCTTCATGAGATTTCCCCTTATAAAATCGATTCGCATAATGCTTATACTTTATACATTTAAAACATTCAATAGTCAATTATATCTTAGGGGGGCCATTATTCCCATCAATTAAGTTAACTGAAATTTTCATTTTTCCACTGCAATTACTTGATCTGTGTCCTTATTTTCCAAAATAAAAACATATTCTTGTTCCTTTAAGACATTACATTGAGTGATTCTTTCCACATTCTAATCATATAAGAAAATTTATCTTCTTTCCTCCATGGTCTTAACTATATGAACTCTTGGTGAACTCTACCCTTCTTTTTTTGGTGGGTCTGAGAGATGGCTAAGGTATACATTGTTAATTGTGTTTGGTGATACATGTTTAGGCATAATACCAACATATTTCACTCCAATAATCATTCCATTTGGATTCTCCTAGGTAAATTATATATCACATTCAATGTTAACTCATTTGATTCTAATTACGGACATTGACTAAAACCAAAAATCATAGTTTGAGAAACATTAATCCTAGTATAAAACCATATAATCATGAGAAAATCACTAATATGATGTATTAATCCTAAAACCTTCTTTCTAATCTATGACACCTTAGGTTTATACTAGGTAATTCATATTAAACATATATTTAAATACTTCATGATGGTCTGTAAATAGTTTGCGAATTTCCAAAGCATATACCCTAGGGGTGTCAAACTAGGTGTGCTTCTTATCCTTCGTGCTCCATGTGACAAGTGAGTCCATCAAAATGTTCCCTTTTTAGAGTTATTGCCCCTAGGTACATCGGTGCTAGAGCCAAATACACTTGTAGTATCTAGACAGGGATGAAATTGGTTGGAAACCACTTGCTCTATCATTTTCCAAAATTCTAGGACATTTTCTTATACTTTGAATCATCCTTAGAATTACCTTTAGAGACATAACAAGAAATATCCTTATAAATATCCCTAAAGATCTCACTAAATTTTTCCTATCCTAGTTTCTAAAGGTTAACTAGACCTTTCCTATGATGCCAACTATAGAGACCAAGAAATCTCATACATGGATATTACATATTTTTAGATGAATATTCACTACATTACACAAACATGTGCATTAGGACCATAATAGTTTGATTCATTTGGAAACTTTTAACATAGTCTTATTAATTCATGAAATATCTTCAACTTATCCCATAAATATATTCCCATTTAGTACTTTTTACAAATATACCCAACATAAAACCTTTATTCATAACCTGGTGAAAGGAAGCATAAGATTGGTGAGATCAGATTTCTAGTAAGGGTCAAAAAGGGAGATACATGTGAATAAGATATGAATAAGGGTATAAGAACATGAGAATAACTTTTTAAAACCATACCCATCATATCAAAGATCATAATATTGAGTAATAGCATAAATATTGGTAGTTCATAAGACATGGATGATAAGAAACTCAAAGAACATGAGCTATAAGAGCATAACATTGGCATATGACATAGATTTTTGGCATACGAAAAAGCATATAAAATAATTTCCACAGTAGTAAAGGCTCTATTCCATGACTATAATAGTGGAATGGGTTCACTCCCAAAACCATCATAGTATTCAAGGTTCACTCCCAAGACCATCATAGAAAAAAATTTCCCTTATTGAACTGATTTCTCTCCCTATTTCATCCATATTTATCTCATCAGATATAAATATTTACCCAATGCATTAGGGGGAGATACAGGTTCCACCGATCAAAAAATAAAAAACATACATATAAATTCCTCAATATTCATAAAACATTCATCATATCATAACCCATAAAAAGAAATGGGATTTATAAATATTTCATCATAACAAAACCTATGGAAAAGATAAAGGTTTCGTAGTCATTCTATTATTTCATCATTTTATGAACAATGGTTAAAGAAGTGAGATTCAAAATAATTTAATCATGGAATAACACATGGAATAGAAATAGGTTTCATAGACATCATACCATCATAATAATAAAATATTAAGATAAATAATAAGAATGTTATATTTGGTTCATATCCCCAGAAAAACATAAGTTACATCAAAGGACTTCATCTTAGATGGAGAATGAATTTGAAAGATAAATCACTTGGATTATTTCTTAAGGAAGATAACATTTCTTTGAAAATATCTTTTCAAATCAAAAAATTCATAAAATATTTTGGAAATTATTTTCATTGAAAATAACCTTAAAAACATATAATGGAATAATTAAAAATAATTTAAAACATTTATAGAAAAAATATCATTTTTACTTTGAAAAAAAATTAAATCAGAAATAATTTTTAAAATTATTTTATATTAAAATAACCTTAAAAACTTATAGAGGAAGAATTAAAAATCATTTAAAACATTTCATGATGAAAGTATACTTTTCATTTTGAAATGCACTTTTTAAAACATAAAATATGTTCAAAATCCTTTTCACTGTGAAAAAATTTATTTAAATATTAAAAAATGTTTCACAAATATATATGAAAATATTTTATTAGAAAGGAGACTTTAAAAATTTCTAAAGTAATATTGAAATTTTTGAGTAGTCATGACAGTAGGAAATATTGTTCATTACATGCATGTTAAAAAAATAAAGATCATATTCAAATTTTCAATAAAATCAAAACGACCATTATTTTTGAAAATTGCTTGAAGATTCCATCCTTGGGTGAATTGTGTAGTCCAAAGGTAAAAAAACCTTGGTCGAATGTGGAAATAAAATCTTGGATATCACATTGTTGGGGAAATAGTAACTAGAAAATGACTCCAATTGGAATGGTTTTCTTCCATTTTATTCTTGGAATCAAGGAAGATCTTAATTCAGCTTAGAATTTTGTAAATATGCAACTAAAGCTTAGGGTGCTATGAATATTTTAATGGGATACTAATTTTAATCCCTTTAATAAAATAAATTCTATAGCTAAAATTTGGGTTAAACTACTTGTATTAAGTTAGGTCTTTTGGTATCTAATGATTTTTAATGATCTTGCTGCTTGTATTGGTGTACCCTTGAAGATGGATCATCACACTCTGAATGGAGAAATGGGTCTATCTTCCAGTATTCTCATAGATACCAATTTCGACTCGAAGCATCCATATGTGATTACCTTCAATGAAAATGATCAAAAAAAATAAATTCTAGGTGGAGTATGAATATGTCACAACTTTTTGTTATGTTTTTAGAATTATAGTACACTCAATTGTAAATTATAGGGTGATTTAGAATTAGGTAAAACCATTAAATATGTCTAATTCATGTAAATATGTAAAAAGGACTAAAAAAGGAAAATTTATTTCACTAGAGAAATGTGATCCATCAAAGAAGAATGAAAATGAGAAATTGTTGAAAGTCAAAAAAGTAAACATTCATGAAACCAATTCTACATCAAGTAATTTATGGGATAAAATGGATGATGAAGAGGAACATGGGAACAATACCCTTTGTGTAACGACCCAACCTTTTTGAGTAGTATATTAACTTACTCTTATTGATTTAATAAGATGTTAATGGTTAATGCAGAAAGAGGAGTTGATGGCATCATTCAGTAGACTCAACCCTTATGAAGCCCACTTATCAGAGCTTGGGAAGGAGGTAGCATCTGTGGGCTTCGCTTTGGACCAAGCCCAAGCCGAACTCCAGCGTGTCAAGCTTGAATGGAAACGCCTACGGGAGAAGTTCAAGTTAGTAGAGATTACTACTAGGGCAATGTTATCTGAGCCTCCCTCAGATTCTCTCACCATAGCACACCTTACACTCAGGTCTTATGCCGGTGTTATAAGGGGCTATGTGACGAGACCCTAGCTTCCTTGTGTAGTCCTTTTGGGTGAATAAATTGAGATTTCTTCCTTTAGTGATGTTTGTGAAATTTCAAATGTCCGGATAATTTTAGAATGTATTTTATTGATGAATTCGAAAAAAGGATATTTTAAAATATTTATGTAAACCCTAAATAACTAATGATGTGTAATTATTTTCAAAAAATGGTCTTCTACAAAAGTGTTCAGTAAGGAATTTGGAGTCTAATAATATTAACTTAATTTTTTATGAATAGTAAATTATGAAGAGTGATTTTACGCTTAGGATTACTAATGTGACCAAATGGATTAGAAATCTCACTTAAAGAAAGTTTTACTATAATTTAGACACCTAGATTAAGTAATGTGATTCAATAAAATGGGTAAATAACGGTTTCATAAATTATTATTCAAGTATTAGTTTTTTCGGATGAATAGTGTTTTTTAATTAAAAATTTAATTAAAAATAATTAGAAAATTATTTTTATAAAAATGACTTCATTTTTGAACTCAGATCATCGATATTATGTTATGGTAATTTTTGGGGTTTTTTCTGAAAAAAATGAATTTTCGATGAATAGTGTTTTTATTTAAAAATTAAATTAAAAATATTTAGAAAATTATTTTTATAAAATGGATTTCATTTTTGAAATCAGAGCATTGATATTTGGTTAAGGTGAAATTTTGGGATTTTTCTGAGAAAGTTGAATTTTCAGTGAATAGTAAAAATACAGTTTTAGGGTTTCGATATGTTTAATGACATCATAACGGTGTCATGATGATGTCATGAGATCTTTTGAGGGTTGGCCGGCCAAGGGTGATGAATTATTTTTTTGGGGGCCCCATGTGGCCTAACTCCATGATAAATGCCAAGGGAGAGCACATGGGTTTGAGAAAAGCACATGTGAGGTGTCCCTTGGCCATTAATGATTTGTCCCCTCACTTTCCCTATAAATACCCACCCTTTCCTCCCTTAGTTTTCACTCCCAACTCTCCCCCAACGAAGTTCTGGTCTTCTTACCTTCCAAGGAGTCCTCCAAAGGTGCCCCCAAGCCCTCAAGGTCCAATCCTTTGAGTTTCAAGAGTCACGTTTTAAGGTAAGGGATCCGACCTCTCTCTTTCTTTTCATGTAATCCTTTTTATGTCATTCCTTTTATGCACCATGTTCTATTGTGAGAGGATGTTCTTTTATATTCCTCTTACTTCCTTTTTCATGTTTACATGATGAGATATCCCCTCTTACTCTCATCATTTCGTTTTATGAATGTTTAAGTGACGCCGTTAGGCTGCCGAATTTTTAAGGGATTCTTTCACCCTTCTCATTTTTCAAGTTCGATTTTCATGTAAAGTATTTCAATTTCCTTTTTATTATGTTGGGGTATGATCTCTATATATATCATAATGATCTCTTATGATCATATGATGAGAGACCCTATTTGATCTTGTCAATTCTTTTTTATTGAAGTTTAAGTGACGTCGTTAGGCTGCCGAATTTTCATAAGAGAAATCTAATTTTTGTCTTCCTTCCATGTTTTTCATTTCAAATGGTATGTCCTTAAAATTTCATTACCATGACCATAAATCCTTCTTATTCTGTTCCCTTACTGTTTTATGGATCATTTATGAGTGGGTGACCCATGTCCCCTCTCTTTTCAATGTTTTCTAAAACCTTGTAACATAGCCGTTATGCGGCAGAATTTTCGTCTCAAAATACCTCTCTCTTTTCTCAAAATTATTTTATGTTATAAAGTGAATACTCAAAGCTCTTATTTCTAAAAGGGTATTCACATATATATCAAAATGTTTCATTTTAAATTCTGGGATTTACATACATGAGACCCGCTTTCCCTTCCGTGGGTTTAAAGTGCCGTAAAGATCATGTCTTTAAAGTAGTTTTTAAAACGTTATGATTATGAAATGAAACCCATATATTTTATGCTATATGGGTTATTTATGAAATGTTTGATGATGATATATGTGGCTCACATGATAATAAAGGCAAATTTAAGGGTGCGCCCTGATAGCGCTCCAATGCATTGGGTAATGATGTAACCACTAGAGATTACAATTTTCACGATACCTTGGTGAATAACCTTGGTAATTTTCAAATGACACCTTGGGGATGGACCTTGGTGATATGTTCATGATTGTCTATGTTAAATGATGTAGCCACATCTTCAAGTTATGAAAAATGTTATTTTTATTATGAAATGCCTCATGATTTCTTTCTCATGCCCTAAAGTTCTTTTCATGTCCTTATTGAAGTATCTCAAGTTCACATGTAAAATGTTCCTCTTGTTTCCCTTACTGGGCCTTCTGCTCACCCTTTCTTTTGATGTATGTCCCCAGGTTATGAGATGCAGTAATGAACCTAGAATGAACTTAAGGAGACGCCTTTCAAGTGTTTAAGAAGAATGTTTTATGTTGTTTTCATGTATTATGTTCCTGGTTTCCAAGACACTAGACCTTAAAGATCCTCAGTTTTGTGTAATGTAATGAAAGTTTATGTTATAAAATGGAGGGATTCTATAGTTGGTATCAAGGGATGGTTTAGTTATTTGTGGAAATTAGGATATAAAAACTTTAGGAAGAACCCTATAGAAAAGTTTAAATATTGGAAAACTTCCTGGTATTTTGGTAAGTATTGAGTAAGTGGTCTATCAAACAAATACATCCCTGTCTGGATACAAGCAGGTAGAGGCGGCTCTGGCACAGATGTACATAGGGGTAAAACCCGAAAACATCGCTTTGAGCTAGACTCGAACAGGAACTGGTGCACGATAACGGGCCTTGCTGCACTCTTGGTTACGACACTCCCGGGGGATATGTTTGGTCAATCACATGCTTTTTATGAATCATTATGAAGGAATAATAGAGAACTATAATTGTCTAATCACGAAGTCTTAGTTAAAAGATTAATAAATGAAATAAGTTTCTCACTAAGGTTTTATTATTTTAGAAAATGGCGGGCAATAGGAGAAACCGTGTCGATGGTGACCGCAATGCACCATGTGCTGACGGCCCTCCGATGGAAGCCGGAATGGAAACATTCATGCGAATGATGAACCAACTGACTCAAGTTATGAGTAATAACTTGAATCAAGCTGAGAGGCCGACCTCACCAAGAAGGGAACAAATTTATGTTGAGTCCTTCATGCGTCAACGACCGCCAACATTCAGTGGATCTATTGACCCATTGGTTGCGGAACAATGGATAAGCTCCATTGAAAAGATCTTTTCTGTACTTCATTGTTCGGAACAAGAAAAAGTCACCCTTGCTGTTTACCGCCTAGAGGGAGAAGTTGATCAGTGGTGGTCACTGATCAAAAACACGAAGCCATGAGGAGAGATGGAAGCTATGGAGTGGGAAGAATTTCGGGGGATTTTCTTTAACAAGTATTTCCCTCGTTCCATGAGAACGAAAATGGAGAAAGAGTTTCTCGAGCTGAAGTAGAAGGAGAACGAATCTGTCGGAAGCTATGAGATGAACTTCACAAGGCTTTCCCGTTATACCTCAAGCTTTGTCATGGACCCTAATGGGAAGGTTGATAGATTCTTTGGCGGACTACGACCACATCTGTGGAAGAATCTAGCCAACAGGGACTACGATAGCTATGAAGAAATAGTTCGAAGTGCTATGAAAGTTGAACTGGAGTTTGGGGAGACACAATGGTCTCACAAATCTAATGAGAAGAAGAGAACTCTAGAACCAAGCATGGGAAGAAGTTTTGATCAGGAAAGAGGTGGAAAGCATATGCAACATGCCACATGCAATAAATGTGGGAAGAATCATCCGGGGAACTGCTTGATCGGAATTGGCAAGTGCTATAGGTGTGGAAAGGAAGGCCATATTTCTCGGAATTGTCGTGGTGATGTGAAGCCTCAACTTCCCAAAACTAACGACAGAGGAAAGATGGTTCTGGCCCTACCCGAAGTCACATGCTTCAAGTGTGGACAGCTTGGGCACTTTGCTAATCAATGTCCAAATCTGAGGGCGGTGGAGGGGAATCACCATCAACCTCAGCAGAGGCCAAGGGAGCAAGGTCGTGCTTTCGCTATCACAACAACTGAAGTTGAAGTTCCGAACGATGTGGTAGCAGGTACTCTTGTTGTCCTCTCAAAACTAGCAAGTGCTTTATTTGATTATGGTTCTACGCATTCCTTTATTTCTTCCAAGTTTGAAAAGAATATAGAATCAATCCCCGAATTGCTTGAGGTAGAGTTGTCAGTCAAGACTCCAAGTGGGATTATCCATGCATCAACAGTGTTTAGAGACTCTAGTGTTTACTTTGGTGAGCACAATCTTATCGCAAATCTAGTAGTCATTCCCATGATGGAATTCGACATTATACTAGGGATGGACTGGCTCTCAAAGTATAATGCTAAGATCAAATGCAGAAGTAAGGAAATCTCAGTAGTCTTGAATGAATGACCTACAGTTATCTTCCGAGGAGAGATATCCCAAACTGATCCCTATCTAGAAGCACCTCCTATAGCTTTCTGTATGGAGTTAATCGGTGATGAGGAAGAAGGGAAAGGGAGCATACAAATTGAAGATGTTCCGATTGTTCAGGAATACATGGATGTATTTCCTGAGGAGTTACCTGGACCTCCCCCAGAAAGAGAGGTAGAGTTCTCCATTGAACTCATACCTGGGTCTCAACCAATATCAAAGACTCCGTATAGAATGGAAAATGTGGAGCTAGAAGAGATAAAGAAACAACTCCAAGACTTGTTGGAGAAGGGGTTTATCCGACCGAGTGTGTCTCCTTGGGGAGCACCAGTTCTCTTTGTGAAGAAGAAGGATGGATCAATGCGGCTATGCATTGATTATAGAGAACTGAACGGGATCACAGTGAAGAACAGATACCCTCTTCCAAGAATTGATGATTTATTTGACCAACTTCGTGGGGCTCAATTCTTCTCTAAGATTGACCTTCGATCTGGTTATCATCAACTAAGGGTGAAGAAGGAAGATATTCCAAAGACTGCCTTCCGATCAAGAAATGGGCATTATGAGTTTACTGTTATGCCCTTCAGCTTGACTAATGCTCCTGCTATTTTCATGGATTTGATGAATAGAGTCTTTAAGGACTACCTTGATAACTTTGTGGTAGTTTTTATTGATGATATTTTGATATATTCAAAAAGTCATGAGGATCATGAAGATCATCTGAGGGTTATTTTGAAAACTCTACGGAAGGAGAGGCTCTTTGGGAAGTTTAGCAAGTGTGAGTTTTGGTTACAACAAGTGGCGTTCTTGGGGCACATCGTAACCAATGAAGGAATCTCGGTTGACCCTGCAAAGACAATGGTTGTGGAGGAGTGGCTTCAACCCACAACAGTAACTAAGATTCGTAGTTTCCTTGGTTTAGCGGGATATTATAGGAGGTTTGTGAAAAACTTTTCACGGCTTTCTAATCCACTAACCAAGTTGACTCGAAAAGGGGTTAAGTTCATCTGGACAAAGGAATTCGAGGAAAGTTTCCAAGAGTTGAAGAAGAGATTGGTTATTGCACCTGTGTTAACACTACCCTCTATCGGAGAAGGATTCGTTATTTTTAGCGATGCATCTCTGAAAGGGCTTGGGTGCGTCCTCATGAAAAATGAAAAAGTAATTGCTTATGCATCTCGACAATTGAAGATTCATGAGCAGAATTATCCTACGCATGATCTAGAGCTGGCGGCAGTTGTTTTTGCTCTAAAGATATGGAGGAACTATCTTTATGGGGAGAAATGTGATATATACACTGACCACCAAAGTCTAAAGTATATTTTCACACAGAAAGAATTGAACATGAGACAAAGGAGATGGTTGGAGCTTATTAAATACTATGATTGTTCAATACACTATCACCCTGGAAGAGCAAACAAAGTCGTGAATGCATTAAGCAGGAAAGATCCTGTTGTCCTGGAAACAATGAGGATCTTAGGAGATCCCTTGATTAAAGATCTAGTAAAACTGAACATGGGAATTATAAGGAAAGGGACATCATCAACCCTATCCCAAATGATTTCCCAACCTTCATTACTAGAGAATATCAAGAAGGCTCAAAAAGAAGATCCTTTGCTGTAGGAGAAGTTCGAGGCTGTAAAGGATGAGAAGTTCCCTGATTTCAATATTGATCAAGAAGGTGTATTGAAATTTCGTACAAGACTATGTGTTCCATCTATTCTGGAGATAAATAAAGAACTGATGGATGAAGCTCATAGCTCTACTTTATCTATACATCCGGGAAGCACTAAGATGTATAGAGACCTTTGTGATCATTATTGGTGGGATAACATGAAGAGGGAGATTGCCAATTTCATTACAAGGTGCCTGGTGTGTCAGCAAGTAAAGGCAGAAAGAAAACTTCCTAAGGGGGTATTACAACTGCTACCCATACCAGTATGGAAGTGGGATAATATCACCATGGACTTTGTAACCGGTCTCCCGAAAACATCCAAAGGAAACAATGCGATATGGGTTATTGTGGACCGTCTCACCAAGACAGCCCATTTTATCTCTATTCGGGAAGATTTCTCTCTAGATCAGCTTGCCAAGATATACGTGAAGGAAGTGGTAAGGCTGCATGGGGTACCACTATCCATCATATCTGATCGTGACCCAAGATTCACTTCAAAATTCTGGAGAAGTCTTCAGCATGCTCTGAATACTGAATTGAATTTTAGTACGGCCTATCATCCTCAAACTGATGGCCAATATGAAAGGACTATTCAGACACTCGAAGACATGTTGAGATTATGCTCAATGGAATTTAAAGGTGGATGGGATCAACACCTCCCATTAGTGGAGTTCTCCTATAACAACAGCTTCCATGCGAGTATTCAGATGGCACCCTATGAAGCTCTGTATGGAAAGCGGTGTAGAACTCCTACTTTTTGGGATGAAACTGGTGAGAGGAAGCTTCTTGGGCCTGATCTTGTGCAAGAAATGACAGAACATGTTCATGCCATCCAACAACACATAAAATCTGCTCAGAGTCGGCAGAAGAGCTATGCTGACAATCGACGAAGAGACTTGGAGTTTGGTGTTGGTGACAAAGTCTTCCTTCGAATCTCTCCATGGAAGAGAGTCATGTGGTTTGGGAAGAAAGGGAAGCTCAGCCATAGGTACATTGGCCCCTATGAAATCCTTGATTGTATAGGAGCAGTGGCCTATCGTCTAGCACTTCCACCGAACCTAGCTCATGTTCACAATGTCTTCCATGTATCTCTCTTGAGGAAGTACATACCTGACCCTTCGCATGTACTGAACCCAGAGGTGGTACAACTGGAACATGACCTCTCTTATGAGGAGCAGCCAGTGGAGATCTTGGACCGTAGAGACAAGTTCCTACGAAACAAGACTACCCACCTTGTGAAAGTGTTGTGGAGGAATCATAAATATGAAGAAGCGACTTGGGAGCCTGAGGAAATGATGAAGCAAAAGTACCCTTACCTTTTCGACTAGGCCTCAAGTATAAATTTCGGGAACGAAATTTCTTAAGGGGGGAAGAATGTAACGACCCAATCTTTTTGAGTAGTATATTAACTTACTCTTATTGATTTAATAAGATGTTAATGGTTAATGTAGAAAGAGGAGTTGATGGCTTCATCCAGTAGACTCAACCCTTATGAAGCCCACTTATCAGAGCTTGGGAAGGAGGTAGCATCTGTGGGCTTCGCTTTGGACCAAGCCCAAGCCGAACTCCAGCGTGTCAAGCTTGAACGGAAACGCCTGCGGGAGAAGTTCAAGGTAGTAGAGATTACTACTAGGGCAATGTTATCTGATCCTCCCTCAGATTCTCTCAACATAGCACACCTTACACTCAGGTCTTATGTCGGTGTTATAAGGGGCTATGTGACGAGACCCTAGCTTCCTTGTGTAGTCCTTTCGGGTGAATAAATTGAGATTTCTTCCTTTAGTGATGTTTGTGAAATTTCAAATGTCCGGATAATTTTAGAATGTATCTTATTGATGAATTTCGAAAAAAGGATATTTTAAAATATTTATGTAAACCCTAAATAACTAATGATGTGTAATGATTTTCAAAAAATGGTCTTCTACAAAAGTGTTCAGTAAGGAATTTGGAGTCTAATAAGATCAACTTAATTTTTGATGAATAGTAAATTATGAATAGTGATTTTACGCTTAGGATTAGTAATGTGACCAAATGGATTAGTAATCTCACTTAAAGAAAGTTTTACTATAATTTAGACACCTAGATTAAGTAATGTGATTCAATAAAATGGGTAAATAACGGTTTCATAAATTATTATTCAAGTATTAGTTTTTTCGGATGAATAGTGTTTTTTAATTAAAAATTTAATTAAAAATAATTAGAAAATTATTTTTTTAAAAATGACTTCATTTTTGAACTCAGAGCATCGATATTATGTTATGGTAATTTTTGGGGTTTTTTCTGAAAAAAATGAATTTTCGATGAATAGTGTTTTTATTTAAAAATTAAATTAAAAATATTTAGAAAATTATTTTTATAAAATGGATTTCATTTTTTAAATCAGAGCATTGGTATTTGGTTAAGGTGAAATTTTGGGATTTTTCTGAGAAAGTTGAAATTTCAGTGAATAGTAAAAATACAGTTTTAGGGTTTCGGTATGTTTAATGACATCATAACGGTGTCATGATGATGTCATGAGATCTTTTGAGGGTTGGCCGGCCAAGGGTGATGAATTATTGTTTTGGGGGCCCCATGTGGCCTAACTCCACGATAAATGCCAAGGGAGAGCACATGGGTTTGAGAAAAGCACATGTGAGGTGTCCCTTGGCCATTAATGCTTTGTCCCCTCACTTTCCCTACAAATACCCACCCTTTCCTCCCTTAGTTTTCACTCCCAACTCTCCCCCAACGAAGTTCTGGTCTTATTACCTTCCAAGGAGTCCTCCAAAGGTGCCCCCAAGCCCTCAAGGTCCAATCCTTTGAGTTTCAAGAGTCACGTTTTAAGGTAAGGGATCTGACCTCTCTCTTTCTTTTCATGTAATCCTTTTTTTGTCATTCCTTTTATGCACCATGTTCTATTATGAGAGGATGTTCTTTTATATTCCTCTTACTGCCCTTTTCCTGTTTATATGATGAGAGATCCCCTCTTACTCTCATCATTTCGTTTTATGAATGTTTAAGTGACGCCGTTAGGCTACCGAATTTTTAAGGGATTCTTTCACCCTTCTCATTTTTCAAGTTCGATTTTCATGTCAACTATTTCAAGTTCCTTTTTATTATGTTGGGGTATGATCTCTATATATATCATAATGATCTATTATGATCATATTATGAGAGACCCTATTTTATCTTGTCAATTCTTTTTTATTGAAGTTTAAGTGACGCCGTTAGGCTGCCGAATTTTCATAAGAGAAATCTAATTTTTGTCTTCCTTCCATGTTTTTCATTTCAAATGGTATGTCCTTAAAATTTCATTACCATGACCATAAATCCTTCTTATTATGTTCCCTTACTGTTTTATGGATCATTTATGAGTGGGTGACCCATGTCCCCTCTCTTTTCAATGTTTTCTAAAACCTTGTAACATAGCCGTTATGCTGCAGAATTTTCTTCTCAAAATACCTCTCTCTTTTCTCAAAATTATTTTATGTTATAAAGTGAATACTCAAAGCTATTATTTCTAAAAGGTTATTCACATATATATCAAAATGTTCCATTTTAAATTCTGGGATTTACATACATGAGACCCGCTTTCCCTTCCGTGGGTTTAAAGTGCCGTAAAGATCATGTCTTTAAAGTAGTTTTTAAAACGTTATGATTATGAAATGAAACCCATATATTTTATGCTATATGGGTTATTTATGAAATTTTTGATGATGATATATGTGGCTCACATGATAATAAAGGCAAATTTAAGGGTGCGCCCTGATAGCGCTCCAATGCATTGGGTAATGATGTAACCACTAGAGATTACAATTTTCACGATACCTTGGTGAATAACCTTGGTAATTTTCAAATGACACCTTGGGGATGGACCTTGGTGATATGTTCATGATTGTCTATGTTAAATGATGTAGCCACATCTTCAAGTTATGAAAAATGTTATTTTTATTATGAAATGCCTCATGATTTCTTTCTCATGCCTTAAAGTTCTTTTCATGTCCTTATTGAAGTATCTCAAGTTCACATGTAAAATGTTCCTCTTGTTTCCCTTACTGGGCCTTCTGCTCACCCTTTCTTTTGATGTATGTCCCCAAGTTATGAGATGCAGTAATGAACCTAGAATTAACTTAAGGAGACACCTTTCAAGTGTTTAAGAAGAATGTTTTATGTTGTTTTCATGTATTATGTTCCTGGTTTCCAAGACACTAGACCTTAAAGATCCTCAGTTTTGTGTAATGTAATGAAAGTTTATGTTATAAAATGGCAGGATGCTATACTTTGACAACCTATAGATCAGTTAAAAAATCATTAAATCTAGTGATGATCTTATAAGAGGTGCATATTTAGAGAGTGATGATCAAAATATAATTTCCCAATGCATAATAAAAGATATTATATATCTTGTTATCTCTTCCCAAAATAAAGTTGATACTACCAAATCTATTAACAATCATGTTATCATAATTCCTCAGTCTAAGTGGTTTTATTTAGATTCTTCCCTTCTTATTGATAGTGGAACAATTGTAATCTTATCAAATTTCAACCTAAAATCTTACAAGATAGAGCATACTATTGGCCATGGTGTCATCAAAGATAATCATTTATATGATCATATTGACTATACTATTTTTTCATTTTAAAACATAGGGTGTTTTTCAATATCGCATCCTTGAATATGATAGTAATATTTATCCGAGTTATCCTATAAATGATACATAGAATTTTGTCATTCTGGATGGTATAGTGAATTAGGGATCTCTGAAGAATGCTGGTAGCCCCATTGGGTCTACTTTTATTGAGAGTGGGACAAATGGAATTTCATAAAATATTAAATTGATATCTTAAAAGATAGAGCATAAAATTTTATATGGTGTCATGGAGGATAATGAGTCCTCTAATACTACAGATTATACTACTATTGTTCATTCAAAACAAATATGTTGTTGTGCAATATCACAGCCCTGAGGTTGACAGTAATATTTCTATAGGTTCTCTTATAAAGGATATATATAATCTGGTCATTCTAGATGTTACAATTGTTAGGTAGAGTTGAAATGAATGGATATTA
The DNA here is from genome assembly GCA_963277665.1 of Viscum album. Classification (NCBI taxonomy): domain Eukaryota; kingdom Viridiplantae; phylum Streptophyta; class Magnoliopsida; order Santalales; family Viscaceae; genus Viscum; species Viscum album. The sequence goes on from OY728145.1 coordinate 921,111,058, forward strand.
TGGAGAAAAAAGATGTGTTGAACTGTGTTACTTTAAAATATTTGATAGATTTAAATAAATTACCAAGTTATGTAGTGATCCTTTCATTATCTCTTAAGGAAAAGTGAGAAGTGAAAATAAATAAGGAAAATAACACATTGATGTATAGTTTTTTAAGTCATAAAGATACCCTAGTCCACTCCACCAATGATCTCTCTATTAGCTTAGTAATGTTAACTATTAGGTCCTCTTATCTGGATACCTCTACTACTGAGTATAGGCAGTTGACACCATTACAACAAGGCTTTTACAAGGCCTTCTGGTAATTTTATAGGGAACTATATATCCACAGCTTAGTCTAAGAAGCTGATACTCCACCACCACCATGACTGAGTCTGAGAATTTGAAATTTTAGTAAATCAATATAGATTTATTTGATTGATAAAACATATTTTCATGCAGTTTTAGCAGAAACTGGAAGATGTTCATGATCATCAAAATCATATAGTAGAAGTAAATAGATCTTCAATATTTCACTGACTTTCTTTAAACAATAGTTTATAAAACACTAGAAAGATATATAAACATATATGTCTCTAAATTATAACTCTGAAAATGTTTTTCCAAACTTGTAGATGAATAATTAATGATAAGGTATAGAAGCAGCAAAAGAAACAGCAGCGACTAGATCAAAACTTGTATTTCTCTAAAGTGTATCTCTAAAGGAAATGACAAACTATTATTTACAAGCACACAAATTTTTTAATCCATTGCGTATATCTATATTATGTTTTATTATTCTATCTTCATAAGATAAACATATCAATATTTATATTTTAGGTTGAACCACTCTAGGTTAAATGCTTCCAAAAATAACATATAATAAATCAAACATATTTTAATTCAAAATCATTCAATAGAGTTGTGACTTCCCTTAAGAATAGGAATGATTTACTTTGATGTATATGAGCCTTCAAATTAGTCGTAAAACTACTTTAAATATATATTTAATCCTGTGAATACCATTTTAGAAAACATGGATAATATCTTTAATTCAAAACTCCTTTTTTGACTAGTCAAATATAGGGTTCCTTCAGAGATAGATAAACTCCAAAAGTACAGTTGACAACGTACGGTTGTTCACAAAAGTAAGGTTGATGAACCACATGTTTATTCCTTTAAAGATAGGGTTTCTTCCAAACATAGGTTTATTGATACATACTTTTCCAATAGTGTAAGGTACAGAATTCATATATTTTATACCAAACATAGGGTTTCCAAACCATACATCATGCTTACAAACATAGGGTATGAATAGTGTCTCCAGAATTCATACACGTCCAGAATACTTTAAACAATAAAATATTTTCCCACAAATCAATGACTTGATAATGATTCCAAAATAAATTTTCTAATGAATATTAGTTTCCTAAAAATAAAATTAAAAAAAACTTTATTAGTAACACAAATATGGACATTTTTTAGCATCAAAACCAAAAATAAATTAATGGAATTTCTGAATAAACATATTCTCTATAATCTCCCCATTTTTAATGATCACAAAAACCATAAAAATATATATAATAAATATTAAAAATCAAACAAATAATCACAATTATTTAAACACAATTATTATTTTATATTTTTATCATAATCTTATCTTTATCAATTTTTCCCTTACAAATTTATATATCGATTGCTTACTACAAATTTTTCCCCCTTTTCCATTATAAAATTTTCCCCCTTTTCCATTACAAATTTCTCCCCCCTTTTGTGACATCAGAAATATTAGAATAAAATGTAGTAATACAAACTCCCCCTAAATCCATGCAATGATATAACTAAGGATCCATATGAATTTATAAAACATTTTCCAATTTTTAAAAAGTATTTTTGTTAAATGTATTAAATCATTTAATTCATGGAATAAAAAATATTTAATGTAACTTTTCCTAAAATACAGAATAATAAAAGGAATTAAATAAAATACTTCATTGAATTTTGAAAATAGATTTTTCACATGTTATAGTCAATAAAAACATTTAAATTTATTAGGATAATTTTATTACTCATAGTCACATACTAATTTATCACATGTAACAATATTAAACATTTAATCACATGTTTATACATCAGAAAACTAATTAAAAGTGTGAAATTAAAAAATAAATTACTAAACCATGTAAAACTCATATTTTTACTAATCATAAAAAATATAAGATATTTACATTAAATAAAAAATAGAAATAAAGAAGATTCATGGTGTTAGGAAGGATTAGATGGATTATCAACACTTTTCAAACTTTGAACTTTTTCACTTAATCTTCCGAAACTCTTGATAGTCTTTTCTATTCTAATTTGAACATCTATAGATCTTTAATATAGAGAAAAAGAAAAAACCTATTTTACCAAAAATATGTTTACTTTATCAAAGTCCAACTTTATAACATCTTCCCTTCTATGTTACTCCACCAAACTTATCATTTCTATTTTAAATGCTTCAAATTCCTCTTTTGAAATTAAACATTCTTTCACATACTAATACTACCTTCTAAATGCATCAAAAACTATTTTTGAAACTAATGAATTTTTTATCTATTCATATTATTTTATATACGTATTTAGAACAGCATACAGCTTTATTATTTCACTATTCAAGATATTGACTTTAAATAGAAGATCTTCATTATATATTTCACCTTTAACCTTTTGATATGATAGAACTTTTGGTTCTTCAATTACATGAACATTATTATCTCGTATATAAGATTCTTCAAAGTGATCCGTAACAAACAAAAATGACTATTCTCTTAACAGTTCAGAAGAATGATTACATTTTGTTCTCTTCTGAGAAATAATTTCTCAGAATTTGAAGTTATCGATCAGTTCATATTTGCTAATAATGGTTTTAGAAGTCATTGAAAAATATATTTAAAATAAAAATAAAAAAACTAATATTTTTTTTCAAAAATAAGAATATTTTAGGGTTTTTACATAAGAAGAAATGTTTTTTGACAATTTTTAGACGAAACTTCATATTATTGAGACAAAAAAACATATTTAATCATTTCAAATTTCAACTTTTGAAAAGAAATTTTATTTAAGTGATTTTATTCTAATTTTAATTAAATGATTTTAAGAATATAAAATGTTATAATAATAAGTTTAAAAGATTAAAAAATGAGTGTATGTTTTCATAAACCGATTTTCAATATTTTATAAAATTCAGTGATACAATTATATAGACTATGTTTTAATAATTTAATTCAAAGAGGAGGAAAGGATTTAAAAATCCTATTATAAAATATCTTTCTCCTCTTATGTAAAATAATTAATGCAATAAAACACACATATGAGAACAATAATGAAAAATCTTCATGTGTTATTTGTTCTATTTCCAAGGATTTTTTGATAAATAAATACTTAAAAGTTGATCACTACTTTTTTAGGTTAGAAATTTCTATATGTAAGAACCTAGTTTTTTATTCAGTTGTGTATCCTTTAAATTTTTGTCTAATTATATTTTAAAGACCTAATTCATATTCCTAATAAGTTAGTGGAGGTCATAGTGGTGTTTGGGACTTGTTTAGAGTCCAAAACCCAACTTTTTGGAGTAAAGTGGCATGTCTCATGGTTAGTTTAAACTATACGAGGATGGATAGTAGACAGGAATAGGGTGCACGGTTTACCCTGACCATGTAAGATGAGCCACCAGGACATGTGGAATGTTGCAAACAAATTGCAGGTCCATTTTGCATGTTTGGAGCATGGTTTCCCTAACCACGTTGCCTAACCGTGTGGGTACCCCATACCTACAGCTACTCATGTTGGTTTAGTGCATGGTTAGGTTAATAATTGATTCAAACTTTGTGAAGGTTTAATTTGGTAAGATTTACTATTTTACAATTAAATTAGATTTTAAGTTGAACTTCTCTATTCTTTTTGTTTTCCAATAGATAGTAGTGGGTTTTTCTCCTATTTTGAGCCTTAAACTTATTTATCCTAGGAAATTAGATCTATAAATCATATAGAGTCCGATTCATCCACTGTTTGTCTCCTTAGATCTGTACTAGTGCATTATTTATTTATTTTTAATCTTATATTGTTCTTCTTTCTATCTATGATGCTATTTAGATACAGGCTCATGTGCCCAAAATTTCGGAAAATGATCTGTTATTCAGATCTACTTCAATACTTTCCAAATTAGGGGATGATACTAGGTGAGGAGATTCATGCGAGCCTAAGGTAGGTGGTCTATAACTCTTTTCTCAATTTCTGTCATTTTAGAAATTTTCGTGTCGACGCCCCCATTTCATCGGCCATAATTTGTTAAATTTATATGTCTTTCTTATAGTTGTTAGGACCATATTCAATGAACCTTTCTATATATGTGAATCAATGTTGGTGGTTGCATCCACATTTTAAACCACCCTATGTTGGGTGATTTCACATAGATTGGTTTTTGGTGTTTTGACATCGTAGAGCCACTACTTCAGTCCCTTTGAGCTTTACCACTCTAATGGTAAGCCTCATTATATTAAATTCCTATTGAATTGTGAAATGGATAGTACCATGTTGAACTACACTTGACCTACCTAAGGTAAGTTTTTATAATTTGTTAATAAATTATGTAATATAATTGGCAAGTATGTTATATATAGATGAATGGGCCTTCTTAAATGAAATTAAGGTTTTTTTCATGTTGTAGAACCCCTTTACACATATGATGGAAGGTAGTAGATGAACCTAATGAATTAACTATGAATCTTATAAATGGATTAAAAGTTTTCATGTCTTGAAACTCTTTGTCACTTGTATGATAGGAATGGAATAAACATATAACATTTAAAATGTAATAACTGTTATATGGTCTAATTGATTAAATGAATTAAAATGTAAGGTTCTTGATTGTATGTACAGTCCTTGAAATATTTATTGGGATCCTCATACTCGAGTAGCTTCTTGAATTCCCAATGGAATGACTTGAGCACTCATGGACACCATCTGTATTCATGGATGTTGGTTTCCTTGGTTGAGACCCACCTTGGAACCCGATCCATGTCTATTAATGGATGCCCAGTATGACACTGTATGATCCCTTATTTTATATTACAAGATGTCTTTGATACACTCCTTTTATCAAACAAGGTTTCTTCAAACACGTGGTTCCTTGGTTATAACCTTGTTCCTAGCCATAGCTTATCCCATAATACCTTGGACGTATTCCTTAGATTCACTTAGATCATATTATTGTGGAATTACATGGATGGTAATCCTTATATTACACTCTTAACCTTAACCAGACTATAATTACTATTGAGTTAGAATCCCTTTAGGTGTAGTTTTCCTTATTTCTTACCTTGGAACCCCTTTTATATTACAATAATCATGTTTCCTTGTTACACCTATGAATCATCACTATTATTACTATCACGAGGTGCTGTCAGTGATGGTTATGCCTCATGTGACCTATTTACATAAACTAGAAGAATTAATTAATGGATTTTTTCCATGTTTATACACCAATAGAGGGATAAAGTAGGTACTTGGGTATTTTCATTACTGTACTACTTTACTTTTATATATTCAGGCTTGCACAATGTTTCAGTTTATACTATACAGAAAGGATGTCATAGACACCATTAGTGGTGGATTGCTGAGATTAATTTCACACCTTATCTAGGAATCTCTAGTACCTGGGTAGACTATATGGATTCAGGTGTTGTAAAAGGGAAGTGGGTAGCTTCAGACACTTTATTTCTTGTTGATTTAGGATGGAGTTGGTAGTGGATTACCGAGTTGGAGCTCAGGATGCTTGCAATAGTTTTTATTCATTTTTTGTAACTTTTGTATAGCATGCATGTATACTTGATGTATATTTGTAGTCTAGTTTTCTATATACATGACATATCATCATCAGTTTTTGTATATTTATATGAGGTAAATAAGTTGTTTTAGTTATTTCTATACTTGTCTCTTTCTGATGCCATCTAATTACTTATCTTGCTTCCATTACTTATAACCTATTGTCTATTACTGATATGCTAAACTAAACTGGTAATGAGGTCATAGTCTCCCCAAAGACACACCCAAGGCCCTCATTTCTAGTTGGAAACCACTGTTATTCGGGGAGATACGGTTGGGCACCTGGAATTCACATGTCATGCATATTTCTATACCATATATATGCATTTCACTCTTTTCATTGCTTGATATGCATGTAATTATTGAGTGAGTATTTCCTTGTTTATATGCTTGTGGTGATTTGATTATATGATGGATTGATTTCTTGTTTCAACTCATGAGGTTTTATGGTCCCTCATGGGTTGGGATGAGTAATTTATTGAATCAATTCTTAAATTGTAAATTCAAATGGGTGTAAATCTTAGTGATAAGAAGTATGGTTCATGATTCACTGGGATATACATCTCATTTTTAATGAACTATGATACATGGAAATAAGTAAATTCAAAATGAAGAGTGAAAAATTAGTTCTAAAATGAAATGGTTGTGCATCTAGAGCCCATATTTTCATATTTATGAAAGTTAAAGGAGTGAACCTAATAATTAAATATAAAATGAATGAAATGGTTACTATTAAATGATGAGATAACGAATAGTTTACCCTTCATCTATTGGAAACTATGTAACTCTTATTTGATCACTTACCTATACTTGGCCTTCTAAAAAGGTATTTAGGAAAGTATGTTAGGTGTATCAAGCCTTTCCTTACTTACATCTTCCTTTATTATTGCTATTATTATGCTTCTAATCTTGATTTGAGACATGTTATTAATGTTTTTATACCAACCCCACAATGATGTCCTATTTTTGTGTGTCAGGAGGGTGGTGATGACCATTTTCTTAATGTGGTGGTCTTAGAGCTTTCAATCTTAGCTCGAGGATATCCACTTGAGAAACCACCTACGGTACCTAATCTATGTACTGAGGCCCAAGTTTTTGAAAGTTTCTTACGTCTCATGCAGCCCATGCATGTTTCTCTACATCTCGCACCTATGATGGATGATCTAACTCGTGATTATGATTTTTATCATCCTTCTACTTTCTTGGGGGATGGCGGTACGCAGGCAGTTGATTCATGTCTAGAGTCCACCTTGTCTATCTTTGGGCATCTAGAGATGCCTCCAAAGTGGAGGGTCAATCTTGTTGCATCCATGTTGCATGATTTAGTCAAACCTTTGTGGGGTGTAATTACCCAAGATTTTCTACATTAGGAAATGGTATGGGATTACTTCTAGACTGCCTTCTATGATCAATTCTTTCCTCAGATGTTGAGATCTTACAGAGACATAGAGTTCATGCATCTCAAGTAGGGTTCCATGTTAGTTATGTAATATTTAGTGCACTTCACTGAGTTACATCACTTCACATCGCTTCTAGTTTGTGATGATATTTCTTGAGCTAGACGTTTCAAGGATGGGATTAAATATGTCATCTGCAATCAAGTGAATGTGTTCCACCTTCCTACCTTTTCTAAAATAGTCAATCATGATCTTATCACTGAATGAAACATGAGGTTATGTGGAAATAACGACCATATAAAATCAGTGTTGCGGTAGGCCAATAGTTCTTCCAATAGTAGGAAACATTCATTTGAGGTTTCTCATTAGGGAAGTGGCATCTAGAGTACCCATGTAGGTAACTCAATGGTGTGTCACCGGTGTGTATAGAAGGGGCATTTGAATCCTTAGTGTGATAGAGACCCACTGGAGTTCTGATCTTACAGTTGTATGGGGTATCTCTATAGATTTTATCGGACCATTCCATCAACTTCTAGTGAAATATGTTCTACACCAACTCCACCATTAGGAGTGGGATCTTATACGCAGTGTTAGGCATGGAGTTGGAGTAGCACTGATAGGACTGACCAAGGAGGTGGTCTATGCTATAGTAGCAACACACCTGATCACCAGCAGTGCCAGCAGATCAGTTTTGATTGTGTTAGACCAGCTGCTGTATAGGGTCATGGGTCAGTTTAATTTCATGAATTATAGCTAATACCTAAGGATCAGGTTGCAAGACCTTCTACAGTGTGAGGTACTATTCTAGTAGCCTCCATTATAATATCTTATTTTTTTATACATCTTCCTCACACACATTCATCTCATTCAACTGTGGAAAGTCTTGGACTATAAATATAGTATTATTCTGGTGTAATGACACCTGATACACCACTGGTAGTGTAAAGACCCAGAAATTTAAAAGAAAATTTTTTTTTTATTTTTTTTGGAATTTTACAAGAATGCAGTTTCTGACGGCACCTGATTCCGGGGCCCGGTGTGCCCAGAATCAATTTCTGAAGTTTGGCTCGGGTACGTTCAGTAAACGAACAAGCGGGTTTTTCTATCTTTTGAACTGGTGCTCGGAATTGCAATCTGAGGGCACCGATGAACTCGCAACACCGGTATCTGCTTAAAGAGACTTTTTCCGCAGTTGCGTTTAATCGAGAGCGGAAGTTAGTTTTTGGGTTTTCTTTAAAAAAAGAGTAATAATAAAATAACGTGTCATGCACTTTATTTTATTTCATCCGCCATTGGGAGTGTGGTGGTTGAAACCTCCTCATGGAGGTTGGAGGTGGGGCCACCACACCTTAACCTCCCTTGAGAGGTTATGGTGGTGGGGCCCACCCGAACTAAACCTCCCGTGGGTGGTTTATTATGGAAGGGACCACATGGGGCTTAACCCCCCCTATTAATGGGAGGAGAGGAAACCTCTCAACTCTTCCTCATTAATGAGGGAGAGCCTCTTAATTCCTCAACACCCCATTAAATGGGGAGAAAATCCTTGGCACCCTCCCCTCTTAAGTGGTGCCAAAGGACCTCATAAATTGCGTCAAAGAAATTTAATTCACCCGACCCCTTTTTTTAAAAAAAAATTTATGTAACCACAATGGTTACATACCTCTCCCCCTCTCCTATATATAGGGATCTTGGGAGAGGGTTTGGGGACGGCTTCACCAAGCGACGGAGCGCTGGTAAAATACCGTGACGCCCAACACTTGGGAAGAAGCTTATCTTCGCGAACGAAGAACGCTCCACCGACGAAGAACTCCGATCCTCTTCAACTTCTTCCCCAGACACCTACCGACATGGAATGTCTTCCACCAACCAACGCAACTCGGTTTGGAAGAGCTTGGTGGACGCAAAGAACGATGAACCTCTCCGTCTTCTTTCCGCAACTTTGTCATCGATCGAAGAACTTCGATTCCGAGGTAGGGATTTAAGTTGGGAATATTTCTTTTTTTTCCTTAATGTTTCTTTCTAAATGAAGAACGTGGATCTACTCCTTATTAAGTTGATCCGCGTAGGTATTCAATTGCGGGTTGGAAGTTTACCTTTGTTTATGGAAAGAACGTAGGGGTTTTATTTATTTAATTGTTCATGAATACCAACTTGATGATGATCGTGGATTAAAACCATTTGTTATCGAATAACGCGAGGGGGTCGGACTGCACAAACACGGCCGACCCTCCTCCTTATTTTTGTGTTGGTTTCTTGTGGTTGGTACGAGAAAGCGTGGTGTCGTCGCACCACACGGTTTCATGCGGAAGATATGTGCGGCGCCGTCGCGCCATGCCATGAAAAAGAAGAACAAGCACGCGATGCCGTCATGCCGCGTTGAAGAAACCCGAAGCAATTCGCGGACAGAGTCGGGCCACAACGAAGGGGCGCGGTGCCAGCACGCCGCGCCGGAGAACTGCGAAGACGGCGCGTTTCATTTTGACCTGCGGATTGACGGGTGACGACGAAGTAGGCCGTTTTGGAGTTTGACTTCCTTTGCAGTGAAGGTGGGGTCCCGGGGGGACCATAGGCGAAGATGGCCGGAGAAACGGACCACCAGAGCGCGTCCGGTGATCCGCGGAAGGCGACGGTGGCGCACCACGCCGGAGCGGCAGCGCCGGCGACCGGCGGCGCGCCGCCGGAGGGTTGGCGGCCGGCAGATCCGCCGCCGGCGTCAATTAGCGGTGGGCAGGGGACACCCCGCTCCGCGATTTGGCTTGGCCACGCTGGTTGAGCCGCGGCCGGCCGGTTGGGCCGGACCGAGCCGGATTGAGCCGGACCGAGCCGGGCCGGGCCGGGTCGCCCCGGGCCCAGACCCCCCATTTTCGGACCACTTTTGGTCAAATGCCCGTAACTTGAGCTACGGGCCTACAAATGACTCGCTATCAGCGAAAACGCAATCCTTGGATCGAGACGGTCGTTTTGGTATATCGCACTCAAGGTTTTGGATTACTTTGGGTTCATCCGGGTTGGTTCGGATACGAAACCAACTGGGCCCTCGGAGCGGAAATGCTTATATATTGAGCTTCGGACGTCCGATTGACATGCTGTCGACTTTGATGGATTCCTATAAGTGAGACGGATCTTTTGGATTACTTCACCCATGTTTTGGATGCAGTTGAGATACGGCCGGGTTGGTTCACACATGAAACCAACCGGGCCCCTAGGACGAAAAGGCTAGTAACTCACAGACCAGGCGTCCGAATGACGCGCCGTCTGTTGCGTTGAGACCCCTATGACGAGGCGGTACTTTGAGATACTTCTTCGTGGGACATAGAGATACTTGGAGTATCCGCCAGTAGCTCGTGGAGCGGACCCTCCCAGAGACGAGCGAACGGAGTACAGAGACTATGTAGCTGGCCTAGACCTGACGACTGCTTGACCGATCGACTCGGTGTGTAATGGATAGCCCAGTGGGGAGCGCTTGGTTGTAGTAGAAGACCCACGACAGAGGTGCGCTTGGTTGTAGCGGTACAGGGGAGCGCTTGGTTGTAGCGGCAGACCCACGACAGAGGTGCGCTTGGTTGTAGCGGCCCAGGGGAGCGCTTGGTTGTAGCGGCAGACCCACGACAGAGGTGCGCTTGGTTGTAGTGGAACAGGGGAGCACTTGGTTGTAGCGGCAGACCCACGACAGATGTGCTCTTGGTTGTAGCGGCACATTGGTGTGCTTGGGTGTTGCGACACATGGGAGCGCTTGGTTGTAGCGGCAGACCCATGGTGGGAAGCGCTTGGTTGTAGCAGCAGGGCCACAATACTTGACAGGAGGAGTACCTCAGCAGTCTTAGGTTAGTGATCAGTACCTCGGAGACGTGACAGGACCACTGTACACTCCATAGACGGAGCTCTTCAACAGTTACTGTTTCGATAATGAAATCCTGGTCTGAGCTGAGACTGTTGACCTTTGTGTTTACCTCATGATTGAGATGGGTCACTTGATAACTTAGGTATATGTATGGGCATATACCTGGTTAGTGGTTATCCGTTGATTTCATGATCCTTGTGTTTCCTCATGTTTGAGATGGGTTACTTGATAACTTAGGCATATGTATGGGCATATACCTAAGTAGAGGTTATCTGTTGAGATCTTCTTTGTGGTTATCCTTGTTGGTTTAGTGAGACCATGAGGGTGTCGGGGTCCCTACTGAGTATCGTTATACTCACCCCTGCACGGGATATGCCCGCACCTCATTGTGTTGGTTGCAGACGACAGGCAGTGCTGACGGAGGCCGAGTGTTCGAGGACTGGACGGTACCCAGAGGTGGACTACACGACGAGTCAGTACCCGGAGGTGGACTACACGACGAGTCAGTACCCGTAGGTGGACTAAACGACGAGACGACACACGGAGGAGGTTGACGGATGAGAGCGTGGAGGAGGCTATCTGTACCTACCCTTCAGGTTGGATCCGTGGTGGACGACCAGGAGTTGCGCCATCTATACCTACCATTCAGGTAGGATCCGAGGAGGACGACCCAGGAGCCGCTTCCGTCCTTCCAGTTGTTATCTTTTCTATTGTACTTGTTCAGTTGTAGTTGTACTTTCTTTTGAGTTTGTATTCCGGCCCATTTACTTTTCAGCACTTCTCTTGTACTTAGTGTTTACTTTTTCCGCTTTCTTACTCTGTGGTTCTTGTTTTCTTTTATAAAGGCAATGCCTTCCCAGTTATCGGGATTTACGCCTTTGGTGCTAGTCGCCAGCCCCTGGCCTATGGAAGGCGGTCTTGGGGTATTGACGGCATGGGCCCCAAGGATGGGTCGTGACAAATTGGTATCAGAGGAGTCGGTTCTACCGTAGAACTTATAACTCTGATATTTTCTTCCTGTGAAGCAATAGTGTTAAGAGTACCGAGTGTGGTTTTCAGTTCAGGGAGTCCAGTGTTGGTGTGGGCAGCCGACGTATCCATACACGAGGACCCTGACAACTGATTTCTGACTTTGTGCACGAAAACACTGATTGCATGTGTGTTTCCAGATGTTTTTAAATGTCAGCTCAAACCAGGTCAGCTCACCAGGTATAAGCGTTTGACCGTGTCACGATGTTTCTTTTAGGATTCCTTTTCACGGACGACCAGCTAGAGCCCGGAGGGATGTGCGTGCTGATAGCCTGTCGAGCGACGAGGCTTCGGTACAGGGCCCTCTTGTAGTTGAGGCACCAGCGGAGGCACCAGCGGTACTACCATACGTTGGGCCACTGATGCCACCAGCCCCAGTAGTAGGTGATGCACGCTACTTGAGTGCGTTGCACGAGTTCCAGCGCCAGAATCCACCCAGGTTCCGGGGAGAGACGGACCCGCAGGCGGCTGAGGATTGGCTGGAGGATATGGTGAGAGTCTTCAGGCTAGTGGGGACACCGACAGACTTCATGGTGATCTTTACTACCAGCCTCCTTCAGGCAGCAGCAGGTAGGTGGTGGAGCCACTTGTTCCAGTTTTGCGACGGGATGACCTTCGCATGGGAAGACTTTGAGACCTTCTTCAGGGTGGAGTTTGTTCCAGTAGCTCTACACCCCGATCGTGTACAGAAGCTTCTGCCTTTGCCTCAGGGTTTTTGATCAGTAGTCGAGTCATCTGTGGGTAGTAGACAGATGATGCAGAGGTCCAGGAGGACCAGACCAGCAGTTGGATGATCTCGGGTTTTAGGACCAGTGGTGCGGGGAACCTGGGGTGGAAACAGAGATAAGCGTGCCAGAATCAGGTTGTGTTACTCATGCGGCGGAAAGGGTCATCTGGCACGTGACTGTCAGAATCCTCGTACAGTTGATCTACATGCTTTGGAGGAGCCACCGAGACAGAAGCATTGGCTGGTGCTTGAGCAACAGCCGAGCAGTGGACAAGGCATTAGAGCTCTGAGAGTAGGTGGATAGGAGAGGAACTAGTGGATACGTCCTTTGTACTTATAGTTCCATGTTTCTTTTGTATTCATGTCTTTGTACTATGAGATGCAATAATAAAAAGACACTTATCTTGTGATGTTTTCTTTCCTATCCTTTTTGTTTGGTTGATACTGAGTGGTCCTGGTTAAGACTGTTGACTTGACCCTCACATTCGAGATTTCTACTGGAGGAGACCCAGTGACCTCACACTGATGCCGACAGTGTGACTCGACCCTTGGAGGAGAGAGTGACAGTTGGATCTCTTGGTAGTTATGTCGAGGCCTTACGACGTCATCCATGGCATGAATGCATCATTAATGTTGGGATTGACTGTATTAGGCAACGAATGTGGTTCATCCAGGGGATGAGACCAGATTTCTCTTATTGGAAAAGAAGAAATCATGGCAGCTCTTGTGAGACTAAAGAAGGTCCAGGTCATTCAAGAGCGGATGAAGACTGCACAGTGCAGTAAGAAACAAGAAAATGGTGCCAGTCTTAGAGACTCGGGCGTGTTAAATGTTTCAAGAAGTGGAAGCTTTAAGTATAGATGATTTTGTGAAGTAGCAGACGTGGAGGCAGAGCTAGGAGATCAGTATGAGGTGGTGTACATCTTAACATGCTACAACCACCCGCCTTAGTTATCCCCGCCAGGCTCAGGGAGCTGGAGGGTGGTGGAAGAGTGCGGCTGCTTGCGGTCAAGGAGTGTGACCCAATGGCTCTAGAAATGATTCAAGGGACAGTCTGTGTCCACTACTAGCTGCTGTAGTAATGGACGTTGATATGAATCATTCCTTGCATTCACAAATCTTGTTCCAGACCTCGAGTTTCCAGTAAGTTGTGGACTTGACCTACACGTCTGGAGATACCCTGGGAGGAGACTCAATGATCACACTTACGCCGACGGTGTGGTCAGACCCTCGAGGCGAGAGTTTCGGTTGGAATCTCTTAGTGGTAGCGTCGAGGCCTTACGACGTTAGTTTAAGTATGGAATGGGCAATAACTGTTCATACTCAAATTGACGGTTTTAGGAAAACGTCGGGATGGGTTTTCCTTGGTCATCGAAAATGAAACCCCAGGCAGCACGGGATAAACTCTTTCACAGGAGGGTGCGACCGATCACTCTTGAGTCAGTCAACCATACCCTCGTGGCAGCATTCTTTTGAGTTTCAGTTCTAACAGAAAATGGAGACCTCTGGAGTTTGAGGATGACGATCACGTACTTATACGGGTCTCACCTCGACGAGGTTTACGGAGATGTGGCCACGGCGGAAAGTTATCTCCAAGGTCCAATGGACATTTCTAGGTCCTCAGCTGGGTAGGCGGGGTGGTTTACCGCTTGAACCATCCACCTCAGTTGCACCAGGTGCACGACGACTTCCACGTATCTCAACTGAAGAGATACGTGCTCGACCCTTCGCATATCATCGACCATAAGGAGCTGGACGATAGCGATGAGGTGTTTTTCACGGAGGTTCCAGTGGGGATCAATGATCGAAAGGATCAGATCCTATGAGGATGATCGATTCCTCGGGTGTTTTTTTTCTATGGCAGTACAGAAACCTCCGGGTGAGCACATGGGAGCGGAAGGCTCAGATGCGTGTTCTGTACCGCTTTTGTGACCCTAGTTTGTGTTGAAGCTTTATGGGGACGTAAATCCCTGAGGTGGGAGTAATGTAAAGACCCAGAAATTTCAAGGAAATTTTTTTTTAATTTTCTTTGGAATTTTACAAGAACGCAGTTTCTGACGGCGCCTGATTCTGAGGCCCGGTGTGCCCGGAATCAATTTCCGAAGTTTGGCTCGGGTATGTTCAGTAAACGAACGAGCGGGTTTTTCTATCTTTTTAACCAGTGCTAGGAATTGAAATCTGAGGGCACCGATGAACTCACAACTCCGGTATTTGCTTAAAGAGACTTTTTCCGCAGTTGCTTTTAATCGAGAGCGGAAGTTAGTTTTTGGGTTTTCTTTAAAAAAGAGTAATAATAAAATAACGTTTCATGCACTTTATTTTATTTCATCCGCCATTGGGAGTGTGGTGGTTGAAACCTCCTCATGGAGGTTGGATGTGGGGCCACCACACCTTAACCACCCTTGAGAGGTTATGGTGGTGGGGCCCACCCAAACTAAACCTCTTGTGGGTGGTTTATTATGGTAGGGACCACACGGGGCTTAACCACCCTATTAATGGGAGGAGAGGAAACCTCTCAACTCTCCCTCATTAATGAGGGAGAGCCTCTTAATTCCTCAACTCCCCATTAAATGGGGAGAAACTCCTTGGCACCCTCCCCTCTTAAGTGGTGCCAATGGACCTCATAAATTGCGTCAAAGCAATTTAATTCACACGACCCCTTTTTTTAAAAAAAAAGTTATGTAACCACAATGGTTACATACCTCTCCCCCTCTCCTATATATAGGTATCTTGGGAGAGGTTTTGGGCACGGCTTCACCAAGCGACGGAGCGCTGGAAAAATACTACGACGCCCAACACTTGGGAAGAAGCTTATCTTCGCGAACGAAGAATGCTCCACCGACAAAGAATGCTGATCCTCTTCGACTTCTTCCCCGGACACCTACCGAGGTGGAATGTCTTCCACCAACCAACGCAACTCGGTTTGGAAGAGCTTGGTGGACGCAAAGAACAATGAACCTCTTCATCTTCTTTCCGCAAATTTGTCATCGATCGACGAACTTCGTTTCCAAGGTAGGTATTTAAGTTGGGAATATTTCTTTTTTTTCTTAATGTTTCTTTCTAAACGAAGAACGCAGATCTACTCCTTATTAATTTGATCCGCGTAGATATTTAATTGCGGGTTGGAAGTTTACCTTTGTTTATGGAAAGAACGTAGGGGTTTTATTTATTTAATTGTTCGTGAATACCAACTTGATGATGATCGTAGATTAAAACCATTTGTTATCGAATAACGCGAGGGGGTCGGACCGCACAAACACGGCCGACCCTCCTCCTTATTTTCGTGTTGGTTTCTTATGGTTGGTACGAGAAAGCATGGTGTCGTCGCACCACGCGGTTTCATGCGAAAGATATGTGCGGCATCGTCGCGCCGCGCCGTGAAAAGAAGAACAAGCACGCGACGCCGTCGCGCCACATTGAAGAAACCCGAAGACATCTGCGGACGAAGTCGGGCCACGACGAAGGGGCGCGGTGCCAGCACGCCACGCCGGAGAACCTCGAAGATGGCGTGTTTCGTTTTGACGTGCGGATTCACAGGTGACGACGAAGTAGGCCATTTTGGCGTTTGACTTCCTTCACAATGATGGTGGGGTCCCGTGGGGACCATAGCCGAAGATGGCGGGAGGAACGGACCACCGGAGCGCATCCGGTGGTCCGCGAAAGGCGGCGGCGGCACGCCACCGGAGGGTTGGCGGTCGGCGGATCCGCCGCCGGCGTCAATTAGCGGCGGGCGGTGGACACCCCGCTCTGCGATTCGGCTCGGCCACGCTGGCAGAGCCGCGGCCGGCCGGTCGGGCCGGACCGACCTAGACCGAGCCGGACCGATCCGGGTCGGGCCGGGCCCGGCCCGGCCAGGTCGGACCCGAGTCGGGTTGACCCGGTTCGGCCAACCCAGGGGGGGGTCGGGCCGGGTCGCCCCGGGCCCA
Source organism: Viscum album (assembly GCA_963277665.1). NCBI lineage: Eukaryota > Viridiplantae > Streptophyta > Magnoliopsida > Santalales > Viscaceae > Viscum > Viscum album. The sequence goes on from OY728145.1 coordinate 921,127,822, forward strand.
GACCCCCTATTTTCGGACCACTTTCGGTCAAATTCCCGTAACTTGAGCTACGGGCCTCCAAAAGACTCTCCGTCAGCGGCAACGTGATCCTTGGATTGAGACGGTCGTTTTGGTATATCGCACTCAAGGTTTCGGATTACTTTGTGTTTGGTCGGGTTGGTTCGGATACGAAACCAACCGGGCCCTCGGAGCGGAAATGCTTATATCTTGAGATCCGGATGTCCGATTGACGTGCCGTCGACTTTTATGGATTCCTCTAAGTGAGACAGAACTTTTGGCTTACTTCGCCCAAGTATTGGATGCAGTTGAGATATAGCCAGTTTGGTTCGCACACGAAACCAACCGGGCCCCTGGGACGAAAAGGCTAGTAACTCACAGACCGGGCATCTGAATGACGCGCCGTCTGTTGCGTTGAGACCCCTATGACGAGGCGGTCCTTTGAGATACTTCTTCGTGGGACTTAGAGATACTTGGAGTATCAACCAGTAGCTCGTGGAGCGGACCATCCCAGAGACGAGTGTACGGAGTACGGAGACCGTGTAGCTGGCCGAGACCTGACGAATGCTTGACTGATCGACTCGGTGTGTTACGGATAGCCAAGTGGGGAGTGCTTGGTTGTAGCAGCAGACCCACGATAGAGGTGCGCTTGGTTTTAGCGGCACAGGGGAGTGCTTGGTTATAGCGGCAGACCCACGACAGAGGTGCGCTTGGTTGTAGCGGCACAGGGGAGCGTTTGGTTGTAGCGGCAGACCCACGAAAGAGGTGCGCTTGGTTGTAGCGGCACAGGGGAGCGCTTGGTTGTAGTGGCAGACCCACAACAGAGGTGCGCTTGGTTGTAGTGGCACATGGGTGTGCTTGGGTGTAGCGGCACATGGGAGTGCTTGGTTGTAGCGGCAGACCCATGGTGGGAAGCGCTTGGTTGTAGCGGCAGGCCCACAGTACTCGACAGGAGGAGTACCTCAGCAGTCTTAGGTTAGTGAGAAGTACCTCAGAGTCGTGACAGGACCACTGTACACTCCAGAGACGGATCTCTTCAGTAGTTACAGTTTCGATAATGAAATCTTGGTTTGAGCTGAGACTTTTGACCTTTGTGTTTACCTCATGATTGAGATGGGTCACTTGATAACTTAGGTATATGTATGGGCATATACCTGGGTAGTGGTTATCCGTTGATTTCATGATCCTTATGTTTCCTCATGTTTGAGATGGGTTACTTGATAACTTATGCATATGTATGGGCATATACCTAACTAGAGGTTATCTGTTGAGATATTCTTTGTGGTTATCCTTGTTGGTTTAGTGAGACCTTGAGAGTCTCGGGGTCCCTACTGAGTATCGTTATACTCACCCCTGCACGGGCTATGCCCGCACCTCGTTGTGTTGGTTGCAGACGACAGGCAGTGCTGACGGAGGCCGTGTGTTCGAGGACTGGACGGTACCCGGAGGTGGACTACACGACGAGTCAGTACCCGGAGGTGGACTAACGATGAGTCAGTACTCGGAGGTGGACTACATGACGAGACGACACACGAAGGAGGTTGACGGACGAGAGCGTGGAGGAGGCTATCTGTACCTACCCTTTAGGTAGGATCCGTGGTGGACGACTAGGAGCTGCGCCATCTGTAACTACCCTTCAGGTAGGATCCGAGGAGGACGACCCAGGAGCCGCTTTCATCCTTCCAGCTGTTATCTTTTCTGTTGTACTTGTTCAGTTGTAGTTGTACTTTCTTTTGGGTTTGTATTCTGGCCCATTTACTTTTCAGCACTTCTCTTGTACTTAGTGTTTACTTTTTTCCGCTTGCTTACTCTGTTGTGCTTGTTTTCTTTTATAAAGGCAATGCCTTCCCAGTTATCGGGATTTATGTCTTTGGTGCTAGTCACCAGCCCCTGGCCTATGGAAGGCGGGCTTGGGGTAGTCACAGCATGGGCCCCGAGGACGGGTTGTGACAGGTATTATGGTTATAGGACGTATGCCTATATAGGTATTTTCCCCTTAAGGTAGGAAGTTATCATTTTCTATTGTACATCTTTTTTTAGATGAATGGCTTTGAAGTCATTGTTGGGATGGATTTGTTTATTTTGTATCATGCCTTTGTAGACTACTATCTCTACAGGGTATATTTTATATCACCAAGGGAAATAGTTATCTACATAAGGGTGATTGGGATGTCTAGTCTAGTAGAGCTGGACTAGAGCTTCATGGTCTAGGTGAAGTGACCTCCCAGATTTCCAATCTCTTCATTGATAATTGAGGTTTAAATCAAGATAAGTTCCCTCCATTAGTAGATCATTTCAGGGACATCTTTCCCAATGATTTTTTAGGATTACCTATTGAGAGAGAGAGAGAGGTGGATTTTTTGATTGATCTCATTCTAGGATAAGATCTAGTGTCCATTCCCCCATACAATATGGCACCTACTGATCTCTAGGAGATCAACTGGTAGATAGAGGACTTGGAGACCAAAGGTTTCATATGAACCCATACTTCCTATTAGGTTTCTCCCGTGATTTTCTCCAATAAGGTAGATGGTACCCTTAATCTATACATGGATAACATATGGTTGAACCAGATTATGGTCAATAAATGGTCTCCACTACCTCGAATAGATGATATCATTGACCAGCTCCAAGGATTTAGGGTCTTATCTAAAATCAACATGAGATTAGGATATTATCATGTGTGAGTTAGGATATTGGACATACCTCACATAGCTTCTAATAGAAGTTATGGTATGTATGAGTACCTTGTTATATCATTCAGTCATACAAATACTCCTTTAATTTTCATGGCTCTAATGAATAGGGTGTTCCACCCCTATCCAGATTCCTTTCTCATGGTATTTGTGGACTAAATATTAGTATACTATCACACTCATAACATCATTCTAAGCACCTTGATATCATTTTGAGTAAACTAAGAGAGCATCATCTTTATGCCAAGATTTCTAAGTGTAGCTTCTAGATTTATAAATTTACTCCTTGTGTCATATTATTTCAGAATTAGGAGTCTTTGTTGGCCCATAGAAGTTTAGTGTTGTAGTTTCCTAGGACTTTCCAATGAACGTGTTAGATATAAAGAGTTTCTTGCATTTTCCCCAATATTACAGGCATTTCATAAAGTAATTATCATGCCTTTCTACACCTCTTATTGGTCTTATAAATAAGGGTTTTAAGATCCTATGGTTAGAATCATGTGATAAATCCTTTCAGAAGCTAAGAGGGAGGCTTACATTGACACTTATTCTAACATTTCCATAACTTGGAAGAGGTTGTATGTGTTTTTTGATGCATTGGGAATCATCATGGGATCAATGATGATGTAGGATAACATAGTTGTTGTTTACAAATCTCGGCTGTTGAGGCCTCATGATATAAATTATCTGATGCATGACCTTAATATCATAGCAGCTTTTCATGCCTTATATTTTAAGAGACACTATCTGATGGGTGAGTGATTTATGGTGTATACAGACCACAAGAGACTCAATTATATCTTTACCCAACATAAATTGAATCTCAAATAGTGAATAAAGGTTGAATATCTTCAGTCCTTTGAATTTTAGCTTGCCTATACACTAGGTAAACTCAATGTTGAATCTTATGAACTGAGTTGGAAAACTCAATAACATGTCATACGGAAAGATAGTGATGAATGGAAGTTGATGTCCCTATTCTCTGAGCTACATCTAAAGTATCATGATATTCACAAGAATTCATATCTCTTATCCTTAATAGTTACCTCTTCCCTCCTTGAAAATGTGAAGATCAAGCAATTTTTAGATCCCGAGGGCTTGGAAATATGTGGAAGCATTGCAGGAGATGACCCACCTCCAGATTTTTCTGTGGACAGAGATGACATCCAACATATACATGGATGTATATAGGTTTACAAAGATATGAGAGAATATTTTATGTTAGAGTCTCAGTCTTCTTAGTGGGATGTTCGTACGAGGATCTCCAAAATTTACTGAGACATGTGATGCTAGTATTGGTGACCTAGGATAAAACAACAGATAGCAGGCTTTATCACTAGGTGTTCCACCTATCAGTAGGTGAAGGCAGAGCTCCAGAGACCTGCAGGAAAGTTATAGCTACTTCCAGTCCTGAAATAGAAGTGGGAAGATATTTCTATGGATTTCATTGTTTGATTACCTTGGTTGCTGAGAGGTAGAGATAGTGTATGGGTAGTCATTGACTGGCTGATGAAATTGGATCACTTTATTCCTATCTAGAAAAAATTCTCATTTGATGAGATGAGAAGACTGTATATCCATGTGATCATACGAATACACATGGTCCCTTGTAGTGTCGTTTCATATAGGGATTCTCGCTTCACATCATGATTCGGTTAGGGGTTGTAGAAGGCTATGGGTACATAGGTTCTTCTAAGTATAACTTTTCACCCTCAGACTGATGGACAGTCGGAACAAAAAATACAGGTTCAGTAGGACATGATCTGAGCATGCATCCTTGATTTTGGTAGTTATTGGGAGAATCATATCCCTCATGTATAGTTATCCTAAAATAATAGCATCTATGAAACAATTTATATGGATCATTTGGAGGCATTGTACAGTAGGTCATGTCGTTCACCCCTATGTTGGATAAATGCGGGTGAGGCAAACCTACTAGGCCGTTATCTCATTTAGGAGACTTTGGAGTAGGTTTAGTTGATCAATAAGTGTATGAATACTACTCAGTCTAGATAGAAATATTATGTTGATCACCATCAAAGATCTCTATAGTTTAATATAAAGGATCGTGTTTTCCTGTAAGTATCACCCAGGATGAGGAATAGATGGATAAAATGGAAAGGGAAGTTGTCATCGTGATTTTTTGGGCCGTTTGAGATATAGGAGATAGCTAGGATGGTAGCCTATCAATTTTTACTACCTCAAAGGTATCATTCCATTCATGACATCTTCCATGTTTCATGGATTTTCTGGTATCATTCCTACCTATCTCATACTTTTTATCCTGATGTATTTGAGCTAGATTTCAATTCTTATTTTGATGAGTATCATATACACATCATCGATTAGATTGTGAAGGCTCTCTAAAGTTGTTATATCCCTATAGTATGGGTTCTACAGAAGTACACCCATGTATAGGATGAGACTTGGGAGCTTGAGGATGACATATGTGCCCAGGGGCCAAATTTGTTCTCGAACTGTGTTTTGCTGCCCTTGGAAGGTGAACATGGGGAAGAGTTCCTTTAATGGGGGAAGACTATAAGAACCTAGTTTTTGAATCAGTTATGGATCCTTTGAGTTTTGGTTTAATTCTATTTTTTCGGCCTAATCCAATGCCTAATTATTTAGTGGAGGTATCAGGGGTGTTTTGGGGATTTTTTGAAGCATGAAACTCAGATTTTTGGAGGAAAGTGGCATGTCATAAAATTAGTTTAAACCATGTGAGGTTGGCTACAAAATTTGTTAAAATTGTACAAGTCTAGACAGTGGGATGGAATAGGGCGCATGGTTTTCCCTGACCGTACGATTTGGGCCACACGACTCTGTGGAATGTTGTAGAAAATTTATAGATCCATTTTTCATGGTTGGGGTATGGTTTCCCTAACTGAACGACTTAACCATGTGGGTTACCCTTACCTATAGTTTCTCATTCATGTTTGGTATAAGTGTCGTCTAACTGTGAGGCCAAACCATGTGAAGTGTTAATTTGGGAAAATTTACCATTTTTCTATTCAATGATGTTTTAAGTTTAACCCCACTCTCCTTTTTGTTTTCTAATAGAAAATAGTGGGTTTTTCTCCTATTTTGATCTTGAAACTAATCTATCCTAGGAAATCAGATATAATTTCTATCCAAAGTATGATTCTACCATCATTTCATCTCCTTGGATCTACACTGGTATGTTCTCAATTCCTTTTTAATATTATGTCATTCTTATTCCTATCTACGATGTTATTTAGATGTAGGCTCATATGCCCAAATTTCATGGCATTGCTCCATTCTTCAAATATACTTCAATCCAGGCTAAATTAGAGGCTAATAATGGATGAGGAGATTTGTATAAGCCTAAGGTAGGTGGTCTATAACTCTTCTCTCAATTTCTTTCATTTTTTAAATTTTCATTTCATCATGCCAATTTCATTGGGCATTGTTTGTTAAATATAGATGTCTTTCTTAAAGTTTTTAGGACCATATTAATGACCCTTTCCATATATGTGGATCAATTTTAGTGGTTACATCCACATTTTCAACCACCCCATGTAGGGTGATATGCCATAGTTGGGTTTTTAATGTCTTGAAACCTTGGATCCACCATTTGGGTGTCTTTGAGCTTGACCACTCTAATGGTAAGCCTCCTTATATTAAATTCCTATTGAATTGTGAAATGTATAGTACCATGTTTAACCACACTTGACCCGCCTAAGGTATGTTTTTCTAATTGATTAATAAATTTTGAAATTAAATTGGAAAGTATTTAATATACAGATGACTTCACCATTTTAAATTAAATAAATGTTGGTTTCATGTCGTAGAACCCCTTGACACATAATTTGGAAGGTAGTAGATGAACCTAATGAACTAACTATGAATCTTATGAATGAATTAAAAGGTTTCATGTCTTGAAAATCCTTTTCACTTCTATGAGAGGCATGGAATGAAGCTATCACTTGTTAATTAAAAGAACTAATATATGGACTAACTGATTAAATGAATTAAAATTTAAGGATCCTAATTATAGTTATGGACCTTGAAATATTTATAGGTATGGTCAGACTCCAGCTGCTTCTTGGATTCCTGAGGGTATGTTATGAGTACTCGTGGATTCCATTCTGATTCAAGGATGTCGGTTTCCTTGGTTGAGACCCACCTTGGAACTTGATCCTCATCTATTAGTGGATGCTTGATATGAGACTATAGGATTCCTTATTTGATATTATAGGATTCCATGGATACACTCCTTTGATCCAATATGGTTTCTCCAAACACGAGTTTCCTCGGTTATAACCTTGGTCCTAGCCATAAATTATCATATTTTACCTTGGATATATTCTTTAGACTCTGTTAGATCATACTATTGTGGAATGCCTTGGATGATTCTACTTGGATTACACTCTTACCACTAGTTAGGCTATAGTTACTACTGAGTTGGAATCCCTTGAACTCTATGTTTCCTTGGTGCTTACCATGGAACCCCTTTTATATTATAATCATCAGGTTGCCTTGTCACACCTTGAAACCTTCACTACTATTACTATATGAGGTGATGTTAGTGATGGATATGCCTCACATGACCTATTTATATATACTGGAAATAATTAATTAATGAACTAGTAACATTTTTAGACACTAGTAAATGGATGAAGTAGGTACTTGGGTATTTACGTTATTGTACTGTATAATTTTATATATGCATGCTTGCACACTGTTTTAGTTTATATTACCCAGAAAGGATGTTATAGACACTATTGGAAGTGGCCTACTAAAATTTATCTCACACCCTATCCAGGAGCCTCTAGTATCCTAGAAACTATATGGATGCATGTATTGGAAAAGGGAAGTGGGTATCCTTGAACACTAGATTGCTAGTTGTTTTATGATGGAGATGGTAGTAGATGACTGATCTAGATATCAGGATGCTTGGGATAGTTTTTTATTCCTTTTTGTTACTTTTTTATAGCACACTTTTCTTCTATGTGTATATTTATTTTTTATCTTACTAGATAAATGACATATCATCATAAATTTTTTTATTTTTATATTAGTTATATCAGTTATCTCAATTATTTTTTCTCATATCTCTTTCCACTACAATTTGATCACATATATTTCTTCCGCTATTTATATCCTATTGTATATTAATTATCCATTATGCTACACTCTACTTATGAGGGCCTAGTCTCCTCATAGACACACCCAAGGTCCCCACTTCTAGTCAGTATCCTCCGGCATTCGGGGAGATACGCTTGAGTCTGTGTTTCCCATAGGGCTTGGGGCACCTTCTAAGTGTCATCCAGGTCAAAACCATCACACCATATACTTATTATTTGACCACTTAATGATTTAATGATATAGTTAAGTGGTTTATTCCTACAAAACATCAAATATAAGTTCATTTTGGTACCCATATGCTTTTGGGTCTACCAGTGTTAGTAAGTAAGCTTTTAAGTAACCAAATCTATTTATTTGTGTAGATATTCTACTATTATATTTTAATAATTATTTGTAACTATAAAAATTATTAAAACAAAAAAAAATTAGGTTTTCTAAAGTAATGGTCATTTCCATAATGTCCATTTTTACCCCAATAAAAACATTAAAATAGTTTTCATTCTTTTTCAATTTAATATAACAAAAAAATAATTCCTCTAAAAAATTAGTTTTTCACTATTATGACCAATTCCATATTTTTCCTTTTTTATAATTTTCTTTACAAGAATCTCATTTAAATATTTTTAACCTTTATTTAATATACTAGAAGCACTTATGAATTATTATACTTCATATCGTAATTCATTAATTGTTGTTTTATGTAGATCATAAGAAATTTATTAAGAATTAGTTTTAAATATTTAATTTGTTTTTCTAAGTTTTCTTTATCTAATAACATAGAATCATAATATTTTTGAAGTATTCTATGATCCTTTTTTAAGGTTTCAAATTTATCTTGTAGTATGAAACAATAATTATTTAATTTATCATAAGAAAGTTTTTTAAAGTTAGAGTTTTGAGAGTGATAAGATTATACCTCATCAGTATGATCTATAAGACATACCATTGGTATTTCATGCTCAGCCTCTAAATTTGTAGAATATTCTTTATTTTAACCAGAATAATCACTTCAATTTTCCTTTATAATTTTCCTACTTTTTATTTTATAATTGTATTTCCTTTGAACTATAATTAAGTACAATTAACCTATGTATGACCTTTCTCTTTGCATTCATAGCATATATTATACTCAATCTCATTATTTATCCTATTGTTTATTTTGTCAAACTTTTTAACAAGATTTGATAAATTTCTATTTGTATCTATATGACTTGAATCAAAAGATTCATCAAAAGTAGTATTGAGATCAGCTTATTCATATTTGATATGATTTTCAGTTTTAGAAAACAACTCACCATCATACATCATCATGGTTCCAATTAATTATTTTATTGATAAATCTTTCACTAGTGAAGGTTTTTGTATAGCAGTAGATATTCCATCCCACTTAGAGGGTAAAACTTTAAGTAATTTTAATGCTTGATCTAATTCCTTAACTGGATATCTCAAAGAAGCAATATTACTGAAAATTTATATCAATATCCCATTAATTTGAGTGATATTTTCATCTCCATGCATTCTGAAAGTATAAAACTTTAACATTGTAGTATTTTACCATAATTTTATGACATTCTCTATTCCTTAATAGGAAACTGGAATAGTTTACCACTTCTCATAGTTAGTAGGAAATTGAGAAACTCGATTAGACTCATCAATCCCTAAAATATAGACAATAGCACTCATTTCTCACTAATTGAGATCATATTCTTTTTCTATATCATCATCCCATTTTTACAGGTATTCCTTAGTAATTTCATAAGGTTTGAAAACCTTTAAATAAAATATTATTCCATGATTTTTAAAATAAATAACCATATAAGCTTTCCAGCATCCATAATTATCACCATTGATATAGGGAGCACGAATCATTGATATACCTTCTCTAGAGTCAGTCATTTAAATACATATTCATCTGAATCTTTACCTCAAAATTTTTAGATCTAGTAGATAACATTGATATTACATAGTAGAATTTTTTTTTGAAACTATTATTATAATCAAAAAGAATACTCTATATATATATATATAGCACAACCTTTGATATTACTTATTGATATCAGATAGAAAAAAAAATCAAGAATTTTCAAGAAGAAAAAATACCATTAGATCCCTACCTTTGATACAACTTGTTAGGTCAGGTTGAACTAAATGGATATAAAAAGCCACAATAGGGGTCAAATTGTGATCCTTTAACATCTTTTAAAGAATCAAAGTAATTCACTTGTTATGCATCGATCCTTTCATTCTCTAATAAAGATGAGTGACCAATGAAAATAAATAGTGAAAATAACATAATAATGTATAGTGGTTCAGGGTAAAATATCCCCTAGTCCACTCCACCAATTCTCTCTCTATGATCTTGGTCATTTTCACTAGTAGGTCTTCTTATACAAAGACATCTACAACTGAGTTAAGGTAGTTTACACCATTACAATAAGTATTTTACAAAGCCTTATGGTTTTTTTATAGGAAACTATAATTCAAGCCTTAGTCTAAGAAGCTGATACTCCACCACCACCACAACTGAGTCCAAGCAGCCTAAACTCTAATAAATCAATAGATATTTATTTGATTGAGAACATATATTGGATCAAAATTTTAGAAATAACTGAAAGATGTGTTTGATATTCAAAATTATATAGCAGTAGTAAATACATCGTCAATGTTGCACTATATTTCTTTAAATAGCAGTTGACAAAACCCCAAATATATGTATAACCATGTATGTCTCCAAATTATAACTCTTAAAAATTATTTTTCAAACTTGTAGATGAATATTTAGTGATAAGGTATAGTAGTAGTGATAGTAACATTAGATACTAGATCAAAACATTTATGTCTCCAAATTATATCTCTAAAGGAAATGACACACTATTATTTACAAGCAAATAGATTTTTCGATGCAATGAATATATCTAAATTATAGTGTATTCTCCTGTCTTCAGAAGATTAATGTCTCAATATTTATACTATAGAAAAAATAGATCTTGGTTAAATGCTTCCAAAAATACTGCATAATAAAAAAAACATATTACAATTCAAAATCATTCAAGAGATTTGTAACTTTCCTTAAGAATAGTAATTATTTACTCCAATGAATATGAGCCTTTGAATTGGTCTCAAAACAAATTTAAAAGTGATATTTACTCCCATCAAGACTATTTTAGAAAACATGGGTAATATGTTTAATTCAAAACATTGTTCTTGACTAGTAAAACATGGGGTTACTCATATAATGATAAAATCCAAATATATGGCTGACAATGTAGGGTTGTTTAGAAAAGTATGTTTGATAAACCATACATTTATTCCTTTAAAAATAGGGTTTCTTCCAAATTCATGGTTATTGATCCATAATTTTCCAACAGAACTGTGTACATAATACATACGTCTTATTCTAGGTGTAGGGTTTCCAAACCATATTTAATGCTTACAAACATAGGTTATGAATAGTGTTTTCAGAATTCAAACACGTCTAGAATAATTTAAATAAAAAAATCCCATGGATAAATGACTTGAGAATTCTTCTAGAATAAATATACTAATGAATATTAGTTTGCTAAAATTAACTTAAAAATAAACATTATTAGTAACACATATGTGGTTGTTTTTGAGAATCAAAACCAAAAATAAGTTAACAAAATTTTTGAATCAACATATTCTCAACAATAATGAATCATGATTCCTTAATGAATACTAGTAGACCCATAGAGTCTTCTCTAGTCAATGAGTTATGCATTGGTGCTAAAAACACTCCAGATTTTGAGAATGATGGGTAGACTAAAAGTTCTCTACCATCTACTGCCTATAGTAGATCTAGGGACAGCTCTATTATTGAGATGAAAAAGGTTTTCCCAAATAGGAAATCATCCTTGAAGAAGGGATCATGCGGAAAGAAAAAAAGGAGATCTAACCCCAAATACAGACATAAATGAAGATCCAATTATAAAACTATCAAGGCCCAGCTAGTCCAGAAATATCCATTAATCTTTGTCTATTCATTAGAAAGCATAAACCTAACCTTTTGGGTTTGTCTAAACCCAAAAATGTTTTTTTTATAATGGGTTTCTTCTATTGAAAATGATGTATATCATTTTGTTGAAACAAGTAAATCATCCACTAATATTAAAAGGATATGGGTCATATCTCATTCATGTATAGAAGGGATATCTCTTATTAATTATTCTAAACAAATGGTCACATTTTGTTTCATATTCATGGGAGTGTATCATTATTTATCTTTAATTCATGCCTATAATGGGTATCAAGACCGACGGGATTTATGGAAGGAAATTCAATCCTTGAGTGGATTAATCAATGGATCATGGACCCTCCTGGAAGACTTCAATTCTATACTCAATCCAAATGAGAAAATTGGTATGGTTAATTCATCTATTTCAACTAGGTATTTCATGGTATGTATCTAAAATATAATTCTTTTGGAAGTGAACTTGGTGGGTTCAAAATACACCTAGTACAAAGGGAACATAAACAAAATGGTGTCCAATAAATTGGATAGGGCTTTTTTCAATGAACATGCACTTGATGTTTGGGATGATATTTCTTACACCACCCTTATTAGGGTCAATTTTGATCATAATACAATATCTTAAAATATTACTATAAGAGATATTAAAAAACATTTACCCTTTAGATTTAACAATTCCTGGGCTCTTCTCCCTGAATGTGAAAAGTTGGTCCAAGACACCTGGAACTCTATAAATTACAAGGATGATTCCTTAGCATGTGTTCTAAAGATTAAATTTCTCAACAGTAATCTAAAAGATTGTGGAAGGAATTGATTTAGTAATACTGATAGAAACATTGAGTATCTTGAATCCTCTCTCCACATGGTTCAATAAAAGAGCACTGGTAGTGAATTCTCCTCAAAAATTGAGCAGGAAAATAGAATCTCTAGTGAACATAACCACCTAATAAATACTAAAGAGGGCTTGCAGTGGGAAACATTTATAGTGAAATATATTAAGGATAGTGATAGAAACTATATTTTCTTAAAATCCCTTCAAGATTCCATTAAACTCATTATTTATCTTTCTATTATGAATGATTATGGGAAACTTTTTGAAAATATAATGGGGCTAGTTAAACACATTGTCTTATTCTATGAAAATATATTTAATAGATCCATTTCCATCCCCAATCTGTTAGAAGATGTCATTCCCAATATTTTTCAATCATGAAGATAATGTTAGGATCACTACCATTATTCTTAAATTTGGGATCAAGGATGCCACTTTTAATCTCAACATGGGAAGATCTCCTAGACTATATGGTTTCACCATCCATTTTTTTCAAAAAAAAATTGGGAGGTCATCCAACATGACGTTTATATACTTTTAAAATAATTGTTTAAAGGAGGAGATCTAACTCAAGGAATTAATTCCCAATTCCTTCCTCTCATACCAAAATAGGTAAATGAAAATGAGTTATAACTATTTATACTGGTGTCTCTTGTCAACACAATGTTCAAAATTATTGGAAAATTTATTTCCAACAGGCTTTCTAAAATTGCTAATAAGATCATCTCCCAAAATTAGTTTGGTTTTATTAAAGGAAGAACCATACAATATTTTATTAACATAACTTATGAATTCATTTACCTTATCTGTAAAACTACTTAGGGAGGTAATATTTTTCTTAAACTTGATAACAAAAAATATTTAGATTTCAAGGACTAGTGCTTCATTTGCAAGGTATTTACCAATTTTGGATTTGATAGTTTATTAATTAAATGGGTCAAGATACTCCTCAGTTTAGCACATATTTTTGTTCTTATCAATGGTACATTGTATGGTTATTTTACATGATCCAGATATTTTATACAAGTTGACTCAACTATTATCTTTTCTATTTTACAAGACTATCTAAGTAGTCTTATTCTCAGTATGGTGGATAATCACAAAATTAATCCCATTAGAGCTATCATATGCCTTTATTATCCCACTAATATATTATATATCGATTATATCATCTAATAAACTCAAAGAGAAAATAGGAATATCAAAAACATCAATAAGATTCTTCTTCATTATGAGAAAGTCTTGGTCCATGAGATCATTTGGTATAAGCCTTTCTTACACTTTGGATATATCACCCCTACTATTATAAAAATTGTTTTTATCAATGATCTTGGAATTATAGAAGGTGTTATCTCATTCATTTACCTCAGTTTACCTATGTTTTGGGTAAAACCCCATCCCTCCCATTTCACACATATCCCAACCCATGTCAGGAAGTAGCTAGATTCTTGGAAAGGCATAGATTTATTGATGGTTAGAATAATCTGTCTTATGAAATACATTATTATTTATAAATTTGTTTACTCCTTCATAGTTTGAAAATTTTTAGCTAATCTTATTAAGATTATTAATGTCTCCATGAAAAAAATTGGAGTGGAAGTATCCTCCAAAGGAATCTCATTACGATACCATGAAATAAATGTTATTATCTTATTAACTATGGAGGATAGGAAATCAAAAATCTTTTCAATTTTAATCTTGCAATGCAGGAACATTTTTTATGGAGGCTCATCCATGAGAAGTCAATGATGTTTAGATTTATGAGATCTAGATTTTTAATAATGGTTAAATCTTGAAAATTGAACTACATGGATTCCTCGGTTTGGCATACTCTTAAGGATTCTTTCTCCAACATTTTATCACACTCACATTGGTTTGCTAATATGAATTATTCTCTAAAATATTGGCTTGATAACTAGATAGGTACACCCCTTATTAATATGTTTTACTCTATTGATTCCCCATTGGATAGAAATTTCATGATTATGGAGCAGTTACAAAATTATATGGTGCTACATCTGGAAGAAATCTAGTCAATGGTACAAAAATATAATTTTATCAACGATGATGACATGATTGTATGAGAATCTACCTCCAATGGAAATATTACCTCCAAAATAAACTATATAGCTACTAGTCATAGATGTTCAACTACTTGGGATGGTATCTTGAACAAAGGCTGGATTTCTCCATCCAGGTTTACCTTAGTTTGGAGTCTATCCAATGATAATCTTCTGATAGATTTATATTTTCAATATTTTGGTATTAATTTGTGATCTAGGTGAGTTATACGGAACCAATATAGAGAGCAGTTGAATCGTTTATTTGTGACATGTGATATGGAATCGACATGGTGGAATGCAGCAGTAAACCTATTTGAGTTTTGGTATCCCATGTACAGTTGATGTCTATATGCACTTCCAATATTGTATCATGCTTTCTTTGTCAAATTATAACATCTCATTACCCTTATTCAGGTAATTATATTCTATTTACTTGTTTTCCTCTTTAATTTGGTTCATCTTTGGACTCCTAAGGATGGATAGAATTTTTTTAGGGTAAAATAAATTAATGTTCAGGGATTGATATTTGTTTGAATTAATGGAATATGGGTATAAATGTGTTAATGGTTTTGTAGGGTTCTCCCTGAGTTCGGAGAATACCTGAGGTGCTTTTGTGTTTTTGTATAAGAACCAGGATTTTTCTACTATGTGATGGGAAATTACACAGCATGTAAAAGATTAATTTTTAATAAAAATTTGATGGGTTTTTTGGTGTACTTGAACATTATGTATTTTATTATGTGTAAAGAAGGTATCTATCATGTAAATATCGAGAGTTTTTATTTTAGGGTTTTACTCAACTGAAATTTTATTTCATTCTCCTGCAGATCTCTTGGGTCTCAACCTAAAACCCTTATCCAGGGATTTTGGAAGAATCCATTTGATTGGGATCGATCCATTTGGTGTTGGATCACTTCATTATTGGGTTTTTATCTATCCTAGTGAGTAGGCCTTTCTACTTCTTTATTTCATTGATCTTGATAGTATTATAGTGTTGTGTTATCTTATTTGTTGATCTGTGGTGATGATTCCTTTGATCTATTCAAATTCCATGGTGTAATCTTATCTCGGGGGATATTTCCTTTGTTTACTATGGTATGGTGGGTATGTATTCTTGTGGTATGTGTCTTTGCCTCTTCTCTTCCAACCCTTTTGTTGAATTTTATCAATTCTAAGAATTTTTGATTGATTCTAGGTCCTCCATTGTTTTTTTGTGATCTTCTTGTAGGTGGATATGTTTAAGTGTTCTAATTTCTTGAATTTATTATTTTTATTATTCATTCATTGAGATTTGAAATGAAAATTTCATGTTTTTTAAATTGAAAATTTAATGGTTTAATGTTTAAAAAGGGTTTTTTAATGGAATTTCCTTGATTTGAAATAGAAAATGGATTTTGAAACCCTAAAGCGGATTGGATTGGTTTCAAAATGGTTTTATTAAAATGTGATCATGGTTTTTAAAACAAAAAATTATAAACATTTCATAGAGGTAACCATGGGGAAATCAATAAATTACTCAGGTATCCTTATTTTGTGTGGCACCATTAAGAGGTAACCTCTTTTATGTCAACATCTATAACTGGCCTCGATGTTAGTTGGGTCCAACTTTATACCTTGTTAGGCTTGTGGGTTCCTAGTACATATTGTCCGAGAAGCTATATCCTATCTTGTAAGTGGATTTTAATTTCTAGTTTTTTATTACATGATAGATTATTTCAAGGTTGTTAGATCACATAGATGTTTATATTTTTGTATCTTTACCTGCTTTGTTCTGGATTTAGAAAATATGACATGCAATTTTTCAAAACTCAAGGGTTTTTTAAGAAATTCTTTTAAATGGGATGATTTACCTATTCTTGGATTTATATTGTTTTGATATTATATGAATGCTTTGGATTCTGATATATGATAAATGGAAAATTATGATTAAAATTTATATACCTGACTTTTTTGAAATTGATGAAAAAGGTTAATATCTTCCACAATTTTGATATAATTCCTTTACTGCTTATGAAGCCATTTTTTATTTAAAATGAGAATAGTTGAATTTTTTTACAGATACTTGTTATGGAACACATGGGTGGGGTTATACTAAGTCGTTTATCTCACACCCCATTCACTTATTTAGTAGTGCATAGCCCTTTGTATGTCTTTCGATGTAGAGAAAGTCATGGTTTCATAGTGAAGGGGTGGGGTTTTCTATTAGCTGGGTTTGGGTAGATGGATGGTTCGATTGTGTGGGTTTTCCCACACTCTCACATTGAGTGATTGGTTTTTACTTTTTTATAAATCCTTTATGGATGCACTTGTACATGGATATTTTTTCTACTCTTGAGTTGTTTTGTTTCTGTTGTTTCCTTTCAGTTATGGAATGTATATTTTTCCATTTTTTCTCTTTTATTGATATATATTCCATGTTATTACTTTAGGTTGGGTGAAATAATTCTCTTTATTTGTTTCTTGATTCTTGGGTTCCATACGCCATCCCTTGGGGATTTGGAAATGCCTTTAGGTATGTGGAATATTGGGTCGAGTACAAGTTTGAGAGGGTATTTGGATTGGTTCGTTAAATTTTGGTATTAGATCTAGTTTTTCATTAATATTCATTGTATTGGGACATTTGTTAGATAGGATATAGGAATTATAAGACTTAAGAGGTATGTTTTGGTAAGTGCTTGGCCATATCCTGTCATGATGAGACTCAAGTTACCAAGGTATATTGGGATGTGTGTGTCTTATTTTAAGTTCTTGACGTCAATATCAGTTTTTACTTATGTGATTTCTATTTTGAACTAGGATTTTTTTGTTGTCTGATCATTCCTTTTGTTTCAGTACGTGGTGTTATTCCTCTGAGATGTGTTCTTCCATTTCCTCTGAAAATTACAGCTGATGATCATTAGGTAATTCTCCAAATAATCAAAATATGATTGAGTTTATAATTAGGGAAGTTCGTTTTGTTAATCAGAATGTGCCACAAGTTCATAAGGTAGTTTTGGAGGTATAACCAAGAGTTAGAGGAGACCGGGATCGATCACATGAGTTATTACATGAGAATCCACCATCATTTAAAGGTGTTAATGAACCTCAAGAGGTGTAGTATTGGATTGAAAAAATTGATTTGATATTTTACTTCCTGGATAAACCTGATATTATCAAAGTGAAGTGTTCAGCATTTAGACATGAGGGGCCTAGTTAGAAATGGCGTGATTCTATGGTATAGGGAGACAAGGATGTAGGATTGTATTGGAAGAGTTTTAGGACATTATTATTCCTATAGTTTTTTCCGAAGTTACTTATGATGGATAAGTATCTAGATTTCTTTTATTTATAGCAGGGTGAGATTGTAGTGTCAACATACACCCATCGGTTTGCTGAGATGGTTCGTTTTTTCACCATAGATTGTAAAGAAAGACCATATAAAGTCTAAGAAGTGCCTACAAGGTTTATGACCAGATTTCATATTGTAGGTATTTATGTTGAAGCTTTCAACCTATGCAGAGATAGTGGATAAGGCTAAAATGGTAGTGATGAATATGGTAGTCAAGGTAGTATATTCTGTCTCTTCTCTTCCACCTAGTGGAAGCTTCAATGGTATGCTGGGAAAGAAGAGAAAGTAGCAGGATCGTTATAGGATTAGTGGAGGTGGTTCTCAGTAGGAGACCTCTTTGGTAACTCTAACGGTATCTAGTGGTGTACTTATGACTTGCTATCATTTGGGAAATTTTAGACACACGTGACATTCTTGTTCTTCACCTGATAAGATATGTAACAATTGTGGGTGTTACCATCTTTGGAAGTGATTCTGTTAGGACATGTCTAATCCTATAAATAGTTAATGATCATTGGATCCCAAGGCTACTTTGGTGTAGTCAAAAGCTTCAAAGACTATAGGGATTAATCTATAGGCCTTAGGAGTGAAGCACCTTCACATAATAGATGAGTTTCCATTAGAGGTATATATGGTTCTAGCGACAGTGAGTGGTACCATATTTATTTCATACTTAGTATTGATTCCTTTATTTGATACTGGTGCTTCTCACTCATTTATATCAAGTCATTTTTTGATATTATTAACCTTCCAATGGAACTCGTGTCCTTTTTTATGGATCTAGCGACACCAATTAGGAAGAGGAAAGAGCATGGGTTTCGGTGTCCTTTTTGTAAGATATCGATAGCTGAAACAAAGTTAGTTTGGGATTTTCTTAATCTTGATATGGATTTGTACAAAATCAACATCAAGATGGATTATCTCATTTCTCATCGATCTTAGGTTGATTTATATCATCAAAATGTCTTGTTTCTTATAATCTATGGGAACTCATAGGTGTTTCAGGGATAGTGGTATCTAAGGTATGGTCATGAAGGACCTTACCGCACAGTGCTCAGGAGTTTTTTGTGTGTTTGTTGTCGATGAACTTGATGACATTTATTCAATAATTGATCTTCTTTCCATTGTTTTTCGGTTTCCTGATGTATTACATGATGATTTCTCTAGGCTTCCTCGATAGAGAAAGGTAGATTTTACGATTGACCTGATGCCAGGAACACAACCAATATCGATACCTTCTAATTATATAGAACCAGTAAAGATGAAAGAGCTCAATATTTAGTTGGATGATCTAGTAAAAAAAGTATTTTTTCTCCCTATTCTTTCTCCTTGGGAAGCCTCTGTGCTTTTTGCTAAGAAAGTAGAGGGTTCACTCTGATTATGTGTTGACTATCGAAATTTTAACCAGGTAAAGATCAAGAACAAATATAATTTACTATATATAGATGATTTATATGGTAAGATGAAGGGGAGAAAGTGGTTTTCAAATATTTATATTCAGTCGGGTTATCATTAGCTCAGATTTTGGGAGTGTGATATAGTGAAGATGGGTTTCATTAGCAAGTATGGATATTATGAATTTCTTGTAATTTTGTTTGGTTTGAATAACAATCCTACTATTTTTATGGATTTAATTAATCAGATATTACATCAGTATCTCAATTGTTTTTTGGTATTGTTCATAGATGACATTCTGGTTTATTTGATATCTTATCATGAGAAAGAGCACCATCAGAGTTTGGTTTTAGAAATCTTAAGAAGTAACAATTTATATGGAAATATTTCAAAATTAAACTTCTAGATTCAATAAGAAAAATTATTAGTTCATTTTATTTCTAATAATGGATTATCAGCTGATCCTAAGAAGGTAAAGGATTTCTTTTCATGGGAATATCCAAGAAATGCCTTTAAAATTTAGAGCTTCCTTGGTCGTACTAGATACTACTGATGGTTTTACAAGGATTTCTCAAAGTTGGGTTAACCTTTGACTACTCTTACTAAAAAAGGGGTGAAATTCACATGGGATGAAAATTTTTAGTCTTCTTTTGATAAGCTAAAAAGACTTTTGACATCAAATAATATTCTAATCTTATCTAATATGGGTAAAGTAAATGTGGTTTTTTGTGCTTCTAGTGCAGGTTTGGGTTGTTTTATCATACAGGGTAATCATGTGGTGGCATACAGATCTTATTAGCTTATACCACTTGAGAATAATTACACCAATCGTGATTTAAATCTTTATTCAGTTATCCATGTTCTTAAATATTGGTGGAATTTCCTTTTTGGGGAATGTTTCACAGTCAATTATAATCATAAAATTTTGAGTTATATATTTTATTAAAAATACTATAATATTAGAAAGATATAGTGAGTGAAATACCTTCATACATTTGACTTCGATATCGCCTACACATTGGTAAAGGGGAATGTTATTATTGATTCTCTTACCAAGAAAGTTTCATCATAAGAAGTTTTATAATTTAAGGAATAGTGGTACCTTATGGGTCTATTTTCTCAGTTTTATATGGATACTTAGGAGGATGTTTCATAAATGGTTTTTTTAACAAACCTAACCCCAGCATCCTGGAGTTAATGCCTTACTCTTTTAAATTGGCATAAGATATATGAAATCGCATCCCAAATGATCAAATATTTTAGTAGTCTTGGAAAAATAGAAACATACATCAATTTCAAATTATATTTTAGATATAAAATACAAAAAGTATTATCTTTGATAATGTCATTATTCCCCTTCGCATAACTTTTCATATCAATCATAATAAAAATTTTGGAAACCTGAGGAAAAAAACATAAGAAAGGTGTGATCTTAAATTCTCAGTAAATGTTAAGTAAAGTGGAAGCTATCAAAAATAAATAAAGGATAATAATCATGTAAAGGTAGATAAATGAACACACATTTAATTTAATCAATAATCTCAGAATTAAATGAATCCATAGATTTTTTTTCTTAGTGAAAACCCTCTAGATCATAATAATTGAATTCAAAATGAAGGAAATTCTTATTTATTGGATGTCATGTATCTGGTATTTGAACCACTATTGTCAAAACCTTTCACGAGATATTTTAACAATCATGGGTAAAAACCCATTTATTTTTCCCATGTTATTCCTCTCATGAGACTACTGATGCATTAAGGGGATTTTATTTATATGGTACCCACCTGTTCTTTCATGTCCAAATAATTAATTATATATCTAATAATCGATTTAAAAAGATATTTTTAAATCAAAGTGTCTCAAACCACTTTAAAATATTTGAATCATAAGTATCATGAATGAATAACATTTAAAAAACATTAAATAACAATATAGTGAAATTATTTGTCAAAAGGGATGTATATACACCTCATAAAATAAGGTGGGTGCATAACATCAAAATATTCCTCAATGAAAGGAGATTGAGATGAAGTCCCTTACAAAGATCATTTCGTTAATCAAATGGATTGATTATGTGTATTACCTATAAATCCACATAAAAAAAGTGGAAATAAAATAGGATATAATCAAAAATAATTTCAAATAAAATCTTATCTTGACATAATTAATTAAATAGATGTTTAATCCAATGAATGGAAATTGATTTAGGAAATCCATTACCACTTGTAATCAGTCAAATCATATTCCCCATAGAAGTAATAATTATCAAATGAAAAATTGAATACCATGAAGATAATTAGATTCATGAAATTATATATTAAAGTAAAATATAAATACACCACATGAAAGAAATAAGTGGTGAGTAAAGAATATATCTCATAGAAATAAAAGTGATATGAGAAAACCCTTATAAATTTCATATTAATGAGGTGAGAATTTATCAATGGGGTGATTATATATAACAACAGTATATCCACAAATAGGGAAGTGGAAATTACAACATACAGAAATAAATATTAATTACACACAAAATCTTGGTATAATATAATTAATAAAGTAGGCATAAAATATCATGAGTGGAAATTGAGTTAATAAATACCTTACCACTTTGTAATCAGTCAAATCATATAACCCATAAAATAAATAATTAACAAAAAATACATTTAATACCATGAATATTATGAGATTAATGACATTATATATGAAATTGTGGTATAAAAACACCACTCAAGAAAACTTAGTCGTGAATAAGGCATATATCTCCCACAAGTTACAAGTGAGATGAGAAAACCCTTACCTCATGCTTCCCTTTAGTGTAGCAAACTTTAACCTCTTATATAATTGTTTAAATAATTTTATTATCTCATTAAAAAACAATATTAATTTTTATAATACCTTATGTTATGATTTTATAACATCCTATGACCTATTCATTAATAATATTTCATTATTTTCCTGGTTTTTGGTGTGTTCATTTCATGGTTTAATGATCGGTTCATTTGTGTAAAATTATAGATGTTCTTGTAAAATGGAATTACAAAACCAAAAATGGAATGGAATATTATTAATTAACTTAAATAACTATTATTGTCCCCATATATCATTTTTATTTCTTATACAAGGATGATTCATTGGAAAAGACGTGAATAATAAATGTTTAATTTATTTTAGTGGTTTTTTCCTGAACATCACGAACTAGTTTCATTTTATTTAATATTATGAGTATATATTAGTTCCATAACACTAAATAAGATGTAGAATAATTATTAAAATATTATTTAACCATAATAATATTTTTATTATTATCCTTTAAGGTGATAATGGAAAAAAAATAAAAACATTATTCACAGATACGGTTAAACGCTATAACTTGGGTAATGGTTTCATTTCTTGGAATAAGAGGAGCTAATAAAAGGGATGGGTATAATATATAACATTAAAAACATAACATTAAAGTATATACATGATTCTAGAATTATTATTCCTTGATTTATTAAATAGATTATAAGAAATTAGAATAAGAAAAGAAAATAAGAGAGGTGTTTTCAGAAAATTACCTCTTGAATATCACCTCCTTGGAGGACCCTTTGAGGACCTTGGATTTCGTATTTTCATGAGACAAGAACTTGAGCAAGGCTAGAGTTAGGAGGATAGTTTTTTTAATATTTTAAAATATCTAAAAGTATTTTGGTCTAAATGGGGTGGTGATTGGTGGTATTTATACTTGAGGAGATGTGGGTGTTAGTGATTAAAATAATGAATATTTTATAATTAAAGTCAACCACATTTCGGTGGAATAAATTTCAATGAATTATATTGTTGATTAATGTTTTTGAGTCTAGTTAGGGTCAATAAATAACTCAACAAACCATTAAATTTTGTAAAATTTAGGTATGTTAATCTTTTACCTTTTAACTTTAACCCTTGTCACAATTTTACCTATACTCCGGTAAATAATTTTTTACCACGGTAAGTTTTATATAAAAAAAATAAAATTGACCTTAAAATATAATTTGTACATTATTATCCCAAATATAAAATCAATTTTACCAAATTAAATTTATTTAATTAAAAAAATTATATTTAAAATTAATCTCGCATACACAACAAAAAAACATTTTTTTATGGTGAAAAGTTCAAATGTTCAAAAAGTTTTTATATCCAATTTCAATGAGAAATTCGTTCAAATAACCAAAATTGGATTAATTGATTTATAATTGGACTTGTTTTACTTTTAAAATAGTTTAAAATGAAACTTATCATTATAAATAAATTAGATGAAGAAGTATTTTTTATTAAAATTAAGTATTTTTCACTATTTATTAAAAAATGAAAATTCTCTAAAAATAAAAAAAATCACCCTAAAATAATTTTTATATCCCAATTTCAAAAATTATTTTTTTTTCAAATAAAACTTATAAAAGTGTGAAAATTTTGATTTAAAGCAGGTGCACCATCAAAAGGAGACAAATTATTTTTTGAAAATATAGTTTTAATACTCGAAATTTAATTTATTCTTATCTTAAACCTATCGAACTTATTGAATGATTTTCAAAAAAACATATTGAATAGATAATATATAAATTTCATTAATTTATTTCACTAATATTGATTAATTGAATTTATTGAGATAAGATTCCATTGTGGGTATAAAATTATTTTTTTATAAAAACACGGAATTTATGTTAAATTGGTTATCATTTTTATTTCTAATTAATTAGTAACCAGTTAATTCATTTTATAAATATGTGTAAACTATGTTTTCATAATCTATTTATTCTCATTTATTCCCTCCATTCCAATGTTTAGGTGATAACAATAATGATTAAATAATAATATTTAATCGTTTCTTTAAGTTTGGTGTTCTATGTAACGTATGATATTGAAATAATTGAATTTATTTAAGAAGATACAAACCGTAAAATATTAGGGTGTTGTATTCTCTCCTCATTCAATAAATTGCATCCTATTAATTTTAAGTTTCAATTTGAAAATAAAATGTTGATACTTGAAAATTCATTTGTGGGAAAATTACATCATAAATATGGTTAATAAAAAATCCTTTTGATAAGGGGGAAAGAGAATTGTGTAGGTACCCACAAAATTTAGCTTTAAAATATGATAACATTAGTGGAAAGTAAAAACTAGGACATGAAATATAAATAAAACTATCAAGTTATAATGGAATATGATATAGAACATGGTCATCAAAAAGTCTACCACAACAAAATTGGAAATCTGGGATGGGTTAAAGTGGCCATTGATTTCACGGTAATAAAATTAAATGAATAGTGTTTTTAATTCCAAATTACTTTCCTAGAGTTGGTAGATTTGTTTACTATTAAGATAATCATTTGATAAAACTAAACTTAATTGATTAATTTCCATGACATAAGAATAATATCATTTTTTTATTGTCCATAAATCTACGTTCACTTCAACCCTTACACTAGAAAATGAATGTTCGTGATGAATTTTTTTATGCCTGAAGCACATTAATGGATCATAATATCCACAAATCATTCCTTCGTCTTTTAAATTTTTACAAAAACCAAAATTTTTATAACATGATATCCAATATAATAAATCACACTTTAACCTCCAATAATAATATCCAATTTTCAACTTAATCAATTCCATAAGTAGTTAAATTTAAGAACCATTCAAGATAAGTCTATCCAAATTCAAAGACCAAAAATTTTGAAGAAAGGTAACAAAATTTTCAAAAAAATCATATTTTCAATATAATGTAGATCTTATTGTCACATACCAAATATATGAATACATGATCACCTTTAAACCTTAATGAAAACAAGTATGCTTCCAAAAATAAGATCTCAATTTGTTGAATATATTCCTCAAATCCAAACATGTAGTAAACCCAGCAATGATAACATGAACCATCAAATCACTAACCACTTTCATAGTCACCCATACTATCCCATAAATATATATTTTTTATTAATATCTCAACATAAATCATATATTAAGGGATATCATAATTTAATCATGTGTTTTCCGAAAGAAAAACATTCCATTGAATCAATTTCCTAGTAATTAGTACCATTCAACATGTGCTTTCAAATAAATAGATAAGAAGAATAACAGTACAATCCTTTTATATCACATGATTTTTATAACCTTAGAATCATTGATAAAATAATTCTTTAATCTAAATATACAATAACTTTAGTCAGTCTACTTAATTCATAAACCATTAATTACGCTTCATAACTTTATTCCTTAATAACTCATTTCTTTCATTTTCTATTTTTAGACTCTTCACCATCAGTACTATAACCATTATTTTCATAACATTTTTTATTATATTCATGAGTTTTCCCCCTAAAATATAGGTTTTTTTAATTATCATAATTTCCACATTTGAAACATTCAATCATTGATTGTACCTTAGAGAGACAATTATTCTAAAATTTTCATTTTCCCTTAGAAATCGCTTACTTTGTATCCTTAGTTCCACTCCCAAAACATCTTATTGTTCATATTCTCAATATATAGGAAACTGAGTCTTATTTTCTCCATGATATTCACCACATAATATCTGAAAAAAATTATATACTTATCTTATTTGGTGAGTCTAATAGTTAGTGATGGTGCATGTTTTTAATAATATATCATGACAATTGATTAGGCATAAACACAATATCCTTTAATCTAGTCACCATCCCATTAGGTTTTTCAACCATACATTGTCTATATCATTCAATGTTAACCTAGTTCATTATAGTTCCCACCACTTACTAAAAACAAAAAAAAATTAAAGTGTACGCTTCAAACTACACTAATCAGAGTGAGATGATATTATGAAATGTATGTTCAAATAATGAGATGTTCTTCTCAATACATGAGTCTTTAGGTTTAACCTTGGTTATCCGTGGTCATTACTAAATCTATAGGATGTTATCATATACTGAGACTTTTCCTCAAAGGTTAGTCATAGGTTTATGTTCCATAATTTATGTTTTCCTAAATCTAGTTCCCAATATTTATACTAAAATTTCTTTGATACCAACTATAATGATCCCAACACCAATAAACCTAACATGGTTCCTTAATTTATTACATTGACATAATATTCCTCAAATATCATACTAAAACACCAAATAGTTTAGTATTATTGGTAAACTAGATACATATATGGAATTTAAATTATACTTTAGACAAACATATATAAAGATTAATTTCTTTGATAACACCCTTATAACCATTAGCATAACCCTTCATATCAATCATAATAAATTTCTTGGAAACCTAGGTAAAACAAAACATAAGAAAGGGGTGAGGTCAAATTCTCAGTAAGGGTTAAGTATAGTGGAAACTATCATAAATTAATAATGGACAATCATAAAGGAAAGTTAGATAACATAACATATATGTAATTTAATAAATAAACTGATAGTGAAAGGAACCATATACTTTTTCATAGTGAAAATCCTTTGGATAATAATAACTAAATTAAGAATGAAGGAATTGCTTATTTATTGGAGGTCATATATTTGGCACATGAACCACTATAGTCAATTACTTTCACAAAATGGTTTAGTAATTATGGGTAAAATTACATTTATTTTTACCACATTATTCATCCCATGAGGCTACTAATTAATCAATGGGATATTATATATACGATCCCAACCCTTTATTTCATGTCCTAATCATTCATTATATATCGAACAATCGATTTAAATAGATATTTTTAAAACAAAGTATCTCCAACCACTTTGAAATGTTTGAATCAAAATACCCATAAAGGAATAGAATTTAACAAAATGTTAAATAAAATGAGAATGATATGATATTTCAAAGGGGCTGTATATACTCCTCATAAAATAATGTGGGTGTATAACATCAAAATATTCCTCAATGAAAGGAGACTGAGAAGAAGTCCCTTATAAACAAAATCTCATTAATAAAATAGATAAATTATGTGTATTAACTTTAAATCCACATAAAAAATTGGAAATAAAATAGTATATAATCAAAAATAATTTCACACAAAACCTTATCATGACATGATCAATGAAAAAAATTTAACCCAATGAATGAAAATTGAGTTAATAAATACCTTAACACTTGTAATAAGTCGAATCGTATGACCCATAAAAGTATTAATTATCAAATATAATATTTAATACCATTAATATAATGATATTGGTGATATTATATATTAATGGGAAATATACATACACCACATATAAGAAATAAGTGGTGAATAAGGCACATATCTTACAGAAATAGAAATGAGATGAGAAAATCCTTACAAAGTTCCAATCAATGAGCTGAGAATTTATAAATGGGAGAATAACGTGTAATAAAATTATATCCACACATATGTAAATGGTAATAACAACATAAATAAATAAAAAATTATTCCATGAATAATCATGGTATAATATAATCAATGAAGTGGGTGTAAAACCTAATGAGTGGAAATTGAGTTAAGAAATTCATTACCACTTTGTAAGCAGTTAAGTCGTATGCACCATAAAATTAATAATTATCAAAGGAGACAATTAATAACATGAATATAATGATATTAATGATATGATATATCAAATTTCAGTATATATACACCACATAGAAGAAACTAGTGGTGAATAAGGCATGTATATCATAGAAGTAAATAGTGAGATGAGAAAAGCCTTACCTTATGATTCCCTTTAGTTTCACATAATTTAAACTCTTGTATAATGGTTTAAATAATGTTATTGAATCATTAAAAAACTATATTAGTATTTATAATACCTTATGTTATGATTTTATAACCTCTTTTGACCCATTAATTAATAATATTTCTTTATTTTCATGGTTTTTGGTGTGTTTGTTTCATGGGTTAATGATCGGTTCATTTGTGTAAAATTATGAATATTTTTGTAAAATAAGATGAAAACAACAGAAATGGAATGGAATAGTATTAATTAAATTCAAGATTTATTAATGTTCATATATATAATTTTTATTTTTTTACATGAATATTATTCATTATATAAAATGTTAGTGAGAAAAGTTTAATTTATTTTTGGAAGGTTTTTTCCGAACATCAAGAACAAGTTTTGTTTTATTTATAATTGTGAGTAAATATTAGATCCAAAAAATAAAATAGGATATAATATACTTATTTAAAATTATTTAACCAAAATAATAATTTTATGCCCATCCTTTAAATATATATTGGAAAATTAACAAAAACATTATTCACGGAGATAGTTAATCATCATAACATAGACAATGGTTTTGTTTCATTGAATAAGAGTAGGTAATAAAATGGGTGGATATAAGATGTTAAATTAGAAACATAAATTCATTGTATGTACATGATTCTGGTATTATTATGACTTTATGGATGAAATATATTAGGATAAAGTATAAGAAAATAAATAAGAGAGGTGGTTTGAAAAAATTACCTCTTGAATATCACCACCTAAGAGGACCCCTTCAGGACCTTGAATTTTGTCTTTTGGGGAGACCAACAGCACTATGATGTGAGGAGATTAAGGAGGATAGGTTTTGGTAGAAATTTTAGGAGATTAAAATCTTTTGGGTCAAAATGGGTTGGTGAGGGCGGTATTTATACTTTAGGATGGGTTGACTTAAGTGATTAAAATAATGAATATTTTATAATTAAATCCAACCATAATAATGTGTCATTAATTTAAATGAATTAGATTGTTAATTAGTGTTTTGGAGGCAGATTAGAATCTATAAATTCCTCAAACATGCATTAAATGTTGTAATTTTTAGGTATGTTAAGATTTTACCCTTTAACTTTAACCCTTGTCGCTATTTTACCTATACTCTGGTAAATAATTTTTTACCATGGTAAATTTTTTATACCTAAAAATTAAAATGAACTTAAAAACTAATTTAGATGATTTTATTCTAAATATAGATTATATTTTACCAAATTCAATTCATATAATTTTAAAAATTATATTTAAAATTAATCTCTCACACATAACGAAAAGTGGGTTTTTATAGTGAAAAGTTCAACTGTTTGAAATGTTTTTATACTCGATTTCAATTTTAAATTGATTAAAATGAACTAAATTAGATTTATTTATGTATAATTGAACTAATTATAATTTTAAAATAGTTTAAAATATAACTTATCCTTATAAATAAATTAGATGAATAAGCAGTTTTTAATTAAAATTATGTTTTCTTCACTATTTATCAAAAAAAATGAGACTTCTCTGAAAAATACCAAAAATTTCACCCTATGATATCTTTTATAACAGGATTTAAAAAATTGACTTTATTTTTTTAAAATAAAACTTATAAAAGTGTGAAAATGTATATTTAAAATAGGTACGCCATTAAAAGGTGGCAAATTGTCTTTTCGAAAAATATAGCTTTTTATGATCAAAATTAAATTTATTATTATCTTAAGACTATCAAAATTATTGGATGAATTTAAAAAAAATTATTATATAAAATATAAATTTCATTAATGTATTTCAATAATAGTGATTAATTTAATTTATTAAGATAAAATGTCATTATGGGCATAAAATTAATTTTTTATAAAAACAAATCCTTTATGTTCAATTGGTTCTTGTTTTTAGTTCTAATTAATTGGTAAAAAATGAATTCATTTTATAAATATGTGTAAACTATAATTTCATAATTAATTTATTCTCATTCATTCTTTCTATTCCAATGGCTAGGTGATAAATTTCATAATTAAATAATAATATTTAATAGTTTGTTTAAGATTAGTATTCTATGTAACGTATATTATTGAAGAAATTAAATTTAATTAATAAGATGCATATTGTAAAATATTTGGGTGTTACAATCTCCCATAAAAAAAATTTGTCATCGCAATTTGAAATTTCACTTTGAAAATCAATTTATTATACTTGAAAATTATTTTATGGGAAATCCAAATCATAAAAAGGGTTAATAAAACATTAAATTAATAATAGGTAAAGGGAAATTAAAATGAAAAGGTCAATACAAAATTAGGATTTAGAATAGGAAACAATTAGTGGCAAGTGAAAAATGGGATGTGGAAGAGAAATAAAACTATCAAGTTTTGATGGATGGTGATATATAACATGGTCGTCATAAATTTTACCATCATAAAACCATAAATCTGTGACAATTTAAAGAAACCATTTATTTCACAATAAGAAAATTAAAGGAATAGCATTTTTCATTTTAAATTAATTTCCTATAGTTAAGGGATTATTTTTATATTTAGATAAGCACTTCATAAAAATAAACTTACTTTATTATTTTGAATGTCATAATCATAATATCATCCTTTGGTTATTCTTTGATCTACTTTCACTTAATCCCTTACACCTGGAAATGAATGTTCATGCTGAATATTTTTTATTCTTGAACCACATTAATGGATCATAAGATCTATAAGTCATTCCTTCAGCCTTTACATGTTTACTAAAATCAAAATGGTTATAACATGGTATCCAATATAATAAATAAAACTTTAACATCAAAAAATAATATCCAATGTTGAAATTAATCCATTACATAAGTAGTTACATTTAATACTCATTCAAGATAAGTTTGTCCAAATTCAAAGACCAAAACTTTTGAATGAAGGTCACTAAATTTTTAAAATCATCAGATTTTTGACATAATGTAGATCTTATTACCACATAAAAAATATATTAATTACATTATCACCTTTAAAAATTAATGAAAACAATTATGATTATAAAAATAAGATCTCAGATTGTTGAATATATTCCTCTAATCTAAACATGAAGTAAACCCAAAAAATATAACACAAAATATCAAATCACCAACCACTTTCATGGTCACCAATAATGTCCCATAAATATATTTTTATAATTATTATCTCAAAATCAATCATATATTAAGGGTTATCTTCCATTTATAATGTGTTTTCAAAAATATAAACTTTCCACCGAATCACTTTCCTGGATAATGGTACCATTCAAAATGTTCTGTCAAATCCAAAATAAGAGGAACTACCATACAATCCTTATATATCTCATGATATTTGTAACTAGAAAATAATTGATAAAATAATTATTTAATCCAAATACACAATAAATTTAATCATTCTACTTCATTCTTAAATAATTAACAATGGTTCATCATATTATTCCTTAATAACTCGTTTCATTAATTTTCCATTTTTAGTCTCTTCATCCACAGTAGTTTAACCATTAATTATATAACCTTTCTGATTATCTTCCTGAGTTTTCCCCCTAGGACATAGGTTTCTATAATCCTCATACTTTCCAGATTTAAAACATTCAACTGTCAATAATACTTTAGGGAGACTATTATTCCAAAAAAAATTATTTTTCCTCAGAAATCACTTTCTTTGTATCCTTATTTCCACTCCCAAAACCTCTTCAAATTCACATTCTCAACCTATATGAAACTAAATATTATTTTCTCCATGATATGAACCACTTGATATCTCATTAAACTTCTATCCATTTCTTTTTCTCTGAATCTAATATTTGGTGATGGTTCAAGTTTTTAATCATATATCATGATGAAAGATTAGGCATAAACATGATATCCTTTACTATGTTCATCATCCCATTTGGTTTCGCAACTATACATTGTCTATAATATTCAATGTTTACCTAGTTCATTCTGGTGACCACCACTGACTAAACCCAAAAAGTATAGTGTTAGAATCAAACTATACTACTCAAAGTGAGGTGATGTTATAAAATTTATGTATAAATAATGATATGTTATTCTCAATACATGAGTCTTTAGGTTTAACATTGGTTATCCATGGTCATTACCAAATCTATAGGATGTTATCCTATACTTATACTTATCCTCAAAATTCAGTCATAGGTTTATGTTCCTTAATTTATGTTTTCCTAAATATAGTTTCCATAGTTTCTATTAAAATTTCTCTGATACTAATTGTAATGACCCTGACCTTAGTATCCCAGATCTGGTGCCTTACTTTATTACATTGGTATAACATACATGAAATCACATCCCAAAGAACCTAATAATTTAATTGTCTGGGAAAACTTGATACATACATTAAATTCAAATTACATTTTAGACATAGAATACAAAAAAGTATTTTCTTTGAGAACACCATTATTCCCCTTAGTGTAACCCTGTATATCAATCATAATAAACTTCATAAAAACTTGGGGGAAAAACATATGAAATGTGTGAGCTCAAATTCTCAATAAGGGATAAGTACATCAGAATATATCATAAATCAATAAAGGATAATCATCATGGAAAGGTAATATAACTAAATACACACTCCATTTAATCTATAAACTAAGAATTAAATGAATCCATATATTCTTCTATAGTGAAAACCCTCTAGATAATAATAACGGATTTCTAAATGAAGTAAATTCTTATTCATTGGGTGTTATGTATCTAGCACATAAACCACTACCATTAATACCTTTCATAATATAGTTTAATTATTATGGGTAAAAACCATTTATTTTTGGAACATTATTCATCTCATGTGATAACTGATGCATCGATGGGATTTTATATATTTGTTCTGTACCCTTTATTTCTTGTCCAAAACATTCATTATATATCTAATAATTAGTTTAAAAGATATTTTTAAATCAAATTATCCCATAAAACTTCGAAATATTTGAATCATAATACCCATGAAGGAATATCATTTAAAAATATGTTAAATAACATTATAATGATATGATATGTCAAGGGGTTTATATATAAACCTCATAAAATAATGTGGGTGTATAATATCAAAATATGCCTCAATGAGATGAGATTAAGATGAAGTCCCTTACAAAGATCATTTTACTAATCAAATGGATAGATTATGTATATTAGTTGTAAATCCATATAAAATAAGTGGAAATACAATATTATATAATAAAAAATAATTTTACCCATAACTTTATCATGTCATTAGCAAAGAAATAGATGTATAACCTAATGAAAGAAAATTGAGTTAAAAAATTCTTTACCAATTGTAATAAGTCAAATTATATTCCCCTTAAAAGTAATAATTATAAAATGAAACATTGAATACCATTAATATAATTATATTAATGGTATGATATATCAAGGTGAAATATACAAACACCACATATAAGAAATAAGTGGTGAATAGGGCATATATCTCATAGAAATAAAAGTGATATGAGAAAACCCTTACAAAGTTCATGTCAATGAGGTGAGAATTTATCAATGGGATGATTATATGTAAAAATAGTATATACACACATATGGAATTTTAAATTACAATATAAATAAATAAATAGTGATTCCACACATAATCCTGGAATAATATAATCAACAAAGTTGGCATAAAACCTAATGAGTGGAAAATGAGTTATGAAATCTCTTACCACTATGTAATCAGTCAAATCATACGCCCCATAAAATTAATAATTATGAAGATATATTTAATACCATTAAAATAATTATATTAATGATATTATATATAAAATGGTAGTATATATACACTACCCAAAAGAAATTAGTGGTGAATAAGGAATATATCTCACAAAAGTAAAAAGTGAGATGAGAAAACCCTTACCTCATGCTTCCCTTTAGTGTTGTGTACTTTAAACTCATGAATAATGGTTTTAAGAATGTTATTAACTTATTAAATAAATATATTAGTATTTATAATACCTTAATAGATAATTTTATAACATTTTTTATCCATTTATTAATAATATTTCATTATTTTCATGGTTTTTGGTGCGTTCGTTTCATGGTTTAATGATCGGTTTATTTGTATAAAATTATGTATGTTCTTCTAAAATGGGATTACAAACTATAAATAGAATAGAATATTATTAATGAACATAAATAATTGTTAATGGTCACATGTATAATTTTTATTTTTTATGTGAGTATGATTCAATATATAAGACATTAATGATAAATGTTTAATTTATTTTGGCGGTTTTTTTAACATCATGAACTAGTTTCATTTTAAATACTATTATGATTATATATTAGTTAAAAAATATGAAAAAGGATATAATATACTTATTAAAATATTATTTAACCATAATAATTTTTTATGATCTTCCTTTAAGGTTATAATGGGAAACAAACGAAAACATTATTCACAGTGATGGTTAATTACCATCACATGGACAACGATTTCGTTTCTTTGAATAAGAGGAGGTAATAAAAGGGGTGGATATAATATATTCCATAAGAAACATAAAATTCCAGTATTTATATGATTATAAAATTATTATACCTTGATGGATGAAATATCTGACAAGAAATTATAATAAGAAAAGAAAATAAGAGAGGTATTTTGAGAAAATTGTCTCTTGAATATCACCTCCTTAGAGGACCCCTTCAGGACCTTCGATTTGGTCTTTTGTAAATACCATTATAAATTTTATTTGGTGAGATTGAGGATAGTTTTTAGTAGATATTTTTGGATCTTAAATTATTTTGGGTTGAAATTAGTTGGTTATGGGTGTTATTTATACTTGAGGAGAGGTGGGTTTAAGTGATTAAAATAATGAATATTCTATAATCAAATCCAACCACATTGAGGTGGAATTAGTTTAAATGAATTATATTATTAATTAATATTGTTTATTATTTTAAAGGTTTATAAATACCTCAACTAACCATTAAATGTTCTAATTTTTAGGTATGTTAAACCTTTACCTTTTAACTTTAACCCCTGTCACTATTTTACCTACACTACTATAAATAATTTTTTACCACAGTAGAGTTTTTATAATTTAAAATGAAATTGAACAAAAAACCTAATATGGAACTTCTAATTCTAAATATTTAATCTCTTTTTTTAAATTCAATTCACATAATTTGAAATATTATATTTAAAATTAACCTCACAGACACAGTGAAACATCGGGTTTTTATAGTGAAAAGTTCACATGTTTGAAATGTTTTATATCCAATTTCAATGTGAAACTGATTCCAATGAACTAAATTAGATTTATTGATCTAAAATTTAACTAATTATACTTTTAAAAAATCTTAAAATATAACTTATACTTTTAAATAAAATAGAAGAATAAGTATTTTTTAATTAAAATTATGTATTTTTCATTATTTTTCAAAAAAAAGAAACTTCTTTGAAAAATATCAAAATTTCACCCTAAGATAATTTTTAGAATCCAATTTAAAAAATTAAATTTATTTTTTTCAAATAAAACCTATAAAATTTAGATAATTTAGATTTAAAATAGGTTCTCCATCAAAACGGGTCATATAGTATTTTAGAAAAAATATAGCTTTTTATTCTCAAAATTGAATTTATTCTTATCTTAAGACTATAAAACCTATTGGATTAATTTAAAAAAATTATTGAAAATTTAATATATAAATTTATTTAATTTCTTTACATAATAGTGATAAATTTAATTTATTAAGATAAAATTCAATTATAGACATAAAATTAGTTTTCTATAAAAACAAATCCTTTATGTTTAATTAGTTCTCATTTTTATTTATGATTAATTGGTATCCAATGAATTAATTTTATAAACATATGTAAAATATATTTTCATAACTTAGTTATTCTCATTCATTCCTTCCATTATTAGGGCTTGGTGATAACTATCATAATTAAATAATAATATTTAATCATTTTTTTAAGCTTGGTGTTCTATGTAATGTTCTCTATCAAAGAAATTGAATTTATTTAAGAAGATACATACTGTAAAATCCTAGGGTGTTAAATTTTTTACCAGTGTTCAATTATCATCCATGTTCCTTGAGTTTATTCTTAAAGTTCAATAGTATGATGAAAATATTAGTGGGATTAGAGAAAACCTATATGGTGGGGAGATCGTTTCGGGTTGGTCTCTTTCTTCAAATGGTATACTCTGTATTGGGGATCAATTTGTTGTTCCAAATTAGTGAGGAAATCAATTTTGTTTTACTGTCATATTTCATCATTTTTTGTTAATCCAAGAAAAGTGGATATGTATTCTGACATGAGACAGTGATTCTGGTGGCTGGGTAGGAAGCATGACATTGCTAATTATGTGTCCCAATGTTACATCTTCCAGTATATAAATGCAGAGCATCTGAAACCTTTTGGTTTGCTTCATCCACTTTTAATGCCTATTTGTATGTGGTATGAGTTAATCATGGTCTTTTTTTTCATATTACCATAGACTACCTGAGGAATAAATGATTTCTAGGTGGTGATTGGTTATTTGAAAATGTCAACTCATTTTATTATGATTAAAGATGATGTAAAAGTTGAAGATCTGGGTAAGATGTATGTGCATGAAGTCATTAGTTTACATGGGGTTCCTTCTTCTATTTTTTCAGATAAGGTTCCTAGGTGTAATTCAAGGTTTTATATGATTTTTTGGGAGGTTATGGGGACTTGAGTCAGATTTATTACAACTGTCCATCCATAGAAATATATTCAAACGAAGCATTCTATTCAGATTCTAAAGGATACACCATGTTCATATGTCTTAGATTTCAATAGATCATGGTCTAGAAATCTGAGACTAATTGATTTTTTTTTATAGAAATACTTATCAGTTTTCAATCAGAATGGATCCTTTTTAGGCTTTGTATAGTCACGCATACAGGTTGCCACTTTGTTGGGTAGAGGTGGGTGAAGCTTCTTTGGTGGGATCAGGTTTGGTTTGGGAGACGTCTGCAAGGATTCAAGATATAAATCTGCATCTGGTTATAGGAAATTTTTGGCACAAATCATATGTAGATCAATGGTGTCATACTTTGGAGTTTCCTATAGGTGAAAATGTTTTCTTGAAATTTTCTCCTAGGTTAGGTCACCATCGGCTTGGAAAATAGGTATAGTTGGCTCTGAGGTATGTGGGACTATTTGAGGTCATTAAGTTTCTTGGGAATATTTCTTTTCAACTGGATTGTTTAGCTCAATTGATATGCATTCATGATGATTTTCACATATCAAAACTCAAGAAATATCATCTTTATCCCTCTCATATTCTGTCTTGGTAATAGATTCAATTAGAGCCATACATTTTATTGTTGAACGTCCAGTTAAAATTAATAAATCTCAAGTGAAAGTATTGTGTGGTAATTCTATACCATTGGTCAGAGTTTTGTGGTAGCATAGATCATATTATCATGATACATGGGAGTGAGAATATTTGATGAGGGAGCAATGGCCTCACCTATTTACTGGACTTTATTCTTCCACATGAATTCCCAGGAATGGATATTCTTATGGTGGGTAGTTTGTAAGATCATATTACCTACGTTCAGGTAATTCCCTCCTCTTTACTTGATTTACTCTTTAATTGGGTGTGTCTTGGGAATTCTATGGATAGAGATAATTTTTTAAAGGAAATGAATTAAAGTTCAAGGATTGATGTTTTTTTAATTAATTTAATCTATGTATAAATCAGTTAATGGATTTGTCGGGTTGTCCCTGAGTTTATAGAATTCACCAGGTGTTTTAAAGTTTTTATGTAAGAACCTAGAGATTTCTGCTATGTACTGGGAAATTACACAGACTGTAAGGGGGTTACACAATGTTTACTTGGTCTCCAGACATAATTCTTGAACTGTTTACACAACATAAAAGTTTCTTGAATTTTTTACACAACAAGAAAGTGGTACACATTGTGTAATGGTTAAATGATGTATAGTAGAAAAATATCAGTTTTTAATAAAAATGAGACGGGTTTTCACCATACTTGATCATAGTAGATTACTAGACATGTAAAGGAGTTAAACATCATGTAACTATCAGGAGTTTGGATTTTAGGGTGCCCCTTGGATGAAATTTTATTTCATTCCCTCACATATCTCATGTTGCTCAACCTAGAACCCTTCTCCAGTGATTTTGGAAGACTTCTTTTGATCCAGATTGATCCATTTAGTGTTGGATCACTGCATTAGTTGGTTTTTGTCTTTCTTGGTGAGTAGTTCTTTCAAATTCTTCATTTCTTTCATCATGATAGAACCTTAGTGTTGTATTGTCCAATTCGTTGATCTCTTTTGATGATTCATTTATTTCTCTTCTAGTTTTTTGGTGTGATCTTGTTCCACGTGATGTTTCCTTTATTGGTTGTGTTATGAAGAGTGTGAATTCTTGGGGTATGTGTAGTTTCCTCTTCTCTTCCAACCCTTTTGTTGACTTGGATAAATTATATGATGTTTATATTGATTATAGAGCCAATGTTGGTGTTTTGATCTTTATATAGGTGTATTTGTTTAAGTGTTCTAATTTCTTGAATTTCTTATTGTTCTTATTGATTCCTTGAGATTTGAAATTGAAAAATTAAAAAGGAATTGGTTCACATTTGAAAAGGTTACTTTTATTTGAAAATTTAATAGCCTTGATTTGAAATTGAAAATGGATTTTCAAACCCTAAAGTTAATTGGCTTGGATTTGAAATGGTTTTATAAAAATGTGATCATGCTTTCTAAAATAGAAATTCAAAAACATTGCAAAGTGGAGACCTTGGGTGCATCAAGAAAAAGACATGGGTAGCCTTAATGTGTGTGGCACCACTAGTAGGAAACCTATTATATATCAATGGTCTATTTAATTCCTCAATGTTAGTTGTGTCCAACTTTATGCCTTTTTAGGCTTGTGAGTTTCTAGTAAGTATTGTCCCATAGTCTAGAGCTTGGTTGGTGGGTTCATTGTTGTTTCTGGTTGTTTATTAAATGATATATTATTTCATGGGTTTTGGATCACATTGATGTTTATATTTCAGTATATTTACCTTATTTGTTCTAGATTTGGAAAATATGACATTAAATTTTTGAAAAATCAATCATTTTTTAATAAATTTTTTTAAATTGGTGTGATTTACCAGTGCTTGGATTTATACTATTTGGATATGATATGCATGATTTAGATTTTTCTAAATGATAAATAGAAATTTATGCTCGAAATTGATATAAATACCTTTTTTAAATTGATGTAAAAGGTATATATTTACCACACTTTTGATTTAAATTATTTAACGGTTATCAAGATATGTTTTATTTGAATTGCGCATACATGAATTTTTTATAGAGAATTGTTATGGAACACCTGGGTGGAATACTATTGAGAATGTTATCTCCAAACATGATCACTTATTCAGTGTTGTATAGACCTTTTTATGCCTATATATTTAGGGAAATAAAGGATCCATAGTGAAGTGATGGTGTTTTCTGGAAGCTAAGTATGGGTAGCAGGATGGTGAGATGGTGTTGGTTTTCCAATGCTGTCACATGGAGTAAATGGTTTTTCTTGTTTTAGTAGTCCTTTATGGATGGACTTGTACTTAAATATTTTTTCTACACTTGAGTTTTTTTCCCCTCTATTTTATTTGATTTATGGTATGTATATTTATTACATTTTTGTCTTCTATATCTATATATCATGTTGTTGCTTCATGTTTGGAGAAATTATTCCCTCTCTTTGTTGTTTGATGTCTGGGTGCTAGTCACAAGCCCATGGGGATCGGGAACACCCTTCAGGTATGGGTAATATTAGGTTAGGTGTCAATTTGAGAGGGTATTCAGGTTGGTTCATTACACGTAGAATCTTCATAATATTATTTTGGTTTCTTGTACTGAAATTATTCACACTATGGCATTCTATAAATAGAATGATATATGAAAGTGCCTCATTCATCCTTCAGTTTGTTATTGTGTGGATAATGGTTTCTATGTAAATTTCTAATTCCCTTAAAAATGGTTATTGTAACAATTCTATTCATGATCTTATGGTACTTAAGTGTCTTGGAATTGCAGGTAATTTTCATCCTCTTTCTAGAACTCCTAAATTCATGTGGATTCCTTCTTTCCTTGGTTGGAAAAAATGCAATGGGAATGGTTCCTTAAGGGTAAATATAAGACCTTTTGGATTTTTATTTGTATATAGAAATAGAAAGGGCGGTTTTATGGGATGACTCTATAGAAAATTTGGTGCTTTTAATTCTCTAAAAGATAAAATGATTGGATTGATTAATGTGGTTGAAATGGAAAGATGGTGTGAGTGGTGCAACTTGTGGCGGTAATGTGATTCAACCACTATTTTTCATGCTATCATAAGCAGTGTTGGACCCAAGGGTGTTCTTTTCTATAATTTTTGTATGTTTTTTTTATGTTGTCAATCCAT
Organism: Viscum album; assembly: GCA_963277665.1. Taxonomy (NCBI): domain Eukaryota; kingdom Viridiplantae; phylum Streptophyta; class Magnoliopsida; order Santalales; family Viscaceae; genus Viscum; species Viscum album. Next base: position 921,168,318 of record OY728145.1, read on the forward strand.
ATTGGGTTGATCAAGGGATTTTCAAGATAAAGAATCTTACAGTACAATCCAAAGAAAGTGTTTAAGGTGGCATAGTTTCCTAGTGTTTCCCAAATTTTTGTTCCTGAAAATCAAGAGTTTGGTTTTTGGAAAAGGAATATTTTATATGTATGAATGGATAGTACGTGGACCATGAATCATGGTTTGTGGATTTTAAAGGAGTTTTGCAGGAATGGTTTGTATAAGGAAAACGGTATGCAGACCGTGTATGAGGAACGGTTCATGGTGCAAAGAAGGTTTATGGGAAGGATGGCAGTTTGTGGAAGGTAAATGGTTCATGGGATGGAATTTCATTCTAGAAAACAAGACATTGATTTTGGAGGCCATAAAGGAAAATGTGGTATATGTACCATTTAGGGTAGAATGGTTTGTGAGAGCATGGTATGCGGTGAAGATTTAGTAAATCTCAGTTTAGCAGATTATGCGTATATATTTGTGTATATAAGGAGCATTAATCCCTTCATTAGGTGCGACTCTTGGATAAAAAATCCATGAGGATTTTATTGAAGTATAAAGTGTTTCATGGGTAGAAGACCCTGTAAAAGAGACTTTGATTAGAAATCCATAAATAATTCAGTGAATTCCATAATGGTTCGTGGAAGACAATTCACGGAAGATGGTTCGCGGAAGACAGTTCGTGGAGGAGGAGTTGGTCCATAGAGAAGAAATAGTAAGCTGATGTAGTTTGTGAAGGCATTGTGTAGTCATGGTTTTTGAAGGAAATATGTGTTCATGGTTTGAAGAGGCATTATGTGGAGGTGGTATGTGGAGCAATGAAGTTCGTGAAGGAACTATTAATGAACTAACAGTACACGAAAAGTTGGATTAGATCTACCAGTAAAAACTGGACTTCAACAAAGCATGGATCTATAGTTGAGGATGCATGATTTAATGCCAACCCATTAAAGTTACCTTCAAGTTGATAAAGTGATTTCATATTATTCCCAATGCAGTGAGTAAGGAGAAGTCAACAAAATTGATCTGAAGGATGTAGTGTGTTATCCCTAAAACCTTTTAAAGGTAGTTCACCTTGAATAAAGTGAGTGTACTAAACTTTTATAATCCAAAACAAGTGAAGATTAGGGGAATTTGGTATGACCTAAAACATTTCGACGTATGCTCCTTGGAATATCTCTTAGTAGTGAACCAAGTAAAATTATTGTGTGGCCCTTTAGCGTGTGAATGTTTAAATTGCTGCACATTACCAATAGTCATATTTAACAAGTTCCTACCAACATGGAAAAAATATCCATCACTTTAAATTAAAATTTTGACACCCAAATTCATCCCTCCCCTCTAAGGTTTTTTTAGGGTCCTTCAAGTGGTAGTAGATGATAAAGGTTGTTGGTGCTAAATCTGTCAGTCTTTGCTTCCATGGATAACTCAGTAAATATCAGGGGTGTCCCCTCTTTAATGGAATAAACTTCTAGATTTTGGAAAATATTATGGGATATTATCTTAGATCTCATGTAATGGAAGCCATTTTTTTGAATATATAAGGAATACATGTCATTGATCTAATAGGGATATCTATGACTAATGCAGATCAGAAAATGCTTGATGTAGATACCAAATCACAGAATTCCCTCAATGCAACTCTTTCTGATCAGATATATTTAAATGTTATGATTTGTACATCAGTAATGTATTTGTGGAAAATTTGTATTATATTTAATAAGGTGACTGAAAAGTGAAGGAGGCTAAACTGTAAGTTTTTTACAATAGGTTTGATGATCTGAATATGTATCCTAATGAAAATATAGATACCTTTTTCAATCGAATTATTGAATTTTTTGGAGAGATATTAGGACTTGGTGAATAACTCAAAGATATTGATATTATAAATAAAATATTGATAATCCTTCCACATCTTTACAATACAAAGGTGTCAACCCTTTAGGAAAGGGATCTTTCCAAACTTTCTCTCGATGATCTGCTAAGCATCCTGGTGGCATATGAGATGAGATTGAAACCAAAAGATGAAATGACTTGAGTAAGCAAGGAAATGGCATTCCAAGCTATGGGAAAACTTCAAATTTCAGGAGATAGTATTGGTGAATACAATGAGGAAAAATAACTTCTTTCTCTCATTAACAGAAAAATAAAGAATGGAAAATGGAAATTTGAAGGAAATTTACATATGGCTTTTTTTCATTATGGAAGAGTTGGGCGCATTGCCTCTTGGTGCACAAGAAAGTTTGATGATGAAGAAAGTGAGGATAGAGACATTTATAAGCCTCCTAAAATGTTTTCCAAAAAGGGATACTTTATGTTTGGTAAGAAATTACAAATAAACAGTTTTTTCTATGAAGAAGAAGATGATGATTCTAAGTTATTTTATGAAGAAGAACCATAATTTAAATCAAGAACCCCTACATCAATGATGGATACTATTGAAAACTCATAACTATCTTGAGATAAAACTAGAGATAATCATTTTACTACTGATTTCGATATCAAGTTTCAACTTTAGTATTCTTTTGGTAATCTTGAGAATAAATGAAAGAGATGAAAAAAGTGGAGAGAAATTATGGAAGAGTCATCAAAATAAGTTGATATACTGGAAGCTGAAATTGATCTACTTGAGGAAGTAGTAAAAGAACATTCAGCAACTTTTGAAAGCTCAGAATATATAGTTGAACTAAAGCATATAATTTAATAATATGAAAATTTCATTAATGAACTTACATTGTGACTGGAGGATAATTCCAAAATTGTTGAGGGACTTGAAGAATAAGTTGTTACTCTTAAGAGTAAACTTGAAAGTTGATCAAGTTCAAAAGAAATAAAGAAGAAAATTTAGTTTGGAAAATTTTGAAATGATGAGCAGCTGGAGAGAGCTAAGTGTGGTTCTGATGGAGTTGAAAAGGCTCTAAATGATCAAAGATCTTCATTCATGAAAAACTTTGGAATTGGTTGTGATGATTAAACATTTAATGCTGAAAATAAAATGGTCCAAAATAAAGGTAACCTGAAAGTCAGACATATCACAAAGACACCAGAATTCAAAATAAAGAAAGTATCAAATCAGAATAAAAGGATGACTAAAAATTATTCTTGAGTTCCTCAAGATGATATATAGTTAAATTATACTCCTAAGGAAATTGGCTTGAAGATTAATAGAAGTGAAAATACAATTCCACTTATAAAATATCAATTATGTGGATATCTGTTCCATACCAAGTCATACTCTGAAGAGGAAAGGATCTATTTGAATTGAGAAGATCTAGGAAGTCAAACAATGATAACAAATTCATATCCTAATTATTATAGAAGAAACAATTTCTATGGATATTTTTTTCATTATTCTAACTTTTTCCATAAATTTGTTGATTGTTGGAAGAGGAATAGAGTGAAAAATTCATATAGAACTCAGAGAAAATTCAATACTCTACAATGAGACGGTGTTATTCTTACAAAAAGGTTCTATCCTATAGAAGAAGAGTGTGAGTATGATGAACCAATGCACATGGAAAATAGATTTTAAAGTCCATCTTTATCCTTTACTGAAACTAATATTTCATAGAAGGGAAATAAGAAAATTGAAAAATCCAACTTTGTAGAAGTAGTTCTCAAAGATACCAAGAATATGAGAACATGGATTCCTGATAGTGGACTCTCATACCATATGATGGGAAATGCAGTACTATTAATGAATGTAAATAAAAAGGTTGATGGAATAGTGAGATTCAGAAATGATGGAGCTTTGAATTCAAAGGCAGTGGAAGTACTGAACTTTCTAATGGAGAAATGAAGAAGACTGAAGTACTTTATGTGGATGAGTTAAGTTGCAATCTCTTGAGTATGATTCAACTCTGTGACTCAGGACTTATAATTGAAGAATAGAACAACTTTTGGCACCGGAGGATGGGTCGCATAAATCAACAAGATATAGAAAAGATATCTAAACTAAAGATTGTTGTGGATGTCCCAAATATGAAGTGTGAATGGGATAATCCTTGTGATGCTTGCATACAAGGAAAGTTGGTGTGCAGTTCATATCGTCCAAAGAAGAAAAGAGCATAAAATCTACTTGATCTCATTCATACAGACATATGTGGTCCAATAACTGTTTTTGGAACATATGGAGAATGTTACTTCATCATTTTCATTGATTATTATAGTATAATGGATTGTGTTATAGTTATATATAGGGAATGAAAAGTGTTTGATTACATGAAAAATTATTGTTGAATAACTGATAATGATACTGTATGGACAATCAAAGTTATGTGGTCTAACAATGAAGGGGAATACACATCCCTTGAATTTAAAAATTACTTGGAAAATATGGAATACAACATGAGGTGGCTAATGTGAGAACTCCACAGCAAAATAGAGTTGTTGAGCATCAAAATAGATAGGTGAATAATATATTCGTAATTATGTTGATTGATAGTCGTATCTCTCTCCATTACTAGATATAGGTTTTTCAATATGTATTTTATATTCAAAACCAAATAGGGATTTATATGGGGGAAACCAACACACCCTATGAATTAGGGCATGGAAGGAATCTCTTTTTGAAGTATTTTCATGTTTTTATAAGTAAATATCTTATATGAAACAAATAAGGAAATCATGGAAAGTATGGTGATCCTTCAGATCACGGAAAATTCATTAGATATTCAATGAATAGAAAATACTAAAAAATTAATAAATTTCATGGAAAATTTATGGAAAGAAGTGATGTGAAGATCATTGAAGATAAAAACACAAATTCCTTAAGGAGTTCATCTGATAATGTGATAGAAGATGAGGAATAATGTGGATGTGGAATGGATCCAAATACATAAGTAATGGATGGTGTTCAAAACACTTAGTAATCACATCATGATGTTGACTTAGAAGTAGAATCAGAAAAGGAAACCATGGCTAAAGAAAATTCATCAGAACCTCATAGGAGAAATCGATGTGAAGAAATTTTTCAATCCAACATCATTGGGGATTGGATAGCTCCCATGTAAACAGAAAGAATAAATAATAATAAAAATCTATATTCCAATCAGTTATGGAACCATCCTCATTTGAAGAAACTACAAAGGATGAATCATGGGTTAAGGCAATGAATGAATAGTTAGATCAGATCGATAAGAACCAAACATGGGATTTGGTTAAGAGACCTGATAACCATAATGTGATTGGTACAAAGTCAATATTCTAAAATATATTTGATGAACATGGAAATGTGATAAAAAAATAAGGCACAACTGGTGTGTAAATACTATTCACATATTGAAGATTTTGATGTTGAAGAAATATTTTCTCTAGTGGCTAGACTATAATCATTCAGACTTTTTCTTTCCTTGTCAATTCAAAGAGGATACAACGTGTATCAAATTGATGTCAAAACAGCTTTCTTAAATGGTTTTATTAAATAAGAAGTCTATATTGAATATCCTATGGTATTTCTTCTTAGTAATAGTGAAAAGAAGGTTTAAAGGTCAAAGAAGTCGTTCAATGGTTTGAATCAGGCACAGCGTGCATGGTATTCCCAACTGAATTCTTATCTGAAGAAGCTTCAATGTAAAAGAAGAGTGGATAAAAATCTTTATATGAAGAATTCTCAGAAATATCAGTTCATGCTTCTGGTAAATGTAGATGATATTATTTTTGGTGGAAGCAGGTAGGGATCAGTGGATGAATTTTCCAATCACATGAAATCAGAATTTAAAATGTCTATGATTAGGGAACTCACATAATTCTTAAGGCTACAAGTGATTTAGATGAAATGATACACTTTTTTCTCTCAAGAAAAGTATGCAAACAAGTTGTAGAAGATGTCTACTATGCATGAATACAAACTAATGTTGACTCTGATTGTGGTTGGAAGTAAACTTGGAAAATCATGAGGATGGAACTTCTTTAGATCCCACCATGTATAGGAGAATAATTGGAATCCTACTATACTTAAATGTAACATGGATAGATATTTTCTTTTCTACATGCTTAGAAACCCGCTTTCAAAGTAATATAAAGGAAGAACATATGGAATTAGTTAAATGAATCATGAGGTATATTCAAGGTACTCACAAGTATGGATTATATTTTTCTATATGAAGAGATAATGAACTATTATCATTTTTTTATGATGATTGGGATAGAGATGGGGTGGATAGAAAATTCATAAGTGGTGGATCATTCTTTATTGGAAATAAATGTGTGGTATAGTTGAGTAAGAAACAGGAAATCACATCTATCAGTACTACCGAAGCTGAGTATATCTCTGCTACAAAGGCTTACACTCAACTACTTTGGATGAAGGAACAACAGACTGATATTGGCGATGAGGTGAAACATCCAATGGTAATTCACTGTGATAACAAGAGTTCAATTGATCTTATGAAGAATCATATTCAAAATTATCATACAAAACACATTGAAGTTAGACATCACTTCATAAATAACAAATTTGAACAATGCATGATTAAAATGGATCTTTTCGGAACTGATGTTCAAGTGGATGACATACTAACAAAGACATTATCAGCACATGTGTCAGAGAAGCATTGGTTGAACCTCAGTGTTCAATAACCTCCAAGTGCATGAGGATATTATGAAAGGTTCCCCTCTCCCCAGTTTTATAAACTATTTTAAACCTTTTTGTGAATGTGATTCAAGTTTATGGGGGAGATACAATCCAGGGGGACTGTGTTCTGAGCTCTACCATGTTCAAATACTGGTCTTTGGGTTTATTTCCAATGAGGTAGAATAGATAAATTCAATAGTACAGAGAATGGAGAATGGATAAAGGAGTAGAATGAAATGTTTTTTTTTGGTTATAGGACACATTCAATGAGTTACAATGGGGGAGAATGAGAATAGAGAAAACAATTTAGTGTTATGAGAAATGGTGAGAGCTTACTTGGACATATTTAAAGAATTTTAATAAATGATAATATAATTCATGCTTACCCTCTTGTTTTCTATAATGAGAATTACTCAACTACACTTAGAGTATTGTTGGCTGAGTTGTTTCTTGCATATCAGGTTTTTATTGTTGCAGGTGCTTCATTAAATTTATCTTCAAATTGCTAACAAATCCAAAAGGGGAGATTGTTAGACCCAAGGGTATTATTTACTAGAACTATAGTATGGTTTGTGTTTATTGTCAATATACATTGGTTTGATTAAGGTGTTTTCAATATAGGGACTCTTATAGTACATGTCAAAGAAAATGTTTAAGGTGGAACATTTTCCCAGTGTTTTCAAAATTTTTGGGCATCAAAATCAGAAATTTTGGTTTTTGGAAAAATGAATATTTTCCACATAGGAGTGGACAGTATGTGGACTATGAAGCATAGTTCGTGGATTGTAAAGTATGTATGTGGGAACAGTTTGTAGAAGGAAAATGGTATTCAGACCATGTAGGAGGAATGATTTGTGGATTGAAGGAGGTTCATGGGAAGTCCTATGGTTCGTAGAAGGTAAATGGTTCGTGGGATGTCATTTCATTCATGAAAATGAGATAGTGATTTTGAAATAAATGAAGGAAAAGTCAGTACATAGACTATGTAGGTAATAATGGTTTGATGGAGCACGATACATGGTAAAGATTTGGTAAATCTCGATTTAGTGAATTATATGGATCTATTTTCCTATATAAGGAGAACTAATCTCTTCATTTGGCACGGATATGAGATTAAAAATCTAGGAATATTTCAGTGAAGTCTAGAGTGATTCACAGGAAGAAAAACCCATAAAGGATACTTCGATTATAAATCTAGAAAAAAATTAATGAAGTCTATAATGGTTTGCAGAAGATAGTTCATGGAAGAAGGTTCGTGGAAGATAGTTTTCAGATGAGGAATTGGTCTGCATAGAAGAATAAATACGCAGATGTAGTTTGTGAAGGCATTACATGGTCATAGTTTTAGAAGTAATTACATGGTCATGGTTTGAAGAGGTAGTAGGTAGAGGTGGTATGCGGAGTAGTGTAGTTCGTGGAGGAATGGTTCACTAACTAATTGTACATGTAAATGTGGATTAGATCTATGGGTAAAAATAGTACTTCAATAGATCATATATCTATAGTTGAGGATGCAAGATTTAATTTTAACACATTGAAGTGACCTTCAGGTTAATAAACTGAGTTCATATTCTTCCCAATTCAGTGATCAAGGGGATTTCAATGTAAGTGATCCAAGGGATATAGTGTGCTTTCCCTAAAACCTTGTAAAGGTAGTTCACCTTGCACAGAGTAATTGTTCTAAACTTTTTTAATCCATAACTAGTGAAGATTAGTAGACTTTGTAATGACCAAAAACTTGTCAGTGTATACTCCTTAGATTAGCCCTTAGTGGTGAACCAAGTAAAATTGTTGTGTGGTCCTTCTACATGTGAATGTTTAAATTACTATACATTACCGACAATCATATTAAACTAGTTCCTACCAATGTTTGAAAAATATATGTAAATTTAAAATAAAAATTTAACACCCTGATTTACCCCTCCCCTCTCATGATGTTTTGGGTTCCTTTAAGTGGAATTACTCATCTATTGTGGAAACTCGCTAATAGGTGTATGGAATGCTTGGACACTCTTGCGACCATGAGATATATCATCAAACATACATACTGGGAGGTCAACTTTTTTGTGGATAGACATTAAAATAAAGGGATCACTACTAATGAACTTATCTGGTGTAATACATTACCAGATGAGTTTTTTACTACTTTAAAAATATATTGTTATAAAAATCCTTACATCTGACATGTGTAATCTTTTTTATCATATTAATTAAAGAGACTTGTTCATTGGGTAAAGTTCTCTTCCTTTCTAAAAAACTCTTAGAAACATAAAGATAGGAAAATGAAGGTAAAACATGTTTTATCATAACATAACCAGAGTATAATAAAATTCATGATTTTCTTGATATTTGTATCATAAGATTTTATCATCGGAAATATAATCATAAACAATCTAAATAAAAAATGATATGGTAACATAAAATCTTTATCAATTTGGAAACTTTGAAACATAATCATCATGAAGGAAAATAATTAAATGAAACTCAAAATATCATGAGGATAAATAAATTCATGATATTACATGTCAAATGGGATGTATATATACCTCATAAATGAGGATAGTTGAATAACATAACATATACCTCAAAGAAGGAAAATTGAGGCAACAAACCCTTACCGCTTTGGAAAATTTTGAACCGTAAACACAATAAAAGAGAGGTCCTGAAATGGATATAAAAATTAACATAATTTTAATTATAATAATAATAAAATAATTTTTTTGGATTTATATACACCATATAAAATAAATAGGCAGTGAATATTTCATGTGTCTCACATAAGTAAAAAGTGAGATGGAAATCCATTATCCTAAGTCTCGACTTTGTTTGTAATTGTTTTAACATCCTATAAAACAAATATAAGTTCATTATAAATATATTACATAACCATAATTATATATAGCATACCATATATGATTTAATTATTTCCTTTTAATACCCTTTTATTAACAACTCCTTGTTAAAATCGCATTTTAGGTAATAACCGCTTTATTTTTCATATATGTTTTGATTTGTTATTTTTAGTCCTCTTACTGTGATCATTATTATATCATATCCATAAAAATAATAATATAATAATTATAATATTTATATATAAATTGCAATTTTAAGACTAATCATGAAATATATTTTTGAGAAATGAGGTATGTTACGATCATGGAGATGGTAGGTGATATGTACTCATGAGTAACATTTCCATTTTTCAACGATCATTAGTGAAATGAGGTAAGTAATATTTTATATTTTTAGAATTACAATGATATAATAAATAAAATATTATTTATTTAAATATATTTATACATATCATCCAATTGGTTTGGTGATCAAAATATAGAGTCACATCGATTCGTGAAGGCATAGTCCACATGTACACGAACAATGTTATCATCTTTCAGTGAGTGAAAATGTAACAAATAAAATGATATATTATCTTTTAAGAATAATAAATATTTATTTAATTTCATAATTATTTCATGTATATCACATATAGTTATCCTTATTATATTATATATAATGTGTTAGTGAAAATGAATCACATTGTTTTGGGAGACGGTAGTCCGTCCTACACACGAACGACGTTATTGTATCACACACGAAATTGAAATTAAAAATTTTATATATAATATAATGAATCTAAAGGTATTATAATTTTATAAATATCATATATATACATATATATATCTATATAATATATATCTACCATCATACCCTACTGTGAGAGGTGGTAATGAAAAAAAAATAACATTGGTCAAGGAGGCGGTAGTCCGCCATACAAAAGTACGATGATTTTATAATCCATTTGATGGAAATTAAGAATTGTTTAGGTCATGAACTTAACATAAAAAATATATAATTATATTTAAGATACATATTTTGTTATATAATCATGATTTAATAAGAATTTAATGAGGTGGAAGAAGAAATAAAATAAAAGCGCTCGTTGAATAATGTTACCTCCTCTTCAGGTAACCTCCTTAGGTTTTCACCAAAATCCTTCTTAGGTTGGATTTATGGAAAAAAATAAGTCTTATAGGATTATATGTGGTAATTTTTTAAGTTATTTTTTTAGTTATTTTAAAAAAAGGGTTTTAAGCTGTGAAGAAGTGAGGATACAGGTGTCCTTTTATAAGTGAGGTGAGTGACACACTTGTAATTTTTCGAACAGAAAAAGGTGTAGCCATTTTTTATAATTCCAAAAGGATAAAAAAATATTATTATTGAGACTTAGATATTATAGGTTATAAATATTTCAAACTAATACATTTTATAAAAGTTTTTAGTTTATTTTAACCCTTATATTTTTAGATTAACCCCCCCAGGTAAACCCATTTTTACCTTAACTGCAGAAATTAATTTTTAATTATTTTCAATTTTCATTTTGATAAAAATTAAAGTTGAAATTAATAGATAATATAAATTATCATTATCAAAAAAAATTAATCCTTTATTATAAATTCAATTCACATAAGTGGAAAATTTTGATTTAAAATTAATCTCATAGATGCGACGACAAAGCTGGTTTTCAAAGAGAAAATGTACAAAATTATACAAAGTTTTTATATCCAGTTTAAATATGAAATAGATTCCAGTGAAATAATTTATATAAATATATATATATATATATATATATATAATTTTACTAATTATTATTTCTAACCAAATTAAAATATAATTTAAATTTATAAAAAATTTAAACGAAAAGGCATTTTACAATTAAAATTTAGTATTTTCACTATTCATCAAAAAAATTGACCTTTTTATAAAATTATAAAAAATAATAATAATATAATTTTGAAATTATGATCTAAAAAATGAAGTTTATTTTTTAATATAAATTTTATAAAATTGGAAAAAATTAAATTTAGAACAAAACCCACAGACAGTGAAAAAGTGGGTTTTAGGGAAGTGTACTTTTTCAAGCAAAAGATGATTTTATATTAACTCTATTTATAATAATTATAATTGTGTAAATATAAATTAAAATTTATTGATATATAATATATAATTTTCATTTAAAACATTAATCGATAGGTATTGTTTTAATTATTTAAAATGGGAAAACATTATGCACTTTAAAAAAAATCAGAAGAAAAAAACCCTTTTTAAACCCAAAAATAAACTTATAAATTTTATTAAAAAGTAATTTATTGTGTTAAATATTAATAAATAATAATTATGTTACTTTAAAAAAGAATTTGGCTTTTAAATTACTTAATTTGTTGAAAACGATTGATAACTTTACAAAAAATCGTATTTTTCACTGTCCACTAAAAAATCAATATTTTCCAAAAAAAATCAAACTTTCACCATAAGTGGGTTTATATATGATGGTTCCAAAAATGAAGTTCATTTTGTCAAATAAATTTTATAAAATATGTATAAATTTATTATAATATTTTCTCAGAAAAAGAAAAAAATCATTTTTGAAGAAAACATATTTTTTATGAATATAATTACTTTTATAAAAATTGATTGATCTTTTACAAAGAGTTTATAAATAGATTTATATTGAGTAGGAGATTTTTATGTATATTTCATAAAATATTTAATATCATTCATACATAGTTATTTAACAGGTAAGTTAAAATATATATATTTAAAATAATATTATTTCATGGTTCACTAAAGCTCGATGTCACGTGTCATGGATTCTTTTTAAGAAACTAATTATTGCATGTAATGTAATATAAAATCACTATTGTGTATAATGAATGATATACTCAGTGTTGAATCTAATAAAAAATATAAAAAAGATTAAATTAATTTGAAAACAATCACAAAATCTATGGGTGTTACACTTGTCAAGTAATTAGGCTCCCAAGGTAAAGGAAATCCAAGAGGCTAAAGATATCTAGAAAATATTGATTGAAGAACTCATTAGTTCTCTCATGTACTATGAAATCACCATGATGAGAAAAGTATAAAAATAAAAAATAAGTGAAGGAAAATAAGATAATTTCCTTTAAATTAATTGATGATGGATCTTCTAAAAGTGAATTAAGATGGAACATCTAGCCAATAAATTAAACAAATTCATGAAGAAAAAGGGATTTTTCCAATGTTCTAAAAAGGAGAACCAATGCAAAGAAGGTGTTATAACTTTTTATCATTGAAACAAAAGGGACACATCAAGATTTATTTCACCATCCTCAACATGTGAAAGGATAAAGGAAATAAATCCCTTGAAATTTCTACTGGGAGTGCAAGTAATGGTTCCCTCTCTTCTTTTGACTCAAGTGATAAATGTGCTAAATGTCTCATGTCTGAAATTGAGGTTTTTTGATAAAGTTAATTCTCTCACTTCTTTCGCTTAAAATTCTTCCATATATTCTTATTCTTAAATCCACATAGATTATAAATAATTATCCAATGTATTTTTTGAACTTACCAAAAAATTAAAAAATAATTATAATTAAATTTTGTTTAAATAATAAACTTTATAAATAAAATAAAGATTTATCTTTAAAATTATAATAAAAACCCAACATTAAAAACATGAATCAACTATTAAAAAACTAAATAATTATCTTACTAAATTCACCCAAGGTGAGAAAAATCTAAATAAAATTCTTTGTTCTCAATTTATTCTCAAAAATAATTTTGGTTTTGGTTTTAAAAATAAAGATAACACCACAAAAAACAACTATAATTTTATAAAAGGTTTCTCACAAGAAATTTTTTTAATTATTATAAAAAATTTAGGAATATTATTTATAAATGTGATTATAAAATTTCTCATTATGGTATTCTTAATTCAATTCATCTCTTTGATAATAATTTTTTAGGGAATTATAATGGAAATTAATATTCTAATTAATTATGAGTTCTAAATATCTTTTAGATGGAATAAGTGGACCCAATTTTTTGGTACCGAAACCTTTAGTTTCTTTATTTTTTTTATGAAACGTTTCTCAAGATAAAAACCCAAGGATATAGATGGTACTTGTATAGTGGGTTCTCAAGACACATGTTCAGTGACTACTTCAAGTTTAATAATTTTTAAAAGCTTGATTGTGGACATGTCAGTTTTGATAGTGAATTAATGAGTAAGATCGTCAGTATAGGTACATTTGGTTTTTCAAATTTTTAAATTATTAAAGATGTTATATATGTTAAAGGTTTAAAACATACTTTTATAAGTATCATTCAATAATGTGATAATAGTTTTAAAGTCTTTTGAAAAAAAATTGTAAAATTTTTTATTCCAAAGGAAATATTTTATTTTCAAATATTCATTTTAAAAATTCATATGTTATTGATTTAAAATAAATTTCTAGTAAAAACATTAAATATTTAAATGCACAAGATAGTGATTCTTGGATTTGGAATAGGTTCCTTGGTCATTGTAACACACATAAACTTTTCAAACTCAACTATAATCAACTAGTATGAAATTACAAAAATTTCATGTCAAAAATAACATTGCTTATGAACCTTACCAACTTAGAAAGGAACAAAAAAATTCCTTTAAATATAAAAGGGAATTATCCTTATTTAAGGACCTTATCCTTATTTATATTTATCTTTTTGGACCAACCCAAGTGTCCAATATAGGAGGTATATAATACTGTTTTATAATTATAGATGATTATACAAGATTTACATGGGTTTATTTCTTGTCTCATGAAAATGAGACTTGTAAAGCCTTTATTAAATATTTAAGAAAGGTAAAAATAAAAATGTATATAATATCATATATATTCGAAGGGATCAGGATGAATAGTTTGATCGTAAATATTTTGATGAAATTTGTACTTTAAAAGGTTATAGTCCTTCTTTTTCCACTCTAAGGACTCTATGATAAAATGGGGTTGTTGAGAGAAGTAATCAAACCCTTCAATAAATAACTAGAACTCTCTCAAATGAATTTAATATTCCTAAATATTTTTGGAATAATGAAATTAATACCTCATTTTATATCTTGAATTATGTTATCATAATTACCTTCCATAAAAGTACCCCTTGTGAATTTTGTAAGAAAATAATTACTAAAGTTGGATTTTTAATGTGTTTGGATATAAATTTGATATTATTAACACCAAATACAGCTTAGGAAATTTAAACCCCAATTCCAATGAAGGTATTTTTATTGGGTTTTAAAACTCAATTAAAGAATATTGAATCTTTAATGAAAGGAAAAATATTTTAGAAGAATCAATACATGTCAATTTTGATGAGAATTTTTCCAAACCTTATCCCAAAATTAATAAAATTGAGGATGAACTAGAAAATTAGACCATATATAATCCACATTATTCTAAAGTAATCAATTTTATGGAAGAAACACCATCTATCCTTATACATAAGGCATGGTTAAAATATAAATAACGTCCTTTATAATATTTTATCGGTGATTTAAAAGTTTATACTCATACTAAAAGGGCATTTTTAAATGAGGTTGAACTTCATACTTTTGTTTCACACTTAGAACTGTAAAATATTGATGATTCCATTAATAATGAAAAAAAATTCTTAAAATTCAAGAGTAATTAAACTAATTTCAAAGGAATAATGTTTGTACACTCATTAAAACACTTGATTATAGTTCCTTTATTATTATTATATAGGTTTTATAAATAAATTATATGAGCAAGGTAACATCACCCATAATAATGCTTGAATCATATCCAAAGGCTATAATCAAGAATAATGAATTGATTATGGTGAGACATTTTTTCCCTTAAATAGTCTTGAATCCATTATAATGTTATTTTAATTCATTGATCAGTTGAATTTTAAAAAATTTCAAATGGATCTTAAAATTGTTTTGCGAATGGTTTTATTTTTGAAAAGGTTTTTGTTAGACAGCCTATCAATTTTGAGAATTCAAAATTTTCAAATAATTTTTTTAATTAAACCAATAATATTTATGATTTAAATAAATCCATTATGTATTAGTATGAATGGTTAACTAAATTTCTTTTAAAAATTTATTTACAAAATAATTCATTTGTTATGATTTTTACAGTTTAATGAGAAAATAAAATGAAATGGGTTTTGTGGGAGAAATTATGTTTTTTATTTGTTTTCAAATTTCTCAAAATAAAGATAGAATTTTTCTAAGATAAGGTAAATACACTAATGGTATTTTAAAATTTTTTCATGTATATCAAGTAAAATAAATAAGTGCATCTATGAGTACTTATTGTAATCTAACATTTGGTGAATTCAGTAATCTGGTTGAAAACAATATTTATAGAGATATTATTGGGAGCTTATTTAACTTACTCTAACCCAGTTGAATATCATTTTTATTGTATGGTTTTGTGGTTGTTTTCAATAAAATACTAAATAATAAATGTTTAAATCTCTAAAAATAAATTTTAAATATTTAAAAGTTTTTAAAAATATTTTTTTATATCCAAAATAAACCTATTTGGAACATACAATTTTTTCTATTGATAATTTTTTAGGATTCCAACTATATAGTAAAATTATTAGTGGGAATTGTCACCTACATGAAAAATCCCTTTTCTCTTGGAGTAGAGAGAGGCAAAAATATCTTTCTATTTCTATGGATTAAGTTGAATATATAGCCACTGGGAATTTTTTCACCCAATTTATTTGGATGAAACACACGCTATTTGATTATGGGATAAATAAACATTTTTCCCTAATTAATTTTCAAAATGATTGTGCCATAATTATTTCTAGAAATCCTTTTCAATACTCTCACATAATAATGTTGATCTTAGATTCCACATTTTAAGAGATCACTTCCAAAAAGGTGATATATTTCTTGATTTCATTTACACTAATATTTAATTGTCCTATATCTTTACCAAGAAACTTTCTCTTGATCATTTTGATTTAATTAAGTTTGAGTTAGGTATGGTATTCTTGTGACACTTATCAATTAATTTTTGAAAGATTGAGTTGTTTCAAATGATTTAATTATTTTAATCTCTTGAAAATTTTCTTTTTAAAATATTTTTTATTATCATAAAATTTAAAACATTAATGTGGGTAAAAGTAAGTGTAATATTACTAGTAAATAAATTAATGTGTGGATATAAACAAGTGGATGTCGTTTTAGAAAAAATACACCTAGAGGTTATAACATAGAAAAGTTTTTATTATATTTCTAATCTAATCTTTACCGAGAGCATAAGTAGTGGGCCTTTACTGCACACATGTTTATATGTTTTTTTATAATAACAGAGGAATCAATTATTTTAAATAAATGGAGAAATTCATGGTATCATTGTGATATTGATAAATTTCATTATTTTAGTCTCTTAATTTGGGGGATAAATAGATAAATTTCTAGTAAATTTAAAGTACTTTACTTTATTATTTTAAATATAATTTAAAATAGAAATCATTTTTGGACTTTTATTATGTTTAATATTTTTAAAAATACATTTATTATAATATATAGAGTATTGAAAATGTTTTTATGATCTCATTTGAATTTAATTATGAAATATAGAAATTACTTTTGACATTATCCGTGGTTTATTCTATGTCTGTGTGATTATAAAAAAGGGGATATTGTTATACATCACTCTCTTAGATGTTTTTACTAATCAAAAATTTATTTTTTTTTTCTATGAACTTTTCAATTGAGTGTATTTTAGTATTTATGTTAAATCATTAATATAGGTCAACAATAGATCAAATAAAGGATTCAAGATGAATGAATTAGGCCAAAGGGGGATCTTCTAAAGTCTGTCACCACTAACAAACTGGGCAGATGTCACCGAACAACCAGTGACACTAACATAAGAAAAAATGATACTAGAATTCCACTGGCTACCAAGTGTAATGTCACTAACCAATCAGTGGAAATGTATAAAATCATCAGTCTTCCAGGTTACTCAAAAGTTGCTCAGTGGAAGTCAGTGTCTACCTGATGGAGGCTATAGTAGAGAGGATGCCTACAATAATGTAGAAAGGGGAGATTGAAGTGAAGTAACTGATTGGTATCCATTATGATAATTCAAGTACCATAAATATTGGAAAAAATACAATTCATCTTTCAAGGACAGATCACATTGAAATAAAATATCACTTCATCAAGAAGAATTTGGAGCATGGTCTTAAGAAGTTGGAATACGTATCGACTAACCTATAGGTTACAGGCATTCTAATGAATTCCTTACCCAAAGAAGAGTTTGAGTGGCATCAACTAGCTCTCGGAGTTCAGTCGACTCCCCACACTTGAACATTGTGGATGTGGAACCCCCTCTCCCAGAGGCATGGTGTGTTTTTTCACTATAATAATTTGTTTTCTTTCTCACGTTATAGACCACAATAGAGTCGCCTTTGGGTTCATTGACAAAGGGGGATAAAATGTCTTAATCAAGATAGGGGAGAATCTGGTAGTGGTATCAGTGAAATAGGGGGATTTATAATTATGAGGATACTAAAACTGGTAAGTCAATAAAGAATAATCATTAAAAGGAGAATCCTTTGGGGTCATGATACAAGTAGTATATATGATTAGTTGATATCATTTTATGTCAAGATGGTTTCCAATGTTATTTTTAAGAATGACGTGATTCATCGATGATATTTTCATATTACTCTTATTTCTCATGTCGATATTGACTCATGTGGGCATCAAGTATGTGTTAAGGAAGTCCTTGATCGCTATATGGGGTTATAGAAGGAAAATGGTTTCGCATGTTCATGACTTATCAACCATTTCGTTCTTGAAGATTATAAATGTTGCCAATAAACCAAAACGGGGAGACTATTGGAAACAATCCCTCATTATTGTTCTTTGGGTTGATTTTTCTTTTTGAAAAGGATTGAGGTTGTTTATGAAGGGTGTTTTCAAAGGAGGTATGAATAGTGTGCATGAATGTCTGAACTAATATCACTTAGCATGAATGTTAGAAATGATTACATAGAGCATTAATGTTTGAGATGATCAAGAATATCATGAATATTAGAAATTCCCATGCATAGATTTAATGTTTGAACTAATCTTGTGGAGCATAAATGTAAGAATTTATCTTGTGGAGCCTGAATATCAAAACAGATCATGTAGAGAAAAAATTTCAAAACAGATCGCATCAAGGAGTTGCACAAAGCACTTCATGATTGTCGGAGGACACATAAGAGAGATCATGAAAATAACCTGAAGACATCACAATATTTTCATGGGATATCGTAGAGAGATCACATGAATCTCATGAAATAAAAATAGCTAGTAATAATAGATATATCTCACAGTTGTACGAAATCATGTGAAGTGCATGGTTGAAAATGGATCAAGTGGATCGATCACGTGAAATTCCCCTTATTGTTTGTAGATATCACAATGGGATCACGTGAAGCATGTTGAATTTTTATTTGATCATTGGTTCACTCAAATACAATTTTGGTGATCATGTGAAGTTCTTGTGACATATATTAGGTGATAACGTGAATAAATCACATATAGTACATAAAGCCAATTTCTAAGGAGGGGGAATGAATGGATAACTGGGATTTAAAGAGTTCAAGCAGTGGATTTGGGTCTATAAATACCCACTAACCCATCCTTAATATGTGATTAAATTTCTATTAAATGTTATATATGAATCAAAGTCTAGTAAATGGGTTTTGTGTAAAATTAAGGGGATTTTGTTGAAGTGGTTTGATCCGGAGGAAATTTGTTTCACATGATTAGTTAAAGAATCTTGTGAAAGGATCTTATGATAGTATTCCATGATGAATAATATTATTTCACATGAACATTATAAGTTATTGTGTTAGGATCTCATGATCCATGTAATCAAAAGGAAGTTCTTGTGAAGGAGTCTCAGAAAGGTATCTCATAAAGGGATGTATTCATTGGGAATAGGTGGACCTATTGATTTCATGTGATATATGTGATATATTAAAGTAATCACGAAGGAATTACATGGTATTCGTGATCTGTTGAAGACCTTGCGGAGGAATCATATGATCCTTGTAATCTATTGAAGGTATCATA
Source organism: Viscum album (assembly GCA_963277665.1). Taxonomy (NCBI): domain Eukaryota; kingdom Viridiplantae; phylum Streptophyta; class Magnoliopsida; order Santalales; family Viscaceae; genus Viscum; species Viscum album. The sequence continues at coordinate 921,187,814 of OY728145.1, forward strand.
GAGGAATCATGTGATCCTTGTGATTTTTATAATGTCTCTTAGAGGATTCTAACAAATAATTCTTTCAGAGAGATCTCATGAAGATGTCTTATGAAGGGGTTTTATGCAAGGGTTATGTTCCCATGTTTCATGGAAGGGTTATGAACCAAGATCATGTTACAAGTGTTACATGCCTGCGTCTCACGATAGGGTAATATTCAAGGGTCTTTCACGAGGAGATATGTTTCATGGTTACCCTATGAATAATATCATTTGCATATATGGATTTTGAATAAGAAAAAGAAGAACTAGGATCTACACCATCCGACTATATTTTTAGAAGTATTTTATTCAATGTTACACCCAAGGTAATGTAAGAAAAACTTAGATCCTCTTGAATATATTTCTAGAGAAAAAGATGTGGTAATTTCTACATCTACAAAAAAGAGAAGTTATACCATATGAATATAAAGTGGAAGTGTTGAATCAAGGTGTTTTCACATAAGTTAAATACAAACCTAGAAATAACTTCAATAGATCATCTACCAACAATTGAGGATACAATCAATATTGTTGATGAATGGAACTACATGTCCATAAACTTGGTATGAATTCTTTTCTAATTATTGAGAAAATGAATAGGAAGAAGGTAATTCTTCCCATTGGTAAATATCCATATAAATAAAGATCGAGGTAGTGACCCTTGGGAAGTAGTGAGTTGTCCATAAATCTTGTAAGGGAGTGATCTTGGGAATATAATTGATCTAGTCTAAACCTTTTATAGGGAGTGAGCTTTAGTGTACTTGGTACATTGGTACATTATCAATGTATTCTCCTTGGATGTATCCCATTGAGGGTGAACCAAGTAAAAATATGTGTTTACTTGTTCTTTATTTATTTCTTTACTTGTTATGCATCATCATCAGATAAATTTGGAATGGATAAGATCAATATAAACACTAAATAGAAACTAAAGTGACCCTTATAATAAGGGGGGCAAGATCGAGTGGGGTAAGAATAATTTTTAAAATAATATCCATACCCTAATTCACCCCCCTCCCCCTAGGGTAACTAATCATCATTTGGGCCTAACAAACTATTTACATTTTTTTACCATCACATATCATATCTCATTAGGATATTTATGATGATTTTCACTTAATATTAGATTGGTACAATATTTTATTTGTTAACTTTGAACTTCTTTAAGATCAAACATACTCCCACAAGTCTCTTAGACATTAAATTCCTTCTTAGAATGTTTTGAAAAGAATCAACACAAACTTATTTGTGTTAAGAAATAACACTTATTTCATTTTAGTATAAATATTTGACAAATAAACAATTGTTTCCATGTCACATATGGTATTTAATGTGTTTAGATAATTTTATTTAAAAGAATATTTTTCTTTAAAATATGTCACTAATAAGTGATGGGAACATATTCCTTCATATTTTAAAAGTAATTGGATAAACATTTTTATCCTTGTCTCCTTTTCAAACATGTTATAGAATATGATGTATCGTAAACCATGTGTATTAAATTAATCATCTCATGCAGTTCATAACAACTGTTTGCTAACAAATAATATCAATTATCACAAAAGATAAATTTGATGAATACACACATCTTTTATTTTTGATTCATCTAATCTTGATATATATCATTATATTCAAATATATGATATAGTAACTATTTTATTCATATCTTTATAGAAAAATGCAAGATCTATAAATTATTCCTTTGATATTGAACTCCTATATATTTTTAATAGTTGTAAAATATACATTTGGTATCACATTCCCTTAAAAATAAAAGAATTAATTTCTATAACACTAATACCTAACAGGGACATTCCATGGAGTTTTCTAAAACATCTTCAAATATCTTGTAAATCCCATCTTTTGAAATCATCACTCCTTAATGATAATGCCCACATGTTTTAAATGACCTTAATTGTCTATTTGAAGATATATTGTTGGACTCTCAAACTTAACTTTTCTTCTTCTAGTTTATATTTTCACCCACTTGTATTTTCAATACAGTCTCATAACTTAGGCATCAAAACGTCCAAATCATTTATTCTCAACACTTGAGAATATCAGGGGTAAACTTTTCTTGAATTCATCCTCATCATCAAAGATAATAGGTTAAATTACTTAACAATAACACGCCTTAATTAAAACTTAAGAAAATAATTTTATGATTCACATAAACATATTATATTCACATGTCAAACAGCTTAAATAGTTTGGTTATTTAGTAAGGTATTGATATAAAACATAGAATCACTTTCGATTAATGGGTTTTCTTAAGTTACCAGTCTCAATAATTACTTACATTAAGCTTCTCCCTTCTTGATTCAAAGTTGAGTTTGATGATAATGATGTTATTTATATATAATAGAAGATTTCATTATATGAGTATGTTATTTTATATCTATTCAGCAAGGAATATTAATAAAATTCCTCCCACTAAAATTATTCCCCTATATATAATTTCTATTTAGTGATCCAAGAATCATATTTCACCAAGAAATGGGTCTATATTGGTGTTTCTCTAACTACTTATTTACTTAGGTGTAGAATCATTCCAATCACAATAGTTATTATTCTTGGATATTTTAGTGGACAAATCTTTTTCTATATCCATCACATGTATAATAATCAACTCTGCTCCTCTGGTATCCCAACCTTTAGGGTTTCTCAGTTAGTGAAACCTAAATAAAATTCCAAGAAAAATATAATAAAGGATAATACAAGGGAATATTTTTTTGGTGTAAATCTACCAAATCATGTTCTATTGTTACCTATCACTTTATTTCCTTATAGAAGATAATTCAGGAGCACCCTACTCTGGCATGAAACAACCTGGTTGGATGATCAAGGTATTGACAAGCTCTGATTTTGAAGGAATCTCACACTTAGTATTTAAGTGGTTTCATTTCAAAGTCTCACTAATGTAATATAATTCTTAAATATATTAATTTCATAATTAAAATATCATTTATAAGATTTATTTTCTTATATTTTATTCATTTTTTGTATGCATTCTTATAATGATTTATTTTTTTAATCACTATTTTTTCCACCAAATTAATGTGTTAACACCACATTAATGTCTAACTCTTTACACAACCCATAGTATCTATTACACACCCAAAAATTAAATTTAGACATATCCATACAAATTTTAATGCCTTGCATTCATAAATTATATAAACTCTTGATGTAAATATATAGAGTTATATGAGATTGATAATCTCTACATGAGTAAAACTGGGGAGACAGCTAGCCAACCCCATACTCATTTAAAGACAATGAATAAAAATCTAAGATAGTAGGTAGTATAACCTCAAGTCCCTCTCCCTGAGGAGACATTACTCAATAAAGAATTAAATTCATGATAATTCTAACACCTAATATACAAAAAATATTCCCAATAACTAAATTCTAGGTAATAACTTAAAATATAAACTAATATCAGAGTAAATGAAAACTAAAATTTATAGAGTCATACCTATAATTTAATACAAGGATTGAAGGTCCTAGGGTGCAGTGTAAGTGGTTGGTCCCATTCCCAAAAAAAATATTTCAATCAAATTTTTTGTATATTTACTCAGAACTAGATAGAATATCATTCCCTGAATCAGAAAAGTGAGTATATTTTCACATATAATTTATAATTATTTTATTTAATTGAAGAATTACATTTTTAAAATTCTTTATTAATTTATGAATCATTATACCACTCTTTTAATACAATAATTGTTTTAGATGAATCAAATGTAGATTCCCTCTATCTATGATCTGAACATGCTATGCAAACTTTTTATTATCACTATAAATTATTTTGGGTACTATCACAGATGAATCTATCACTTGCGATGATCAATATTGATCACAATCTAATCCTTCAAGGAATAAGGAATTTAATTTGGTGGAGGAGGATAATTTCTTTGAATTCCTTAGAGAATTATAGAGAGGGAGCTCCCTTGGGATTGAGAGGATTTTCTCTAGAATTCATTATGCACAACCAAAGAATTTGGCTCTCAAAAACTTTTAGAAAATGTCATAATTGGGTTTGTATAATGATATGGTTATAAAATAAATAATTGTTCAGGGAATATTATGATTTTTATAATTCCTAGTGAAACCTATGTTAAAATAATATTATTATTTTTATTATTTTCTTGACGTGTGATAAACTCATGGTTAAACTAAGTATTATTTTTTAAAATAAATAAATTAGAATTTATTCAACTAATACTTAATATGACATTTATCACCAGACTATTAAACTCATCCCTTTAATACTTTTCAATATTTATTTGTTCTTAAATAATAAATATTTATTTAATTAAATAAATACCATTTCATTATTTTCTTATAAATATATAAATATCATATTCATCGAAACTAGTGAATAAATATTTATTAAAAATTCATGTTACTAAATAAAGAAATGTTTTTGTTAAATTGTGAATAAAATAAAATAAAATAAATTATATTCACATAATTAAATAAATAATTACCTTGTGAATAAATATTTATTAAATATTTAACTCACATATATATATATATATATTCTCTTAAAAAACTAGTGATTTTGTGATCAAACCAACATGAATAATTATTAAATGACATGTGAGAATAATAATTATCCAATATGTTAAATTCATATAGAATTTAATTATGGTTTTGAATACACTTAGTGTGTGATCCACTAGTCCCCTTTATCAGGGGAATTAGGCTATACTACCTAAAGTCCAATGTTAATTTCTAGAAACACCCCATGTCTCTCATAGAATAATAAGTTAATGTCATAACAACATGTAACCTCTTAAGAATGTAAATTGTGTAATATAATCCCTTTATCTCAATATCTCTAATCAATAAGGTTGCATGTTAGTGTCTTCAACCTATATGTTTGATGTATCTTTATTTAACTTTATAGAAATAAACTTTCCAACAAAATCACCATGGGCATGGAATTAATTAAAAAAAATCTATTCCTGTCAAAGGTCCTAATATATTGACTTATGTTAAATAATAAAATAGTTAGATAATTTCTCAAATTATTAATTAATATAGCATCACTGATGGTGAACACAATGTATCTTACCTCGCCATTAGAATATGTCATCATAGTTTTCATCAATACATGACTTATGACATGTATTAATAATAACCTTAAAGTATATGTATCATTACACATGTATATATATAGGAATATATAATGAAACATATAAATGTGGATTTATGATTAGTTTTTCATGTTCACATGATCTTCTACACTAGAGATTATCAAGGGCGTACACCATGAGAAAGCATCTAAAGGTTCTATGATTATCTACCCCCAATAGCCTTTATTATTTATGTCCCATAAAATGATATCATTTGGCTATAGAACTTATATTGAACTATACTATCATGGTACTTCTAGGTTCTAATCAGATTAGGGAACTTCTATGAGTTTTTAGTGTGAAAATTACACTTACGACATTATCACATACTATATCACATAGAAGAAAAATCGTGATGTGATAATATATTTTATAAATATTCAAATACATGAATACAAGTTACCATAAATTACTTAGAAGTTGGTTCTAGGACACCAACTCCAGCTGAATACCACTTTCACTATATCTAATTGCTAACAACCTTCTATATAATATCTCTCACATGATGTTTATGCTTTTTCTAATATAAGGATTTATTCAGGTGTACTATCATGTTTGCTTCAGTGGAAACTCTACTCATAGTGACCTCGGCCCTTTGAGAAAAATCCCTCAATAAGTGATATTTTTATAGTATGTGCTTCATCCATTAATGTGATATTAGAACCTTTCCAAGATCCACTACTGTAGTACTATCATAATATAATGTCATAGGATCACTAATGTTAGGCACCACAGCAACCCTTGAACAAATTTTGAATCCAAAAAACTTCATTGGATACATCAGAAGCCACTATATACTCAAACTCTGGTGTAGAATTAGTGACAACTAAATGTTTTGAACTCTTATAGATCACAAATCCTCCATTGAGATTGAAGATATATCCTGACTATGAATTTAGATCTTTTTGATATATTTGGAAACTAGCATCAGTATATCCTATGATGACTATTTTCTTATCTCCTCTATATACCAAGAACATATCCTTAGTACATCTCAAATACTTAAAAATATTCTTAATAGAAAATCGATATTTTTTTCTTAGATCAGCTGGATATCTACCTACCATGATAAATGTGTAAGAAACATCAAGCCTATAACACAACATGAATTACATGATAGATCTCATTATAAATGTTTATGGGATACCATTATCTATCTCTCTATATCTCTCTCTTATTATGTCTAAGGATGCATTTACTAAGAGATATATATACTATGTGGAATTTGAATCAATCCCCTATTGGAATTTTCCATACTAAATATATTTAATTTTTGAACAATGTATATACTTTGACTTAGTCCAAGTAGCCTTTTGGTTTTATCATGAATGATCCTAATTCTAAGGATATATGCTTTTTCACCAAATTCTTTTATAGAGAATCACTTCTTTAACCAGTCATATACTGATTGTAAGACTATTCTTTCATTTCCAATAATTAATATGTCATCAACATATACTACTAGGAATATAGAAAAACTCCCACTAAACTGCTTGTAAATATATATATCACATTCATTCTTTATGAAACTAAATTTTATAATAGATTTATTAGACCAAGTGTTCTACGGCCTAGATTCCTGATTGAACCCATAAATGGATATTTTCAATTTTAATATATAATTATAATTTTATGGAATCAAAAAATCATTATTTTGTGTCTTATATATGTCTTCCTGAAGGTTTTCATTATGGAATGATATTTTTTACATCCATATTTCCAAATATCATAGTCATGGAAAGCTGTTATGGTAAGTAGAATTTTAATGTATTTAAACATGTAAACTTTAAAAATTGTTTTTTATATTCAATGCCTCAATTTTGATTAAACAATCTTTCTATTATCCTTTCTTTAAAGGTATTTACTTTATCTTCCATGTCCATTTTTTCTTGAATACTCATTTTCACCGAGCGGGCTTTACATCAACTAGATGATCAAATAGTACACAGACTGGGTTCAGTTACACGAAATCTATCTTATAATACATGGATTATTTCCATCTTTTAGATTCTAAGATCTATACTAACTCATTGTGAGAAAGAGGTTCATTACTTTCAACCAATAACAAGTGTCTATCTATGATTACAAGAAAAATATATCAATCTGGTTCTCTAACCTCTCTATTGATCAAATATAGTACTTCTATTTCAAGAACAATATATTCCAAAAGGATATACAAAACCTGTTTTAGTACCAAATCTTATGTATCTTGAGAATACACTTCATAAAATTCAATCTTTCTCCTACTATCCTTCTTGAGAATATTCTCCCTCCTAAGAAAAATGGCTTTTCTGGAAACAGTCACCTTCTCGTATGATGGGTTATATAGATAGTATCCCCTTTTTTGTTTAGTATTCCCTATAAATATATACTTCATGCCTTGGGGTGTAAGTTTTTTTCCAATGTTGGCCATAACAAAGGCCTCACAACCCAATTCATGATTATGTGACAACATAGATTTCTTTCCAAACATTAACTCATATGGTATCTTGTTTTCCACATTATTTAGTACTGATTTTAGAATGTGTGTTAAATTTTGTAATGCATATCCCCAAAATAATAATGGGAGAGTTTCATGGATCATCATTAACCTTAACATCTATGTAAATGTGTAGTTCCTCCTTTCATTTGAACCATTCCATTATAGTGTACAAGTATGAGTGAGTTAATATTTGATACCACACTCTTGTAAAAATTTGATGAATTCTTGGTTAAGATATTCACCACCCCAGTCAAATCTAAGTTTCTTTATATTCTTACCATGTATATTCTAAACTTCATTCTTAATTTATTTGGATTTATAAAAAATATTTTTACTTATAACTCATTATGTAGACATATTCATATCTACTCAAGTCATCAATAAAAGTAATGAAGTAATATTACCTATATATAGATTCTACTAGAAATAGTTTGCACACATTAAGGTGCAGCTTTAGTGGCCCTCCCTTGGGATACTTGGCATGGTCTAATTGTGTCCCTGGTGGATTTGGCAGTTCAATTCATGTGGTGGGGTAAATCTAGAGGTCTCGATGCTCTGGTCGGGTGGCAGCGTCTCAGATGGGAAGCCTTTGGTTCTTCAACAGTGGTGACAGGATGTTGTAGTGGGGAATTGGTGCAGTGCTGGACTCAGTGGTGGTGTGGTCCTTGCATCGACATTGGATCTTCAACAAGATCACTTCCCACCTTAATATTCTAAGCTTTGGCCTCATCCCCGACCACTAAGACCCCATTATTGTGCCATATATGGTGTGTTTCCATGTCTAAAAGGGTGTTTCTTCGAGCCTCCTCGATGAACTGGCAGTCGATACAGCATCTGCCATGACAACCAGACATCTTAATTTTTCTCCCCTTAAAACAAGGTTCATTGTTTCAAATCTTCACAATAACTCTATAAATATTTCTAAGAGACAATATAGTACATGTTCACATTATAGATCTGGTTTGAAGGATCATTTGATTGTTGATGATCTTTAGCGTTTGCATTTGGTCTGTTTTTTATGGGTTCCCCAAGGAAGGCATGGACCTCTGCTGAGATTTTCTCTACTCAAGACTAATCTAACGTCCTAGTTCACCACTCCCTTCACAGTTATTCTGGTGTTGTGCTCCCCAAGGAGGTTTTGGGATTATGCCTTTGAGTGTCCAAAGGTCTCCAGAATAATTGCTTCAATGATGGGACCTTGTTTACATTTTCTCCTGCTGTTTTGTGGATGTATTTTGTTTTTTTGGTGATAGTTTGTTTGATTTTTGATTGATGTAGAATCCTCTTACATTGTCATGGTTTTCATTAGCATTGGGGGGCCATGTATATGAGCTCTATCAAGGGATTTGGATATGTGTTCCTCTACTCTTTTTATATTATTCTGCCACTCTCTCTGAGGTGGATCTGAGTTGTGGTTTTCATGGTGCTTTGGGATGTGAGGGAGATTGATCGTAGAATTCTTGTGGTGGCTCTATCTCTATTGGCTTCTGGTAATGGTGGTCCTTTATATTTTAAATTTTAAGCTTATCCATGCACGGCTCTTCATGGATTATCATCAGGATTGGTCTTTTGTGATATTTTTATTATGGAATGTGAAAGCTTCTAGAAAATCTACAAGGAATAGCTTTAGATGATATTTTAGATTAAGAAGCAATCACCTGAGCTTGTCCATCTTGATTTGGATGATTGAGAGGGTATGGCTTTTTCCATTGGTACCAAGACCATGAAACCTGACATGAGACAGTTAGTCAAGCGGTCTTGCGATGGTGGGGGCTTGACATAATGATGTAGTCATAGGGGAGGGGAATTTCTTGTACTTTATCTAGAATTTATTTCCTTTTAATGGTTTTTATTGGCTGAATTTTTTAGGTTTCACACTTACCCTTTAAAATTTTCATTTGAAAATAAAAAAATAGATTCAAGATAGATTTTTTTCATATTCTTATCATTTACATGAAAAAGATGATGATGTTGTGGTTGGGTGTAAAATGAGTCCTAAAAACTAAATTCATTATCAGTTTTCATAATTTAATACATAAATAGTTGCACATGAGCCTTAGCCCAGTTGTTAAGGACTCTGCAAGTGCATTCAGGAGACCTGGGATCAAATCTAAGTGGAGACATTATTTCCTCTACTGTAGTAGGTACTGTAGCAGTACTGTAGTAGGTACTGTAGCAGTACTGTAGTAGGTACTGTAGAGGAAACTGTAGCAGGTACTGTTTGGCACTGTAGAAGCCGAGAATATGCCCCTATTTGGGAATTCGGGCCACCAATTTGGTCCCTGAGTCCTTTAAGGCCTTCGGACCACCCAGTCCTTCGGGTCAGTAAGGCCTTCGGGCTACCTCAAGGCCTTTGGGCCACCTTAATTTTATATGCAAACAAAATAACCTATGAGGAACAAGCTCTAAAAAGAGGATAAGCAAGGAGCTTTCACCACAGTAGAAGATAAATGGATTGCAAGAATGAGAGGGTATGGAACCTGCCATTAGGACAAGCCTGTTCATGCACGGTAATGCCTAGCCGAATAGCCATGCGAGGTGGAGAGCTGATTTCACGATGAAGATGCTGGTGAGGAGTAGTTCCAAGTAGTTATTCTGGGTTGTATGTAATGTTTGAACCCTACGGGAAAATGAGTTACTCTAAGGCCTATGGGCCATGTAATACTTACGGCTACGGGCCTTGTAAGGGTTCCACCTCACCCCTTGAAATGTATATTATTAAAAATCAATAAAAAATGAAGGTCTTTGGGCCATTGGAGTAATACATAAATAGTTTTATTTAAATTGTTTATACCATAAAATATGTTTCTTTTATAAAAGAAATTGATTTTATTTAAAAACCTAAAAATAAAACCATCTTTACATAGAAAAGATATAAAAATTATATTTTTGGTAATATTTGGTATATAATAAAAATATTTTAAAACCATTACCATCCATATTGAAAACAAAATGTGGTAGTATTTAAAGGATAAAGTAACTATCCTCTCACCATTAGAAACCCAAAAAAACACCTCTCCTATAGAAATATTTCAAAATCTACTTGTTTCCTACATTTGAATACATTTGTGATCACAACAAGATTTGTTTAATACCAAATATATATATATATATAAAGATTTTAATGGATAAAAAATGCACTTTAAGCTTCCCCTGGCTTCTTTAACTATGTGTAGTTCTTCTTCCAATGGCCTAGCTTTATAAATGAAAAATGTAATGTATCCTTTTAGTTTACTTGTATTTAGATATTCATTTTCTTTGAAGGATAGTTCTTGGGATAATTGTACTTGGTATGATAATTGGGCCCCTTTTCATTGTTCTTCCTTTTCTAATTCATCATAAAGACTACAAGCTTTTCAAGTCTTGTGTCTTTATTAACTTGGATAATAAGAGTAGTAAGTTATAAAAGTTTTTCTCCACTATTTATCATATTATAATTGACAGTAAAACTAGATAAACTCTAAGGTGATGAGGGTAAAATGATATTTTTGTGAAACTCATTAGGGATTTTAAATCCCAATATGTTTATGTGCTCAATGTAGCTAATAATCTTGTCTACGTGAGGCTCAGATAGCATCAACTCTCTATGTTTTAACTTCAGTAGTGCATTGGAGATCTCATATCTCTCTTATATCTCTTTCACTTGATAAGTATCTTGAAGGTGATACATGATTTTATAAGCATCCATGTCCTTATGTTGCTTTAAAATCTCATTAGACATAGAATATATCATGAAACATTAGGCATTGTTTCATCATCCAAATGTTTCATATAGAGAGATAGTTCTTCTTCACTAGCCTCTTTCTTAGGAACCTTATGAATAGGGTTTTCTCACACATGTAATTTCTTTTCATGGAGTAGTATAACACATAGGCAACTATACCATTAAAGTAAATTTGAGTTAGTGTGAACATTATTATTCTCAAGAATGGATCACAGTGATATTGTGAAATCCATGTGATTTTCCATTTCTATAATAAATAATTGTGTGATTTTAGTACTTTATATGAATTAAAATTTATATAATAAATTTAATTTAATTTAATTTATTAATCTCTAAATATTTTATTGAAACATAATAACCCTAGACATTAGTTTTATAATACCTCATCATATGGATATACTAGTGTAAAGGATCCATATGTCCCTTCTCATAAACCATATGGAGGTGTAACAAGTGATTATAATGGATTTATGTAGGTGTAACTTATTAATTACATTAACTCGTAGCTCCTTGATCCATTGAGTGGACTCCCCAATCCCGATATCCAACATTAGTATTTCCTCAACACTTTGCCTATTAGTTGCACTAAGTCTCATGGAGGTGAACAACCCTTAATGAAATCTTGTTTAAGTTAACCCAAAACTTAAGATAGATATTCCACAATAATTTAAAGTAACCCAATGTAAGTTGGTCAAGCACTTTGAACTATGGTTTTATTTCTACCCATGTAGTGGAAGGCTATACCGACTTAATATCTTATTTTATGGATTTTTATCTTTATGTGTAAACTAGACATTTTTTCTTATCACATTCTTTCTAATATGAAATGGATTTTAATCAAGTGATTAACCATTTATAGATAAATTTTACATATATGAAAATATTTATTTTACTTCCATCTTGAGTGATTTTCAATTAGTTTATTTAATGATTTAAATATCTATAAATAATTAACCATGAAATTGACATAAATTAAATAAATAAATTTGAATGACCATGATATTATATAATGGTTGGATTATCTAGGGGATGATAAACTAACCCTTGACCCTAGGGAAGTAACTCCTAGAATTAAGTATGTTGGAATTGTTGTATTCCACTTGTAGTACTATGTACCTCATAGATTGATTTTTCCTTCGCTCTAAACTTGAACTACCTCTAATTTCCTAGGATTTCCATCCATTACATAATATTACTCATACACAAGTGAGGGGAATCAAAGGATTTTTTCATGTGGTTTTATATAAAAGAAACTATGGGCATGCAGGCCTATACATAATGAGAGGAGAAGAATGAATCACAGACCATTATTTAATTTAATAAATTATTTCAAAACCCATTCAATAATAAATTAAATAAACTATTCACATAAATAAGATTATCTAATCCCATATTCATCCACATATACACACAAAAAAAATATGAAAAAGTACACTAGACATCATTCACATCAATTCATACTTTATTATTAAGATAAACATGCTTTAATTAATTAGTAAATTCCCTTGATCTTAATGATAATTCAAACAATCTTGGAGTTACCCATCATAAATTTAATCTTGAAAATAAATAGATTGAACAATAATTAAAAAAATTATATTTTTTATTATGAAAACCATATTATATAGTCAACACATCTAATGTGAAAAATTGGTTTTTAATACTGAAATTATTTTTTATGTAATTTAATTATGTTTTTTATTGGGTGACTACATGGAATGTCTAATGATCTACATGCTATGTTCCTAATTTTACATGTATATGGTATAATCACCTATGGACTTTAAATGTATCACATCCATATTACATAGTGTATACTAATGAATAACATGTCGTGTGTTCTTTTTGTCGATTTTCTATATAAACCCTCGGTTTAATGGGCATTTTCTTTAGATGTTAGGATTAATGAGTCACATGGTATATACGCTAGCTACATGATATGTAACTCATTAATTATATAGTAATTAAGTATCATGTGGTGTTATACCACCTATTTGATCACACAGTTAGTGTAAATGTCTCTATTAAACTGTGTAGACTACATGGTGTGTATGCCAGCAACATGTTGTGTGGTCTAACAGACCATGTGTTAGGTTGGGATAGTTAACACATGATGTAGATTAAATTCTCTATACATTATTATGGATCGGTGCATTGTTTATCCTGTGACACATTTAGTTTAGTGAAATTTGGAACATATAATGTACTTTCATTCATGGGTCATGTATCTATTTCTATTGGTCATAATCCTTAGTATCTCCCAATGGTATATTTGATTGTTATTCATATGTTCTTAATCTATTTAAGATGATATGAAACTTGAACATAAATAATGAATATATCAAAAAACATTTTAATTGATCTCCGTATTAAATAACAAATAAATTAGAAGCGAATAACTAACAACAATTGTGAATAATAGATAAAAAATAATAAATAATTAAAAAATATTATATGGCTGCTCTAATACCACTTTAAGGTTCAAGGTCACAATGGAAGAGGTCAAGCCCATGCCAAATAAAAAAAATTCCATGAACTTCTTTGGATTTATCCTCAGAACTAGACAAAAAAAATTCATGGAATACATGAAGCAGAGATCATTTCACATATAATTTATAATTATTTTATTTAATAAAATAATTAACTTTTTTTAATTTTTTCTTCATTGAATAATCGGTAGGAAAATATTTTCATAACATTTTTGTATCAAAGGAATCAAGAATATAATCCCTATATTGGGGATTCACATGTGTTTAATGAACCTCCAATCATCACCCTAGAATTCTTTGGGTGCTAGCATAATCGAATCAATCACTTGAAATGATCGATGTTTATTGAAATAGAATCCTTCAAGAGAGAAGGAGTTCACTCTGGTGGAGGAGGAGAATGCATTGTAATTCTTCATAGCGTTCTAGGGAGTGATATATCTGGGGATTGAGAGTATTCTCTCTAGAAGTTTTTTTTCACAACCAAATAATGTGTCGCTCACACACTTTCACAAAATGTCATAATTGGGCTTATATAGTGGTAGGGTTATAAAATAAATAATTTCATAAGGGGTCTTATTATTTTCTTAATTTTTGGCATACCTAATGTCAAAATAATAATATTATTATTATTATTTACTTGACATGTGTTAAACTCACAAATAAAATAAAAATTATTTTTCTTGAATAAATAAATTAAAATTTATTCAAATAATGTTTAGTATGACATTTCTCACTAATCCGTTAAACTCGGTCCACCAATCCTCCCCAATATTTATTGTTCCTTAAATAATGACTATTTATTTAATTAATTAAATACCACTTCATTATTCACCAATAAATATATAAATATTTTATTCTCTAAAACTAATGAATAATTATTTACTAAATATTCATGTAACTAAAAAAATAAATTTTTTGTTAACTTGTGAATAAACAAAAAAAATATTTTTATATTCATGTAATTATATAAATAAATATATAGTGAATAAATATTTATTAAATTTTCAACTCATATATATATTCTCTTGAATAACTGGTGATTGAATATTTTTGACAAAACCAACATGAATAATTATTTAACCACAAATAGGAATAATATTTATCCAAAATATTAAATTTATATATAATTTAACTAAGGTTTTGAATACACTTAGTGTGTGGCCCTCTAGGTCCTTTTCTTAGGGGCATTAGGCTACACTTCCTAAAGTATAAGGTTAGCATTTAGAAACACTCCAAGGATCCCATAGAGAAAGAAGTTAATTTTCCAATGACATGTAACCTCCTATAAACATATACCATATAATATAATCTCTTTATCTCAATATATCTAATTGAGCAGGATGAATGCTAGTGTCATAAACCTATATGCTCGATGTATCTTTATTTTGAATTTTTGAAAATTAACTTGTTTAAAACACCACCATGGCTATGGACTTAATCAGGAAATGTTATTCCCAATAAAGGACCGAAGATATCAACTTATAATAAAGAATAGTTTGGATAAATCCTTTCTTGCGTTATTCATTAATACAACATCAATTGTGATGCACCAAATGTATCCTACCTTTCCGCAAGAATATGTCATCATTATTTTCATCAATAAATCAAATTATACAACTTATGACATGTATTATTAGTAATATTAAAGTCTAATGATAATTACACACATCCTTGTATAGGAATATTTAATGACACATATAAATGTGGATTTCCAATTTGGGATTCATGTTCTCATAATCACCTATACTGGGGATTACTAAGGGAATACACTATGAGAAATTATATCAAATTCCTATGAGTCTCCACCCCAAATAGAATGTGTCATCTATGTCCTATAAAATGATATCAATCATCTATAGAACTTATATTTAAGTTTATTATTATGTCACTTTTAGGGTCTCATCACAATGGGGAACTACTATGACCTTTCAATGTCACAAGTACACTTGGGACATTATCACATGCTATTTCATGCAAATGAATAATCATGATATGATAATATATTTTATAAATATTCAAATATATGCATACAAGTTACCGTAAAGTACTTAAAAGTTGGTTCTAGGGGACCAACTCTATCAAGGATCTATCTCCATGAAGTTATTTGTCACATAAATTTTTTATAAATAATATTCATAATATAAATAATTTTGTGTACATAAATAAAGTAAGTAATAACTAGAAAATAAATTAACATTTTAAAAATTCAATAATTGTCTAAACATTTCATAAACTTTTCATAAATACGGGCTTACTATAAACATTTTATAAATAAGCTAAATTTTATGCATAATTCATGATATTGAATATAAATAGATTATATCCACACACAATATGAAATATTTCATATGATAATAATATTGAATTTTAATTAAATATATGATATTTTTAAAATAATTAAAAATAATTTATAATCATATATTTATTATGTAAACCTTTTACAAAATCTAATATAATATACTTAATATTGTCAAATCCCATGGTCATATCTCAAATAAGGTCCTTTATTAATTTGAACATTTTTAAATTTATTAGTTATGAACAATTGATAATTATAAATATAAACACATTTATATTTTATCTATATTTATGTGATTTATAAACTCTTTATAAATCATATTTATAATTTTTGAGTAAACAAATTATTACAAAGATTCCATATAACTGGGTAAAAAAAATTAATTCCCTTTATTATGATTTATAAAATTTTATAAACCATATTAATATGAAAAAGATATTCTTAATAATAAATATTTCATATAAAATTAATATTTTGTAATCAATGTTTCCAAAACATTTAATCCATTAAATATAAACATTTTAAAGTTAAATAATTTTTAATACACTTTTTTATAAATTTTAAAAACATCCCAAAATATCTTTTCATTATTTACAAACTATTTATAAATAATCTAATTCAATTCTTAATTAAATTATTTTAATTTAAAAAAAATACTTCATTTATTTTTTAGAAATAAAAAAGAATAATTAAAATTTTTAATTTAAGAACGAAAACCCCAATTTTAAAATTCATAACATTTATTTTTTATAAACCATTTTATAAATTATAATCAAATTTATCAAAATATATTTTTTGGAATTTTTTCATTTACCCTTATGCAGGAACCATTTCCTACATAAGGGTAGTCTTCTATTACCCTTATGTCGAGTACTCCACATAAGGGTAGTATACACCGACCTTTATGTAAAACCGTCTATGTAAGGATAATATGTAAAGACCCTTATGCATTTATATTTGTGTAACAGTAAAATTCCAATGATATTTACATAAATATTGTTAATATTCTATTTAAAGGTAAACATTACCATTACATAAGGGTAGATGGTGTTTACCTTTACATAGTACCATCTTCAAGGAGGTAAAATGTGATTACATTTATATGAGTTTCTTGTGATTCTATATAAGGGTAAAGGTTAGTGATCCTAAATTTCAAAACATCCATATGTTTTGATTCTATTATTTTCTTCCCATATTCCATGGTGTGCACCGCATCTACATGTAGGGCATGATATGCATGTTTCCTTCCACGCCTGACACTTGAATGTCGTGTCTAGGCACCAATGTCGAACCCAAAAACTATATGTAATGTTAGATCATATATAAACCAAACTTGATATATCCATACCATGAAAATAGAATTCCCATTCATCTCCAATATTCCACTATTGATATTAAGTTATCATACAATATAATATCAAGCCAATATTGATGCCATGATGATGATCAACATAGAAAAGAGAAAAAATAAATGCTCTATTTTTCAGTGACTCATGGTTCAATCAGTGTTATCATATAAAACTTGTTTCTTATACCCTACTAGTAATTTTAATATATTAACATGATGATTTCTATGAAGTAAAACATATATTATCTAAACTTTATCAAATAACATAATATCAACCAAAATTGAACCAGTTACGTTACATATGTCATATTTTTTATAAACAATAAAAAATGGAAATTGATCTAATAAGGAACCTTGATTTGATACCACTATAAGTTTTCAAGGAACATCATTTGATCCTTTGGTACTACAAGAACACCCAAAATGGAGAATATATCCTCATACATAATCAAAACATAAGATCATTGAAAAATTCATAGAAACAGAGTGAATATAGTTTGGTGTTTGAGTTTTTCTTTTCTTCCTTGATGTAAGGAGGACACTTGAGGAAGATCACAATAAGATTTTGATTTATGATTACTTCTTCAAAGGGTGATATACCATCCAATGGATCCCAATATCTATCAGAGGATACTAATATCTCTCAAAAGGGTGTTAGCACCTTCTTGGGAGAGATGAATGAGGCTCGAGATGAAGGAAGATTCAAAAACTTTTCATAAAATGAATGAGATAATCAAACCATAATAAGGGGAACCATTTATACTTTTTATAGGTTATATCTAAACTTTTACACAAATTAAGAACACAATAGTTATACTTGGGTATAATCAAATAATACCAATGATATGTGCCCAAGGGATAAATGTGTTCAGTGATCTTAATACAAACCCTTTAATCCATTATTAATAGATTAAAATAAATGAAAATCACATTGGGTTGATGAATTTTTATCATGTGTGAATATGCGGGTTTCATCTCAAATATACATGCACTGTAAGCATGTATACTTCATGCAATAGTATTCTTGTATAGATGCATTGCATGCTTGTATTCTTCATGAATCATATACATGAGAATATACATGAATAATATTCATGTATTCTATGTGAATTTAAGTTTTTATATATATACAGTATCATATACTATAATTTATCATGATATATATATATATATATTCCACATGCATCACATGCATGGTTTTAATGTACATGCATCACATGCATGTATATTTTAGTGCACATATAACATATTCAAGGAAGTGTTCTCTTATTTATCTATTCATATTTTATTTTTCACTACTATATAAAGGTTTAAATATAAATCTACTATTATTTATTCAAGTTACTTCCAATAGAATATTATTTTTTATTTTCAAAAATTTGTTTTAAATAATTTAAAATGGTAGGATATTTTTCATTTTTTTAATATATAAAAGTTGTTTTTATCTTCGTTTTAAAGAGGAAACTTTATTTAATCCCACATAAAAAATGGGTTGGAGTGTGGTATACTTTATTAGGTGGAAAACTTTTATCATTATTTAAAATGATAAATCTTGGAGGTAAAATCTTGTGGGGGACAATGCACCACATTATCCACATGCAAGCACAATCGTGCAATGAGGCGTATTGATGGTGCACTTTTCACTTACCTTTATTTTTTTCAATGGATCGATAGGGTGTACTGGTTTAGTCTTAGGATAAAATGGGTATGTCTAGTGGTTTTACCTAGTTCACCAAATGGGTATAATATGAACTATAAATTATATTAGGAATGATCTAATGGACATGTTTGTTTTCTAGTAGTTGTGATATGAGTCACTTAATTGATCAGGTGTGATCCAATGGATAGGATTAAATATAGAAAAGACATTCCTTTCCAGAATAGGTATCTACCCAATTCCAAGTGGTATGATGACTTATATGAATGGGTATTTCCATGCTTATAAAATGGAGTCCCCATTAGATGATAAATTCAATGAATTCACTTCCATAAAATCTCAAGCACTCCAAACTCTCTCAAAGTATTGATATTACTTAAAATTAATTTATAAGCTTCAAACACAAATTTTTAGTGATAAATAATAAATCCTTTACATTAATATCTTTATTACAAAGCCTATTTAGGAGATAACTTTCACTAAGTATAATTTTGAAGTATCAGGCCACTGTTTTATCCTAAAGAGGATTCACCAGAAACCCATTGTGCTACTAATTTGGTGGGAGTAAATATCCTTTTAAGGAAAATGACAATGGAACATGACTTAGAAGGATCTATCAACTTCAATACAATGTAAAAGGACAAACCATTACCCACTTATATCTAAAACATACATTCCAGTCTAACCTATGAAATAATTATGAAAATAATAGGTGGGAATCAAAATGTTTAATTTATTTCAATAATATACTCTATAATTATAAATGGATTCACACTAATAAAAAATGGACTTAAATAACTACCAAAATTGGTCACTAAGGGCTTTTAGTGGACACCCAGGGACATCCAAATAGTATCCACTTTTGGGTCATTTTTGTTAGTGACAATAACCACCATTTAGCAGTTGTTATAGTTCTATATTCCTTGATTTATAGCGATTTCCAAATTTCAATCACTATAGGTAATAAATGTTTAAAAAATTACAATTAATACACTCTAAAACTAGTATTTTGAATCAACATAAATCAAAAACAACCATAATTTATTAATTCAATATATATCTACATCATATATAATATAATAACCTCACAACTAACCTCATCCAATCATTTATCAAGATCCACGCCCATCATCTCATATAAATAAAAATCAATTAAATTAAAAATATAATTTTTTACTCTAAAATAATAAAATAATAATAATTATAATAAACCAATATATTATTTAAATTAAAATTTGTTACAATAAACTATATGTGATCGTTTTTTTCAAAATATTACTTTTTTTAATCATTTTTTAATATAAAACATCTTATTCAGTCAATATGAGAACATCACACATCATACTAACTTGTTGTCTACTTATACACCTCAAAAATAATTCAAAGATAGTTTTATTATGATTTAACCTCATCATAAGGTCATTTTATATGTTTTTGATCATTACATGTATGTTTTAGTTTTTAAAAACACTAAAAAGTATTTTCGGTCATCCAAAGAAAATAGAAACTTGAATTGACACATATTTAGTCCCTAAATTTAAAAAAACAGTATAAAGATATTTTATTATGATTTTATAGAAATTAGAGGTTGTTTTCTTGGTTTTTATCTGACAACACAAATTTTAAGTGACTAATAAATCTTTAAATTTTTTTATTCAGTCAGTTTGGGCACACTACAGGGCAGATTGATGTGATGTCTACTCATACACATGATAAATATTTCAAAAAAATCTTATAGTTTCACATAAATATGAGTCGGTTCTCTCTGGTGTTGACTGTTACACACACATTTTAGTGTTTTAAAACACTAAAAGTTATTTTTCAACATTTTGGAAAAAATAGCTCATATTGACACGTCGTCAATTCCTACATTTCATAAATAAATCTATGGATTTTTCATATGATTCCATTGTAATTAGAGGTAATTTTCTTGGTTTTTACCCCCCACTGCAATGTTTTTTAACTATTATAAATATTCAAAAATAGATTATTCAATTAACCTGAGATTACAACACATCATATTGTTGTTTTATATAATTTCATTGAAATATAAAGCCATTTTAAATAGTTTTAATTGTAACATACATCTTTTAGTGTTTTAAAATACTAAAATGGAATTTTTGGTTAACTTGAGAAAATGAAAAAATTTAATTGACATTTCGTTGGTCCCTACATTTCAAAAATTAATGTACCATTTTTTTATATAATTTCTTAATAATAATATATTGTTTTCTTGGTTTTGATCCCCTGATATGCCTCTTTAAAGATGTTAATTCTGTAAGATTTGATTCTTTAATTAGTATAAGAACATTTTGCATCTTATTGATGTACCTTATACTCTTACACACTGAAAATAATTAATATAAAATTTTCTTATGATTTCACATTAATCCATGGTCATTTGATATGGTATTGACCATTACACATATGTTTTAGCGATTTAAAACACTAAAAAGTTTCTTTAGGTCTTCCCAAGAAAAATAAAACTATAATTAATGTGTTGTTAGTCCATATATTTCAAAAATAAATATATGGTTTCTTTCTTATGATTTTATGCCACTCAGAGGTCATTTAGTTTTGACCCCTTATCGCATGGTTTTAATAACTGCTTATTCAGTAAGTTCGAGGATACTACATGTCAAATTGATGTGTTATATCCTTGTGCATATCAAAAATAATTCAAATAATATTTTCCTATTATTTTATATCAACATTTTGTTATTTATTGTTGTTTTCATCATTAGAAACATGTTTTGGTGTTTTAAATCACTAAAAGGGTGTTTTGGGTTATCTCGGGAAAATGAAAAATCATATTGATGCACCATCAATCACTAAATTTCATAGATAAATATAATTTTATTTTTCTATGATTTTATGACAATTATAGGTTGTTTTATTATTTTTTACCCCTAACTATATGTTTTTTAAATCTGATAACTCCTTAAGAACTTCTTATTTAGTCAGTATGAACACACTGCACATTGGATTGATGTGTAGTCTACTCTTACAAGTTATATATAATTCATAAATAGTTTTCGTATGATTTTAGAAAAATATGAGGTCGTTTGATATGGCTTTAAATATTAAAAATATGTTTACTATTTTAAGACAGCAGAAATGAAGTTTTTCTTACCAAGAATACAAAAACTCATATTAACATGTATTTAATCCCTACATTTTACAAATAAATATGCAGTTTTGTCCCTATGATTTCATGGAAATCAGAGGTTGTTTTCTTGGTTTTTACACCATTACATACATTTTTAATGATTATTAATTCTTTAAGAACTTCTTATTCAATCAGTTAAAGCACATCACGCATCATATTGATGTCTCATTTACTTGTATATGTCAAAAATAACTCAAAGGTAGTGGTCCTATTATTTTACATCAATATGGGGTTGTTTACTATTGTTTTCTCTAATACATGTATGTTTTAATGCTTTCAAACACTATAAATATGTTTGTCTTTAATATAAATTGACAACATAGATTAATGTGTTTTCAGTCCTTACATTTCAAAAATCAATATATCATTGTTTTACTTTGATTTAATGGAAATCAACATGTTTTTTCTTTGTTTTCATCCCCAGTCGCATGTTTTTAAGGACTATTAATTCTTTAATAATTTCTTATTCAATCATTTAGGGAACAACACATGTTGAACTGATAGGTTATATATTCTTACACATCAAAAATAATTCGAATATAGTGGTTCTATGATTTCATTTCCAACTAAGGTCATTTATTGTTGGTGTGATATTTGCATGCATGTTTTAGTGTTTTTAAACACTAAAAAAGTCATTTTCAGTCTTATGGGGAAAATAAAAACTTATATTGATGTAGATCCATTAAAAAAATGAATAATAAATATACAGTCACTGACCTATGATTTCACAACAACTAATGGTGTTTTCTTGTTTTTAACCCCCTGTCATATGTTTTTAAACAGTGTAAATTCTTTAATAAATGATTATTTAGTTATTCCAAGAACACCGCATGTTAAGTGGGAATATTTTCTACTCTTTAATGTAAATAATAATACAAAAAAAGTTACCCTATTATTTAATATCAATATAAGGTATTTTTTATACTTTTGACCATTTCATATATGATTTAGTGTTTTAAAACACTAAAAAATCATATTCGGTCATCCCCAACATACGACAACACGTACTGAAGTGCTATCCATATCTAAATTTCAAAAATTGATATAAGTTTATTTTACTATGATTTTATAGTAATCGAAGGTAATTTTCTTCATTTTGACTATATGTCATATTTTTAATGAATGTTAATTATTTAAAAATTGCTTATCAAGTTAGTCAGACCACACTGCACATTGGATTAATGTTCCGTATTCTATTACACATAGAAAAATAATTCAAATATAGTTTTCATATGATTTCATATCAATCATAGGTTATTTTCTATGGTTTTAACCATAACACACATATTTTAGTATTTTAAAACACTAACAAGTCACTTTTGATCATCCTGGGAAAACGATAACTCATATTAATTAATATTTAGTCTATATATTTCATAAACCAATATATAGTTATTTCCCTATGATTTCATGGAAATTAGAATTTTTTTCTATGTTTTGACCTCCTACCGCATGTTTTTAAAGAATGTTACTTCTTTGAGAACTGATTATTCAGTCACTCGTATCACACCGCACATTGGATTGACATGCATTCGTCTCTTACATGTCATAGATAATTCAATGGTAGTTTTCCTATGATTTCACATCTATATGAGGTCTTTTGATATGATTTTTATTGTTACACTCTTTTTTTATTATTTTAAAACACTACAAATGCATTTTTTTCATCTCAGGGAAACGAAAACTCAGATTGATGCACCATCAAAACTTGAATTTGAAATGTAAATATATAGTTTTTATCTAATGATTTCATAGAAATTAAATGTTTTTTACTTGGTTTTTACCCCTTCAATTCAGTTATTTCGAGCGCAATTCACATAATATTCATGTGATATTTACTCGTACACATCAAAAATAATACAAATATAGTTTTCCTATGATTTCATATCAATAAAAGGTCATTTTATATGGTTTTACCATTATGTGTCTGTTTTAGTGTTTTAAAACACTAAAAGGATATTTTAGATCAACCTAGAAAAATGATAACTCGGATTGATGTGTCACCAATCCCTATATTTTAAAAATAAATATACAATTATTATTCTATAATTTCATGGAAATTGAAGGGTGTTTTCTTGGATTCGACCCCCTATTACACATTTTTAAATACTATTAATTCTTTAAGAACTTCTTATTTAGTTGGTCAGATCACACCGCATGTTTAATTGATGCTAATTCTACTTTTAAGCATCACAAATAACTCAAAGATAGTTTTCCTATAATTTTACATCAATAATAGGTCGTTCGCTATGGTTTTGACCAATACATGCATGTTTTGGTGTTTTGAAATACTAAAATGGAGTTTTTAATCATCTTGGGAAAACAAAAATTTGAATTGAAATTAAATTCATCCCTATATTCTAAAAATCAATATATGGCTATTTTCTTATGATTTCATGATAATCAGAGGTTGTTTTCTTAGATTGGACCCTATGCCACAAGATTTTAAAGGTTGTTAATTATTTAATAACTTCTTATTCATGCAGTCTGAGCACACCACATGTTGAACTGATGCACCATCTTCTCATACACATCAAATATAATTCAAATATAGTTTTCTTGTGTTTTTATGCCAATATAAGGTTGTTTTATATTTTTTATATTCATTATATGCATGTTTTAGTGTTTTAAAACACAAAAAATTTGTTTTCGATCATACTAAGAAAAAAACCAAATTGGCATGCCTTCAGTTCCTAAATTACAAAAAAAAATATAGAATTGTTTTCCTATGATTGCATAACTATATTAGGTCTTTTTCTTGGTTTTTACCACCTGCTGTTCATTTTTAAAGATTGTTAGTTCTTTAAGAACTTCTTATTTGGTCATTATAAGAATACCACACATTGGTTTGGAATTATATCTACTTATACACATCAAAAACAATTTAAAAAAAGTCTTCCTATGATTTAAAATCAAAATAAGGTCGTTTTCTATAGTTTTGACTATTATACACATGTTTAATTGTTTTAAAACACTACAAATGTATTTTCATCCTTCTTAGCAAAACATAAACTTGGATTGACATGTCTTCAGTTCCTACAGATCAAAAATGATTCAAGGATATTTTTCCTATATTTTATTATCATTTGGTAAAAAATCTCAGTTTTGAATCCCTAATGGGAGATATGCCATATTAATAAATGTATAAAAGGTTAAACAATTTTTTCAATCATACTAAGAAATTCAAGCATCAAATTGATGTGTGGTTGACTCGTATATATCATAAATGACTTAATGATCATTATACTGATTTTTTACACTAATTAAAATGTGTTTTCTCAGTTTTTAATCCCTTTTGGGTGATATATCATTTTAATGAATACATAAAGGTGAAATGATACTTTCTATCATACTAATAAATATGAGCATACGATTGAATCATAATTGATTCCTACATATTATAAATGAGTCAATGATAATTCCCATAAATTTTAAGAGTAATAAAAGTGTTTTTTCGTGGTTTGGACCACTTTTATATGATATTTCACTTTAATACAAATGCGAAGGGTACACAATATTTTCTATCATATCGAGAAAATCGGGCATCGGATTGGCACGTTGTTGATTCCTATAGATCATAAATGAATCAAATATCGTTTCCTATGTTTTTACAATATTAAAAGCTTTTTTCCATTACTTTTTTCCCTAACCAAGTGATTTGTATTTTATTAACAAATTTTAATTATATGAAATCATAATTTTCATTATACCACTCTATGTGGGAATTAGTTTGAGGAACGGTTGATTCATACAGGTCAAAAATGATTCAAGGATCATTGAACTAGATTTTTACATCATTGTTAACTAATTAGCTTGATTTTGACCCCCTTATAAGAGATATTTCATATTAATAAATGTATTAAAGGTAAAATAGTGTTGTTGATCAAACTGACTGATCTGAGCATCGAATTGACATGTGGTTGAATCATGCAGGTAATAAATGAATTGATGGTAGTTCTCATGTGTTATTAAACCTATCCAAATGTTTTTGCTCACTTTTTACCCCTACAACATGATATATCATTTTAATGAAAGCATAGAATGATGCTTTGGATCATACTAGGGGACCAAAGCATTTAATTAACACATGGTCGATTCATACTGATCATAAATGACTCAATGATCTTTCTCCTAATTTTTCACACCAATACAAGTTTGTCTAATCAATTTTAACAACTTTTACATGATAAATAACTTTAATACAAATGTAAAGTTCATGATACACTTTCTATCATATTGATAAAACCACATATTATGTTGGCACATGGTTCATTTTTGTAAATTTAGTATAAGGAATTAAAGTAAAATGTTATTACTATAATAGAAAATTAAGAATAATTGGTAAAGGAAATGAATATTTTAAATCCTAATTATAGATAAATCTTTCAGTATTATAAATTTTAATAAAATAACTCTCCTCCTACAATATACTCTGTGATAATGGAAAGATGTGTAAAAGTTAAAACTACCAAAAAGAACATAGAATAAAATAGAAAAACACTTTGGTTTCTTATTATAAAATAGGATCTTGTAAATTTATTAGATAAAATAGGATTTAATCTTTTTAAGGAAATGAATAAATCCTAAAAACATAAACATGAAAACACTTAGAGCATGGTAAACAACCAAACAACCAATAAATAATGGGACAAAAAATCTAAGTGATAGAAAATTGAATGTTGTAATTAGTTAGGTGAAATAAAATTGAAATAATATACAAAATACCATAAAATATTATTAGTAAATTGAAACACATATAATAACATTATTTTAATATTTAATCTAAACACAAAAAACATTTCAATTATTATTGAGAATACTAAGATAACATTTATGATAATTGCAAAAATGAAAATGTATTCTCTTTATTATAAATCAAATTAAAGTTCATTTATGAAAAAAAAAATTATAAAGGAAAAAATAATATACAAATATCAGCCAAAAAGAGAATGAAAACATAAAATATATGACAAGAATCAAAATATTTTTCCAATCTATTAGGTGGGATAATAGAATTCATTTCACCTATTTAAGTTGTGTTTAAATAATTACCTTGAAAAATAATATGGACAATAAGTAGTTTATTAGGTTAAAGGATAGGAAATATATAATATATTTACATGAATAAATTTATATAAAAACAAACCATATATTGGAAAATATCATATTAGAAAACACTTAAAAAATTTTAAGTTCTTATCAATAAAATAAATTACATTTATATCATCAACAGTTGGTATTTGATTATTATAATGAAAAGAACTTGCACCAATACATGAGACTATATTTCAAGAGATCATGTTAATGAGTCTATTAAAACAAAAAAAATTAAAATATAACTTGATAAATATATAAGTGATATTATAAATGAAATAATCACAAACCTCTAGATATGGTTTAAATTTTTTTCCAATTTGTTAACTTACATTCTTGGGGATCCATTTTCATGTTTGTATGTTCCCTACCATATAGAAAAACTAACCAAAAATAATGGCATTTGAAATAAGATTTAAAGTATTAATACTTCAATGGAACATGCCTATAAGGATTAAATTACATCAGATTCAACAGAAATATATTCAATCAGACCCGTAGGAAGCCGATACTGGTTAGTCTTCTACACCTTTAAAACTAATTCAATAAGGAAATTAAATAATCTATAACTATAAGTTTCATGTTCTAAATAAAAAAATGTTGCTAATAACCACAGAATTAAAAATACATTATCCACTCATGTGTAAGGTTGAGTGCATTTATCATGTCTTGGGAATAACTATTGAGTTGTGTAACCAAAACCAAAAAAAATACTTGTATTCCTCATGTGTTTTAAGAATATATTATAAATATATAAATCTTCATTGAGAAATTATAATTCTCAAAATGGATAAGATATGTAGTTATGTAATAATAATATATTAAAACTATATATTTGAAGGATTGATTTAATTTGAAAGACAATGTGTATAAGGAATATATTGTATTAGTATATACATTTACTATGTATAAAAATACATGAATTATGAAATTCATATGTGTAGAGTATATAAATAAAATATGTTAATAAATAATAAATACAATGGGTAAAAAAAATCACTTTATCAATATAATTGAATAAAAAATTAAAACTACAAAACATCTTATATATTGATAAGATAAATAACTTTTGGTTATGGAAAATAAGTCTTGAAAATTAAAAAAATGATATTTATAATACAATATCATAACTTAAATAAAACTAGTATATTCTATAAATTCATATGGAGAAGAACTCCCATGAAAGATCTTTGAAATATGAGAACCCCAGTTTCCAATTTCCATGAATAGAGGACCGACCGCGTGAAATTTATGGATTCTGTCTGTAACACCCGAGACTTTTATGTTATATAAATCATCAAAGGAATCTTTTTCTACACAACACTTGCTTGGCTTGCTTTACACGCAATCGCGACCTTCCTCGATAGCTTGCGTCGTACGCAATATCGAGTTTCACTAAACAACAATATGCTATTAAAACTAGCCGTTATGAATAGTAATAACCACTTTTTGAAATTTTATAAATTTTATTTTTCAAAATGGACTTCATTTTTGGACTCAGAATATCGAAATTAGCCTAGGGTGAAATTTTGGTATTTTTCTGAAAACTTTCAATTTTTGATGAATAGTGAAACCACTAAGTGGTAGGTTAAAAACTGAATTTTGCATAAAACTTAATTTTACCGCTTCTGTGAATGGAATTTCAAAAATCCGAGAGACACGGTTAATATCAAGGACTAAAATGTGGTTCAATGAGATGAAAATAATTTTTTGGTGAATAGTAACTTTTTACTATTTTTACCGCGGTTAATAGTAAATAGGGTAACTAAGGGTAAATATGATATTAATATTACCCTAACACATGTCCTAATTCTATTGGACAAGTGTAATTCGACCAAAAACAAACTTAGGAATAAAATATGACCATTTAGGACCACTTGGATTAGATTAGGACATTTATTATTAATTTATTTAAAGAAGGGTTAAAATAGTTAAAATCAAAGTTTAATAAGTAAATCATTTTTAATATGGGGTTATACATAATATAAATTCGATTGTAAATATTCATTAGAAATCTAAAAAGATTTCCTACATGATGGTATTTTATTTGTAATTTTTAGACATCAAATAAGTTAATTTATTTATGACACAAAGATGATGCAGTAATTATCTTATTAATGAAATATTGACAAAATTGATAATATAAATACCAAAATAAATGTAATTTGAGACTTTTTATGAATTCCACTAATTTTCTAGGTTACTATGATATATTAGTATTGATTTAATCAACTTGTTTCGAACATAAAATTCTGTTATGACTTTCACAAAAATCATATATCAAATAGTGTCAAAATTGACACAAAATAGTTTTTAAATAAAATATTATATTATTAATTGTTATTTTATTCCTAAAAATCTAATGTTCGGCCAAATGACTTAGATAAGGATATATATAGTAATAATAAACAATTTGGTGTTCGTTTGGCATGTTATAGTAAGTGTATTAACCATATAGTGAAAGAAAACAAAAAGACATGGTAAAAGTTAAATTATTTAACTTAGAGTTAAATCTAATTGATAAGGTTAAAATAATACCCTAAACTTGTATAAATCTTATTGGTTGATAGGATTTCGACCCTTCCCTACTTTAGCTTCGAAATAAGACCCTTTGGAACCATTATAAACCGATTTTGACTTTAATATAAAATAATATTTTGAGATATTCCTAAGGTGCCCCTCTCCTCCCTTATAAAAGGGAACCTCCTCCCCCTCCTCCTCACACCAAATTGAGCACTCAAGCTCGGCCAACCCCTGCCATTTTCTCCTCTCCACTTCCCTAGAATAATCCTAGAGGTCCTGGTCTTCTCCAAAGACCAATCTTAGTTCCTTAAGTGGAGGATTCAAAGAGGCGTTCCAAAGAAGAGGTAATATCCATTACCGATCTTTTCAATTTCTTTCTTCTTCAACTTCTTCTTCTTTAGTTGTTTCATGATAAAGTAATAACATCAGTATTAATTACATACTGATATGTTATTATAAATATGAAACAACCCTATTTCACCTTCTATCCATCCTACGGAAAAATGAAATCACCACGCGTGCGTACGTACGGAATACCGTCTCCACTCCGTGGTGTAATCTATTTTCCACCATCACCTTACAAGGATGGTTATAATGGTGTAATGAAAAACTAAATATGATTATTATGAAGTAATATTGATACTGAAATAATATATATATACTCCAATACAATTCCACGATCATAGGAATGATATCATCACTCGTGCGTACGTACGGAATACCGTCTCCACGATGTGATGCGACTCGTTCTACATGATCTTCATTTCATAATGATTATATAAATGAATTGAATGAATGAATATGGTATATAATACACTAATACCATTCTGGAAATGAATTATCTATAACCTAAAGATAAGAATAAGAATTTATTCGACAAAACACGCATAAGAACAAAAAGTTATAAAGACCCGAGTAACAAGTAACAATGAAATATTACTAACAAGAAGCTAATAATATGACCATATATGATATCATATCAATATGTATGATTCTGGAATAAGTCAATAACATTATTTAAACCATTATACAGGAGATTCGGACACGAACAAAGCAAATCGGACCTAAGGTAAGGGAAATATCACAATCTCATTTTTATCCGAGATTGTTTATTCGTAAGTATTTACTGGGGTGTATTTTATCATCCACATCCATGTTTCATCAATATGTAATATTATTTCCATCCACCTACAATTGTTTAAATCCATTTTTACCCTTCGGTGAGTTTTTAGTAATATGTATGAAAGGAATCTTTTGTCGTTTTTCGTACGAGGTACTTTTTGACTTTTCCGACAAAAGTACGAAGAATGTTTTTTTTTAACTTATACGGCATGAATGGATTTTTAAAACATTATTTCCAAGAAGCTTCCTTTACAAGTTTTCAAGTTTATTTTTAATCAACTTCTTTTATTTTAAAGTTGTATGACATGTTATGAAAGTAAAAAATGTTTTTGAAGAAGAAAGGATATTTTCCTCAAGAATGGAGTTCAAGTGTTTTATCAAAATTATTTTCCATCTAAGATAATAAAGGGTTCTGTTTTTATCCCTATTATTAAATTGATTTGATCATGTTGTGATGGAATTATTTTTATGAATTCCTTTAACTTATATGAATTGATTTATGATGTCATGATGTTTCAAGAATCCCATTTTGTTACATGTGTTATGCGATGATGTATGTTTTATGATTATGTGGAACACATAAGAAAGGATTCATTATAAGATGGGTGGGACCCATATCTCCCTCCAATGCATTGGGTAAAGATTTTATATCTCATGAGATAGACATGGCTGGAACGGAAGGTTATTTCGGTTCAGTGATACAAGACTGAAACGAGGAGTGAACTCGGTTCAGAAAGGGACTTTGTCCACTAAGATAGTCTTGGCAATGAGTCATGACTAACAAGAAATGATTTCCATGATTATGTGTGCATGCCACAAAGTTTCAAGTTTTATGTTATGGGGATCTCATTTTCACTTCTATGATTTATTCCATGTTAAGATATTATGATCTCTTTTGCAGGTTTTGATTTTCATAAAGATACGATATGATTTTTATTTGCCCTTGCTGAGCATTTGAGATCACCCTTTTATGTTTTCTTTTCCCCAGGTCAGGAAGATGGATATTAAGTAGAATATGCTAAAAGGGACCCTAGATATGATGAAATAAATGGGAGACACTGTAGAAGATTTATGAACCAGTTGTTTATGTTTCCCAGTTTCTAAAGACGCTATACCTATACGGTCCTTTGTGGTTTTGTCATATGTTGTAATAAGTGTGCTTCAATTTTTGAAGTATTAAAAATGTATGTAAAGTATGGGTCGTTATAGTTGGTATCAGAGGAAAGGTATAGTCAACCTTTGGAAACTAGGATGTGAAAGCCTTAGTAAGAACCCTAAGGATAAGTCTAAGCATAGAACACAATCTTAGTGTTTTAGAAATGGCCTTGAATAACCTAGGATAAGACCTTAAGCATGAAAATTTTATTCTTGAATTATGTGGTTTCCTATTATAATTAGTGTTGCTCACACTATTCTTCTTGGTTTTAGTCAATGGCTGGAACCCGAAGGAACCGTGTTAATGCGGAATGCGATGGGCAATGCAATGATTATCCCCCTAAGCAAACAAACGATATGGGAGCTGGAATGCAAAATCTTGTAGCCATGCTCACACAACTTTCTCAAGCTATGAATCATACAGGATTTCCAAACGAGCAAAGGAGGGAGCAACATTCTGTTGAATCCTTCATGAGGCAGCTTCCACCTTCTTTCAGTGGGTCTACTGATCCATTAGTTGCTGAACAATGGATTAGTACTACTGAAAAGATATTTTCAGTTCTTCAATGTTCTGAACATGATAAAGTCATCCTAGCAGTGTATCGTTTGGAAGGAGATGCTGATCAATGGTGGAATCTTGTTAAGAATACGAGGCAAAGGGATGAAATTGAGTCTATGGAATGGGACGAGTTCAAGAACTTATTTTTCAATAAGTACTTCCCTCGTATTCTCCGAACAAAGATGGAGAAATAGTTTCTTGAACTGAAGCAAAGGGATGATGAATCTGTTGGTACCTATGAAGCAAATTTTACAAGACTGGCAAGGTACGCTTCTGGTATTATTATCCAACCTGAGAGTAAGATCGATCGATTCTTTAGTGGCTTAAAACCAAGTCTTCGAAGGGCGTTAGCCATAAGAGACTTCAATAGCTACGAGGAAATCGTTCGATGTGCTCTCAAAGTCGAGATGGAGATTGGAGTAACCCATCAGTCACATGGGTTTGATAAGAAGAGGAAGATGGAATTCAAAGAAAAATCTAAAGAGCACACGGAAAAGAAGATGAACTTTCCCTTATGCTCAAAGTGTGGAAAGAAACATGGAGGGAGTTGTCTTAAAGGGACAAGTAAATGTTTTAAATGTGGAAAGGAAGGTCATCGGGCATTTGAATGCCGTGATAATGGGAAGAAGATGTCTAATGATGCAAACAAAGGAAGGGATACACAGAATGAACCTACTACACTTCAATGTTTCAAGTGCAAGGAGATGGGGCATTATGCCAATCAATGCCCAAATCCAAGGGTTGATGATGATGGTCGACGTCAACAAACTCTTAAGGCTAAAGACAAAGGAAAGTCACATGCAATTTCTATCAGCGATGTGGAGTACGATAACGATGTGGTGAAAGGTACACTTACCATCCACTCTAAAGTAGCAAATGTTTTATTTGATTCTGGATCCACCCACTCTTTTATTTCTGAAGACTTTTCTAAGGGTATCACCGTATTACCTCAACAATTAGATGTTGAGTTAGCTGTGACAACACCTAATGGCACATCAATCGCATCAGAAGTTTATAATTCTTCTCCGATCGAAGTTTGTGGGAAAGTGCTTCCTGCAAATCTTGTGATCCTTCCTTTAGTGGAATTTGATGTGATTCTTGGCATGGATTGTCTTTCTCTACATGGAGCTCATATCAATTGCCAAAGAAGGGAAGTCACATTTCATATTCCAGATCAACCTACGATCGTCTATCAATGCAAGGATGAACATAACCTTCCAGTGGAAATTTCTTCCATATTATGGGTATTGATCCCACTAAATGAAGGTTATTTATCTCAAATGGTTGGTGAGAAACTCACGATTAAGAATATGCCCATTGTAAGGGAGTTTGATGATGTCTTTCCGGAGGAATTACCGGGTCTTCCACCAAATCGTGAAGTTGAGTTTTCAATAGAACTCGTACCGGGTGCTTTGCCTATTTCAAAGACACCTTATAGAATGGCCCCAATTGAGTTGCAGGAATTGAAGAAGCAACTCCAAGAGAATCTTGATAAGGGATTCATACGCCCTAGTGCGTCACCTTGGGGAGCACCTGTTCTATTTGTTAAGAAGAAAGATGGATCAATGAGACTCTGCATTGATTATCGAGAACTTAACAAGATCACTATCAAGAACAAATATCCTCTCCCACGCATTGATGACTTATTTGACCAACTACGCGGAGCTCAATACTTTTCCAAGATTGATCTTCGTTCAGGGTATCATCAATTAAGGGTCAAAAGGGAGGATATACCAAAGACGGCTTTCCGTACAAGGTATGGACACTATGAATTTATAGTGATGCCATTTGGTCTTACTAATGCCCCTGCTATCTTCATGGATCTAATGAATAGAGTCTTTAGAGACTATCTTGATCAATTTGTGGTAGTCTTTATAGACGATATTCTTGTCTATTCAAAGAGCAAGGAAGAACATGAAGATCACTTGAGAATTATATTGAAGACCCTGAGAAAGGAGAAGCTTTATGCCAAATTTACCAAGTGTGAATTTTGGCTTCAAAAAGTTGCATTTTTGGGTCACATAATCTCAAAAGAGGGGATATCTGTGGATCCAGCAAAAACAGAGGTTATCGAAAGATGGTCGAGACCAACAACAGTAACTGAGATCCGAAGTTTTCTTGGTTTGGCTGGATATTATCGACGTTTTGTAAAAGATTTTTCACGATTATCTAATCCACTCACCAAGTTGACTCGGAAAGGAGTTAAGTTTGTCTGGACAGAGGAATGTGAAGAGAATTTCAAGGAGTTGAAAAGAAGGTTATCCAGTGCACCTGTGCTCACACTGCCTTGTAGTGGAGAAAGGTTTGTGATCTACAGTGATGCATCCAAGAAGGGATTGGGGTGTGTTCTTATGCAAAATGATATGGTGATAGCTTATGCCTCACGACAGTTGAAAATCCATGAACAAAATTACCCAACACATGATTTGGAGTTGGCTGCGGTAATCTTTGCATTAAAGATTTGGAGGCATTACCTTTATGGTGAAAGGTGTGATATTTATACTGATCATAAAAGTTTAAAGTATATTTTCACACAAAAGGAGTTGAATATGCGTCAAAGAAGATGGTTGGAGCTGATTAAGGATTATGACTGCTCAATCCATTACCACCCTGGGAAAGCAAACAAGGTGGCAGATGCATTAAGTCGACAAGACCATGCTAGTTTATCCATGATGAGGATCACAAAAGATCCAATATTTATGGATTTACAAAGGATGGATCTGGGAATTATAATGGAAGGGGAAAAATCTTATCTTTCTCAAATGAATGTTCAACCATCTATACATGTGAAGATTAAAGAGGCACAGAAAGAAGATATCGAGTTACAAAAGAAGGTGAGAAATGTTCCTGAATTCAACCTTGATTGTGATGGGATAATAAAGTTCAGGAATCGGGTTTGTGTTCCTCCCATCCCCGAATTAAAGAAAGAGCTGCTGGATGAGGCTCATAGTTCTTCATTCTCTATTCATCCTGGAAGCACGAAGATGTATAGGGACCTGAAAGAGTACTTCTGGTGGGATGGCATGAAAAGAGATGTTGCTGAATATGTCTCTCGATGCTTGGTTTGTCAACAAGTTAAAGCTGAGAGACAGAAGTCTAAGGGGATGTTACAACCATTACCCATACCCGAATGGAAATGGGAAAACATCACTATGGACTTTGTCACAGGACTTCCTAAAACATCCAAAGGCAATAATGCTATCTGGGTCATAGTTGATCGTCTTACAAAGTCTGCACACTTCATTGTTATTAGAGAGGATTTCTCTCTAGATCAGCTTGCCAGGATATATATAAAGGAAGTGGTAAGATTGCATGGAGTACCACTTTCTATTATATCTGATCGGGATCCGAGATTTACCTCGAAGTTCTGGCGAAGTCTTCAGCATACTCTGGATACAGAGTTGAGTTTCAGCACTGCTTATCATCCCCAGACAGACGGTCAGTCTGAGAGAACAATTCAAACCCTAGAGGATATGTTGAGAGCTTGCTCTATGGATTTCAAAGGAGGTTGGGATCAACACCTACCTTTGGTGGAATTTTCTTATAATAATAGCTTTCACTCCAGTATTCAGATGGCTCTTTATGAAGCTCTCTATGGAAAGAAATGCAGGACTCCAACTTGCTGGGATGAAGTTGGGGAAAGAAAGCTATTAGGACCTGATCTCGTTGATGAAATGGCAGAAAAGGTCAGATCTATTCAACAACACATAAGAGCAGCTCAGAGTCGACAGAAAAGTTATGCCGACAACCGAAGAAAATACCTAGAGTTTGAAGTGGGTGATAAAGTGTTCTTACGAATATCTCCCTGGAAGAGGGTTATGAGATTTGGAAAGAAGGGGAAGTTGAGCCCTAGATATATCGGTCCTTTTGAAATATTGGATCGTGTTGGGAAGGTAGCTTACCGATTGGCGCTTCCACCGAATCTATCTCAAGTTCACGATGTGTTCCATGTATCTCTCCTGAGAAAGTACATTCCAGATCCTTCACATGTACTCAGCTCAGAAGTTTTACCGCTGGAGCAAGATCTTTCTTATGAAGAACAGCCGATAGAGATTCTGGATCGTAGCGAAAAAGTCCTACGAAACAAGACCACTCGTTTGGTGAAAGTTTTATGGAGAAACCACCAACTTGAAGAAGCTACATGGGAGCTTGAGGATATGATGAGGGAGAAGTATCCTCATTTGTTTGTTGCAAAGTGACGAATTTCGAGGGCGAAATTCTTTTTAAGGGGGGTAGAATGTAACACCCGAGACTTTTATGTTATATAAATCATCAAAGGAATCTTTTTCTACACAACACTTGCTTGGCTTGCTTTACACGCAATCGCGACCTTCCTCGATAGCTTGCGTCGTACGCAATACCGAGTTTCACT
Source organism: Viscum album (assembly GCA_963277665.1). Lineage (NCBI taxonomy): Eukaryota > Viridiplantae > Streptophyta > Magnoliopsida > Santalales > Viscaceae > Viscum > Viscum album. The sequence goes on from OY728145.1 coordinate 921,224,972, forward strand.
AAACAACAATATGCTATTAAAACTAGCCGTTATGAATAGTAATAACCACTTTTTGAAATTTTATAAATTTTATTTTTCAAAATGGACTTCATTTTTGGACTCAGAATATCGAAATTAGCCTAGGGTGAAATTTTGGTATTTTTCTGAAAACTTTCAATTTTTGATGAATAGTGAAACCACTAAGTGGTAGGTTAAAAACTGAATTTTGCATAAAACTTAATTTTACCGCTTCTGTGAATGGAATTTCAAAACTCCGAGAGACACGGTTAATATCAAGGACTAAAATGTGGTTCAATGAGATGAAAATAATTTTTTGGTGAATAGTAACTTTTTACTATTTTTACCGCGGTTAATAGTAAATAGGGTAACTAAGGGTAAATATGATATTAATATTACCCTAACACATGTCCTAATTCTATTGGACAAGTGTAATTCGACCAAAAACAAACTTAGGAATAAAATATGACCATTTAGGCCCACTTGGATTAGATTAGGACATTTATTATTAATTTATTTAAAGAAGGGTTAAAATAGTTAAAATCAAAGTTTAATAAGTAAATCATTTTTAATATGGGGTTATACATAAGATAAATTCGATTTTAAATATTCATTAGAAAGCTAAAAAGATTTCCTACATGATGGTATTTTATTTGTAATTTTTAGACATCAAATAAGTTAATTTATTTATGACACAAAGATGATGCAGTAATTATCTTATTAATGAAATATTGACAAAATTGATAATATAAATACCAAAATAAATGTAATTTGAGACTTTTTATAAATTCCACTAATTTTCTAGGTTACTATGATATATTAGTATTTATTTAATCAACTTGTTTCGAACATATAATTCTGTTATGACTTTCACAAAAATCATATATCAAATAGTGTCAAAATTGACACAAAATAGTTTTTAAATCAAATATTATATTATTAATTGTTACTTTATTCCTAAAAATCTAAGGTTCGGCCAAATGACTTAGATAAGGATATATATATTAATAATAAACAATTTGGTGTTCGTTTGGCATGTTATAGTAAGTGGATTAACCATATAGTGAAAGAAAACAAAAAGACATGGTAAAAGTTAAATTATTTAACTTAGAGTTAAATCTAATTGATAAGGTTAAAATAATACCCTAAACTTGTCTAAATCTTATTGGTTGATAGGATTTCGACCCTTCCCCACTTTAGCTTCGAAATAAGACCCTTTGGAACCATTATAATCCGATTTTGACTTTAATATAAAATAATATTTTGAGATATTCCTAAGGTGCCCCTCTCCTCCCTTATAAAAGGGCACCTCCTCCCCCTCCTCCTCACACCAAATTGAGCACTCAAGCTCGGCCAACCCCTGCCATTTTCTCCTCTCCACTTCCCTAGAATAATCCTAGAGGTCCTGGTCTTCTCCAAAGACCAATCTTAGTTCCTTAAGTGGAGGATTCAAAGAGGCGTTCCAAAGAAGAGGTGATATCCATTACCGATCTTTTCAATTTCTTTCTTCTTCAACTTCTTCTTCTTTAGTTGTTTCATGATAAAGTAATAACATCAGTATTACTTACATACTGATATGTTATTATAAATATGAAACAACCCTATTTCACCTTCTATCCATCCTACGGAAAAATGAAATCACCACGCGTGCGTACGTACGGAATACCGTCTCCACGCCGTGGTGTAATCTATTTTCCACCATCACCTTACAAGGATGGTTATAATGGTGTAATTAGTAACTAAATATGATTATTATGAAGTAATATTGATACTTAAATAATATATATATACTCCAATACAATTCCACGATCATAGGAATGATATCATCACTCGTGCGTACGTACGGAATACCGTCTCCACGATGTGATGCGACTCGTTCTACATGATCTTCATTTCATAATGATTATATAAATGAATTGAATGAATGAATATGGTATATAATACACTAATACCATTATGGAAATGAATTATCTATAACCTAAAGATAAGAATAAGAATTTATTCGACAAAACACGCATAAGAACAAAAAGTTATAAAGACCCGAGTAACAAGTAACAATGAAATATTACTAACAAGAAGCTAATAATATGACCATATATGATATCATATCAATATGTATGATTCTGGAATAAGTCAATAACATTATTTAAACCATTATACAGGAGCTTCGGACACGAACAAAGCAAATCGGACCTAAGGTAAGGGAAATATCACAATCTCATTTTTATCCGAGATTGTTTATTCGTAAGTATTTACTGGGGTGTATTTTATCATCCACATCCATGTTTAATCAATATGTAATATTATTTCCATCCACCTACAATTGTTTAAATCCATTTTTACCCTTCGGTGAGTTTTTAGTAATATGTATGAAAGGAATCTTTTGTCGTTTTTCGTACGAGGTACTTTTTGACTTTTCCGACAAAAGTACGAAGAATGTTTTTTTTTTAACTTATACGGCATGAATGGATTTTTAAAACATTATTTCCAAGAATCTTCCTTTACAAGTTTTCAAGTTTATTTTTAATCAACTTCTTTTATTTTAAAGTTGTATGACATGTTATGAAAGGAAAAAATGTTTTTGAAGAAGAAAGGATATTTTCCTCAAGAATGGAGTTCAAGTGTTTTATCAAAATTATTTTCCATCTAAGATAATAAAGGGTTCTGTTTTTATCCCTATTATTAAATTGATTTGATCATGTTGTGATGGAATTATTTTTATGAATTCCTTTAACTTATATGAATTGATTTATGATGTCATGATGTTTCAAGAATCCCATTTTGTTACATGTGTTATGCGATGATGTATGTTTTATGATTATGTGGCACACATAAGAAAGGATTCATTATAAGATGGGTGGGACCTATATCTCCCTCCAATGAATTGGGTAAAGATTTTATATCTCATGAGATAGACATGGCTGGAACGGAAGGTTATTTCGGTTCAGTGATACAAGACTGAAACGAGGAGTGAACTCGGTTCAGAAAGGGACTTTGTCCACTAAGATAGTCTTGGCAATGAGTCATGACTAACAAGAAATGATTTCCATGATTATGTGTGCATGCCACAAAGTTTCAAGTTTTATGTTATGGGGATCTCATTTTCACTTCTATGATTTATTCCATGTTAAGATATTATGATCTCTTTTGCAGGTTTTGATTTTCATAAAGATACGATATGATTTTTATTTGCCCTTGCTGAGCATTTGAGCTCACCCTTTTATGTTTTCTTTTCCCCAGGTCAGGAAGATGGATATTAAGTAGAATATGCTAAAAGGGACCCTAGATATGATGAAATAAATGGGAGACATTGTAGAAGATTTATGAACCAGTTGTTTATGTTTCCCAGTTTCTAAAGACACTATACCTATACGGTCCTTTGTGGTTTTGTCATATGTTGTAATAAGTGTGCTTCAATTTTTGAAGTATTAAAAATGTATGTAAAGTATGGGTCGTTATACTGTCAGGTAATGAGTGTTCCACTACACCATTGACTAATAGGGGATGGATATAACTACAACCAGATAAGGGGATAAATCCATTCTCGGGGATAGGGGATGTAATATCAATTGGGAGAGGATTTATGTGGGTTTTCTGAGGGCACCAAATTTTGGAATCAGGGGGCATCAGTAGGATTATGACATGTGGGGGCGGATTATAGGGAAAGAGGGAACTAATAATAAATAGGGGAGGAAGAAATTGGGGGAAAGGGTTGAAATTAGGGTATAGGGAAAATGGAATTGAGGGTGAAGGGGAAGGGATCGTGAATCAATTCATGGATGTGGGGAGGGTTTTCATGATTATAGGGGAAAAAGGCATAGAGACCACCAAATGTTAGTCACCTGATTTCTTCTACCATATAACTTCTTCTATGAATTTTATAGTAAGGAACTTTAGATTCTATTGTTAAAGGTCTCTATTATAAGAAAAAGTTGTTCAGAATCTAGGTTAATTTATTATGAGAATAAATGTAGTTATATTTGTCTTAGAAAGTATCACTAAATACCAAAATCAAGATTATATTATGAAAATAAGCCCAAAGTGATTGATTTGGGAAAGAAATATCAGGTAACTCATAAAATTATTGATGATTTTATGGTAGAAATATGGTGTATTGAAACTCATCTTTGAAAAGGTAGGTGGTTGTTCATAAACCTAGAAAGGAATCTTGGGGATTTAGAAGGTGGAGTATTTTTCTTTGAAAGCTAAAATATAAATGGAAGAGGATACAGCATTGGAACAAATATTCAATATATTTATTAGATTCTTAAAGAAAAATATTTAAGAGAAACTTCCAATCAGATAGGATCCACTATATCATAAATTAATTCACATAGAGATATAGTAAGAGTAAGTATATCAGGATTATATAATGCAAAATATTATGCATGGCCTTTAGTAGGATAAGATCAAGAATATTATGAATAAGTTTCAATTATTCCTTGTAGTATCTAATAATACCAAAAATATATCCATGATATAATTAATTGGGAGAAATGGAGTCTTGGAGATATAAAACATGTCTCCAAAGACCTGAATGAAAATATCAATAAAGTTAAGGACCTGTAATCCAAACTTGAAGAGAATAAGAAGAATAAAGAGGAAAATTACTCTCCTACTAAAGGACTTGGTATAAAATATGTGAATCCAAGCGACTATAGTAAGAGATATCCTAGAAACCAATACCTTGAGAACTATCAAAAGGAGCATTCAAAGAATTGTTTCATAAGATTAATAGGGTGGTCAATCCCTTGTATCCTAGCTATATTTGAGAAGAATATAGGCCAAGGAATACACATATAAAAGGTTTGACACAATGTGGTATAATCCGTAAGCTATATTATAAAAAGGATCCTAAATAATACATATATGAATAGGATATAGACCTTCAATATTATATGTTATTAGTTGGTTTGTAGTCATATAGCATAGATAGTGCTATTAATTTTTTAGGAGATACCTTAAGGGGTAATGTAGGGTTAATTTGGGATATGTTGTCAAGAAACTTAGAAATGTGAAGGGATATCCCAGAATATGTCACATTCCCAATTGAGATTATAAAAATAGTAGTTGATTTCCTCAAATAGTATTTTTCTATAAATTCACTAGTATATCGGGATAGAGATTTGGTATAAAAAAGATAAAATAGATTTAAAAAAGAACTAAATCTATGACATGTTCTTTTTGAAGAATATTTTTGTGAGTTTCAGCATTGGTATTATCTTATTGGACAAGGAGATCAAGAATATTCTCTAAATGTCTTTATGTGGAATCTTCTAGGAATCAGGCCTAAAGTAGTTGAATAATACTTGAAGACTCATCTTTATAAAAGTGAATATTCACATGATACTTTGGGATTTTGAACAGAAATGATAAGGCGGGTGATAATACTCTATTGTATACAAAGGAATTTCCTGTAGGATGTAATAAATATGACATATATGAGTTATTCTTATTTCTTGAAGGTAGAGGGTGTTATAGGAAGTTATGGGTGTGGTCTAACCAAGTAGGAGCCTAGAAAAATACCATAAAGATCATTTATACCATAGAGTTCGGATGGAAATTGTTAATGAAATAAATCACATAAGAAATTATGGTAAACATTTGATAAAAGAATATTATCAATTAAATTTTTAGGCATAAATCTATAAAAAAACTAAGATATATCTTAGACCAAATAGAATCCATAAGGATGTGAGATAAAACTTTAAGTAAAAATATTTTAAGAATCCCAAATTCCATAAATTAAAAAATCTATCCATTTGTGATTGTTGTTGGTTCTGTGGGAAGAAAGTTAAATGAGATAACACTTTCACATATGCATATAGAATAAGAGGTAGTCTCAAACCATTACTGATGGGAGATTTATTAGAGATATTGTATGAGTCAATCTATGGAGAATATATAGACTTTCAATATGATAGTTTATATTCTTTATATTTAGAGTAATCATAGGTGGAACAATCTAACTCAGATATAGAAGAATCAAATAACACAATACAATTTTGATCCATCTTCAAATATCTATGATTCGAGCAGGGGCTAGTGCACCAGAAGACACTCCAGAACTTGTAAAATTAGATGAGATGGAAGGTGGTATAGTGAATTATTCAAAAAATGAAATACCATCAAAAGGAATAGATTATCAATAATGTAAGATTCCAAGAGTTTATTGGTCTGAGGAATACCAAAAGTCTTGTGTACCATATTGAGAAATGAATAAGATCATTGAGGATGATGAGATAGATTAAATCTATAAAACAGATATAGGATTATTTACAATGCATTTACTAAAACCATAATAGGTTGGTAAAGATATCCATAAAAATTTCAAGTATGTACATTTTTAAATAATCTATATCAGAGTAGATCCTCTTTTCAAAAAAATCACAAGATCTACGTGTCTTAATTATAGTGATGGATGACAGCTTAGCCAATTTCTCATGATCATAAGAAAATATTCATGTTGGAGTAGTATGGGTGAAGGTGATCTAAAATTTTAATGTATTTATTATGTAAAGAAGTATTATTAAAAATATATAAGTAAACATCAACAAGTGGAACTAGAATAAGTCATTGTTATGTCCACCTGACGAAATATGTGTTAGAGTGATTACTCATCTTTACATAAAGTTATACAATACTAGGATACTATATATAATTAAGGGTGTGTAAAGATTTAAAAAAAATACAAGATGAAGCAACATTAATTAGATTAATGAAACCATAGGTGGTAAACCTTAAGAGGATTACCTTCCCTAGATAATAGGTTTCACCAGATCTAGATGAAGAATAAAGGCATAAGCCACTTCTTTGAGATGTGATCAAAGTAGTTGCAAATAGACTTTCCATATCTGAGATCAGATAATATTAAGATGATCTTAGATCATAATTATCAACATCATGAAAATAAAATTTTAATATAGAAGAACTCAAATCATAAATTCTTGAGAACTGTTTAGAAAATCTAAGGATCTCAGTTGGAAAAAATGAAGGTACTTAAGCAGAAGCAGTTGGAACATCATTTTACAAAATTCCATCCAGAAAAAAAACTATTAGATTATATATTTATGAGGTTATATAATATCATATATGATATATGTGATCTTCGATACTCAGTGAAAAAAATAGTGGGTTATAATGGGTAATCTAAGTATTTTTTGATCTTTATATACTACCCTATTTTATACAGAATATACATTCTCTTGCATGAGAATCTAGTTTTTATGAGTAACCTAGGAATCCATAGAGTTTCAAGTTATAGTGATTAAAAATGAAATAATTTGTATTCAATAAGTGACAAAGGATACTCAGATAGAACTCAATGGGAGAATATTTGTAAAGCTGATGCTTTGTTTTATTACCCAATTTTCAGATGACTTCTTGGTTGGAAATCGATTCCTTATAAAATTTCTTTCAATATGGATATTTTCATACATAATTATCCTTGATAATTAATTGATTCCAACTACTTTAAGGAAAACTATAATGGTTCTAGAAAATAAAATATTTATTATCCAGGTGGAAAACTATCTAGATGGGGATAGAGAATTCCACAAAAAGATTAATTAATTGAAAGAATTGGTTGGGTTTAAAGTTTTGAGGAAAAATGAGGAAGATCCATTAGAAAATATATTAGCTTACTTACCAGAAAATTAGTAAGTTAAACCAATGAAATTTTGGTAGAAGTAAATTACAGAGGCTATAATTACCCTTAAAGATCCTATTATGGTTATTAGAACCAAGGGAATTACCTATCGAGGTGGAATGGTTAAGGAGTTTGAGAAATATATTCCAAAATTAATCAGTCTTAGATTAATATAACATAGTTAAATTACTCATTTTAGTGTGTAATTCATGGTAATTAATCATGATAAGAAGCAACATGGTAAATCTAGAAAGGTTATTTATTAATTTTATCTCAACTATTCTATAAAATATTATAGATAAAATATTCCTAATTATATGGTTTTGAGAAGCAGGATTTGGAATTAAAGGATAATAGTATATTCTAAGTTTGATCTTAAGTCGAGATATTAACATATTAGGATCAAATATGTGGTTATACCATTGATAGAATATACAGTGCTAGTTGGATATTTTAAATGGATAGTTTTTTCATATATCCCAAAAAATATTCTAGAAGATAATGGGCAAGTAATTTAGTGGATTATCATAGTTTTTTGTAGTTTACACTAAGGATGTGCTTGTATCCAGAAAAAATATAAAAGAGAATATCGATTATTTAGATTCGGTGGATGAAGTTTTCAGAAGAGAAGGGATAATACCTTTAGAAAAAAATATCATTTGGATTTAACCTAAAATATAATTCTTGGGATTTCATATCCATGGAAGTAGAGTTAAGCTTCAATCACATATTGTAGAGTGGCTAGAAAATTTCCTCGATGATCTTACAAATTGTAAGCACACACATGTGTTTCTTGGTATATTAAGTTACGTCAATCATACATTGGATATTTAGAAAAAATCATAGCTCTAATTTAGAGAAAAGTATCCATTAATATAACCTAGAATTAGACAGAAGAATATTCTAAAGTAATCATAACTCTAAAGTATAAATCTCAGAACTTCATAGAATTGGAGTGTCTATATGGGATTAAATATAAACTTATCTTAGAAATGGATGCATCAGACTCAATATGGGTATATATCCTAAATATAAGAAAAAACCATGATGAAAGTATCAGTAGATATTGGAGCATATGCTTTAATGGGATAGAGAAGAATTATCCTATCCAAGAATGAGAATGGTTATTTTTCTTAAAGGTATTAGGAATAATGATATTTTCTTAGGAAAACATTTAAATATAATAACAAATAGTTTTTATATAAATAATTTCATATAAATTAAATTAAAATAGATTACGGTATAGGAACGAATTTCAATCCTATAATTTTAATATATAAAATATTAAAGGAAAAAATAATTTCATTAAAGATACACTAACACAATACTTTGACTCTTATAGGTGTAATGGTAAAAGGTAGAAAATCAAGGCGATGTCTAGTTTACTTTGATAATAATTCTATCGAAAAATTCTCAATATCAAGAAAAAGAATGACATAAGTCATAAAATATAAATAATTCTAGAACATAATCTTATTTAGATTCAAGTATCTTCATCTAAAAAGTTTAAATTATTAGACAGCACAATTTATTTAACCAAGAATGATGAAAAACTAATAAGTGTCACATAAACTTACCTGTATAAAAATTATAAGGATAAAATTAATATTTAATGATTTATATGTGGTTAAAAGGAAATTACAACATTCAATGTTCAAAAATTCCTAGAAATGGGAAGTATCATAAGAACAATATGCTAGAAATAGATGGTATCTCTAAAGTAAAAGAGAAAACTATTTCTAAGAGATGGTCTGATCAAATAAAAGAAGAACATAGCATATGTAGTAGAAGGTTCAAAAGGAAATTCATCATAAGAATGTTTGGTATGAACAAAATCTATAAATCCTAGATAATGAGGTATATGAGGATCCAAATATAGCATAATAAATCTAGAAATATTTATAAAGGATTCCAAATATTTCTAGGAACAAATCCAAAGTTGTCTATAATCTGATCTAAAAAGTATGGATGATAAAATATTCAAGAAAGGGTTGAACCATGTTATAGACATGCTCAAAGAATACAAAGACCTTATAGAATATTATAAAAATATATATTAGGATATGATTAGTATTATCATTACTGAATAGATTTGAATTATGTTATAAGTTTCTGGTTTTTTTATCGAAGTTAAAAAATCAAGGAAATGGGCATGGAAGAATATGCAATCTTGAAAGGTTTTTGGAGGATTTAAAAAATAGGGATTCTAAAGATCCATATACCAGAAATATCATTGGAACTAAAAGATTTCATCATGTTTCATAAATCTTTTATAATGGGAGTAGTACAATTATTCATATTTAAGAAGATAAATTCCACATTCAATTAGGTGTTATAGATCGTGAAGATGGTTCTAAAAAAGGCATTCCCAAGTTTTCTATGGTAGGTTTTCACACATTGAACCTATTATATTACAGGATAGATAGGTCATGTTATAGAACTAGTGTCCAAGACACTAGAGTAATGGAATTTTCTAGAAATTATTCATGGAATCATAGTTCATAGATAAATAACAGATGGAATGAAATTTGAACAGAAGACATTATGAATGCATCCATATCCCATGGATTTTTTATCTAATCAATTCAAAATTAATCAGAGAATATTATATGTTCTTTATAGGAGACAATGTTCTAGTATCTATCAAATAAAGAGACATATGGACTACTAAAATGGAACATTTTAAATATTTCATGGTGGAAGCATATATGATTCTTGAAGAAATCAAGATGTGGAAGAGACCTAAAGAAGATGTCGTTATTTTTAAAGAGTAGATAAAGCACACCACCAAAGAATTTATAGATATAAATTAGTTAAAGAAATAAGTTTTAGTTATTAGGATTATTGATACTATGTGTGATTTAGAATGATTTTAGGTGTTTATCCAGAAGTACTTCATGTTCGGCATAGAAAAATGGATCAAATAAAACATGTAAATTATCTAATTTTTTTAGTGTGAGTTATGTGGTAGAATTTTTTTGGTTTTTCACTCCACATTTAGCTTTAAATTTTTCTTTTTCTATTTTTATTTTTCTTTGTCATAAGTGTATGTTATCAAATTCCACTTTATATCAAGTCTTATAGTGGAAGGTGAGTCAGCTTCTCAAGAAATATGAGCCTAAAGGCCTATATAATGGACCTCCAACCCATTTGTTAGGAGAGATCAACTTGGGATATAAATTAGAATGATTTTTGATATTCTCTCTCTAGTTTCTCTATAATCCTTTGTGTTCTTCATGTGAATCAATTCCATGTTTGATCCTATGGGATGAAGATAGGTAGTCCCATTATCCTTTCTACAGATATTTTGTGCTACCAAACTTGTAAGTGATTTTTCAGTCTTTCTAGATTCCTTAAGTGGGATCCCCTGGTAGACCATTTGAAACTTACCCACTTGATATAGCATAGATTCAGTGAATGTTGAAGTAAAAAAACATCATATTCCATGGTTAAAGGTCTCTATTATGAGTGTAAGAATTTAGAAGATAGGGTAAGATATTATAAGAACAAATCCACTTGTATTTGACTTAAAAAGTATTATAAAATACTAGAATCCATATTAACTTATGAAAATGAGGTTGAAGTGATCGAGTTAGGGTAGAAATACCAGACAACTCATGATAATATTGAAGATTTTAAGGAATAAATTATGCATACCAAATCTCAGCATCAAAAAGATATGTGGTTGGTTATAAACCTAGAAAGGAATCTAGGGATTCCAAAAGTTAAATTATTTCTCTTTGAAAAGTAAATATGTTCAGAAGATAATCTATTTTTTGATCAAATATTCGATACATTTGGAAAAGTCTTGGATTGGAAACCTTCAATAGAAGCTTCCAATCAACTAGGAGACACTATATCAGATATGAATCTATACATATATATATATATATATATAAAGAGTAACTATATAAGTATTATATACTATAGAAAAATACACTTGGCCTTTAGTAGGAGAAGCTTAAGAATATCATGAATAAGTTTCAAGTATTTTTATAAGTATCTAGGAATAATACAAACAGATCTACGATATTATTACTTAGGATAAATAGTAAATTAGAGATAAATAACATGTCTTCAAATACCTAAATGAGAATATTAAGAAATTGGAAGACCTACAATCCAAACATGAAGATAAGAATAAAAATAAAGTGACCAATTTGTCTCCCACTAATGGAATTCATGTAAAACCATGGTAAATCAATCTAGTATGGCAGGAGATATCCTAGAAACCAATATCTTGGTAACTATAGAAATGATATTTCAAGTATTTTCTTCAAACAATTAATATAGAGGAAATCCCTCATATACTAGATATATTTAGGAATAATATAGGCAATAGAAGAAGTTACAAGAAGGTGTTTTATAGTGTGGTGTGATCCTTAAGTAATATTGTGAAAAGGATCCTAGATCAGATATAGATGAACAAGTTCTAGACCTTCTATGTTATATAATATCAGTTGTTTTATAGTCAAAAACCATAGATAGTTCACCCAATAACATAGGATCTACCTTGAGGGGTAATGCAGGGAGATTTTTGGATATGTTTTTAAGACACTAATAAGTGTGAATAACTATCCATGAATATATCACATTCATAATTGAGGTTATACCAGTAGTAGTCGATTTCCTCAAACATGAGTTTTCTAGAAATTTACAAGTCATTCGGGATTGAGAATTGGCAGAAAAAGAAAGAACAACTTTAACTAGGATCTAATTCTATAACATGAGATATTTTGAAGAATATATTTATGAGTTTTGGCATTGGTGTTATCTTCTTGGACCAGGATATCAAGCATATTCTCTAGATTTATTTATCTATAAGCTGCTAGGTAATTGGACTAAATAAGTTCAACAAGCCTTAAAGGATTATATTTCTCAAAGAGAAGATTATTAAGAAACTTTTGGAGTTTGAGATAAAACAACAAGGCGGGTGATAAGACTCTATTGTATGCTAAGGCATGTCTTGGAGGATGTAATAAATATATCATATATAAGTTCTTATTATTTCCTGAATGTTGAGGGTGTTACAATAAGATATGGGTGTGGTCAAACTAGGTAGAATATTTGAAAATCTGATCAAAGATCTTTTAGAACAAAATGTTAGGATGGCCAGTGTAAATAAAATAAATCACACAAGAAATTATAGAAAATATTTGGTAAAAGAATATCATTAAGTAGATTTTTAGGAAAAATAAAAAAAAATAAGACATATATTAGACCAAATAGAATCCATAAGAATGTTATAGAAAACTTTAAGGTATAATATAGGAATTATCCCAAATGTCCTAAAGTGAAATCTCTATCTAGTTGTTATTATTGTTGGTTCTACGGGAAGAAATCTCACAGAGATAAGACTTTCCCATATAGATACAAAATAAGAGGTAGTCTCAAAGAAATACTCATAGATGATTTGTCATATATATTGTTTGATCTTATCTAGGAATAATATATATATACTTATATGGTGAGATTTTATATTCTTTATATTAAGAGTACTTGAAGGTTGAATAATCTAACTTAGATAAGGAATAGAAAAATAACCCCAACTTAATTCTTATCCAAATTTGAATATCCATGATTCAATAAGAGGTTAATGAACTAGAAGACTCTCTAAAGCTACTAAATCTAGAGGATATGAAAGTTGATCTAGTGTAATCTTCGGAAACTCAAATCCCTTTAGAAATAAGAGATTTTAAAGATTGGAAGATGCCTAGAGTTTATTAGTCTAAGGTATACCAATGGTATTGGGGTAGTGTCTGGGTGGTAAACCCTATAATACTATATCCAAAACACCAAAGTTCGAATCCTGACAAGCCCCTTAGGAGATTTATGATGTAGTCGATGACGTGGGCATGATGCTAGCATGGCATAACTAGGTTGATGCAGGCATGAAGCCGTACAAGGCCATCGGTCCATGTGCATGAGACAATTTTCCTTAGGTCTATTGTCTATATAATGGTTGTCCCTTTAACTAGATATAAATTGGTATTTTATTTCTTAATAAAAAGAGTCTTTGACCCCATATTTAAAAAAATACCTTTACTAAAACCAGAACACGTTAGTAAGGCTATCTAGAAAAATACCATGTATGTACATTTTGGAATAATCAATATCAGAGTAGATCTTCTTATCAAAAATGGAAAAGATCTACCAGTCCTAATTGTAGTAGTTGATGGTAGCTCATCCAATTTCTCAATGCATTATTAATAGGAACATGTCTAAATCTGTATACAAGAGCATAATGGTTGATGGTGATCCTGGATTTTCAAGTGGTTCTTATGTCCAGAAGTATTAGTAAAACTATATAAGTAAAGATCAAAATCAAGAAATAGAATAAGATGTTGGGATATCCACCTAACAGAATATGTGTTAGAGTAATTACTCATCTTTATGTAAAGTTCAACAATATTTGGAAATTATCTCTACAGAGGGGTGACGAAAGATTTCCAAATATTTTCCATGATAAAAAAATGTTAATTATAGAAATAAAACTATATGAAGTAAACCCTAAGAGGGTAACCTACCCTATAGAATAGGTTTCACCAAATTCATATGAAGAATGAAGGAAGAATATACTTATTTTAGATGTGATCAAACAAGTTGGAAATAGACTTATCATCTTTGAGATTAGATAATATGAAGATAACATTAGGATCAAAAGGGTCAAGGTCAAGCAGATTAGATATGAATACAAAATATCTCAAATTAAAAAAACTTGATAACCCTTTGGAGAATCCAGGGAGCATAGTTGGAAAAGATGAAGGTGCTTCATTAGAAGAACCTATAACATTTGTTTCTATAAGGATAGTCAAACAAAAATAATATTTGATTTCCTATCCATGAAGATAAAAAATATCAATGGATATGTGAGATATTCATTACTTATTTTAAAGATTTAATAGTTATCAACATTGGTGAAGATAAGTATTAGTGGAATTTCATGTACTACCCTAATTGATACAGGATATACCTTCTCTTGCACAAGAATCCAGTTTTCAAGAGTAACCTGGGAATCCTTATATTTGAAAATTACAATGGGTAACAATACAATAGTTTTGATTCAAGAAGTGTAAAATTATATTTAGATTGAACTTAATGAGATAATATTTTAAAAAAATATTCTTTTCTTTATTCCTCAATTTCAAGATGGCATCTTAATTAGAAATAAATTCCTTAGAAAATATTATCCAGTAATTATATTTTTAAAAGGAATTTTCCTTGATAATAACTTGATTTAAACTACTTATTGGAAAACCATAATATTTCTAGAAAAGTAAGTATCAATTTTCCAAGTAGAGAACAATCTACATGAGGATAGAGAATACCATCGGAATATTGATCAATGGAAATAATTGTTTGGATTGAAATTTATGAGGATAAATTAAGAAGATTCATTGACCAAGATAATAGATTAAATATTATAAAATTGGTTAAATAACCCTCTGAAATTGTTGCAAAAGGTAATGAAAGAGGCTACACTTACCCTTAAATATCCCAATGTGGTTATTAGAAGCAAGGAAATTTCCAATCCATATGGAATGGTTAATGAGTTTGAGAAAAAAATTATAATTAATAATTTATAGATTAATCGGTCATAGTGAAAGTCCTCACAGAAGTGTGGCATTAATGGTAATGAGTCATGCTGAGAACCAACATGGTAAATCCAGGATGGTTATTGATTATCATGGTTTCAATTTTTCTACAAAGGATGATGGTTTTAATCTTCCTAATAAAGAGGCTTTAAGATGAAAAATTGGGAATAAAATCCCAATGGTATATTCTAATTTTGATATTAATTCAGGATAATAAAATATTAAGATCAAAGAGAATGTTATACATTGATAGCATTAAAAATTAAAATTGGATTGTTTGAATGTCAAGTTATTACATTTGGACTTAATAATGTCCTAGGAATATTCTATAGGATAATGGACAAGGTATTTAGTAAATTACTATAGTTTATGTAAGTCTATATTGATGGTGTGATCATATTCGGTAAAAATATAGAATAGTATATTGAGTATTTATAGTATGTGACTAAAGTGTTTAGAAGATAAGGGGTGATATATTCAAAAATAATGATTATTTGGATGAAACCTAAGATGAAATTATTAGGATTTCATATCCAAGTATATAGGGAGAATATTTGACCACATATTTCATAGAAGCTAGAAACTTTCCTTGATATTATTACAGATCATTAGAAGATGTGGGTGTTTCTTAGTATATTAAGTTATACCATAGCATACATTAGATATTCAAAAAAATATCAAATCTAATTCAGTGAAAAGTATCCAATAAGATACTCTGTAATTGGATAGAATAATATTTTGAAGTAATCATAACTCTAAATAAAAAAACACAGAACCATCTAGAATTAGAGTATCCAAATGGGAGTTAATATCAAATTAAATTAGAAATGGATGCATCTAAATCAATATGGGGATATCCTAAAGATAATGAATAATTATGAAGAAAGTATCAATAAATACTAGAGTGTAAAATTTAATGTGATGAAGAATAATTATATTTTCCATGAACAAGAATTTCTTTCAATCCCTAAAGGAATTGGGGCTATTGATCTTTTCTTAGTAAACCCTTTCACTATAAGAATAGATATTTCTTATATAAATAATTTTATGAAAATTAAATTAAAATGGTTTACTTTACAATGATTGTTGTTGTGGGGAAATGAATTTCAATACTATAACTTTAAAATAAAAAATATTAAAGGAAAAAATAATGACATTCTAGATGTGCTAACACAGTACTTTGAATCTTGCATGTGTAATAGTGTAAAATAGAAGATCAAAGAAATGCCTAATTTTCATTGCTAATAATTTTGTGGAAAAATTACTAATTATCAAGGAAATAAATGAATAATCTAGAAAAGATAAGTAATACTATTAAATAATCTCCTTCATAAGAAATTATCTTTATCTGATAAGGTTGAAAGATCAGATAGCATAAGTTCTTCAACTAGGAAGGAAGAAAACCCCATAAATTTTTATAGAAATGTCTCTATATAGTAATTCTAAAGATAAAATCTATATTTAATGTTTTTTATATGGTTATAAAGGATATTAAAGCACTCAATGTGAAAAAACGAAAAAAGAAAATTGTTTCTAAGAGCTAGGTAGATCAATTAAAAGAATAATATGAGTGTTATAAGTAGTAGAAGGTCTGGGAGGAACTTCATCAGTATTAATAGAACTAATAAATCATGTGTGATGAGCTAAATGAGGATCCAAATCTAGTAAATCAAATCTAGAAATATTTTTAAAGGATTCCAAATATTTCTAAAAAATAATCCACATCTATCTATAATATGATCTAGAAAAGTAAAGATGATTAGATATTCAAGAAATGGTTTAACCATTTTCTAGATATGATTGAATAATTAATAGACCTTATGGAAGATTATGTGAAGATATATCATGATATGATCAATATGATCATTACTAAAGAGATCTAATAGATGGTTCCAGTTTCTAGTATTATTGAAAAGGTAAAAAATATCAAGGAAATGGTTGTTGAAGAATGTATGGTCTTGAAATATTTTTAGAGGATTCAATAATAGGGATTACAAATCTCTATCACTAGTGTAAAGTGGGATTTGGCATCAAAGTTTTAATTTCATTTTTTTATAAATAGATGATAAAAGTGATACTGGTAACTTTTAACATTAGCTTTTTATAAAACCAATATTAAAATTAAATCAAAAAATATTTTAACATCAGTTTTATAAAAAACTAACATTAAAGGTTTTTAAAATTACTTTTAATTTCAATTTAAAAAAACAGATTTTAAAAGTGTTTTAAAAAAACACTCGAACCCCAAAACCCACATTTCATTTTCGATTGAAATCCAGCCTCTCTACTGATGATGACACCCAATTGAACTCAAAGACCTTTGATGATGCTAAATATTATCATGTAGTTTATTTTTATCATCTTTTCAAATTTTTTATCCTCAATCTTCCATCCTTCATCTTTATTTCATGATTCTTGATCTATCTTGGTTGACCTTCAACCATGGTTTAAGGTTTTTGTTGGTTCTTTTTTTACATCATTTTTGCACTCATTTTTCTTCAATTGTGAAAACATTTCCTTGTTTCTACTGACTTCAAGTGAGTTGATTGGAATTTAGGATCTATTTTCCATTACCAACCACCAAATTTTGTAAGTTTTTTAATTTTTTAAAATAAATTAATTATCTGTTAGTTATAAATTTGATTCATATATTCATTTCTCTGTATTCATTTTATTATCACTTATAATATTTTTGTTAAATTTTTTTAATATTATAAATTTTTTATTATTAGAAATTATTTTTCAATGTATTTTTTTTATGGAATAGTTTTTATTTATAATTTTTTGTATTTATAAATTTTAATCATTATAATTTTTTGTAGTTGAAATTGATTTTTTTCTTCAACTTTTTTTATAAATTTTTTTTAACTAGATTATTATTTTTAATTTTTTTAAGACAAATTATTTGATCAAAGTTTTATTCATATTTAAGTCATTTTTTTATATATGTTTAATAACTTTTATTTAAATTTTTTAATGATATGTTTTGATCATTATGTTTAATTGTTTATAATGATCAAATAGTTAGAAATAACTAATTGTTTTGATTATATATTTTTATGTTTTATATATTTGTTTATATATATTTTTTCATGTTTATATATTTTAATATATTAAACTTTTATATTGTGATCTTACTTAACTAATGGATAATAATTAGATAAATTTATAAAGAACCACTGATGAATATGAAAAAGGAGTTAATGATTTCTTGTAATTTTCTAAAAAAATATTTAAAATAGAGATTTTATTTTCTGTCCATGTGTGAAGTGTTTGAATAAGAGAAAGTTAAATTCTATAGAAATCAAGGATTATCTCATTTTATAAGGTTTGAGTATTAATTATACACATTGGATCTAGAATAGTTAAATAAAAGAAAATTCAACATCTATTGTTGATGAAAATATTCAGCAAGAGACAGATAATCATATTGAATAATTAATTTATGATGTGTGTGTTGAAACTATTGAAAAAAAATCAATTGTTGAATGATTGTATGGAAATTATGAGAAACCCATATTCTTATGTTTCACTAAATTTACATTATTATCAATAGTACTAAGATTAGTTAACTTGAAACCAATAAATGGGTGGAGTGATGAAAGTTTTTTTTTAATTGCTTGAACTTTTAATAGAGGTACTTCCAGAAGGAAATAGGATTATAGATTCCAATTATGATGCAAATAAAATATTACCTAATGGTATTGGGGTATAAAATGATGCATAATTTCCCCAATTATAGTGTATTTTATAGGAAGGAATATGAATTTTTATCAAAATGTCCAAAATTTGGGACATCACAATATAATATGGATGCAAATTTGAACTCTGGTTCATTCTCATATACCAGCATAAAAACTCCTACTAAAAAAATTTTATACCTTCCAATAATTCCTTGTTTGAAGAATCTATTTGAAAATTAAAATGATACAAAAAGTTTAAGATGGCATACTGATGAGTGTATCATTGATGGAAACATACATCGCCTTACTGATTCACCACAATAGAAGATATTTGATAAAAAATCCTTATTTTGGGTATGAAGTTAGAAATATCAAAATGGGACTATCTATATATAGAATGAATCCATATCAGGGCCTCAGTAGACAAAATATTTTATGGCCATTTTTGTTGGTAGTCTACAACTTTTCCCCATATATATGTATAATGAAAAAATATGTTATAATGTGCTTGATGATTTATTCACCAAAACTGTAAGGACCCAACCTTAAACATTACATATTATAGTTATTTTAAAACTATAAATGACTTTATTTTCCCAAAAAAAATTGGGTTTGTAGTTTTAGAGAATTATGAAAAACTCTTACATAGTAAACCCATACATTCAAAATAGAAACTTATACTCAATATACATTTTTTCAACCAAAGGAAACCCTTTTAAAATAAAACCTATTTTCTTTTCATGGTGCATCTTCAATACTTTCATTATGAAATATTATTTGTCCTTAACAATCATTAAGACTCATGAATAACATTTTAAAAATTATGATGAGAAAAAAAACTCAGTAAGGTATATAAAATAAAGGAAACCATTAGTCCAATGAAAACCCATAAAACAATTTCCTGAAAACATACATTTGTACCATGAAAAGGGAATCATAATTTCAAAAAAATCATAATAAAAACTCATAATCAAGAATATAAAAGATATTTAGGTAAATTAGGACATAATTTTCCATATTATTCTTACAAATACAGTAGTTATGTCAGCTATATAGGTAGTAACCATCATAGTTACATTTGGAATAACCACTGTAGTATATTCCTATAATATCTTAGTAGAAACCTAATTTGTTAACTCTGTCCCATTAACCAATGAATTGGAGAGATATAAAGGGATCACTCTCCCTCAATTTATAACGAAACCACCCATCCTCATAAAAAATTCCCAAGAATCATAAAATAAGCATAACACATAAAACATGCATAAAAGAAACATTCTTGAGAAAAATAAATTTTCTATTTTGAAAACACTTTTCATTTTTTTCAATGTCATTGTTTCAACCCGATTTTCATTGCATTGAGTATTGATAGGATGTGAAATGGTACCACCGATATTAGGTAGTTTATCCATTTTATGTTATTAAGAAGGTTCCACATTTTCATGATCTTGGCAGGCGATTGAAAAGGGGGTATGTGTATGTGAAATCACCCTATGTTGGGTATGATGTCCTCAAATGGTCTCCAATGGGTTTATTCGTAGAGACAAAAACACCCAACACCTCTGGTATCCATGATTCATGGACCTCCTTTCCAAAGGCAGGCTCTCGTTGGATGATGATTTTTCCAACGACACTTTAGGACTCCATTGGTCTAGACGATGGTAGTTCGGTCTCATCACACCCTTTTGGGGGGAATTATATCCTACTCCAAGACTCTATTATATATTTAAGAAATGTTCATATGTTCATGAATCCTTGTTTCTTTCCTGAAGAGTGTGTCCATGAATTACCCCTAGGTTGCAAGATCAATCATTGATATGCATGGATTAGCAATTACTAATACAATGCTAGTGTAAGACCTTGGATGAGGTGCCCTAACGTTTATCATCATCCAAGGAGGTGTAAGTTACTTTGATATCAGGATTGAACCCATGAGATGGATTTATTACATATACTCTTTAGAAGAATCAGAATCCATGTAGTTCAGTGTCACTTAACTAGACACATCACCTTTTAAGGTTGGGTGATGATAACCCATCTGTGTAGTTTAACGTCGTGCAGTAAGGACGCCTAGGTGAAAGGTGCCTAGGAAAGATCCAATGTTATGATTATGATGAGGTGGCATAGGATTCCAACAAAAGATATGGTGTCTTAGATGAATTTAAAACCACTGGTAATATGGACCTAAGAGTTCTAGGGTGCTTTGGATATCGGGTTTGGACCTTAGGGAGGCTTCCTATGTATCCTATTTGATTAGGAATCATATCCCTCATTGATCGGTTTGAGTTGTAACTTGATTGGGGCTTACATGTGAAAGGTACCCATTTTAAGAGGACATGATATCTCAATTCATGGATGAGATGATATGGAGCTCGGACCTAGACAAAGGCTTCCTACGTATCATGATCGTGTTGGGAATCAGAGTTCTCATAGTTCATTGGGGTGGGGTTTAGGCATAAAAGCTTACCATGTTTCTGGAACCATGAGGAGGGTCTCGAATCATGATTATTTAAGGGTTTGATTGGGTCTTTAACCTAATAAGAGGCCCATGTTTTGGGATTATGTGGGTGTTACAGCCACGGTTAGCCTCTAAGACTATGTGGGTCAGGACTAGTGTGAGAAACAAGAGGAGTTAATGGATCTGGAGGTCGCATGTCCCACTTCATTTGCTGATAGATGGTACTGGAGCTCAAAGGGAGAGAGAGGGGGGCTTTGAATATTCCAACTTCCTCTCCTGTGTTGATATTTTGGATAGTTAAATCAACATATCCAGGTATGCCCTGAATGAAGGTAGAGAGGAGTAATGGTGCAACCTCCTACAAGAAAAGCTAGGGGATTACCTCAGTGGGAGTTCCCTTTTGATCATTATATGGGGTATACTACTGTTTAAAGGTGTATATATTGGGTGATTATTAACTAGAGTATAATCATGTTGGGATGTTCTGACATGCCTCAATCATGATAGGGAAGGAACATGAAAAACATGATTCTGGAGGATCTCAGATCAGGAGAAATTATATGAGGCATGGAATCCATTGTGGCATACAGAGGTGGGAGAGGCATATCCTAAGGATGAATTTACCTCTGGTTGATAGTCTATTTTTATAGGAAACATATTCAGAGCCATTGGGGAATTTTGTGCATAGTCAAACAGAGGTGTCCTTAGGACACTGGCCTTCCATTTCCGATGGTCAGGGAAGTTTATGAAGATATGAAGTTTCCCGGTATAATATATTTTAAAGCCATCTATATTGGACTATGCCAGCATAGTATAATTTTGTGTTGCAGAGACTAATACCATATAGTTTAAGGTCTTGTGGTTAGGATAATAGCTCTTAGTTTAAGGTCCTATAGTTTGGATCATTTTTTATAGAAATCATGATTAAATGGAGGATAATCAGGTTGGGATGTTCTAACATGCTTATAACATAAGAGGGAATGAAAGTGTAAACCATGATTCTGGTGATTTCTGGATCAGGAGACATGATATGGGGCATGGGAGTCGTTATAGCATATGGAGGTAGGAAAAGCCTCTCCTGAGGATGAATTTTTCTCTAGTTGACATGCCATTTTTGTAGGCAAAGTATGTAGAGCCTCTAGAGAATTGTGTGCATAGTCAACAGAGGTAATTTTAGGACACTGATTGTCCATTTATGATATCCATGGAGGTTTATGAAAATCCTAAATCGCCCGAGACATAGAGTTTAATGGATGAAAATGATGTGTCCAGGCATGTAAAGAAAACATTCAGATTGCGATTATCCATGGAGTTCTGGATCAACCGAGCATAGAAAGCAGGTGATGGGGTTTTTGGGGCCTCATGAGGGGTAGCTCGACTCATGGTATTTAAGGGATGGTTATTGGGGTGGCACAAGGGCACAATCGAAAATTTCATTGACCTGGACGGAAACGTTTGTGGTGCGACTCTTTGTTTTTCATGGGGTTCAGTGATGGTAGTGAAGGGACTGGCCCGAATGGACGGGAGTGCATCTTGGCACTAATCTTGAGAAGGGGTGAGGGAGCATAGCCCCCATGGTATGGACTGTTAGGTGCATATGGTTTTGCTCATAGGATCTTGTTATATAGTAGTGTACGTGTAGGATCTAGACGCGTAGGATCATCAGCATACTATTCCTGCATAGGAGCATTCGTGTAGGAGCTAGCTGCGTAGGATCATTCAAAAATCATCATCTATATAGGGTCGTATGCGTACTATTTATTCCAATGGTCATCCAAGAACTATGTTGTCTTCATAGGGTCAATCATGAACCATTTTTTGCATAAGATCATCCACATACTATTTTTTTATTTGTTCGTGGGGTTCATAAATGACACCTCATTTCCGTGAACGCACAACCTTCGTGCTTTATCTTCTATGGAGGGTATTCCACATATCATTCCATGGATGTATTCCATGAAGGGCCACCTGTATATGGTTTGTGGGATGGATTTCTCGAATTGCTTCAGGTGCGGGAGATATTTCTCCCACACCCTCTATGATTTCCCCCCTACGTCATCCCTTTTTCTTCCACTTGGGAGAGCTTTATTCCACCTCCTAAGCGTACTTTTTTGACCCCCCCCCCCTGGAGTTTATTTATAGAGGAAATGATCGCAGTATTTATGGGACACATAGCTCATTTTAAAAAATCCCCTAGAGAACTCCTTGATCCTAAGATGACTTTGTCAGCATGAGGCATCATTTCCGGTCTCTGGGATTCCACATCATCCTGCAAACTAATTAGTTCATAGGGGATATTGTATGTGGGAAACGCTGTACGCAGGGGTGGAATTCTCCACCTCCATTTTTCCAACAACACAGTTCGCAGGGGAGGGGCACCATCTTCATCATTCAATGGACTGTATAGTTCACTAGAATTGTATGTGAAGAGGATTTCTCAATCTTGTTTCGGTGAACGACCTCATTCATAGGATCAATCACAGTCATTCTTCCTTATAAAGACTTCATGGTTCCCTGGAACTATTTGTGGAGTGGATTTATTTGTCTCGTTTCGATGAACGACCTTGTTCGCGGGAGCAGGCACCATCATTCTACATTCTGTGTACTGATTAGTTTGCTGTTGATTCCTTCCATGAACCATTCTTGAAATTCAATATGTGGACAGATTATCTTTTTTGAATCTTTATTCAGTATTTTATTTCTTTCCTTTTATGAGTTTGATGTAGTTTTCTTCATCTTGAATGGGGAATTTTCAGGACCAAACAAATACCCCTCATCAGAATGAGCTCCGATCGTGATGAAGAGGAGTCTATTCCGATGTAGAAGTGGTCCATATTTGAATGGTCAGATGATACTCTAATTTTTTCCTGAGCCAAGGGACTCAGCGATCATAGTTTTACTATTTATAAGGTTATATGAAAAACCCTACAAACATTTTCTATTTTTCTATTATTACCCTGATATTTTCCTAAGATCATTATGGTGTGGACTTAGCAGGTATAACATGACTTTTGATTAGGCTACCCTTTTCAGGTTTTCAACCTAAAAAAATTTTCATCTCTTGATTTTTTTTGTTCAACATTTTTTCCTAAACCATATTTAGCATAAGTTTAGCGATATGACACTCGACTTTTACCCAATGTTCCATTTTAGGGTTTTCTCCTTAGCAATTTTAGTGTCTCTTTTGCATGGGAATTTTAAAGTCTTGTGAACCATACTATCATTACTGATGTTTTAGGTTAAATATCTTGGACCATAACTTGTGGTGCAAGGGCCTTAGTTATGGACTCATTAACCAAGATTGTCTTGAAAACTTTCAGACATGGATGATGGATTTTTCTTGACCCTGACTTGTGATTTATGGATATGGGATATGATATGGGGCATGAAATCCATGAGGTGTATGGATATAAGAAAAGCCTCTCCTAAGGATATATTTTCCTTTAGTTGACAGGCCATTTTTGGGGCAACATATGAAGAGACACTGGGGCATAATGTGCATAGTCAAACAAAGATGTCTACAAGACATTGTCCTTCTATTTCTGATGGCCAAGAAGCTTTTATAGAACATTGGATTTATTTTTCTGTTGAGGACCACAGTGGGTGGACCTTTAAAGGAATGATGTATGAATGTAATAAGTTCATTTGTATGAGCTTTTGGATAAAGCACCGCTCTTGCACAAATTTGTCTTGTGTAAAGGAGGATTGAAGCATGGTGTAGTTTAGCATCGTACAACTAGGAAATTTGGGACCTATTTTGCAAAATCATTTTACTATGACTAGAGGAGGATAAATGATTCACTTCCTCCTCAATAGTTTGTCTAGGAACTCCTTTGACTTTTAATCATTAAAAGGGGAAAATATGTAAATCATAATCTGAGGAGTCTCCAAATCCAAGGGCTGAGGTGGGACATAGATTTCATAAGGGTGTACATAGGCAGGAAGATCCACTCCTAAGGATGGATTTTCCTTTAGTTGACAGGCTATTTTTTTGGGAAACATATATAGAGCTTCTAGGGCATGATGTTCATAGTCAAACAAAGGTGTATGCAGGACACTGGCCTCCTATTTCCGATGGCCATGGAGGATTATGGATATTTGGTCCTTTCTGGACATAGAGTATCACTCGATAAAAGTGGTATTCCTAAACATGAAAAAGGGGCATTTCAGGTTGAACTTTATTATGAATTATAGGAATTGGTGAAGGAATTTTTATCCCATCCATGCGAGTTGTTTCCTTATGCAGGTCTGACCCTTGAGCGGGTAGGGATGAGGCATTTTTGTTTCACAGTTGTATTAGATTATGAGATTAGGATATCACTATATATCCTGTGATGTAAGGAATCAATATGCACATAGTTCTTTTAAGGATCATTCCTATGAAGATCTGATTCACGTATATAGATGGTGTATTTTTGTTTTGGATACAGATTCACCTATGAGGTGGGGGAGTATATTGAACCTCCTTGTGTAGATTGATTTCTTTCACAGGGTCATGAGGGGAAATACCCTTGGACATGAACTATCCTAAGGGTTAATATCAGGTATTAGTATCATATAGTTTAAATGAAATTCGATCAGTACATCTATGTAGAAACCTTGAGCAACCAGGGGGTAATAGATCTGGGGTGTTCTGACATGTCTAGGACATGAGTAGGAAAGGAAGTGTAAACCATGGTTTTGAGGGTTCTTAGATTAAGAGGATTTACATAGGTCTTAGAAGATGTTAGGAGTATGAAAATAGGAAAATCCTCTCCTAGGGACTAATTTTCCTTTGGTTAATGGGCCATCTTTGTAGGCAACGTATCCAGAGTCATCGGGGCATAATGTGGATAGTCAAACAAAGGTGTCCATAGGACACTGTCCTTACATTTACAATGGCCATGGAGGGTTATGACAATCTAAGATCACTCAAAACATTGAGTTTGATGAAGGGAGGGGGTTGGATTGGACACATCAGAAACAATCAGGTCGTGATTATTCACGAAATTCTGTGACTATTCACTGAATTGGGAGTCTCTCTATGCAGATTTAACCTATAAGTGAGGTAGGATATTTTGACTCCCTTGTTAGGTCAAGGCTTATATTTGAAGATCCAGGCATCTCTTTACTAGGTTCCCTATACAAATTTTGTTTTGTGCATAAGGAGGGGGAGCCTTTTATCTATACTTGGGGTACCATGAAGTTTTTTTTAATGTCATGCATTTAGGACTTTGGTCCATGTTGTTTAATGTCATGTGGTGAGGACTTTAGGCCATGTAGTTTAACTTCATACAGTTAGGACTTTGGGCCATGCAGTTAAATATCATGCAATTTGGACTTTTGGATATGCAGTTTAATTTCATGCGGTTAGGAATTCTTCTATATAGTTTAACATCATGTGGAAAGAACGTTGATAGCACAGTTTAATCATCATTCTGCAGGGATGAATTATAATGACTCGGCCTTTTATTACATTATTGTTACATAATTATAAAGATAAACAACATAATAGTATTACACCATGAGGATCCATAGGTTTACTGTATTAGAAAAACTAGTAACAAACCTAACATTTACAACATCAACCATAAACATTTATTTATTTCATTCTTCTCCCTCTTCTTATTGTCCCTTGAAAACTCCTTAATACACATAATCACATGAGGATATATATAAAATTGGGTGATCTAAAATCTCACTAAGAGGATAGATAAGAACAATATATCATGGGGTGATCATAATCATAACATCATCATCAAAATCATGAGAGGAATCATTAGATAAAGGCATGGAATGTGGCAATGTGTAAAAATAAAACATCAGGTCTTAGTGGTCATATAACACACATACTTATGAAAAAATATAACATCATGTTCACATATAATTTCACTTTAACTCATGAGATTCATCACTTTACCCAATGCATTGGAGTACTGTATAATTCTAGGCGCACCTGTCACATTCAAACACTCATATTGTGCTATATAATTCCGAGCGAACTCATCACAACATAACATTTTCATTACCATGCATGCCACATAAAACATATATGAAAATAAATAACCCATGAAAAGTAATGTGTTTAATCTCATAGTAACACATCCATAAACTTTGGGTTCCCAAAAGAAATATAGAATGACATACTTGATATAAGAACCATCAACCTTGAGTGAGAAGTAAAAGGTGTGTTTTTTAAAAAAGAGTTCTTTAGAAAACATTTTGTTTGACATAAAATCCAATGGAAATCATGTATATCCTATAAAGGTTATTATAATTATGAATAAATTATTATTTTAAGGATTAACCATACCAAAAATGGAGTTAAAGAGGGAGAACCTGAAGAAAGAAAGTTGGGTTCGAGAATTTCCCCTTACCTTGTATCCGAACACTTTATTCACTTTAATGTCCTATATAATGACATTATACTCTTTAATTAGAAATTAAATAACCTTTTATACATGAATATGGTTCATTATGGTTTCATTAAGTCCTTTATGGGACTTTGGATGAGTTATAGAGTTTAAATTCTTTGTTCGAGAGTGTTAATTTCCTTAGCTTTTATGAACATTTCACTTGTATTCACGAATGAATATTCATTTGAAATGTGGTTGAACATATAGATTTGTTTATATATAATTTTATTGAAATTACAGAGATATAAATAATCTTATAATGAATTTTTTTATGTACCATGAGTATGAATCGCTAGATAAAATTTAATGATGATCGTTTTTGGTTAATTTGGGTGGTTTTTCGATCACAATGAACTTGTTTTATTTTATCACTTAGTGTCATGTAAATAATTTAGTTACAAAACATTAAAGGGGATAAAATATAAACTTTAAAATCTTTTTTCAACCATTTTATGTTTTTATTTACATCCTTGAAGTCATTTAATGAAAATGTAACTGCATCGCTCATGATGTTGGTAAATTAACACATCATGGGAAACAATTTCATTTTCATTAACAAAGAGAGAGAGGGAGGAGTATAATAAATAATCTTACATTAACATGATATCACACCATTATATCAATCATACTGGAGTTATCATGAAATTTGGATATGAGAATTTGAGGATAAGAGAAGAAAAGAAATTAAATTTGAAAGGAAATTGAAAGAAAAGAGAGAGAGGAATTACCTCTTGAATCCTCCTCTTGAGATCCTTCTTAAGAAACCTAGGCTTGGTATTTTGATTATCTCAAGAGCTCCTGGTCATTGGGTAGGGTCTATAGAAGATATTTGGGCAGAATTTAGGCAATTCTTGAAGCTTGATAGTTGTGAAGTAATGATGGTGTGAGGGGTGATATTTATAGTAGAGGGGAGAGGGGTCTTCTTGATATTTTAATCATTAGTTTATTAATTTCAACCTAGATAAGAAATAGGGATGATTCCATGACCAAAAATAGTAAATAGGACATGTGAGTTCGAGATTTGGGTTCTTACATCACTCATGATGTCAGGAATAGTGTATTTAAATTATAATGTATTTATATGGTAAATTAATGTATTTTACTATTCACGAAAAATTCAAGTATTTCAGAAAAAACAAAAAAAAATCAACCTGTCCATTTTTTGACATGTAGAATATAAAAATGAACTCCATTTTATGAAAATAAGTTTCTAAATATGATTAATTTAATTTTTAATTAAAATCATAATTTACTTGAAAAATAGAGATTTTCAAATTAAAACTGATTTTATAACTCTTTCAAAAATTACATAAGGTCTTATAAAATTATCTTAAAACTTGAAGAAATGTAATTGTTAATTTATGAAAAAAATTTAGGAATATAAATTTTATTTTGAATTAAGTATTTATTTATTTATGACTTACAAAAATACTAATACTTTTACTATGGTCATATTACCACTTATAAGATGCCTAAATTTTATTTAATCATTCATGGGTGAGGTTACTATTATTTTGTACAATTTAAAATTCATAAGGGTCATATTATTATTCATAAGGGTAGGTTACTACTCATAAGGGTAGGTTACTATTCACCAAAAATTATGTTTGTTCTATTAGACTCCAAATATCACCCTAAACACAACCGTGTATGTCTGATTTTTTAAATTCAAAACATAGAAGTGGAAAAAATTATGTTGAATGGTCACATAGTATTTATTATCATGATATTTCATTGTTTTTTATAATGTGATTATACTTTAAGGCATACTTATAATAAGGGTATTCCATTGATAAAACATTGGGTCGCTACATTCTTCCCCCCTTATAAAATTTCACCCTCGAAATTTCTTTTTACACAAACAGGTGAGGGTACCTTTCCTTCATTGTCTCCTCTGGTTCCCAAGATGATTCTTAAAACTTATGGTTCCTCCACAACACTTTGACAATATGGGTTGTCTTTTGTGTATGACCTTATCTCTCCTATCTATAATCTTTACTAATTGCTCCTCATAAGAGTGGTCATCTTTCATCTGTACCGCCTCTGAGTTCAGTACATGTGAGGGATCTGGTATGTACTTCCTAAGGAGTGATACATGAAAAAAATCATGAACTTGATCCATATTTGGTGGAATTTCAAGTCTATAGGCCATGGATCCTATACGATCAAGGATCTTAAGGGGTCCAATTTTCCTTTGGATTAGCTTCCCTTTCTTTCCAAACTGCAAGACTTTCTTCCATGGTGATATTCTAAAGAAGACTTTATCTCCAATGTTGAAATCCAAGTCCCTTTGATGCTTGTCAACAAAGATCTTTTTCTGAATCTAAGAAGATTTGATATGTTACTGGTTGAATTTATCCTTCTCTATCATCTCTTGCATAAGATTAGGTCCAAGTAGATTTTTTTCTCCAACTTCATCCCAACAGGTTGGAGTTCTACATCGCTTTCTATAAAAAGCTTAATATGGAGTCATCTGAATACTCGAGTAGAAGCTATTCTTGTATGAGAAATAAACCAATGGGATATGATTATCTCACCCACCTTTTAATTCTAAAGAGAAGGATCTTAGCATGTCTTTAAGCTTCTGAATAGTCCTTTGAGATTGGCCATCAGTCTGGGGGTGATAGGTCGTGCTGAAATTTAATTCAGTACTCAAAGCATATTGAAGACTCCTCCAGAATTTAAATTTGAACCTTGGATCACAGTCAGATACAATCGAGAGTGGAACACCATGCAGTCTCCCCACTTCCTTCACATATATCTTTTCAATTTGTTCAAGTAATAGATCTTCCCGAATAGCGATAAAATGGGAAGTCTTGGTGAGTCGGTCAACCACAACCCATATCACATTATTTCCCTTGGATGACTTTGGGAGACCCGTGACAAAATCCATAGTGACATTATCCCATTTCCACATGGGTATATGTAATGGTTGCATCATCCCTTCAGACTTTTTTTGCTCTTCTTTAACTTGTTGACATACCAAGCACCTTGAGATATATTCTGGAACCTTCTTCATGTTATCCCACCAGAAGTGTTATCTAAGATCTCAGTACATCTTGGTGCTACCAGGATGGATAGAGAATGTTGAGTTATGTGCATTGTCCAATAGATCTTTCTTTATCCTAGGTGATGAAGGCACACAAATCCTCATTCCAAATCAAATCACTACTTCATCATCGATATGGAACTCTTGGAGCTTCACTTCCTTTACTGCATTCACCTTATTTTGTATCTTCGGATCATCCCTTTGTGCCTCTTTAATCTTCTATTGGATAGATGGTTGAGAAATCATTTGGTAAATGTTGGATATATCCCCTTCCCTTATGATTTCCAAATCCATCCTTTTAATATCCATGAAGATAGGATATTTCTCAATCCACAACATAGATAGAGTGTCAGGTTCTTTTCTACTTAGATCACCAGCTACCTTGTTCACCTTTTCAAGATGGTATTGAATAGAGCAATCATAGTCCTTGATTAGCTCTAACCATATCATTTAACGCATGTTGAGATCCCTATGTGTGAATGTATACTTTAGGATCTTTTGGTCGGTGTATATGTCACACTTCTCACCATAAAGGTAG
Organism: Viscum album; assembly: GCA_963277665.1. Classification (NCBI taxonomy): domain Eukaryota; kingdom Viridiplantae; phylum Streptophyta; class Magnoliopsida; order Santalales; family Viscaceae; genus Viscum; species Viscum album. Next base: position 921,256,335 of record OY728145.1, read on the forward strand.
TGCTGGTAGATTTTCAAGGAAAAAATCATGACTGCCAGCTCTAGATCATGCGTCAGGTAGTTCTTCTCATGGATCTTCAACTATCATGAGGCATAGGCTATAAAATTATCATTTTTCATGAGTACTCAATCCAATCCTTTCTTTTAAGCAACACTTTATATCACAAAACTTTATCCACTTTTCGATAATGTGAGTATAGGTGCAGTGATCAGCCTTCTCTTTAGATCCTTGAAGCTTTCCTCACATTCTTCCATCCAGAAATGTTGTACCAATTTCCTTGTTAAATTAGTTAGCAGGCTTTACAATCATGATAAATTTCTCAAAAAATGTCGGTAGTACCCAGCTGATCCAAGAAAACTACAGATTTCTGTGACACTACAGGGTCTAGATCATTCCTCAATCACCTTTATTTTTGAAGGGTCCACAGAAATTCACTCTCTTGTGATCACATTTCCTAATAACGTGACTTGATTCATCCAAAAGTCACTCTTTCTGAACTTGGCATACAACGTCTCCTTTCTCAATTTCACCAACACAAGTATTAAATGTTCTTCATGTTCCTCCTTTCTCTTGGAGTAAATTAGAATATCATCAATAAAAACTACAATAAATTTATTGATGTAATGTATAAGGAATCTATTCATCAAATTCATGAATATTTCAGGGGAATTAGTAAGTCTGAAGGGCATTACCAGAAACTCATAGTTCTCATACCTTGTATGGAAGGCAGTCTTCTTAATATCTTCCATCCTCGCCTTTAGCTAATGATATCCAGAATGAATATCCACCTTTGAAAATTATTGAGCTCCTATTAAATAATCAAAAAAGTTATCTATCCTTAGAATATGATACTTTATCTTTATGGTGATCTTGTTGAGTTCCCAATAATAAATACACATCTTCATTGTTCCATCCATCTTCTTCACAAAGATCACTGGCGCACCCCAAGGTGATACACTAGGGAGTATGAACCCTTTTTTCAAATGCTCTTACAGCTACTTCTTTAACTCCTATAGTTTTATAAGAGCCGTCATATATGGACACTTTGAGATAGGAGTAGCTCTGGGTATGAGTTCTATTGAGAACTCTACCTCATGATCTGGGGAAAGTCCAGGTAACTCTTCAGGAAATACATCATTGCATTCCCTCACAATGGGAATTTATTCAAGGTTGGCACTTTCCATTGACTCAACCATTTGGTAGATCATAGGGTGTCAACACCCACACCATTGAAGGATTTTTCAAAGGATATTCATGATCTTCCTTGAATTTTTAGAAGATAATGGGATGGTTTAGAATATAAAAAGATATTTCCTTTTCCTGATAGTTAATATGTGCTCTATATAATGAGATCCAATCCATTCCCATTATAACGTCGAATTCTACTAAGGGAAGTATTACATGATTTTATGGAAGAATATTCCCACATATTACAATAGGAGAAGAGTCAAACACTTGGGTTGCAATGATTTTACCACTTAGTGTTTTTATAGATATATCTACTTCAAGGTTTTGGATCTTCGATTCTATAGTTCTAGCAAACTTAGAAGATATAAAGGAATGCGTAGAACCAGAATCAAATAAGATGTTTTCTATTCTTGAGTGAATAGAAAGTGTACCTTGTAAAACTTCATTATCTTTATCCAATTATGCAGTAGTGATGGCATAAGCCTTCCCTTATTCCTTTGGATTTGGTGGTTGCTGATGCTGATTACCCTCAAGGACTCAAGGTTTAGTGCACAAGCTTGCATAGTTCCCTTTCTCCCTACAGTTATAGCATTGAACCATGGGTGGGACTCCACTTTCTTCCACTACATTCTCCTTCTTTATCATGTCTTTTCGACACTCTTGAGCATGGTGTTCTTCTTTACCACACTTAAATCATTTCCCCATCCCTTTGAGTTAGTTCCCATGATGCAACTTTCCATATTTTTAGCATGTCAGTCGTTGAGTTTTCTTCCCACCTTTATCATTAGATCCTCCATCTTGATACTCCATCTTTTTTTTCTTATCACCATATCCATGGGACCATTCCCCAAAATCCATCTCCACTTTGAGGGAACACTAAACAACTTCTTCATAACTCCCAAAGTCTCGAATTGCAAGAGCCTTTCGAAGGTGTGGTTTTAATCCACTAAAGAATTTATCAATTTTTTTATCATTGTTGATAAAAAAACCCAAAGCGTACCTTGCAGGACTTGTGAAATTCACTTCTTAGGTCGTAACATATTCTCCTTCCTTTTTATTGAGATATATGAATTCTACCTCTAAATTATTACAAAGAGTTCATGGGAAATACTTGTTAATAAACATGATTTTAAAGTCTTCCCATTCCATCTCTTCAATTTCATCACTTGGCTTGGTGTTCTTAATCAAAGATCACCATTTATCAACCTCTCTATCTAGACAATAAATAGATAGTGTCACCTTCTCTATATTAGAATAGTGAAGCATTGAAAATATATTCTCCATGGATTAGAAACAATGTTCCATAACTAGTGGATCAAAAGATCCACTAAACTACAGTGGTCATTGCTGCATAAAACACTTGATAGCCAGCTGCTCCCTCTTTGGTGAAGGAGGGTGTTCCTCATTATTTAGGTTATTATCCTAATATAGTTGTGTAAGAATCACCATGAAGTTTTTAACTCCACCTCTCAAATCATTAGGGATGTCATTCGTGCAATCATTGCATTAGCCCTCGCATTGGTTGTTGGCCTAGTTTCTCCTGGTTCCCACTATTTTTTAAAATAGGAGAGGTTATAAAAAACATAATTCAGTGAGTCATGAATAAATAACTTATTCATTTGTACAATTTAAACTAAAATAATATCTTCTGGGATCCCTATGTTTATCAAATATTCTTGTGTGCATATTTGAACTTAGTCTATACTAGAGGTTTTCTCTAGGGTTCACTAATCCTAATTCCCAAATTAACTAAGAATTTTCTTTGATACCAACTATAGAGACCCTTGCTTTTCTTAAATTACTATTACATCATTATAAATATAAAAAACATAATAGTATTACACCATGAAGATCTAGAGTTTTAGTCTCTTGGGAAAACTAGGACCAAACATAAACATTTATTTAATTCATTCTTATCAAGCTTCTTATTTTCCCTTGAAAACTTCTTAGTACACATAATCACCTAAGGATATAAATAAAAAGGGGATGAGATAAAATCCTAGTAAAAGGATAGATAAGAACAATATAGCATGGGGTGAGTATAATCATAACATCATCATCAAAATCATGAAAGGATTCATTAGATAAAGGCATAGAATGTGGAAATGCATAAAAATGAAACATCATGTCTTAGTTGTCATCTACCACACATATTTGTGAACAAATATAGAATCATGTTCAAAAATCATTTCACTTTAACTCATGGGATTCATCACTTTACCCAATTAATTGGAGTGTTGTATAATTCTGGGCACACCCATCACATTCAAACATTCATATTGTGCTATATAATTCTGGGTGCACCTGTCACAACATAACATTTTCATTACCATTCATGCCACATAAAACATATATGAACATAAATAAACCATTTAAATCAATGGTTTTCATCTCATAAGAACACATCCAAAAACTTTGTGTGTAACACCCGAGACTTTTATGTTATATAAATCATCAAAGGAATCTTTTTCTACACAACACTTGCTTGGTTGCTTTACATGAAATCGTGACCTTCCTTGATAGCTTGCGTCGTACGCAATACTGAGTTTCACTAAACAATGATATGCTATTAAAATATTATTAAAACTAGCCGTTATGAATAGTAATAACCACTTTTTGAAATTTTATAAATTTTATTTTTCAAAATGGACTTAATTTTTGGATTCGGAATATCGAAATTAGCCTAGGGTGAAATTTTGGTATTTTTCTGAAAACTTTCAATTTTTGATGAATAGTGAAACCACTAAGTGGTAGTTAAAAAACTGAATTTTTTGTAAAACTTAATTTTACCACTTCTGTGAGTGGAATTTCAAAAATCCAAGAGACACGATTGATGTCATTAAGTAAAATGTGGTTCAATGAGATGAAAATAATTTTTTGGTGAATAGTAACTTTTTACTTTTTTTTACCACGGTTAAAAGTAAATAGGGTAATTAAGGGTAAAGATGATATTATTATTACCCTAAAACATGTCCTAATTCTATTGGATAAGTTTAATTCGACCAAAAACAAACTTAGGAATAAAATATGACCATTTAGGCCCACTTGGATTAGATTAGGACATTTATTATTAATTTATTTAAAGAAGGGTTAAAATAGTTAAAATCAAAGTTTAATAAGTAAATAATTTTTAATATGGGGTTATACATAAGATAAATTCGACTATAAATATTCATTATAAAGATAAACATGTTTCCTAAATAATGGTATTTTATTTGTAATTTTTAGACATTAAATAATTTAATTTATTTATGACACAATGATGATGCAGTAATTATCTTATTAATGAAATATTGACATAATTGATGTTATAAACACCAAAATAAATGTAATTTGACACTTTTTATGAATAAAACTAATTTTATAGGTTAATATGACATGTTATTATGGATTTAATTAACTTGGTTCGAACTAATAATTCTGTTACGATTTTCACAAAAATCAATTACTAAATAGTGTCAAAATTGACATAAAATAGTTTTTAAAACAAATATTATATTGGTAATTGTTATTTTATTCCTAAAAATCTAAGGTTCATCCAAGTCACTTATATAAGGTTATATATATTAATAATAAACAACTTGAGGTTTGTTTGGCTACTTATAGTAAGTTTATTAACCTTATAGTATAAGAACAAAAGAAGACACGGTAAAAGTAAACTTATTTAATTTAATGTTAAATCTAAATGATAAGGTTAAAATAGGAACCTAAACTTGTCTAAATTCTATTGGATAAGAGTATTTCGACCCTTCCCCACCTTAGCTTCGAAATATATCAATTTGGAGCTATTTAAAACCGAAATTGACTTTATAATAAAATAATATTTTTAGTTTTCCCAAAGGTACCCCTCTCCTCCCTTATAAAAGGACACCTCCTCCCCCTCTTCTTCACGCCACTTTGAGCCTTCAAGATCGGCCAACCCATGCCACTTTCTCCTCTCCACTTCCCTAGAGACATAATAGAGGTCCTGGTATTCTTCAAAGACCAATTTTAGTTCCCTAAAAGAAGGTTTCAAAGAATCACTTCAAAGAAGAGGTAATGTCCGTTACCGATTCTTTCATCTTTATTTCTTCTTCCACTTATTCTTATTTAGTTGTTTCATTATGAAGTAATAACATCAGTATCACTCATATACTGATATGTTATTATAAGTATGAAACAACCCTATTTCACCATTTATCCATCCTACGGAAAAAGAAATCACCGCGCGTGCGTACGTACAGAATACCGTCTCCACGTCGTGGTGTGATCTATTTTCCACCACCACCTTACTTGGATGGGTATAATGGTGTAAATAATGACTATATATGACTATTATGAAGTGATATTGATTATGAAATATTATACATATACTCCAATACAATTCCACGATCATAGGAACGATATCATCACTCGTGCGTACGTACGGAATACCGTCTCCACGATGTGATGCGACTCGTTCTACATGATCTTCATTTCATAATGATTATATAAATGAATTGAATGAATTAATATGATATATTTTACACTAATACCATTCTGTAAATGAGGTATCTATAACCTAAAGAGAAGAATAAGAATTTATTCGACAAAACACGCATAAAAACAAAAAGTTATAAACACCCGAATAACAAGTAGCAATGAAATATTACTACTAAGAAGCTAAGAATATGACCATATATGATATCATAAAAATAAGTATGATTCTTGAATAAGTCAATAACATTATTTAAATCATTATACAGGAGGTTCGGACACTTACAAAGCAAGTCGGACCTAAGGTAAGGGAAATATCACAATCTCATTTTTATCCGAGTTTGTTTATACTTTGGAATTTACTGGGGTGAATTTTATCATCCACATCCATGTTTCCTCAATATGTAATATTATTTCCATCCATGTACAATTTTTTAAATCCAATTTTACCCTTATGTGAGTTTTTAGTAAAAGATATGAAAGGAATCTTTTGTCGTTTTTCGTACGAGGTACTTTTTGACTTTTCCGACAAAAGTACGAGAAGAATGTTTTTTTAACTTATACGGCATGAATGGATTTTTAAAACATTATTTCCAAGAATCATCCTTTACAAGTTTTCAAGTTTATTTTTAATCAACTTCTTTTAGTTTAAAGTTTTATGACTTGTTAAGAAAGGAAAAATGTTTTTGAAGAAGAAAGGATATTTTCCTCAAGAATGGAGTTCAAGTGTTTTATCAAAATTATTTTCCATCTAAGATAATAAAGGGTTCTGTTTTTATCCCTATTATTACATTGATTTGATTATGTTGTGATGGAATTATTTTTATGAATTCCTTTATCTTATATGAATTGTTTTATGATGTCATGATGTTTAAGATTCCCATTTATATTACATGGGTTATGCAATGATGTATGATTTATGATTTTGTGGCACACATAAGAATGGTATTATTATGAGATGGGTGGGACCTATATCTCCCTCCAATTCATTGGGTAAAGATTTTATATCTCATGAGATATACATGGCTGGAACGGTAGGTTATACCGATTCAGTGAAACAGGACTGAAATGAGGGTGACTCGGTTCAGAAAGGGACTTTGTCCACTAAGATAGTCTTGGCAATGAGTCTTGACTAACAAGAAATGATTCTCTATGATTATGTGTGAATGACACAAAGTTTCATGTTTTAAGTTATGATTATTGTGATTACATTTCACTGCCATGATTTATCCCATGTTATGAAATTATGATCTCTTTTGCAGGATAAGATCTCCAAAAGTTATGTGTTTGTGTATACGATGTGATTTATATTTCTTTTGTTTACCCTTACTGAGCATTTGAGCTCACCCTTTTGTATTTTTTCTTTCCCCAGGTCAGGAAGAAGGTTATTAAGTAGTATATGCCAAAAAGGGACTCTAGATATGATGAAATAAGTGGGAGGCAAAGTTGATGCTTTATGAACCAATTGTTTATGTTTCCCAGTTTCTAAAGACACTATACCTATATGGTACTTTCATGGTTTTGTTATATGTTGTAATAAGTATGCTTCAATTTTGAAGTATTAACAATGTATGTAAAGTATGGGTCATTATAGTTGGTATCAGAGGAAAGGTATAGTCAACCTTTGGAAACTAGGATGTGAAAGCCTTAGTAAGAACCCTAAGGATAAGTCTAAGAATAGAACACAATATTAGTGTTTTAGAAATGGACATGAATAACCTAGGAAAAGACCTTAAGTGTGAAATTTTATTCTTGATTATGTGGTTTTCCTATTATAATTAGTGTTGCTCACACTATTCTTCTTGGTTTTAGTCAATGGCTGGAACCCGAAGGAACCGTGTTAATGAGGAATGCGACGGGCAATGCAATGATTGTCCCCCTGAGCAACCAAACGTTATGGGAGCTGGAATGCAAAATCTTGTAGCCATGCTCACACAACTTTCTTAAGCTATGAATCATGCAGGACTTCCAAACGAGCAAAGGAAGGAGCAACATTTTATTGAATCCTTCATGAGACAGCGTCCACCTTCTTTCAGCGGGTCTACTGATCCATTAGTTGATGAACAATGTATTAGTACTACTGAAAAGATATTTTCAGTTCTTCAATGTTCTGATCATGATAAAGTCATCTTAGCAGTGTATCGTTTGGAAGGTGATGTTGATCAATGGTGGAATCTTATTAAGAATACGAGGCAAAGGGATGAAATTGATTCCATGGAATGGGACGAGTTCAAGAACTTATTTTTCAATAATTACTTCCCTCGTATTCTCTGAACAAAGATGGAGAAAGAGTTTCTTGAACTGAAGCAAAAGGATGATGAATCTTTTGGTACCTATGAAGAAAATTTTACAAGACTTGCAAGGTACGCTTATGGTATTATTATCCAACCTGAGATTAAGATCAATCGATTCTTTAGTGGCTTAAAACCAAGTCTTCTAAGGGAATTAGCCATAAGGGACTTCAATAGCTACGAGTAAATCGTTCGATGTGCTCTCAAAGTTGAGATGGAGATTGGAGTAACCCATCAGTCATATGGGTTTGATAAGAAGGGGAAAATGGAACTCAAAGGAAAATCTAAAGAGCACACTGAAAAGAATATGAGCTTTCCCTTATGCTCAAAGTGTGGAAAGAAACATGGAGGGAGTTGTCTTAAAGGGACAAGTAAATTTTTCAAATGTGTAAAGGAAGTTCATCGGGCATTTGAATGCCGCAATGATGGGAAGAAGATGTATAATGACGCAAACAAAGGAAGGGATACACAGAATGAACCTACTACACTTCAATGTTTCAAGTGCAAGGAGATGGGTCATTATGCCAATAAATGCCCTAATCCAAGGGTTGATGATGATGGTCGACGTCAACAAACTCTTAAGGCTAAATACAAAGGAAAGTCACATGCAATTTCTATCAGTGATGTGGAGTACGATAACGATGTGGTGAAAGGTACACTTACCATCCACTCTAAAGTAGCAAATGTTTTATTTGATTCTGGATCCACCCACTCTTTTATTTCTGAAGAATTTTAAAAGGGTATCACCATATTACCTCAACAATTAGATGTTGAGTTAGCTGTGACAACACCTAATGGCACAACAGTCGCATCAAAAGTTTATAATTCTTCTCTGATCAAAGTTTGTGGGAAAGTGCTTCCTGCAAATCTTGTGATCCTTCCTATAGTGTAATTTGATGTGATTCTTGGCATGGATTGGATTTCTTTATATGGAGCTCATATCAATTGCCAAATAAGGGAAGTCACATTTCATATTCCAGATCAATCTATAATCATCTATCAATGCAAGGATGAACATAACCTTCCAGTGGAAATTTCTTCCATTTTATGGGTATTGATTCCACTAAATGAAGGTTATTTATCTCAAATGGTTGGTGAGAAACTCATGATTAAGAATATTCCCATCGTATGGGAGTTTGATGATGTCTTTTCGGAGGAATTACCGGGTCTTCCACCAAATCGTGAAGTTGAGTTTTCAATAGAACTCGTACCGGGTGCTTTGCCTATTTCAAAGACACCTTATAGAATGGCCCCAATTGAGTTGCAGGAATTGAAGAAGTAACTCCAAGAGAATCTTGATAAGGGATTCATATTCCCTAGTGCGTCACCTTGGGGAGCACCTGTTCTATTTGTTAAGAAGAAAGATGGATCAATGAGACTCTGCATTGATTATCGAGAACTTAACAAGATCACTATCAAGAACAAATATCCTCTCCCACGCATTGATGACCTATTTGACCAACTACGCGGAGCTCAATACTTTTCCAAGATTTATCTTCGTTTAGGGTATCATCAATTAAGGGTCAAAAGGGAGGATATACCAAAGACGGCTTTCCGTACAAGGTATGGACACTATGAATTTATAGTGATGCCATTTGGTCTTACCAATGCCCCTACTATCTTCATGGATCTGATGAATAGAGTCTTTAGAGACTATCTTGATCAATTTGTGGTAGTCTTTATAGACGATATTCTTGTCTATTCAAAGAGAAAGGAAGAACATGAAGATCACTTGAGAATTATATTGAAGACCCTGAGAAAGGAGAATCTTTATGCCAAATTTACCAACTGTGAATTTTGGCTTCAAAAAGTTGCATTTTTGGGTCACATAATCTCAAAAGAGGGGATATCTGTGGATCCAGCAAAAACAGAGGTTATCGAAAGATGGTCGAGACCAACAACAGTAACTGAGATCCGAAGTTTTCTTGGTTTGGCTGGATATTATCGACGTTTTTTGAAAGATTTTTCACGATTATCTAATCCACTCACCAAGTTGACTTGGAAAGTAGTTAAGTTTGTCTGGACGGAGGAATGTGAAGAGAATTTCAAGGAGTTGAAAAGAAGGTTATCCAGTGCACCTGTGCTCACACTGCCTTGTAGTGGAGAAAGGTTTGTGATCTACAGTGATGCATCCAAGAAGGGATTGGGGTGTGTTCTTATGCAAAATTATATGGTGATAGCTTATGCCTCATGACAGTTGAAAATCCATGAGCAAAATTACCCAACACATGATTTGGAGTTAGCTGCGGTAATCTTTGCATTAAAGATTTGGAGGAATTACCTTTATGGTGAAAGGTGTGATATTTATACTGATCATAAAAGTTTAAAGTATATTTTCACACAAAAGGAGTTGAATATGCATCAAAGAAGATGGTTGGAGCTGATTAAGGATTACGACTGGTCAATCCATTACCACCCTGGGAAAGAAAACAGGGTGGCAGATGCATTAAGTCGACAAGACCATGCTAGTTTATCCATGATGAGGATCACAAAAGATCCAATATTTATGGATTTACAAAGGATGGATCTTGAAATTATAATGGAAGGGGAAAAATCTTATCTTTCTCAAATGAATGTTCAACCATCTATACATGTGAAGATTAAAGAGGCACAGAAAGAAGATGTCGAGTTACAAAAGAAGGTGAGAAATGTTCCTGAGTTCAACCTTGATGGTGATGGGATAATAAAGTTCAAGAATCGGGTTTGTGTTCCTCCCATCCCCGAATTAAAGAAGGAGCTACTGGATGAGGCTCATAGTTCTTCATTCTCTATTCATCCTAGAAGCACGAAGATGTATAGGGACCTGAAAGAGTACTTCTGGTGGGATGTCATGAAAAGAGATGTTGCTGAATATGTCTCTCGATGCTTGGTTTGTCAACAAGTTAAAGCTGAGAGACATAAGTATAAGGGGATGTTACAACCATTACCCATACCCGAATGGAAGTGGGAAAACATCACTATGGACTTTGTCACAGGAATTCCTAAAACATCCAAAGGCAATAATGCTATCTGGGTCATAGTTGATCGTCTTACAAAGTCTGCACACTTCATTGCTATTAGAGAGTATTTCTCTCTAGATCAGCTTGCTAGGATATATGTAAAGGAAGTGGTAAGATTGCATGGAGTACCACTTTCTATTATATCTGATCGGGATCCGAGATTTACCTCGAAGTTCTGGCGAAGTCTTCAGCATACTCTGGATACAGAGTTGAGTTTCAGCACTACTTATCATCCTCAGATAGACGGTCAGTCTGAGAGAACAATTCAAACCCTATAAGATATGTTGAGAGCTTGCTCTATGGATTTCAAAGGAGGTTGGTATCAACACCTACCTTTGGTGGAATTTTCTTATAATAATATCTTTCACTCCGGTATTCAGATGGCTCCTTATGAAGCTCTCTATGGAAAGAAATGCAGGACTCCAACTTGCTGGGATGAAGTTGGGGAAAGAAAGCTATTAGGACCTGATCTCATTGATGAAATGGCAGAAAAGGTTAGATCTATTAAAAAACACATAAGAGCAGCTCAGAGTCGACAGAAAAGTTATGCTGACAACCGAAGAAAAGACCTAGAGTTTGAAGTGGGTGATAAAGTGTTCTTACGAATATCTCCCTGGAAGAGGGTTATGAGATTTGGAAAGAAGGGGAAGTTGAGCCCTAGATATATCGGTCCTTTCGAAATACTGGATCGTGTTGGGAAGGTAGCTTACCGATTGGCGCTTCCACCGAATCTCTCTCAAGTTCACGATGTGTTCCATGTATCTCTCCTAAGAAAGTATATACCTGATCCTTCACATGTACTCAGCTCAGAAGTTGTACCGCTGGAGCAAGATCTTTCTTATGAAGAACAACCGATAGAGATTCTGGATCGTAGCAAAAAAGTCCTACGAAACAAGACCACTCGATTGGTGAAAGTTTTATGGAGGAACCACCAATTAGAAGAGGCTACATGGGAGCTTGAGGATATGATGAGGGAGAGGTATCCTCATCTGTTTGTTACAAAGTGACGAATTTCGAGGGCGAAATTCATTTTAAGGGGGGTAGAATGTAACACCCAAGACTTTTATGTTATATAAATCATCAAAGGAATCTTTTTCTACACAACACTTGCTTGGCTTGCTTTACACGAAATCAAGACCTTCCTCGATAGCTTGCATCGTACGCAATACCGAGTTTCACTAAACAACGATATGCTATTAAAATATTATTAAAACGAGCCGTTATGAATAGTAATAACCACTTTTTGAAATTTTATAAATTTTATTTTTCAAAATGGACTTCATTTTTGGATTCGGAATATCGAAATTAGCCTAGGGTGAAATTTTGGTATTTTTCTGAAAACTTTCAATTTTTGATGAATAGTGAAACCACTAAGTGGTAGTTAAAAAACTGAATTTTTCATAAAACTTAATTTTACCGCTTCTGTCAGTGGAATTTCAAAAATCCGAGACGCACGGTTGATGTCAGTAAGTAAAATGTGGTTCAATGAGATGAAAATAATTTTTTGGTGAATAGTAACTTTTTACTTTTTTTTACCACGGTTAAAAGTAAATAGGGTAATTAAGGGTAAATATGATATTATTATTACCCTAAAACATGTCCTAATTCTATTGGATAAGTGTAATTATACCAAAAACAAACTTAGGAATAAAATATGACCATTTAGGCCCACTTGGATTAGATTAGGACATTTATTATTAATTTATTTAAAGAAGGGTTAAAATAATTAAAATCAAAGTTTAATAAGTCAATAATTTTTAATATGGGGTTATACATAAGATAAATTCGACTATAAATATTCATTATAAATATAAAAATATTTCCTACATAATGGTATTTTATTTGTAATTTTTAGACATTAAATAATTTAATTTATTTATGACACAATGATGATGCAGTAATTATCTTATTAATGAAATATTGACATAATTGATGTTATAAACACCAAAATAAATGTAATTTGAGACTTTTTATGAATACCACTAATTTTATAGGTTAATATGACATGTTATTATTGATTTAATTAACTTGGTTTGAACTAATAATTCTGTTATGATTTTCACAAAAATCAATTACTAAATAGTGTCAAAATTGACATAAAATATTTTTTAAAACAAATATTATATTGGTAATTGTAATTTTATTCCTAAAAATCTAATGTTTGGACAAGTGACTTATATAAGGTTATATATATTAATAATAAACAACTTGGGGTTCGTTTGGCTGCTTATAGTAAGTTTATTAACCTTATATTATAAGAACAAAAGAAGACACGGTAAAAGTAAACTTATTTAACTTAATGTTAAATCTAAATGATAAGGTTAAAATAGGAACCTAAACTTGTCTAAATTCTATTGGATGAGAGGATTTCGACCTATCCCCACCTTGGATTCAAAAGATATCAATTTTGAGCTATTTAAAACTGAACTTGACTTTATAATAAAATAATATTTTTAGTTTTCCCAAAGGTACCCCTCTCCTCCCTTATAAAAGGACACCTCCTCCCCCTCTTCCTCACACCACTTTGAGCCTTAAAGCTCATACAACCCCTGACACTTTCCCCTATCCACTTCCCTAGAGACATAATAGAGGTCCTGGTCTTCTTCAAAGACCAATTTTAGTGCCCTAAAAGAAGGTCTCAAAGAAGCACTTCAAAGAAGAGGTAATGTCTGTTACCGATTCTTTCATCTTTATTTCTTCTTCCACTTCTTCTTCTTTAGTTTTTCATTATGAAGAAACAACATCAGTATCACTAATATACTGATATGTTATTATAAGTATGAAACAACCCTATTTAACCATTTATCCATCCTACGGAAGAAGAAATCACCGCGCGTGCGTACGTACGGAATACCATCTCCACGCCGTGGTGTGATCTATTTTCCACCACCACCTTACTTGGATGGGTATAATGGTGTAAATAATGAATATATATGACTATAATGAAGTGATATTGATTCTTTAATAGTATACATATACTCCAATACAATTCCACGATCATAGGAACGATATCATCACTCGTGCGTACGTACGGAATACCGTCTCCACGATGTGATGCGACTCGTTCTACATGATCTTCATTTCATAATGATTATATAAATGAATTGAATGAATGAATATGATATATTTTACACTAATACCATTCTGGAAATGAGGTATATATTACCTAAAGAGAAGAATAAGAATTTATTCGACAAAACACGCATAAAAACAAAAAGTTATAAACACCCGAATAACAAGTAGCAATGAAATATTACTACTAAGAAGCTAAGAATATGACCATATATGATATCATAAAAATAAGTATGATTCTGGAATAAGTCAATAACATTATTTAAATCATTATACATGAGGTTCGGACACTTACAAATCAAGTTGGACCTAAGGTAAGGGAAATATCACAATCTCATTTTTATCCGAGATTGTTTATACTTTGGAATTTACTGGGGTGAATTTTATCATCCACATCCATGTTTCCTCAATATGTAATATTATTTCCATCCACGTAAAAATGTTTAAATCCAATTTTACCCTTCGGTGAGTTTTTAGTAAAAGATATGAAAGGAATCTTTTGTCATTTTTCGTACGAGGTACTTTTTGACTTTTCCGACAAAAGTACGAGAAGAGTGTTTTTTTAACTTATACGGCATGAATGGATTTTTAAAAAATTATTTCCAAGAAGCTTCCTTTACAAGTTTTCAAGTTTATTTTTAATCAAATTCTTTTAGTTTAAAGTTGTATGACATGTTAAGAAAGGAAAAATGTTTTTGAAGAAGAAAGGATATTTTCCTCAAGAATGGAGTTCAAGTGTTTTATCAAAATTATTTTCCATCTAAGATAATAAAGGGTTATGTTTTTATCCCTATTATTACATTAATTTTGATTATGTTGTGATGGAATTATTTTTATGAATTCCTTTATCTTATATGAATTGTTTTATGATGTCATGATGTTTAAGATTCCCATTTGTATTACATGGGTTATGCAATGATGTATGATTTATGATTTTGTGGAACACATAAGAATGGTATCATTATGAGATGGGTGGGACCTATATCTCCCTCAAATTCATTGGGTAAAGATTTTATATCTCATGAGATAGACATGGATGGAACGGTAGGTTATACCGGTTCAGTGAAACAGGACTGAAATGAGTGTGACTCGGTTCAGAAAGGGACTTTGTCCACTAAGATAGTCTTGGCAATGAGTCTTGACTAACAAGAAATTATTCTCTATGATTATGTGTGAATGCCACAAAGTTTCATGTTTTAAGTTATGATTATTGTGATTACATTTCACTGCCATGATTTATCCCATGTTATGAAATTATGATCTCTTTTACAGGATAAGATCTCCAAAAGTTATGTGCTTGTGTATACGATGTGATTTATATTTCTTTTGTTTACCCTTACTGAGCATTTGAGCTCACCCTTTTGTATGTTTTCTTTCACCAGGTTAGGAAGAAGGTTATTAAGTAGGATATGCCAAAAAGGGTATCTAGATATGATGAAATAAGTGGGAGGCAAAGTTGATGCTTTATGAACCAGTTGTTTATGTTTCCCAGTTTCTAAAGACACTATACCTATACGGTCCTTTCGTGGTTTTGTAATATGTTGTAATAATTATGATTCAATTTTGAAGTATTAACAATGTATGTAAAGTATGTGTCGTTATATTGTGTTCCTAAAATAAATAAGGAACGACATACTTGATACAAGAACCATCAACCTTGAGTGAGAAGTAAAAGGTGTGTTTTTTAAAAGAAGAGTTCTTTTAGAAAACATTTTGTTTGACATAAAATCTAGTGGAAAACATTTATATCCCAGAAAATATATGATAATGATGAAAAAATTATTTTTAATGAGTAACCATACCAAAAATGGAGTTAAAGAGGGAGAACCCAAAGAAAGAAAGTTTGGTTTGAGAATATCCCCTTACCTTGTATCTGAATGATTTACTCACTTTAATTTCCTATATAATGAAATTATATTAATTAATTATAAATTAAATAACCTTTTATACATGAATATGGTTCATTATTGTTTCATTAAGTTATTTTATGTTCCTTTTGATGAGTTATAGAGTTTAAATTATTTGTTCGGGAGTGTAAATTTCCTTATCTTTTATGAAAGTTTCACTTTTATTCATGAACGGATGTTCATTTGAAATGTGGTTAAACATCCAGATTTGTTAATATATAATATTAGTGACATTAAAAATATATAAATGATATTATAATGAATTTTTTTATGTACCATGAGCATGAATCATTTGATAAAATTTAATGATGGTCATTTTTTGGTTAATTTGGGTGGTTTTTCGATCACAACGAACTTGTTTTATTTTATAACTTAGTGTCATGTAAATAAGTTAGTTTCAAAACATAAAAAGAGTTAAAATATACACTTTAAAATCTGTTTTCAACCATTTTATGGTATTATTTAAATGCATTTCCCATGATGTAGGTAAATTAACACATCACGAACAACGATTTCATTTTTATTAACAAAGAGAGGGAGGGATGAGTATAATGAATAATATTCCATTAACATGATATCATACCAGTATATAAATAATAATGGATTTATCATGAAATTTTGATATGATAATTTGAGGATAATAGAAGAAAAGAAATTGAATTTGAAAGGAAATTGAAAGAAAAGAGAGAGGAATTACCTCTTGAATCCTCCTCTTGAGATCTTCCTTAAGAAACCTAGGCTTGGTATTTTGATGATACCAAGAAATCCTGGTCATTGGGGAGGGTCCAGAGAAGATATTTTGGAAGAATTTAGGCAAGTCTTGAAGCTTTATAGGTGTGAAGTAATGAGGGTGTGAGGGGTGATATTTATAGTGGAGTGGATAGGGGTTTTCTTAATATTTTAATCATTAGTTTATTAATTTCTGCCAAGATAAGAAATATTGATGATTCCATGACCAAAAATAGTAAATAGGGCATGTGGGTTCAGGATTTGGGTTCTTACATCACTCATTATGTCAGGAATAGTATATTTAAATTATAATGTATTTATATGGTAAATTAATGTATTTTACTATTCACCAAAAATTCAAGTATTTCAGAAAAATACCAAAAATTCAAACTAACCAATTTTTGATGTGTAGAATAAAAAAATAAACTCAATTTTATGAAAATAATTTTATAAATATGATTAATTTAATTTTTAATTAAAATTATAATTTACTAGAAAAATAGATATTTTAAAATTAAAACTGATTTTATAATGCTTTCAAAATTTACATAAGGTCTTATAAAATTATCTTAAAACTTAAAGACATAGAATTTTTAATTTATTAACACATCTTAGGAAAATAAATTTTCTTTTAAATTAATTAATTATTTATTTATGACTTACAAAAATACTAATACTTTTACTATAGTCATATTATCACATATAAGATGCCTAAATTTTATTTAATCATTCATGGGTGAGGTTACTATTATTTTGGATGATTTAAAATTCATAAGGGTTATATTGCTATTCATAAGTGTATTTTACTATTCATAAGGGTTGGTTACTATTCACCAAAAATTATGTTTGTTCTTTTAGACTCCAAAAATCACCCTGAACGAAACTGCGTATGCCAGATTTTGGAAATTCAAAACATATAAGTGGAAACAATTATGTTTAATGGTCACATAATATTTAGTATCATGATATTTCATTATGTTTCCTAATGTTATTATACTTTAAGGAATACTTATAATAAGGGTATTCCATTGATAAAACATTGGGTCCTTACATGAATCATCAAAGGTATCATGCATAAATATGAGATAATCCAGTTAGGATATTCCTAGTATGCCCCAGACATGAGAAGGGGATGAATGTGTAAACCATGATTCTGAGGCCCTCAAGTCAAGAGGGGTGGTGTGAGGCTTAGGAGCTAATGAGCGTACATAAGTAGGAATAACCTCTCTTGAGGATGTATTTTCCTTTGGTTGACAGTCCATTTTTGTAGGCAACATATGCAGAACTACCAGGGCATAATACGCATAGTCGAGCAAAGGTGCCCATAAGACATTATTCTTCCATTTCTGATAGTCGTGGATGATTATGGTAATCTGAGATTTCTTAGGTCATGGGGTTTGATGGATGAAAAGAGGGTTTCTGGGTATGTGAGAAATATCCCAACCATGATTGGTTTTGAGGTAAGAGATCCTTTACATAGATCTGATTCATATATAATGGGAAGAATGGTCTCTTGACACTTTCGGAATGTAAGAATTCAGATCTAAAATCCCATGCAACTATTTTCATTTTATATGCGGGGAATTGGGGGCTCTTTTCCCCTTTGTTTTATTCTATGTGGCTAGACCCAGGATTTCTGTCTCGACTTTTTCTAAGTATATTTTTATGCTGAGAAACAAGACATACACAGTTCTTAAGACACCTTATAGTTTAATGTCATGTGGTTAGGACTTCTTTGGCTATGCATTTTAACGTCATGTGGTGAGGACTCATTAATTTATATGTGCAACAGGGGAGGCATTTGTTTTATTAAGACTGTACCTAGGAAGTCCCATGTGTTACTAGATTTCCCATTGGTGGGTGGGAATCAAGCCACAAGTAGTTTTGGTATCTTGTTTAGTTTAACGTTATACAGCAAGGAAGAAGGTGAACTGACTTGAAAGGGATGAGGTGAGTGATGTGTCGGTCTTGAACTGCATAGAGGTTTTCTACATGTCATAGTTAATTTGGAATCAAAGTCCATGTAGTTCTTAATGGAAATTCCTTGCATATGTATGGTCTATACATAGGAAGGAGGGAATTTTTTTCAATTGGTGGTTAGACTAGGATGTAGAATTTGAGTATCACTATGTATCCCATGAGGGCGGGAATCAAGCCATACGTAGTTCTAAAACGCATCATGGTAGGTGACCAATGCCGGAGACAATGTTCCCTCAGGTGAGAACATTTTCAAGGCCATAACGTTTTAACGTCATGTGGTTAGGATGAAATTTCATCTCATGCAAGTCTAACTTGTACGCAGGTAGAGGGGAATTATTGATTTTTACTAGTGGTTGGACTATGATGTAGAATCCGGGTGTCACTGTGTATCCCATGAGGGTGGAAATCAAGCCATATGTAGTTCTAAATCATGGTAAGGTAGGTGAACAATGCCAGAGGCAATGTTTCCTCAGGAGAGTACATTGTTGGGGCCATGCGGTTTAACGTCATGCAGCATGGACGACTTCATTTTGTAGTGTATCATCATGTGATCAGGACATCTTCTGTGTAGTTTAACATCATGTGGAAAGGATGAAGGCAATGTTATGCAATTTAACTTTGTGAAGCTAAGACAATGGTGTTGAGTAGTTTAACGTTGTGAAGCATGGACGATGTTGTTGATCAGTTTAACATCATGCAAAGTAGAATATGGTGTTGAGCAGTTTAATGTCATGCAGCATAGATGATGGTGTTGAGAAGTTTAATGGCATGCAGCATGGATAATAGTGTTGAGTAGTTTAACGTCATGAAGCATGGACGATGGTGTTGATTAGTTTAACATCATGTAGTATGAATGATTTCATTATTCTTATATAAAGTACATTTTTAGGAACCTTTCATTGGTAGGGGATGTTTTGAGTTGTTCTTCCATTGAAATCAGGGCATATGATCACATAGAGATTCACTATTCAATTCCACCCTTACACTGCTATTTTAAACTGGTTTGTAATGAATATTTCAAATATAATAATAAATTTTACTTCATGTTTTATTTAATGAATTAATGTGTATCACTGTTTAATAGGTAAATTTTTACTTTTTTTGGTGTTTACATTGTAGTGGGAGGTGATTTGGAGAGCCCGTGATGGAATTCAAGCAAAATGGACCAAACAGCACGAGAGCCCAACCATGCATGTGGACATTAATTTGAACTATGGATAATTTTTTAATCAAATTTGGATAAAAATGGGTGTATTGATGCAAAAAAATGTAGGCTAAATTTCTCTATAAGATCACAGAGCCCAATTCATCCATTTGGAGGCCCAAAATAGTCCCACGATGTGAAGAAATTATGGAAGGTCCAGATTGGACCACCCTTCTGTATTTGGGTCATAAATCGGGACTTGGATATCCAATTGGTCTTCTTACAACTCCCTTGGATAGCAGACTCGAAGTCCCAACTCTCCACCGAATTTCAAGTCATTTGAAATCGTTTTTTCAGTCAAATATCCGAATAAATATGGAGTAAAAATTCTACCTTTAATAGTCACCTATCCCTTTAGATACTTGACCACTCTTTGTGGAAATTTTGATGTAATTGTATATAAAATTACTCCTCCCCCTCATTATCTCAGGTGGAAAGACCATGTGTAAGGGTGAGTCAAATTAGAGTTCGTTCTTCATCCATTATCTCCCTCTTCTTTATCATGTACTTCTAAGCTTCTTAGTGATCAACTTGGGGGGTGTTCGTTGTTGTTATCTCGAGCTCAATGCTTGTAATATTCATAAGGTAATTGAATTTCTAGGTTTTTTTATATTTTTATTCATTTCATACTTTTTATTTTGTGTTTATTCTGGTTTGATATAATACAAATCAATGGAACAATAATCCCAATGATTTCATGCATAACTCGGATCTTGTGATGATTTGAGTGTGGTTGTCTCTTTTCTCACCCCTTTTCTTTCATGAGTTTGTGAACGGATTATGTCAGTTGATAAATTTTAGGATCTTTAACTAATGAATATTCATGTTCTTGTCTTGTGTAATATTTCATCATTGACACAAATCAGGTCATCTCATCACGTTGTTGAGGTGATGCCTTGATTGAGTTATTTTTTTACATCGATTCAAGTTTCTTGATTTTGGGCGGTCGTAGATAATCAATATCATTAGTCGATAAAATCATTGGTGGTAACCTAGTAAGAACTAAAATACCATTACTAGTTTCATTATGTATAAAATCAAGAAATCAATTATCCTTCCCTTTCCCTCAAAAGTGATGATGGATTGAGCATCAAGGGACACTTACCTGGGTTGATCATGATTTCTCCAACCAGTTAATCTCACTTAATAATATAGTTTCAATTTATATTTTTAATAATAAAAAACCAAGTTTTAGAAAACCCCATTCCCATTTTTTAATTTCATACTTAGAACCTCATTTTGGAATTAATGATCTAAGGCTTTGTTGAAAGATAACTTAGGGTTGATGTTATACTGTAGAAATTCTAGTTAAAATAAACATCTAATTTGACATGCTTGAAAACAAGATCAAATTTTGGAATCATTGTTAGGGATCCAAGATCATTTTTTCTTTTTATTATTTATTTTATTTCTTAATTAGTACTTCTTTCAATATCCCACCCCTTATTTGATTATTTTTGTTTTGGTTTGTGTTTTTATTTGTTTTTCTATGTTCTTTCTCTCTATCTCCCTTCTTCTTCTTCTTATTTTTCTTTCTCTATAATTCAATAGTATAACATTATATTTTCTTTTCACCTTTAATTTATATATTTTTTTAATTTCATTTATCTTCTATAAAAAATTTAAAAAAAATCAAAAAAAAAACAACAAACAATCAATCAATCAAATTGGACATCATTAATGCATGACAAGATCTTGAAAAAAACACTACTTGAATTTGACCCTGAAATTGAAAAGTCACTTCACTCACAAATCAGTTCATCTAGAGTAGGAAAATAAAGTAACACTGAGGAACCCCTTTTGGAACCTCAAGTGGTCCTAAACCAATCAAAAATTGAACCATATCAAACCCCAAAAATCATGGCTACAAATAACTAAACTTTAAAAGAACTGACCCCCCCCCCCTCGGATGTGGAGTACCAACCTACGTACATCCAATATCCTGAGGAAGCATCCAACTTTGAGCTAATATCTGGCATCATCCTCCTAATTCCTAAATTTCATGGTCTTTTTATTGAGGACCCTCACAAACATCTCAAAGAGTTTCAAATAGTCTTCTCCACCATGATACCCCAAAATGTGTCTGATGACCTAATTAAGTTTAGGGCCTTCACTTTCTTCATTGATGGTATAGCTAAAGACTGGATATACTATATGTATACCACAATTGGGGGCTGGAATGGCCTTAAAAGACACTTTTTATAGAAGTTCTTCCCTGCCTCCCGAACTACATCAATTATGAAAGAAATTTGCGGCATTAGGAAATCACAAGAAGAGACCCTTCATGAATACTAGGAGAGATTCAAAAGACCTTTCTCAAGATACCCCCACCACCATATTAGTGAATAATTATTAATCCATTACTTCTATGAGGGAATTACCCCCATGGATCATGGAATGATTGATGTTGCAGCTGGTGGTACCCTAGTTGATAAAACTCCTTCCGCCGCTAGTGACTTAATAGCCATCATGGCTCAAAATGCACAAGAATTTAGTACACGAGCTATTCCACCAACCCATGTAATTCATGAGTTAAGTTATTCATCCCTAGAACAAAATTTAGATAATAAACATGATGAGATGCATAACCTTTTAAGGAAATTATCTCAAGAACAAGGTAACTCACACTCTTCTTTAATTCCATTACATTGTGGTATTTGTTCTGAAAATACTCATTTTTCTTACCAGTTACCACAACTTAAAGATTTACCTGAGTCTTGTACATCCGTGTTCCCAGGTCGTCCATTCCAACAAGCACCTCCCTTTAATCAAGAACCATTCAGTCCAAATCCAAACCCTGGGTGGAAAACACAACCACAGTACTGACAAGTAGGAAACTCAAGCTACCCCAAGAAGAATTGGTATCAAAAAGGAAAAGGTATGAAACCTTCTTATCCTTCACCTTCTTGAAACAATACTTTTCCTCCTCCCAAATATGAACCAATCCTGAAGGATATGGTGAAGCAAATGGCAACCCAGAACCTCCATTTCCAACAGACCGTGCAATCGGAAATTCAAGAACTACGAACTCAAGTACAACAATTGGTGAACACCATTGGTGAGATAAAGATGAAAGGTTCTGGAAAATTACCTTCCCAACCCATTTCCAATCCAAAACATAAATGTAATGTTTTTTCAATAACACTTTTCAGTGGTAAGGAAGTTTCAACGTCCAATGATTCTACCCAAAAGGTATGTCCCCCTCTTTGAATCACTCTTTCTCCACACATAAAAGATTCCAATAAAGAAAAAAATAAAAAGGGTAATCAAATTATCATTGATGATTCAAATGAACAATCCATTCCTCTTCCATTCCCCCAAATACTCTATAAATCTAAGAAGAATTTTTATAATGAGATTGATAAATAAATAATGGATACATTTAAAAAGTTTCAAATTAACAATCCTTTTTTGGATGCAGTTAAAAAAATTCCACGATATGCCAAATTTCTTAAAGAGATTTGTACCCATAGAAGGAGGCTGAAGAGGAATGAGAGAGTCAACTTAGTAAGGAAATGTCCCAACCTTGATTCAACCCACAATACCAACCAAATTCAAGGATCTGGGCACATTCACAATATCATGTACCATAGGGGAGACCTTATTTTCTGATGCTATGCTAGATTTAGGTGCTTCCATTAATGTAATACCTCAATCCATGTATACTTCTCTTCAAGTTGGAGAGCTTA
Organism: Viscum album; assembly: GCA_963277665.1. Lineage (NCBI taxonomy): Eukaryota > Viridiplantae > Streptophyta > Magnoliopsida > Santalales > Viscaceae > Viscum > Viscum album. The sequence continues at coordinate 921,279,849 of OY728145.1, forward strand.
ACCCAATAGGAATTTTCATGTAACTTGCCAACCGGAGTACTACGCATCCAACAAGATTGATTGAAGATGTCCATGTAAGAGTGAAGAATCTCATCTTCCCTACCAAATTCTAAATTCTTGAGATATAGGATACCCGAACCCAAGGACATACCCCTCTCATACTTGGGAGTTCATTCCTCAAAACAGCAAAGACGATCATCAACGTTAAAAACGGTACACTATACATTGATTTCAGTCAAGAAAAGGTAAGTTTTAACATCCTTGAGGATATAAAAAACCCTATTAAAGAGAACTACACTCTATCTATCTATTTGATGGAAGTTCTCTCAAACGATGAACACACACACAATTATTTCCTCAACCCAAACTCTAATTAATTTTACTCTTATTAACCCTTGTATTATTTGAGTTTTGATTCATGTTTTGAGTGTTGTGTGGGTTCTAAAAAGTGTAAATTTTGTGCATTAATTGATGAGTGTGTTCATTCTGAGGTACTCATGACTATTGATGATTCTGAAAATCTCATTTCAATAGATTCTCTATCCCTAGAGAATAAAAATGATCAGATAGACAGTTTCAAGGACCTCACTCCCCCTGAACCCCCACCCTCAATCCAAAAACCACTGGTGTTGGAACTTAAACCACTTTCTTATAATTTAAAATATGTGTATCTGGAGGTTGTTGACCAATTTCCCATCAATATTGTCAATAACCTATCTTCACAGAAGGAATAAAAAATGTGCAACCATTTGAGAGAGTGTAAAAAAGGAAATAGTATGGACATTAGTTGATGATCCTAGGATTTTCCCATCTATTTATATGAACCATATAGTTTTGGATGATGAGGATAATCCAGTAATACAATCTCAATGTCGGTTGAATCCCACTCTCCTTGAAGTGGTAAAATTAGAAGTTAGTAAATTACTTGTTGCGAGGATCATTTATCCTATATATTATAGTAAATGGGTTAGGCCAGTGCAAATTGTTCCTAAAAAATAGGAATAACAGTTGTGTTAAATTAAAGGAATGAATTTGTTCCAACATGTGTACAAAATAGTTGGCAAGTATGTATTGACTATCGTCGACTGAATCAAGCCACACAGAAGGTTCACTTTACTCTACCTTTCATTGACCAAATGTTAGAATGATTGGCTGGTAAGTCCCATTATTTTTTCCTTGATAGATATTCGGGTTATTTCCAAATCCATATAGCCCCTAAGAATCAATAAAAGACAATATTTTCCTACTCATTCAGCACATTTGCATACAGAATAATTCCTTTTAGTCTATATAATGCTCCTGGTATTTTTCAATGATATATGTTGAGTATTTTTTTAGAGTACCTTGAGAGTTGTAAGGAAGTATTTATAGATTATTACATAGTGTTTGGTTCTTATTTTGATGATTTTTTGGAACACCTAGGTTCTGTCCTCTACTGCTGTAATAAAAAATATCTTGTTTTAAATTATAAGAAATGCCATTTCATGGTTAAGCGAGGGATAGTTCTTGGGAATATCATTTCAAATAATGGAATTCAAGTTGATAAATCTAAAATTGAATTAATTTCATCCCTTATAAATCCAAAAATGTGTTCATGAGGTGTGATCTTTCTTGGTTCATGCTGGTTTTTACTGCTAATTCATTAAAGACTTTAGTCAGATTGCACTTCCTTTATTTTGGTTATTACAAAAGTATTCTGAGTTTTTGTTTAATAAAAAATGTGAAGATTCAGACAATTCAATAAAAATAATTCTCACCTCAACTCCCATTATCTAACCACCAAGTTTGGATCTCCCCTTCAAACTTATGTGTGATGCCTCTAAATTTGTTGTTGGGGCAGTTTTATCACAAAGGGTTGAGAAGGCTCCTCGTGTCATTGCATATGAATCGAAAAACCTTGACCCTGACTAGGTAAACCACACAAACATTGAAAAATAACTCCTTTATATTGTGTTTTCCTTGTAAAAATTTTGTTCATGTCTTCTTGGGTCAAAAGTCATTGTCTTTTCTGATCATGTTTCCCTTCGTTTTCTCTTAAAGAAAATTGAAGCCGAGCCATGTCTCATACAGTAGATGCTCCTCCTACAAGAGTTTGACCTTGAGATTAGATATAATATAAGAGTAGAAAATGTTGTAGCTGACCACATTAGTAGGATTTCTCCACCATTGTACCACCATGTGGACTCATCCCTCCCTATTAGAGAATTATTCCCTTATGAGAACCTTTGTGATATTGTGGACCTTACCCCCTGGTATACAAATATTGTGAATTTTCTAGTAACATCTATGGTCCCCACTAATTTCAAAAATTTACAATCCCATATACTTAAGCATGATTATTGGTGGTACATTTGGGATGACCCATATTTGTGGAGAATTTTTTGTGACCAAGTAGTTCGTCAGTGTATCCTTGACCATGAGTTCACCTCTGTTTTGACCTTCTGCCACACTTTGGCTTGTGGGGGACACTTTGGCTCTCAACGTACAGATCAAAAAGGTCCTTGAATCAGGAATTTATTGGACAACATTGTATAGGGATTCCCATCTATTTTTCAAATCATGTAGTCATTTTAAATTCACAAGGAATATCTCAAAGAGGAATGAAATTCCCCAACAACCCATGCTATTCTATGAAATTTTTGATGCATGGGACATTGACTTTATAGGGCCTTTTCCAAATTCATTCAGATTTGTGTACATATTATTGTTTGTGGACTACATGTCTAAATGGGTGGAATCAAAGTATATTAGGACCAATGACTCTCAAGTTGTTGTTGATTTTGTAAGGTCCCAAATTTTCAGTAGGTTTTGTTTTCTGAGATTCATCATTAGGGACCATGGTTCACATTTTTTCAATCGCAACATGAAATTTTTTCTTTGTAAGTATGGGGTTGATCATAAAGTCTCTACTGCATATCACCCCCAAACTAATGGACAAGCAAAAATCTCAAATTGGGAAGTTAATAGAATCTTGGAAAAAACAGTACAACCCAACAGGAAATATTGGAGTTTTCACTTGGATGATGCACTTTGGGCATATCATATAGCTTTTAAAACCCCAATCATAATGTCACCATACATAATTGTGTTTGTAAAGGCTTTTCACCTCCCATTGGATGCATAACACCATACATATTGGTTTGTTAAACAATATAATATGAATCATTCAGATGTAGGTGATCATAAGAAGCTGTAGATTCCACAGTTGGAATAAATTCTATGTGATGCATATGAGAACTCACAGATCTATAAAGAGAAGACAAAGGATATCCATGATAGCATGATTGATCAGCAGAAGTTTCATATTGGTGAGAAGGTCCTCATGTACAATTCCAGGCTAAATCTTCACCTAGGTAAGCTTCATTCTCGATGGATCGGTCCTTATATTGTTACTAATGTTTACCCTTTTGGTGAAATATAGATTTTTCATGAGCAGAGTGTAAAAATTCTTACCATCAATGGGAAGCGATTTAAACACTTCTATGAGGATTTTCTAAAGAATTTGGTGGAGGAAATCCACCTTCTAGAAGCAACATACCAGTGAAACACACCAGGTTTTATCCTTCCTTCTCACATTCTTAATCATTATAGTGAGGACACTGTACATTATAAGTATTGTGGGTGGATACATTCTTAGTTTCCTTAGGATTTTCATTTTCTTTCTTAATTATTCTCTTTTTCACTTTCTTTATGGTATTTTCATTTTCCCCCGTCTTTTCGAGTTCATTAGTATTTTCATTGTCTTTCTTATTTTTACTTTTTTTCACCTTTTTATGGTATTTTCACTTTCCCTCATCTTGTTGAGTTCATTATGATTTTCATTTTCTTTCTTCTTTCTTCTCTTTTTCTCCTTCTTTGTGGTATTTTTACTCCCCCCCCCCTTATGGTCACCAAATCATGGAACTTACTGAAAATTCATGTTGAAATTTTTGATTCCATGTTGTTTTAACATTTGATGAAAACTTGTCTCTGTTATGGAATGAATATTTGTATGAAGTTAACATCGGGGAGTTATTTTTAGTAACTTATTTTTTTTTCAATGATATAAATGGTTGTATCTCTATGAAAACTTTGAGATGATTGATACCCCTTGTATGAGTAGTTTTTGGAAAAACTGTGTCACTAATATCTCCACACATTTTTGCACCAAACCACAAAGTGTGAATATTTCATACTTAATAGAAGGTAAATATATGTTAGGTTAATATTTTTCAACTTAAAATGATATTTCCATGTGTTCATTCCTTATTTGATCTGTTTCATTACTGTACCGGATTGACCTATGCATGTGTACCTGATATCCGACTATTGTACACCCTCAAAAAAACACAAAAAAAAATAAAAAACAAATTGGTTTGTGCCCTAGGAAAGTCAAAAATCACTCCTTATCAACCTTTTATCTTGTTATAACTATTACAATTAGTGTTTTTAGGAGATCAAACAAGTGTTGAGATATGAGTGAGATTTTTTCCAAATGAAACTTCTGAAAAAAAAAACAAAAAATGAGGGGAGTGATGAAATGTTAAACATATGAGGATATCTATGATGGGAGCTTATGGTTTGACTTTTGGGAATGATTAATTGATTGGGTCTTGAAATATGATTTCAAAGGATATAGGGCAAGTTCAGTGGACAAAATCATTTAAGTTGAAAAATGTTAAAATAACCTATATTTATTAGATAGAAAGTGGAAAGAATAGCATGGAATGGTTTTCACACACACACATGGAGAGTTAGTATCATGGTTGAATTTTTAATTCCTTTCTCAATTTGGTATCATGAATCTCTTTGAATGTCATTATGATATGATTTATGATACATCTTTTTCTATTTTCACTAGGAATAACTCCTTGGTGTGGTTTGTGCATTGATCAAATTACTTTAATGAATTAAATTTCCTCAAATGCTAAATCTTCATGATGTTGGGAATATATACATGCATAATTTTTTTGGATATGTGAATTTTCACAGGAGAGAAAATGTTTAGGTGTGGGGGTGTGATCGCATAGAAATTCACTATTCAATTCCACCCTTACACTGCTATTTTAAAATGGTTTTGTAATGAATATTCCAAATATAATAATAAATTTCAATTCATGTTTGATTAAATGAATTAATGTTTATCACTATTTAATAGGGAAATTTTTACTTGTTTTGGTGTTTACATTGTAGAAGGAGGTGATTTGGAGAGCCTGTGATGGAATTCAAGCAAAACGGGCCAAACTATGTGAGAGCCCAAGCATGCATGTGGATATTAATTTGAACTGTGGATAATCTATGCATCAAATTGGTTTAAAAATGGGTGTATGAATGAAAAACAATGTGGGATACATTTATATAGAAGATTATGAATCCAAATTCATCTATTTGGAGGCCCAAAATAGGCCCACAATGTGAAGAAATTCTGGGCAGGCCAGATTGGACCACCCTTATATATTTGGGCCATAACTCAGGTCTCAAAGATCCAATTGGTCTAATTTTACCTTCCTTTGATAGGTGAATTAAATTCTTGACTCTCCACTGAGTTTTAAGTCATTTTCACATGTTTTGGTCAGTCAACCAGCTGGATAAAGATGGAGTAAAAATTCTTCCTTGAATAGTTACCTAGCCCTTTAGATACTTGACCACTTTTGTGGAAATTTTGATGTAATTGTCCATAAAATCACTCCTCCCAATTATTATCTCAGGTGGAACGACCAGGGTTAAGGATAAGTCTAATTATAGAGCTTTCTTTATCCATTATCTCCCTCATCTTCATCATGTACTTCTAAGATTCTTAGTGATCAACTAGGGGGTGTCCATTGTTGCAATCTCGAGCTCAAAGCTTGTAATATTCATAAGGTAATTGAATTTCCTAGTTTGTTGTCTATTGTTATTCATTTAAAACTTTTGATTTTGTTTTTATTCTGGTTTTATATAATACAAATAAAAGGAACAAGAATTCTCATGCTTTCATGCATAACTCTAATCTTGTGATGATTTGAGTGTGGTTGCCTCTTTTCTCACCCCTTCCCTTTCCTGAGTTTGTGAACAGATTATGTCAGTTGATAAATTCTAGGATATTGAACTCATGAATATTCATGTTCTTTTCTTGCAGAATATTTCATCATTAACACAAATCTGGTCATCACATCATGTTGTTGAAGTGATTCCTTGACTGAGTTCTGTTTTTACATCGATTAAAGTTTGTTGATTTTGGGCGGTCATCGATAATCAATATCATTGGTCAATAAAATCCTAGGTGGTAACCGAGTAATAATTCACATACCATTACAAGTTTTAGTATGTATAAAATCAATTAATTAATGGTCCTTCCCTTTCCCTTGAGAGCGGTGACAGATTGAGCATCAAGGGACACTTACCCGGGTTGATCACGATTTCTCCAACTAGTTTCTCTAACATAGTAATATAGTTTCTATTTCTATTTTTAATAATCGAAACCCACATTTTAGAAAACCTCATTCCTGTTTTTAATTTCATAATCAAAACCTCTTAATGATCTAAGGCTCTGTTGAGATACAACCTAGGGTTGCTACTATACTGCAAAAATTCTAGTTAAAAGAAACATCAAATTTGGCGTGCTCGACAATGCAATTAGCATACACTCCATTAAGTAAACTTTGTGTTCAACATATGTTCCTTCCCATATTGGCTCTAACTTTGGAGGTTTCTTCCCGAGTATCATCAGAGCTCTGAGGACCAACACCACTTCTCCTTCCAAGAAATATCATAGGAGACACTTCTTATTGAAGGATCATGCAATCTGATTTTGGTAGACTTAAAGATGGTGAAAAGTGTGAAATCTTTTCTCATCCAATGACTCTATATCATAAAACTATTTTTGGGATTGCTCATATATAGATAGTTTATTGCAGATAGCGACTCAGAGTGATGGCAGTTTAATTTCAATGGGCAGAACCACCTCCATCTCGTATACTAATGAGTACGGGGTTTCTTGAGTGGCGGTGTGGGTTGTGGTCTGATAAGCCCAAATAGAATGGAGAAGCTTTTATGGACATGATTTCTTATCCTTTTCTACCATCTTTTGAGGTATACTGGATAGGGTCTTGTTCAAAGCCTCTATCTGTCTGTTGGCCACTGCATGGTAGTAGGATAAAAGGTTGGTTTTGATATAATACTCCTAGTAGATTTTCTCTAATTCAAAAAAATATAAATTAGTGCCATTTTCCATCAGTATTGTGTGAGGGACACCAAACTTTTTGATGATATTGGATTTTAAAAAGCTATAAATTCTTTTTGCTATGACTTCTTTAAGGGGTGCAGCTTCTAAACATTTGGAAAAGAAGTCAGTTTCTATGAGAATAAACTTAAATTGTCTAGTTGTGGCTAGAGGATATGGTCCCATGACATCCATTCCCCATATAGAAAATGGTTTGGAGTACATATATGTGTGAAGAAACTCCAATGGTTGATGGATGAAATTGGAATGGACATGGCAGGAATGACACTTTTTGGTGAAATCGGTACAATCCTGCATCATGGTGGTCCAATAGTATCCAAGCCTTTGAATTTGGTGAGAGAGTATGGATTCTAACTAGTGTTCCCCACAAGTTATGGAATGCACTTCTTTAATTAAGGAAGTAGTCTCTCCTCTATTAACGTACCTAAGAAGGACCCCCTCAAGGCCCCACTTATAAAGAACCTTTTTCCAGTTTGTGCCATTGTAAAGCATGAAATTATTTTCTCTTCTTCTAATTTGTTCCCTTCCATCCCTGTCTAGTAAGATTTATCCATTTTGAAGATAGTACACAATGGGAGTCATCCAGTCAGTGGTGAGACCATACAAATCAGAGATGGGACTGATCTCATTAACCTCTTCTGTGTTAGTCTGAACATATGGTAAAACCATATGGCAGTCAGAAATACTGATGATTTTTTCATTATGATCCAAATCTGGAAGAGTTGTGGTTGTATTTCCAATGCATCGGCTTGTGCATTTTGTGACTGGGGAACGTAATTCAATGTCGGTTATGACGGTAATTCTACCATTAGTTCTCAGACATGGTTCATCAAAGGGATTAGATCTTCTTTCTTGATATCATAGTCATCATTGACTTTCTTGATGACCAATTCTGAATCTCCTTTAATATTCAAGTGTTCATCTTTCACTTGGAGTGCTAGTTCCAATCCTACAATGAGGTCACAGTACTATGCTTCATTGTTTGTGCATCCTTATGACAATAGGGAGTAGGATTGAACTAATTTTTCTAGGGATGTGATTATGACTCCCATACCCACTTTGATGAATTTGGGGTCTTCCATTCTTCTTTCGTTCGGGCTTCTGGAGGCATCGTCGAAGCACATTTCCCACATCTAGTAGTTCTCTTGAATAGAGAAAACTTCCTCATTGAGTAGCTCAACATTTGATGGGGATACTCCTATTGAGGTATGATTGGCTAGGAAATAATCTAATGTCTGAACTTTTATAGTTTTATATGGTATGAACCATATATCAAACTACTGCAGGATGACCGCCCATCGCGACAAGTGTCCAGTTAACATTGGATGGATGATAATGTACTTGAGCGGGTTTCTACATGAGACCAAGTGGAATTCATGGAACTATAAGTAATGTCTCAATTTTTGGACTGCAAATATCAATGCAAGGTAGATCTTCTCAATATTTGAGTATTGATTCTCATCATCAATCATGGTTCAGAAGAGATAATAGATATTATTCTCACTGTCGGCATCATTTTTCTGCACAAGAAAGGAACCTAAGGATCGATCCAAGGAAACTATATACAGAATATGAATTTTTCCTTCAATAGGTGGTATTAGCACTAGTGGACTTAAGATATACTTCTTTAGATTGTTTAATGATTTATAAAAGTATTCAATCCATTTATATTCTACCTCTTTCTTCATCAACCTAGTGAATGGAAAACATTTGCCTGCAAGGTTGGCTATGAAGTGTCGAATGTAAGCCAGATTCCCTTGGATTCCTCTCATTTCAGTGAGGTTGTGAGATGGTGACATGCCAAGGATTGAATTTTTCTTCTTAGGGTTGACTTAGATTCCATGGTGGCGTATAATAAAGTAGAGTAATTTTCCTAAGGTGGTGCTGAAAACACATTTTAGGGGGTTCATTTTCAGACTATGTTGTTGTAGTTTATTGAAGATGGTTTCAAGGTCATCCAGGTTGTCAAAGTGATGTCATGATTTAACCACGAGATCATAAAAATAACATTCAAAAAACTTTCCCCATAAGGGTTTGAAAATGTGGTGCATGGCGTGATGATATGTGGTGCCATCATTTTTCAAATCTGAAGCCATCACCTTGTAGAAAAACACTCCCTAGGGATCCCTGAAGGCGGTGGATTCTTCATCTTTTTGGTACATTTGGATCTAATTATATCCTGAATAGTTTTCCATGAAATATAGATCCTCATGTCTAGTAGTTGTATTAATCAGCAATTCTCTGATTGGGACTGGGAAATCATCTTTTGGGTAGTTCTGGTTGAGGTCCTCGAAATCGATGCAGACCTTAATATGCCCATTTTTCTTCTTAACAGGGATGATTTTTTCTAGACAGATGGGGTATTAGACCTCCCAAATGAAGTTATCTTTGATGAGTTTTTCGACTTCAGTCTCTATTTTGGCAGCATGTGTCGGGTGTGTCCTTCTGACGTCTTTTTTGTGATCACAAAGGTCATCTGGCAGGCCTAGGTGGTGAGTGGCCACCTCTGGATTGAGACCAAGAATTTCTATATAATTCTAGGTGAAAACATATTGACTATACTTTAGTAAAGAGGTGTATACCTCTTTTTCTTTAGAAGTCATAGCCACACTAACTATAGTGGGTTTTGAGTCTTCTTCCATAGACAAGTTTATTTTTGTGAGTTCATCGATAGTGGTAGAGACACCTTCCTCAAATGCTATAGGGGAATCCCTTAGGTCTTCTTCTTCCTCCTCTACATCCTCATCATCTTCCTCTTCGTCTTAATATGGGGAAATAATCCTTGAAATTATTTCTTCATATTTTATGGAGGAGTTTCAATTTTGGTGTCTGGGAGGTAATTTCATCTCTTTTACCTCGGCCCTTGGTGGGGGATTCTCCAGAAAAGATAAAGTGAGGGGTAAAAGAGTTTCCTCATCTTCCTTGAATGAAGAGACACTTCTTCCTACCTCAATAGGTGAGGTGGGAATTTTTTGGAGTTTTGATATCGTTTCATGGGTATTTTCATCTAAACCTTCCTCATTATCTCAAGATTCAATGGGCATTTTGACATTATCAAGCTCGGCAGTCATAATTGATATCATTTGGACTGTTTAGTATGCATCTAAATTTAGAATTATACTTTAAATTTGATTAATGGATAGTACATATTCTTCTCTAAGTAGCTTGAGGGTACTGGTAGGAAATATTTACAAATCATTTGGTGTGGAAACCCAATCAATTCCATCAGCTATGGGCTGTTTCCCCTTTGGTTCATAGAACCCTACATTAATTTAGTGTGACTCACAAGACTCGAATGGGGCCTTTTCGACACGCAGTGTCCCACTCTATCCATTAATTCTATATTTGAGGTACTAATAGTAAGAGGAGGGTATTGTGGCATGTTTATGCAGCTAGGGCCTCCCCAGCAGAGCATTGAAGGCCATATTATTTTGGACCACCAAAAATTATGAGTGAGCTAAGAGGTCACCGAATCGGATTTTGATCTTGATTTGGCCTAATGGATTCTGCTCACTTTTGTCGTAGTCCAATAGATTTGTGGTGTAGGGAATCAGATCATCCTCATTGTAGCCCAACTGATGGAATGCCCTCATTTTGAGGAGACTAACCCCAAATCCATTGGCAATGAAGAATTTTTGGATATCGATGCCATTTATTGTTCCAAGCATGTATAAGGGTTTGATGTGTCCTTACATGATAACGTCTTCATCTTGATCTATGAAAGAGATGACTGCATGGAATTTTGCATAATTGACCTCTGTTTGGTAGACCTCAACAGTGGCTACTTCTGCTTCAAACTCCTGGGGACTCACAAAGCCTCTATGAGAGATTCCCTAAGATCTACTGGTAGATTTAGTGCATATGTTATTGAGATATTATATGGAACTAAATATAACTATTTCAGAATGTCATATTTCTGATCTAAAGGATGGCACTTCCCTTCTTGGGGACACTCTTCCACAGGCACTTTAGGGGCTTGAGCATTTGATGAAGATGGGTCCGTCCTTGGTATCTGGGTCGAAGGAACTTCTATCCTTTTTGGATTGGTCCAAGAATATCTTCTCTCATGCCAAGGAAAATTATTATTTTTTTCTTTTTCTGATGGATACTCTAGGATGATTGGACCAGGGTGGGTTCCTGTGGGGGTAGGGGAATTTTCTTGTACCTATCGGATCCGCTGGAGGGTCCTCTCATGGGTTTCTACAACACTAATGATTTGAGCGGGGTCACAGCCATATGATTTATTTATTCCATGGATATATCTCCCTTGGTATCCCTATATTATTTGGATTCTTCCTCTAGATCCCTAGTTGGGTGCGGGGAATTACAGTTAATAATCGTACTTGTTTTTAGAGAAAGGATCCATAAAATGGATGACATTGACGAAGCCAAAAATCAGAACCACTTCTGATGATGTCTTTTACTCATCATCTACTTTTGGATGTGTCATTTGGAAGTGTGGTTCCTGTTACTTCAGATATTATGGCATGAAATCTGAGAGTGTCAAATCCAACCTTAGCCTTGGCTTGAGTTTTACTTCCTTCACTAGATTTTCGCTCTTCTGTTGGATTGCTTTTAGGGAGACTACCCTTGGGAGGATTTTGGATCCGAGGATAATGATTGTGTTTCATTAAGGTCTGTTGGAGGTATAGTTGGTTGCTTCAACTATGCCTGAAGTATGTCATGATCTCGGTCGACTGTCCTCCAAGTCATCCAACTATCAAAATTTTTCTCCTTTTTGTTAACAACCTTTTTCAATCCCCTTCTTCATTAGGATTAGTGGTGGAAACATATACAAATTACACTGGTAATGGTCCCAGCTTGACTTATCTAGAATCTATAATCTTTTTTAAGAGGTCCTTGAAGACAAAGCAATCCTAAATGTTGTGTCCCAATATCCGATGGAAGGGATAGTAATCTTTCCAGTCATCAAGACCTACTTCATCAGCCTTCTTTGGATCAGAAAGTTGAAATTCATGGTGGCTATGAAGTAACCACAGACTTGGTCATCCCGTAATGAGTATACTTTATTTATATGTTCCTTGAATTGATTTTTTTTAGCCCCCCACCACTCATGTTGACAGATAAGGGGTGGCTGCTAACGTCCAGAGGGCCCTACACGATTCGGTAGGGGCTTTGGAGCTGGAGCTGGTGCAGGGAGTGTCTTAAGTGTGATAGACACCACTTTGGCTCTCCCTAATCTTTTCATTGGGGATGATGGGGCTGCCCAAGACTTGATATTAGTCCATTTAAAGGAATCCTCTATCCTTTGAGCGATGGAAAAGAAGTATTAAAACCCACTTGTATAGTTCACCAGAATGAGCAGTGTTTGCATCCCATCTCTAAGATTATCGATGCACGTGGAAAGAATCTCATATTGGGGAAGTGTACAGTTGAAGGAGTAAGTCAGACCTTTCCATCTAGAAATTAAGTCTGAGACTCTCTCATTCTCTCACTATTTTCAATTCATCAGATCACTAACTATTGTTTTTTTCAATGTCAAACTAAACTTGAATAGGAAATGGAGTTGGATATCCTCCCATAATTTTATTGAGTTAGCTTGAAAACTGGTATACCACATGAAGGTTGAACCATGTAGGGTTCTTATAAAACATATGATATTCATAGCCTCTTATTGCTCTGGAGTTCTCATCATGGGGTCATAGTAGGAAGAGTAGTGCATTAGATGGTTTTCTGAGTCCATTGAGTCATTGAACCCTAGAAATATGGGATTCCTGAAATGTGGTGGAGGTAGGACATTGCTCACCCAGTCAGGGTAAGGCTGATGTTCTAGTTGTACTAGATCACGTCATCCTTAAATCACTTCCATTTGAGTTGTTAATAACTTGATGGTATTCAGGATCCCTTTATGAATGTCTTTTTGGACCTAAGCATGAATAGGTGTAGTAGGGGGAAAGATTGGATGTATCGGCATTGCTAGACCTTGAAGAGGATACCCAACCTGGGGAATCCTTTTTGGATTTTCCTAAATCTATTTTAGTTGCTTTCCTAATGGAGGGAAATCTTGATATCCTTCTAGAATTGGGTTCAGTTAGACAGATGATCCTAGAACCACCCTGAATGAGCCTTCTAGCCTTTCTTCATTCATCAGGATGATCCCATGAGGCATAGGTACATCTGATGGAAGTGTGTATTGATGTTCTACATGAGGAATATACCCAGTAGGATAGATTTATCTTAATAGCTCAGTGTTTATTTTCCACAACTCTTTCGTCTCTTCCTCTATTTGAGATAACCTCTCCTCAAGAGTAAGGGAATCATCTTTATATGGAGGAGGTGGTGGTTCATAGGCCTTGCTCTTATTCTTCTCTTTGTTGAGGATTCTCATGGGAGGTAAGGGCGGATTGATTGAAGGGGAACCCAAACTTAAGGTAACTCTTTGGTTCCTTGTGTGCACCCCTCTAGGCTCAGTGTGGACCATCTCTGGGAGGGAACCCTCTTCTCCTATTTCAACATTATTTGTATCATCATTAGTGGGGTCTATGGATCTAACATCCATGAAATTTACTGATGCATACCTCACTAGGGGTGGTGTACCAGGTTCCGAATGGTAGGATAACTTCTCGCGCCCTTTATTGGATCTTCTCCATCTATTCTGTAATACTCTTCATGTTTCTGGGTGAGGAGTGACACGAAGGGAGCCCCGATATGACCATGCAGTATACCTTTGTTTTGGGGGATGTGATCAAAGGAACGGGATGGAACGGGTGACCCATTTAACCATTTTTCTCCCCAGACGGGAGAAGAAAGACATCTGTTGGGTGTTAATTTGAGGTAAAAATTCCCCCAGCCCTACGGGCTGGGGTTACTCCCATTCTTCTATTAACATGTCTCAACCCAGATTTATTGGTCTTATGATGGAATTTTGAGTTAAAAATCCCCCCATCCCTGTGGGTTGGGGTAGGTCCCATATTTTGGCGGTTGCTACTATTATTTCTACCTTCTTGATCTAACACATTCCCATGCGGATGAGAGCTGAATATGTTGTCGGGTCCACACATGGATTGTTTGATTTTGAGGACATGATCATTGCTCATTGATTGGCCTCCCTTAGACTGGAAACATGCTGGATATTCTCATTGGCCTGTTTTAAGAGCTTCTCGATGGCTTTCTCTCATTAGGACTGATGCTTCTGAGACTTACTCAAGGTCGGTTCTTGTAGAGCATTCCACCTTTCCTGAGAAAGGACTTCATTTGACTGTCATCTTGAGATGACAACATTGTAGGACATCACCTCTAGTAATTTCTGCTGGATGGGGAGTGAGGTTAAGTGTAGTGCTCCATGTTCTTCTCATCCCCAAATGTGAACACCAGATGGGGTTTTGTCGATAAGGTAGTGCAACTTGTGAAGTGCATGGATGCAGGCCATCCCAAGGTCTTTCTTTCTCCTTTCTGATCGTGGTCTCTATATAGATGGAAGGGATTCTAGGTTGATCTCATGGTGAAGCTCTCCCAAGATATTAACATGATCTGCATACCCATCATAGGTTAAAAACTTTTCTTTTAATTGGTATAGATTTTTCTAGATATTGAGGTGAATGTTATTCATACATTTTTCTGAAAACTCTTGTGGTATGTTGAACTGAGAAGTGGTCGTGGATCAGTACATCACTGGTATGTCATGCCTAACTAGTTTTTTTATCACAAGAAACACATATTTTTATTATTCCATCATGGACTATTCTTTTTGATCTTCCTATTTTGACTTCTCCTTAATGATCTCATTCCAAGAAGCAGGGCTGGAGGGAGTCTTGTTGACATTTGAATGGTATGAGGGTGGCTTAGAAGATGATTGTGGCCTCGGTCCATCCTTCGGTTGAGAAAGGATATTTCTTTTCATGGAGAGTGTATCCCATAAGTCGTACTCCATTTTTCCAAGCACCTCAACATATGAGGGCTTTATCACATTCGATACAATGAGGGGAGGACATTCTCAATTATGTAAATTTAGACTGTGGGAAGGACCCTCATATTCAGTGTCGTGACAGTGAGGACTACCATCACAGCTTAGTATCCGACCGCAGAGAGGGATTTTGTAGCATATACCCTAGGGAGAACCTTCAGGGCGGATGATGGTAAAAGGATTACCTTCTTGCTGCTTAGAACCAATGAGGGGGGGACCTTCAAAATGACTACTATTATGGAGAGGACTACCATCATAGATCTGGATGCAGTAGTATCTGTAGTGTACACCCTAGGGAGGACCTTCGGGATGTACTGTAATGAGGAGAGGACATTCTCGTTTCTTGATGTCATGGCGGGGAGGGCCTTCATAGTGACTAATTTCATGGAGATGACTACCATCATATCTTGACATCCAACTATAGAGAGAAACATATCTATAGTGTATACCCTAGGGAGGACTATCAGGGTGGAATACAGTAGGGGGAGGACCTTCTTGTTGTATGATCTTCTGGTCAGAGGGATGGCTACCTTGATGTGTATCAAGAGATAGGATCTCATGATATATTGTTTTTTTCCATAGAGTAATCCCCCATGGGTGTTCTGGGGGGACCTTAAAAGATGCTAGTAGTGACATTGTGGGGAGGACCTCTTCAAATTCTACTATCACATCCATAATTTACTAATAGACTGACAATATCTCGAGCCTCTATTGATAAATTTTTAATAGATCCAAGAACTCCAACTTCCAGCAGAACAGAATCATGAATGTGCTCTTCATTTTTCAGTTTCTTTTGGATACTTTCATTTTTGTGCTCTCTCTTGCGGGCAACTAGGGCCGCCTACTATTAGTAACGGCCTCCATGTATGGGTCCCTATTTAACTGGTTCTCGTGATGTCACTAGTATATTCCAATGAGAATCTTGGGTTCTGGAAAGGATATATTCCTACCTTGGGTCAACCACAACATTGGACCTGTGTTCCCCAGTTGGAACGGGTATTTATTCCCAATCTGGTTGTCCATGTATCACGAAATATGGTCATTGACCCTCCTGGACAGGAGCATGGATTCCAGTCTACTCCATAGTGATTATCTGATTTGGCAGATATATCACCCCACCTGGGGAGATTGGATCATGGGCCTGAATCCTCACTTTTACCGCCGATGTAATGACGTATTGACATGTTTGAAGGATATAGTCTGGAATTGACGTCTGATCCTCCATCATGGAAAAGATGTGTTGAGATATGTCTATGTCTAGAATGGGTATGAATGCCCATTCTGATGTTGAAGCAGGAGTTTGTGCTTTCTTTGGTCCTCCATGAGTTTTTAGTGGGTACTGGAGTTTCTCCTAGGTCAGGGCAGAGGAATGAGTCTAACGACAGTTTTTTTCTCTGGTTTCCACCATATTTGATTGGTGGGCTTTTTATTTGTGAGTAGGGATTTTCATATGCTCGTTTTCCATTGTATTTTTCTCACGGGATTGCTTTTCATCTATAGGAATTTGACTTTTCTCATATTTTCTTTTCACCATATTTGATTGGTGGGCTTTGTTGTGGTAGGTAGGACTCTGCATCTGCCTATGGATTGCCACAATATTTGACTGATGGTCTTCATATGTATTGGCAGTGTTTTATGACTGCCCATAATTTTTTGGCCTATTTAGGTAATGGTCTTGTTTCGTGTCGGTAGGGATTTATGCCTACTTATAGCTGGGTACTGTCCTATTTGGATGACGGGCTTCTTAAGCATTGGTAGATATTTTCATCTACCTATAATTTACCTCTCTATCTGCAATACAGGACTGTAGAGCACTGACAAAAATGTGTGTTTGCTCATATTGTGCCACCCTATTTCTATGGTGGGCTTCATAAGAGAGAGTGGGGATGTGCATCCTATCATATATTGCCATCGTATTTCCATGGAGGGATTCAACAGGAGGGGAAGAAGTGTATGCCTGCCTGTTACATGTCTCCACATTCGTGTGGTAGACCACCTCCTCAAGAACTAGGGTGATAACCTATTCCTGATTACGCATTTTTTTCCCCCAGCGGGCATCTCAAGGGGCACGTGTACATTGGACTTTAGCAGGTTCCCTTAGCATGGGACCCTCTTCAAAGCGGTGATATCAGGCGGTATGACACTGGTGGAAACGTACCCAACAAGAGCCCTTGAGCAGGTTTCTTGAGAATCTAGGATGAAGTCATGGGTGTCGACCTCATCATCCTCCCTAAGATAAGGTAGGTACTAGTTATCATTCTCTAGGTATAGACTCCCGAAGTGGTTGAAGACGGCCAGTAGGGTCGTCCTATGCTGGATCTTTAGTCGTAGCTGAAGTGGTGGCTGGCGAGCTTTTTTCGATTAGAGGGCCTACCTTATGGCCTCCACTGTAGGGAGAGTACCATTTTTTTGGTACTATTTGATCAGCATGTTTGAAACCCGGTATTGTAGATTCTAGGTAAGAGAGGGGGTCTGGTTATTCGTTGGAGATCAGGCCACCCATGTGGTCACTGACATGCGTGTCTGAGCAATTTTTTGAGATGCCACTTGGATCTAAGAGACCTCTACTAAATTCCTGTTATATATATGTGAAATATATAAACAAAAAAAACCTATCAAAGTATCATCTAATGATCACATGTGAAATTGATGATCTTACTTGTCCCTCTTTCTTTTGAATATGAAAGGGGCTTGAGGTGGGGTAATATGCCACCTTGGTAAAAGATTCATGTTGGGTTCACCATTTTTGTTTTGACCTGATTAGCACCGCACCAGGTATTGATAGGATGTGAAATGGTACCACCAAGATTGGTCAGTGTATTCTTTTTATGTAATTAAGGATGTTCCACATTTGTGTGATCCTGATGGGCGATTGTAAAGGGGGGTATGTGTCTGTGAAATTGGCCTATGTTGGGTATGATGTCCTCGAATGGTCTCTAAGGGGTTTATTTTTGGATCTTTAAACACCCAACAGCCTTGGTATCCATAGTTCATTGACCTTCTTTCCAAAGGAAGGAACTTGTTGGATGATGATTTGGCCAACGACACTTTAGGACTCCATTGGTAGAGGTGATGGGAGTTCGGGGTTATCACACCCTTTTGGGGAGAATTATTGCCTACTTAGAGACTCTATTATAGATTTAATAAATGTTTATATGTTCATGAATACTTTTTTATTTATTGAAGAGTGTTTCTATAGATTACCCTTGGGTTTTAAGATCAATTATTAATACACATGGATTAGGATTACTAAGACAATGCTATTGTAAGCCCCATGATGAGGTGATCTAGAGTTTATCATCATCCAGAGGGGACTGAAGTTTCTTTGATATTGGTATTGAACTTATGATATGGGTTTTTTATATATCTTCTTATGAGGAATCAGAACCCATATAGTTTGGTGTCACTTAACTAGACACATCACCTTTTATGTTCGTGTGATGAGGACCTATTTGTGCAGTTTAACGTCATATAGCAAGGACGTCTAGGTGAAAGGTTCCTAGTCAAGATCCAATGAAGGTCTTATACCAAGGCGGCCCAGGATGCCCAGGAAATATATTGTCTTGTAGAGGAATATAACCCCACTGGGAATATAGCCCGAAGAATGCTACGGTGCTTTGGATATCGGGTTCAGACCATAGGGGGATTCCTATTTATCCTATTTGATTAGGAATCAGATCCCTCATAGCTCAGTTAGAGTTGTGACTTGATTGGGGATTATGCATGGGAGATTCTCATTTGAAGGGGACATGATCTCTCATTTCATGGATGAGATGATACAGAGCTCAGACCAAGATAAAGGCATTCTACATATTCTGATTGTGTTGGGAATCAGAGTTCCCGTAGTTCACTGTGGTGGGGCTTACGCGTAGAAGTTTCCAATATTTCTAGAACCATGATGAGGGTCTAGAATCATGATTATTTGAAGGTTTTATTAGGGATTTCACCTAAGATTAGGCCCATGTTTTGGGATTATGCGGGTTTCACATCCACTGCCAGCCTCTAAGCCCACGTGGGTCATGCCTAATGTGAGAAACAAGAGGAAGAAGTGGATCTGGAGGTCGCACATCCCACTTCATCTGCTGATAGATGGTACTGGAGACCAAAGGGAGAGGGAGGATTTGAATGTTCTAACTTTCTATCCCATGTTTATATCCAGGATGGTTGAATAAACATGTCCATGAACGCCCTATGTGGAGGTAGAGAGGAGCACTGATGCAACCTCCTGCAAGAAAAGCTAGGGGCTTACCTCAGTGGAAATTCCCTTTTGAGAATTATATGGGGTATAATATAGTTTAAATTAATATAGCTTGTATGATGATTAACTGGAGGATAATCATGTTGGGATTTTCTTACATGCCTTGATCATGAGAGGGAAGGAATGTGCAAAACATGATTCTAGAGGATCAGAGATCAGGATAAATGATATGAGGCATGGAATCTATTGAGGTGTACAGAGGTAGTGGAGGCCTCTCTTGAGGATGAATTTTTCTCTAGTTGATAGGCCATTTTTGTGGGAAATATATATAGAGCCATTGGGGTATTGTGCGCATAGTCAAGCAGAGGTGTCCCCAGGACACTGGCCTTCCATTTCCAATGGTCGGGGAAGTTTATGAAGATCCCACGTTTCCCAGTATACTATAGTTTAAAGTCATGTATCTTGGAATCTAATAGAACAGTTTAATCTCATGTTGTAGGGACTAATACCATACAGTTTAATTTCATGTGGTCAGGATGATAGCTCCTAGTTTAAGGTCATATAGATTGGACTATTTTTTATAGAAACCATGATTAAATGGAGGATAATTAGGCTGGTATGTTCTGACATGCCTCGAACATGAGAGGAAAGGAAATTGTAAACCATGATTCTGTTGATTTCCCTATCAGGAGATATGATATGGGGAATGGGAGCCGTTAGGGCATAAGGAGGTATGAAATGCCTCTCTTGAGGACAAATTTGTCTCTGGTTGATAGGCCATTTTTTGTAGGCAACGTATGTAGAGCTTCTGGGGCATTATTTTCATAGTTAATCAAAGGTGTCTTCAGGACACTGACCATCCATTTTAGATGGACATGGAGGTATATTAATATCCATAATAACCTGGGACACAGTGTTCTATGGATGGAAAGGATGTGTCCAGGCATATAAATAAAACATTCAGACCACGATTGTCCATATAGTTCTGGATCAACTTAGCATAGGAGGCTAGTGATGGGGTTTTAGGGGCCTCATGAAGTGTATCTTGTCTCATGGTATTAAAGGGATGGGTGTTGCGGTGACACAAGGGAATAATGGAAAATGTCGTTGACTTGGCCCAAAATGTTTTCGGTGCGACTCTCCATTTTTCATGGGGTCAGTGAAGGTAGCGAAGGGACCGACCCAGAGGGATGGGACCGCAGCCTAACACTAATCCTGATCAGGGGTGCGAGGACACATCCCCCATGCTATAGACCATTGGGTGCATATGGTTTTCCACATAGGAGCTGGCCGCATAGTAGCAAGTTGTGTAGGAGCATTCGCATATTGTTCCCGCATTGAACATTCGCGTAGAAACTGGCCATGTAAGAGAATATGCAAACTATCATCCACATAGGGAAGTCCATGTACCTTTTACACCAAGGGTCATCCATGAACTGTGTTATTCTCATAGGGTTGGTCGTGAACCATTTTCTGCATAGGAGCATTCGGATAATGTTTTTTATTCATTCTTAGTGTTCATAAATGATGCCTCATTTCCATGAATGACACCACCTCCACGTGTTATATTCCATGGAGGGTCTTCCATATAGCATTCCTTGGATGGAGTCCATGAAGGGCCACCCGCATATGGTTTGAGGGATAACTTCTGCAAACTATTTCAGGTGTGGGATAGATTTCTCTTCCACCCTCTATAATTTTCCCCTACTTCATTCCTTTTTCTTCCGCTCAGGAGAGATTTCTTCCACCACCTAAGAGTGCTTTTTACCCCCCCCCCCCCACCCCCACCCCCCCTTGGGGTTTATTTATAGATGAGATGAGCGCGGGATTGATGAGAAATGTAACACCTTTTTCTGAATCCCATGGAGAACTCCTTGATCAGCGGATAACTTTGTCAGCGGGAGGCATCGTTTTCAGGTGCTGGGATGTCACCTCATACCGTAAACTACTTAGTTCATAGAGGATATTGTACACGGGGGGGGACATTGTACGCGAGGGAAGAATTATCCGCCTCTATTTCACCAATGACATGATTCGTGGGGGAGGGGCATCATCTTCATCATTCCACAGACTACATGGTTCACTAGAACTGTACGTAGAGTGGATTTCTCTGTCTCATTTCAGCTAACGACGTTATTCATAGGAACGGGAACCATCATTCTTCCTTCTATGAACTGCATGGTTCGCTAGAACTATATGTGGAGCGGATTTCACCATCTCATTTTGGAAAATGACCTCATTCATGGGAGCAGGCATCATCATTCATTATTTCGCTTACTGCTCAGTTCACGAGTGATGCCTTCTGTGAACCATTCTCAAAATTCAGTATGTGGATGATTGTCTTTTTCAAATCTTCTTTCAGTATTTTATTTCTTTCATTTTCAGAGTTTTATGGAATTTTCTTCATCTTGAATATGGAATTTTTAGGACCCAACATTCATGAACTCATAAATGAAAACATTTTATTTAAAAATTTAACTTTAAAATTATAAAGGAAGCTTCAAAACATTAATGCATCATGAAAGAGAGAAAATTATTTCATGTTGTATAATTTAAAAAACATTCATTTTTTACTTTTGTAATAATACTTTAAATAATAACTTTAAAAGAGGGTTTTTAAAAGAAATTCCCTTGCATAAAACATGAAAAAGATCCCTTTTGGAAATAATTTGAGAGAAATTATAAAATTACCATTTTAAAAAATTCATGTACATTTATATATGTTCGTAAAATAAATTTTGAAAACATGGACATAAAAGAGAAATATTTTTATTAATAAATCTTTAAAATATTTAAAACAGCGTTTTAGTTAAAGAGTAACTTACCTCGAGTCTTATTTGTCATGTATTTCATTTATATTCCTGGATAATAAAATTAGGTTAATTATTTACCTGATTGATAACATTTTTCAAGTATATTATTCCTTTTATTTAACTTATTATCATGTTATAAAAATTACTTAATTATTTAATTTCATGTCGAACATTTTGACGATATTCAGTACTTATGTCCAAAATGACTTCGATCAGTTGACCAAGGTCAAAGAGTTATTTATCCCACCATCTCCATAATAATATTTATGATAAAATTATAATTTGTATACATCAATTATACTTTTAATTCCATCCATTACATATGGATATGAAAAATTAACTATGTTATAATCATGGAGACGGTTGGTCGTACATATGCATGAGTAACATTTTCATTTTTCGATGATCATTATGGAAATAAAGTAAGTATAATTTTATCTTTATAGAATGATAATAATATCATAAATATCATATTAATTATTTAAATAAACTTATATATATTATTCATACGATGTATTGATGAAAAATGAATCACATCACTTCATAGAGATGATAATTCACATGTACGCATGAACGACAATATCGTTTTTATATGCATGAAAAAGTAAGAATGTAAATGGTATGTTATCTTTTTAGAATAATAAATATATAATTAATATAATATATAAACCTTAATTACATCATTATATCCATAATTGAGAGATGGTGATGGAAAATGAATTACATCAGTTCATGAGGCGGTAGTCCACCGTACACACCAATGATTAATTCTTTTCCCATTTGATGGAATTAGAGATAGATATATGTATTGAAACTGAAATCATAACATATAAGTATATATAGGATACTTGATTTATTATTTTATCATGGTTGAAGTAGGTTTGAGGGATGTGGAAGAGGAAACAAAACAGAAATGTTTAATTACAAACAATATATATTCTTTAGAAATTCTCTGTTTCTTAACACCTTAAGACCACTAAGATTGGTGTTATGCCAAAAATAAGGCCTCTATAATATGGGTAAGGATTATATGAAGGTATTTGTTTATATCTTGGCCAAAAAAGTAGGTTTTTATTTTTTTGAAAATAGAATAAGAGGTTTCCTTTTATAAGAGAGGGGAGGGGAACTCTTGGAATTTCTCCAAATATTAAATTAATATAAATTAATTTCCAATTATAAATGGATAAAAACATATAAATTTATAATATAATATGATTATGGGTGGAAATAATCTCATATAATAATATTAATATAAGTTTTTACTAAATTTATACCCTTATCTTTTGGTTTTAAACCTTATTTAACCCTTTTAACTCTTACCATGACAACTTGGATTTTTACTCTTTAAGGGTTAATATAGTTATTATTAAATTCCAAATGATCAATAAGTGGATTTTGGATAAAATATTAAGCCTTATAACAATCATTTTACAGAAGTTAAAAATTTTAGTAATTTTATATCATTTAATGAAAGATTATTTATTTTAAAATATCATTAATGTCAATTTTAACATTATTCATTACTTTGACTTTTAAAAATATCACAAAAACAAGATAAATTAAAACCAAATATTTTAATAAATCCATAAAATTAAAAATTAATCTAAAAAATTAGTGTATGGAATTAGTTATCTCAAATTATATTTATTTTAATATTTTTAATATCATTTATTTTATTTTTCTATTAATAAAATAATTACTACATCAGTGTTGTGTAAGCATTTAAGGTAATTATTTCTTCACTAAAATTTAATATATATATATATATATAAGGAAAATAAATGGTTTATATTTCCAAATAATATTTATGGTCAAATATATCTTCTATATGACCACATATTAAAAATGATAAACTTATTAGAAACATAGTGTGACAAGTTTGAGTTTTCTTATAATAAAATACTATAAGGGGCTTAAAATCATTCAAGTGGATCAAAGAGGTCATAAATTCATACTAGGTATGATTTTGGTTGAAAATAACTCATCTAATAAAATAAGAATAAGTTTTAGGGTAATTTTATAATCCTTATCATAATTATTTTTACCCTTAATTACCCGATTTACCCTTTATCATGGTAAAAAAATTAGTAAAGTTACTATTCATATTGGCAAAAAAATAAAAGGGAAATATTTTATAAATTTTTAACTTATGATTAAAAATATATAATCCATTTTTCAAAATTAAAAACACATAATTTTCAGAATCCAATTTAAATTTAAACCAGAAAAACATAACGAAAAATAGTTTTTTGAAAAAATGCCATTTTAAAATTTAAAATGTTTTTATACTAAATACAAGTAAAAAATACATTTAAAAAATAATAATTGAATTATTTTATATAAAATTTAACTAATGAAAATTTTAAAACTGATATAAAACTTAAATTTACTTTTTAAATACTTTGAAAAATATAATTTGTAATAAAAATTAGTATTTTTCACTATTCATTGAAAAATAAAACTTTTCATAAAATTATTAAAATTTCACCATAGGAAAATTTTGATATGTTGATTTAAAAAAGAGTGATTTAATTTTATCAAATAAATTTTCTAAAATCTCTAGAAATTAGTTATATTACTTGCACATAAAAATTAATAAAAATCATATATAAAGAAAATATATTTTTTGAATGATAAAATAAATTTTATAAAATTGTGTGAGAACTTACCAAAACATTCATATTGAGTTATACCTTTATATTTATTTCAAAAATTAGTTATTCCTATTCATTCCTTCCTATTTAACAGCTTGTTTACAACTGTCACATTTAAATAGTAATATTTAGTTGTTCGTTTAAGCTTAATGTGGTGTATCTTACACATTATCAAATATAGTGTTTCCTTTTAAAATATATATATATTAAGTTCTCCCCCACCCCCTTTTGAAAATTGTATCATTGTAATTTTGAACTCCAACTCGGTAAATAGGGTTTGACTTTTTAAAATACGTTAATTGAAATCCCACATTGAAAAAAGAATAATAAAACTTCCACTTAAAAATAATGAAATGGAAGTACGATGGTCAACTAGGTTTCCATATAGGAGAAAATGGACATAAAAAAGACTAATATATAGTGATAAAGAACATGATAATGGGAAATTTAACCATAAAAAGATCATAAATTTTTGAATGGTTAAAAGACCATTGATAAAATTAAATAGATAATGTTTTTGTTTTAAAATATTTTTCCTAAAGTTAAGGAATTCATTTACTTTTTAAACAAATAACATAAGGAAACTAACTTACTTGAAAATAATAGTTTTATATTTTAATCAATTTCCACCTCAAAATAATATTTTCCTCCAAATGATGAGTATTCAAGATGTATTTTTCACATCTGAAGCACTATAATAAACTTCTAGAAAATCACATAATCCACAAAATATTAATTGTCTATTTCTTTAGTCTTGAAACATTAACCAAAACCAAAATGGTTAGGATAAGATAAGATAATTACTAAAAAATAACAAAGAATTATATGATGAAAAACTACTTTAATCTATAAAATTCAATAGTAATACCCAAAGTTCAACATAGATCATTCAACTATCCTTAAAATTCCTCAAAAATAATATAGGTTAAGATTGGAAACCAAAAATAAGAAGTATATGATCACATAATATTCTAAGAAAATTTTAATATTTATCTCCAAATAACATCAATTACTCTTAAATTTTCATACCAAAATGTAATTTCCCTAATCATATAATCTCTGAGTATACTGACCATTTCCATAAATAGCCTGAATCACCATAGGTCCCTAATAAAATCATATTTGAGTCCAAAAGACAATTCAACCTTTATTACTCATAATATTATATTCTCCTTAATCTTATAATATTCTTAAAATAGTGAACGTATTTCAAAATAACATTAATCACTTAATCACATAATCATTTTCCAATCCCATAGAAATCTACTTGATAAAACATATGTTGCCAAAATAAACATATTACTCGTCAATAAAATCATTTAACTAAAAAGAAAAATTCATATTAACCAAGACTTCATGTATACACATGGTAGGTGATGCACCATTATAACCTTTCAGGTGTGGGTTCAATTCCTGTGGCCTTATCGGACATGATGGGTTTCCACACGACCTGCGCATTGTCCGCTTTTTTTTATAAAATGAGAATTCTTATAAGATTCCTAGAAATGTGAGAAACAAACTCAAAAAATAATAATGATATATGTTTTAACCTCAAAGGTTATCTCATACCTTTCATTTTGTATCCCAAAATGTAATAACCCATAAGTACATAAAAATTTAATGTCTCTAAAAATATCGTTAGTCACCTTAAAATTTCATAACTGAAAGCCTAAAAAGGGATTTCTAAGACATTGAAATTATGATCAACCTGAAAATTATAAACCCATGATTATATCCATAACTCTTAATAAGAAATCTTAATCTCTAAATATGTCTAAACCATGCTCTGATACTAACTATAAGGACTCAGCCTTAAATAATACATATTGTAGTTATTTTAAAACTATAATTCACTTTA
The DNA here is from genome assembly GCA_963277665.1 of Viscum album. Classification (NCBI taxonomy): domain Eukaryota; kingdom Viridiplantae; phylum Streptophyta; class Magnoliopsida; order Santalales; family Viscaceae; genus Viscum; species Viscum album. Next base: position 921,306,497 of record OY728145.1, read on the forward strand.
TTTTCCCAAATATATTTTAGTTTTAGAGTTTTATAGAATTAGGAAAAACTCTTACATAGTTAACTCATACATTACAAATGGATACTTATACTTAATATCCATTTTTTCCACCAAAGGAAAATCATTTAAAATAAAACATGCTTTCTTTCCATGATACATCTTCAATACTTTCATCATGACATATTTTTTTTCCTTACTAATCATTAATCCTTGTGAAAAGAAATTAAAACTTGGGATGATCACAAAAATATTAGTAAGGGACATAAAATAAATGAAACCATTAATTCAGTTAAATCCAATAAAACATTTTCTTAAAAACATACCTTTTTACCCTAAAAATGGAATCATCATTTTAAAAAGATCATTATGAAAACTCATAAGAAATCATATAAAAGATATTTCGGTAACTTGGGACATCATTTTCCATATCACTCTTAAAAATATTGTAGCTGACTCAGCTACATAGGGAGTAACCATCATAGTTACATTTGTAATAACCACCATAGTATAATCTTATAATCTCTTAAGAGAAACCTAATCTGTTAACTTCATCTCATTATCCAACGCATTGGAGAGATATAATAGGATCACCCAAACTTAGTTTATAATAGAACCACCCATACTCATAAACAATTCCCAAAAAACATAACATAATCATAACACATAAAACTTTCATAAAATAAATATTCTTGATGAAAATAAATTTTACATTTTGAAATCACTTTTCATTTTTTTAAAAGCAACACACTCATAAATAAAAACATTTTATTTGAAAATAAAAATTATAAAACTTTAAAATAAGATTAAAAACATTAAGTTATCATGAAATTGGTTAAATCCATTCATTATTTATAAGTTAAAAACATTACTTTGGAATTTGTAAAAATAGTTGAAAGAGTAACATTAAAAAGAGGGATTTTAAAAGAAAGTCCCTCATATAAAACCTGAAAAAAAATCCCTTTTTAAAAAAATTTCAGAGAAATTTGAAAATTAACATTTTAAATAATTCATATACATATAAATAAATTTAAAAAAATATTTTGAAAACATGGACATGAAAGATAAATATTTGGAAGGATAAATCTTTTAAACATTTAAAATTATGTTTTAGTTAAAGAGTCACTTACCTCGAGTCTGGTTTGTCATGTATGTCCTTTATCCTCTTGAATAATAAAATTAGGTTAATTATTTAATTACTTGAGAACCTTTTTAAAGTTTATTATTACTTTTATTTCACTTATTACCATGTTATAAAAATTACTTAATTATTTAAGTTCATGTGAGACATTTTGACGATATTCGGTACTTATATCCAAAATGACTTCGGTCGGTTGACAGAGGTTAAAGAGATAATTATTACATCATATCCAAAATAATATTCATTTTATCATTATAATTTTTATATAATTATACTTTTAAATCCATCCATTACATATGGATATGAAAAATGAACTGTGTTACAATCATGGAGATGGTAGGTCGTACATACGTATAAGTAATGTTTTCATTTTTCAATGATCATTATGGAAAGAATGTAATTATAATTTTATATTTTAATATTTATAATAAAATCATAAATATAAAATTAATTCTTTAAATATACTTATATATATCATTAATATGGTTTGGTGATGAAAAATGAATCACATCGCTTCGTGGAGGTGATAATTCATACGTACACACGAACAACGTTATCATTTTAGTATGCTTGGAAAGGTAAGAAATTAAATGGTGAATTATATTTTTATAATGATAAATATTTTATTAATATAATATATAAACCTTAATTATACCATTATAAAAATTCTTGAGAGATGGTGATGGAAAATTAATTACACCGGTTTACAAGGTGGTGGTCTGTCGTACAAATGAACGATTAACTCTTCTCCAAATTGATGTAATTTCATATAGATATTAGTAATTAAAGTAAAATAATAACATAAAAGTATATCTAGGATACTGGATTTATTATTTTATAATTTTTGAATTAGGTTTTATGTATGTGTAAGAAGAAACAATACCGAAATGCTTAATTAAAAATGATACCTCTTCTTTAGAAATCCTTCATTTCGTAACACCTTAAGACCACTAAGGTTGGTGTTATGCCTAAATTAAGAACTATATAATGTGGTTAAGGATTATATTAAGGTATTTTAGAATATATTTTTCAAAAAAAATAGTTTTTTAAGTGTGTTTAAAAGAGAAGAAAAGGTTCCCTTTTATAAGAGAGGGGAGGGGCACTCTAGAAAGTTCACAAAATATTAAATTAATAAAACTTAATTTCCAAATCCAAAATGGATCCAAAATTAAAAATTTTAAAGTTAAGATTATTATGGGTCTAAATAATATAATAAAATAATATTTATATAAGTTTGGATAAATTTATACCCTTATCTTTTGGTTTTAACCCTTATTTAACTCATTTAACTCTTACCATGACAACTTGGATTTGTACTCTTTAAGGGTTAATATAGTTACTAAAAAATGAAAAATGACCAATAAATGGATCATGTATGAAATTTTAAATCTTATCCCAATAATGTTTCTAAATTTAACATTTTTATAAATTTTATATCATTTCATTAAACATTATTTATTTTAAAATATCATTAATATCAATTTTAACACTATTAATTACGTTGACTTCTAAAAATGTTACAAAAATAAGATAAATTTGAAAAAAATAATTTAATACTTCCCTAACATGTAAAATTAATCTATAAAATTCTTTTAAAACATTAATTATCTCAAATTATATTTATTTTAATAGTTTTAATATCATTTATTTGATTTTTTTTCATTAATAAAATAATTACTGCATCAGCATTGTATAAGAATTGAAGGCAACTATTTCTTCACTAAAAATTAAAAATAAATTTCTATGATGAAGATAAATATTTTATATTTCCAAATAATATTTATGGCTAAGGATATGTTATGGATGACAACATATTAAAAATGTTATGCTTTTTAGAAACATTAGTGTGATAAGTTTGACTTATCTTAAAATAAAATACTATAAGGGGATTAAAGTCATTCAAGTGAGTCTAAGAGGTCATAAATTAAGTAAAAGGGTGATTTTTGTCGAAAATAACTCATAATATATAATTTTTACAAGTTTTTGGATATTTTTTTAATCCTTATCATAATTATTTGTGCCCTTAATTACCCGATTTACCCTTTAATGTGGTAACAAAAATTTCTAAAGTTATTATTCATATTGGCCAAAAATAAAACGGACCTATTTAATAAATTTGGAAATTATGATTACAAATATGGAATACATTTTTCAAAATTCAAAATATAATATTTTCAAAATTTAATTTAAATTTAAACAGGAAAAACACAATGAAAAGTAGTTTTTCGAGAAAATGTCATTTTTATATTTAAAATGATTTTATACTAAATGAAAGTATAAAATCCATTTAAAAACCCATAATTGGATTATTTTATATAAAAATGAACTAATTAAAATTTTAAAACTAATCCAAAACTTAATTGTGCCTTGTAAATACTTTGAAAAATATAATTTTTAATAAAAATCTGTATTTTTCACTATTTATTGAAAAATCAAACTTTTTAGTAAATTATCAAAATTTCACCATATAAAAATTGTAATATTATGATTTTATAAATGAATTTCATTTTATAAAATATATTTTCTAATATCTGTAGAAATTAATTATATTAGTTGTACATAAAAAGAAATAAAAATCATATTTAAAGAAAATGCATTTTTTGAAGAATAAAATGAATTTTCTAAAAATTGTGTGAGGACTTAACGAAACATTAATATTGCATTGTACCTTTACATTTATTTCAAAAAATAATTTATTACTATTCATTCCCACCAATTTAACAGTTAGTTTATAAATGTCACATTTAAATAGAAATATTTAGTTGTTCTTGTAAGCTTGATGTGGCATATCTTACATGATATCAAACATAGTGATTTATTTTAAAATATAGAGATATTACAAAAACAGTCAAGAAATGATATTGATGTGTATATTTCTCCATTTATTAATGATTTGAAAATTCTATGGGAGATAGGTGTTATAGTTTTTTACAACTATAAGAAAGAGTATTTTCTTTTGCGTGCTATGATAATGTTCACTATAAAAAAGCAAGTATATGGAAACTTATATAGATATAGTGTTAAGGGACATAAATCATGTCTTATTTTTGAATAAGATACTTAATATTATCAATTTTAGAATGTAATAAATACATTTCACATGGGACATAGAATATTTTTTTGAATTGGTCAACCTTATCATAAATTGAAAAATGAATTTAATGATTTATGGGAATATAATATCCCCTCAAAACCATTATTAACAGAATAATATTATGATAATTTGGAAAATATTAATTTTTCATTTGGAAAAAAAGTATGTTTCGGTCATCAAAAAAATATCTAGAAGAAAAATTCTATCTTATTCAAACTACCTTATTAGATATTTTTAGTGATAAAACATAACATTGATGTTATGCATGTTGAAAAAATATATGACAGTTTGATTAGAAATTTTTTATACATAAAAAGAAAGAAAATAGATGTATTTGATTCCAGGTTGGACATGATATCCATGGTAATACATTTAGAGTTATCTCTCATTATGAAATGAAACAAAACATATTTACCTTTGCCTTATCACACATTAATCGAGAGTGAGAAGATGAATATTTATCAGTGTCTACATGGTATTAAAGTACGCATTGTATATTCTTCAAATGTGATGAATTTGCTATAATTTAAGGATTTAAAATTAATAGGTATTAAATATCATGAATGTCATGTATTGATCAAACAACTGCTATTGGTCATGCTATATAGTATATTTCCTAGACCTATCAAAAAGACTATCATCGGGTCATGTTATTTTTTCAAATCTGTGTGTAGCATAGTATTTGATCAAAATTTGTTAGATGTATTAGAGAATGAATATGCAATCATAATTTTTTAACTATAAATGTATTTCCCTCCAAATATTTTTGATATAATGGTTCATATGGTGATTCATTTGGTGTGTGAGATAAGAATATGTGGGCTGATTTATTTATGTTGGATGTATCCTTTTGAAAGATAAATAAAAATTTTGAAGGTGTGTGTTAAAAATTCTCATCGATCGGAGGCCTATATTGTTCAAAAATATATATTGGAATATGTGATTGATTTTGGTATTTATTATTTGTATGAATTGTATCATATTGATCTCCCTATATCTTAATATTTTATAGTTGATAGTGAAGGTAGAGGTATTCATGGCTTAAAGGTAAAGTTCATTCCATGTGATGAAGTGATACAGGCACATTTATATATTTTGAAAAACACAAATGAGGTTCAACAATATATATTATTACATATTTCTAGATTAAAGGTATGATATCCAAAAATAAATGAAAAGTGGTTGATAATTGAGCATAAAAAGGCATTATTTTAATGGTTTAAAGATAAATTCAACACATATTTATCTACATCAAAAACATTTAAATGGTTGGTAGGGGGAACATATCTTAATTTTATCACATGGTATAGTTTTTATATTAATTGATACACATTTTACGCAAAAAAAATCGAGATTACAAGATTAATGTTCAAAATAGTGGGGTAATGGTCATCATTGAAGAACTGCATTTTTCAAGTGTAAAAGATTAAAACTCAATTCCTTTATCAAAGACATATTTTGGAGTTATTGAGGATATATTGGAAATTTATTATACTAAATTAGTAATTGTGTTTAAGTGTAACTAGTTTGATAGTAACAGTGGTGTGAAACATGATGATTGTGGGTTTACACTCGTTGATATTAAAATATTTAGTAGCAAAGAGGAACCATTTATCATAAAATACATAAAAGAAAATATTTTATATTATTGATCCATCAAATGATAGTTGGTTCATAATTTTTTAAGGTAAAAGAATTCATTTGTGTGATGAGGATGATGATGATTCTATGTATTTATGTGAGGTTTCTTCATCTATTACATGATTTCTGGATGATAATAATGACTATAATGTTGACATAGTACATGCTGTATGAAATTATCATACTAAAGGGATATGGGAAAACACTAAATTTCTCTCCTAATTATTTAGTTAAATATTTATAATCTATTTTTTATAATCGAATTAAAATTTATGTAAGTTATTTTTCAATTTTTTTCAATTATATTTTTTGTTTTTCGTTATAATGGATTTTGATTAAATTTCTTTTTATTTGTAACTTTTTTTCATTTTTAATTTTTTTTTAATATATAAATTATTTTTTAAAAATTTATGCATGTTTAAATTATCTATTTTTATATGTGATTATATATTTCTCTTCAATCTTATAGAGTTCACCATGTTTTCACCACCTTCGAGTGAGTTCAACGGCATTGAAGATCTATTTATGTCCAAATTTTGTAAGTTATTTTTTTATTTTTTAAGATAAATTAATTGTCTATTAGTTACAAATTTCATTCATCCAATCATTTTTTTGTATAAATTTTATTATCAATTATAAAGTTTTTTAAAAAAAATTGTTTAATGTTATAAATTTTTTTATGAATATAAATTATTTTTTATTGTAAATTTTTGTGGGCTATAACTTTTTATATTTAAAATTTTTTGTATTTATATATTTTTTATCATTATAATATGTTTGTGGTTGAAATCATTTTTTCCTTTAATTGTTTTCATTAATAAATTTATTTTGTTATATATTATGAATAATCAAATTTTTATTTATTATTTTTATTTAATTTTAATAAAATATATGTACACATACTTTTGTTGAGGTAGCATATGTCTTCTAAAATGATATACACTAAGGCAGGGAAACCCAGCTATGTAAGTTTTTTCAGTAAAATAAATATCAATAGTAATTAAATTATTTAATTAAATTAAAATCATATTGCTTAATATTATTTGTATCTATTCTTCTTCTATAGAGTGTATAGTACCTAAAGATGGTAGAAGTGATATTACACATTTACAAAAACTTTCACTCACATGTGGAGAGAAGAGAATGATAATTAAATTTATGAGAATGACTTCCCAACTAGACCAAATGCCATATGGTTTAGGACTTACCTAATTGGAGGATCATTGAACAGTCGACAAAAGATATTTTATGGGAGTCCCTAATGGTAAAATTTCTAAAATTATTTATTTATTTTTCCAATGGTTTAAATATTGTACATTTCTTAATAATTTATTTATTCAATTATAGATGAAATTTTACTTTCAAGAGATAGAAGTAATTAAAAAAGGTGTTTATCCTTTGTGGAAACAATATAGAGATATTTTAAGAAAAAAATGACTTCAACTTATATTTTTTCGAGTAAAAAGGATAAATATTCATTCCTTAAGTATGAGTTTATAGATAGAGATACATGGCAGAAGTTTGTTTCCATTCAGTAGGAGGAATCTTTTATGGTATTTTTTTGTTCTTTGTAAAATTTATTTGTTTAATTAATTTTAATTGCTTTATAACTAATTTATTTTTTCTTATATAATAGGTATTTTGGAAAACTCACCATGAGATACGGTCTCTCAATCTATACCCTCATAAATTGTATTAAGTATGGTATCCTTTATTAAAGGAACAAATGATTATTGTAAATCTTAGTGAATTAAGAGCCAAGTCAAGTAGTGGATCTGAAGAGGTCCCACTTAAACCTTCATCTCCTCTTACTCATCATGAAAAATAAAAAAAAAATTAGAATATCAAAAAATTGAAAGTATATTATTGATCCAAAAAATGAAGTAGCTGATAATATTGAAATTAATTAATGGTTACTTTTCATCAATATTACTATTTAGTAAATTTTTCTTACTAATATTACATTTGAAAATATTACTTCAGGGTTCAAGATAAAGTAACATAGGTGGATTTTATCCCTGAGGGTAGGAAGGATATTCTTACCATTGATTTAGGAAATTTAGAAAACCCTAACCTCATCAGAGGTTATAAGGAACATGTAAAATTTTAAAAAGTTTTTGGTCACGCCCCTAGTATGGCAAAGTTGGGGGAAGAATATAAGGAAGAAATAGATTGTTTGAAGGGTGAGTTGTGACACTTGAATAAGTTGATAGAGGATGGGATTAAATCATCTGTATTAGTTATGCTTTCAGAAGTGATGAGACAGACAAATCCAGCACAGTCTGTGCAGCCAATGCAGCCTTCCTACCCAGATCTACCACCTCCTCATTCAGACTCAACTATGTACTGTGAATTTCTTGCTGGGGATCCCCATGTATATATTATAGCATAAAAATTTGTACATAATTTGGGAGATTATGTACAAAAATATCTTTTATGGTCGGGTTAGGTAAGAGTAGTAGTACATGATATTATTGATCCAACTACTCCAGTATCACAACCCACCATGGAGGTGTCTATAGTTGGATAGAGTATTGGACATTTTTTACTTTGTCTAGCTAATCATTGTCATCAGCTAACATATGAGGTATAAGTTTCTTTTAATTTATTATTTATCATTAAATTAAAAATTACCTATAATATTTTTTTACACTTACCTTATATAGGAGTATTTGATATTAAAGGAATCACTATAAAGGAAAAAATTCAGATTCCACTACCTTCAGATATTCATCAGGAAGCTAATTGAGTAACAAAGTTATCACATGTTTTTCATATATTAGATAATTATTATAATATTCTAATGAGTAATGATATATATTGAAGAAATTATGCATTAAATATTTTTAAAACCAACATCATGGATATTGTAAAGCGTGATCAGCTCATTGTATGTGTGATGTGATTGTTTTCCATGTAAGTAAATTTAAATTATTAATTTATTTTGATTAAGAAAACATATTTTATATTGACTTAATTAATTTCTTTTCTTATCAAATATCTCCATAGTATTTTCACCAAAAATGATTACACTTTTGCTTATGGTTTTATCAACCCAAAATACATTTCAAAAGAAGTGAAATATTTGAAATAAGAAAACATAATTGAATATGTATCTGAAATATTCAAAAACACACACATCATGTGTTGGGTTTTTCCATTCCTTGATGGGAAATAACAAATATATAATTATAAACCACTATTAATTATATTATTGTTAATTTTTAATATTTTATCTTTTAGTGGATATTGGATATTATCTATGTTTTTTCCAAAATAAAGTAAAGCATATTGGTTATGCGCTTTATTGGGTGGTGTTTGAATAAGATTTAGTAAAATGTTAAAAAAATGAGTTTTATTCCATGATTTTAGTTCTTTAGTCTTATTTTTCCAATTTACATCAGTTTTTATAATTAATATTTGAAATTGAAATTGGTCATGGATTGGGTTCAATAAGTTTCACTATCTAGTATTGGCTCCATAAAAAATTAAATATGTGAAAGTTCAGGTAATTAGATTTTATATAAGTGAATACTTGGTTTTTCTTACATATCTGAAGTTTTTATTTTTAAAATATGGTTTCATAATGTATTTTAATCATCAAAAAGGGAATTTTTAATGTGGGTGTTATGTTTTATGATTCATTTATGAGATAATCACAACCATAACAACAAAAGACTTTGAAAATGTTAGTTTCATTACAACACTTGTAATTTAAACAAATATTTTATTTTTTAATTTCATAACACTTTATTTTTTTAAGTTTTTTATGATGTTTCTTTTTATACATCCAATGACCTAAAACACCTTCAAATCTTATTTTCATAATATTTTCCGAGTTTAAAAAATTTTGATATTTAGTTTAATTTAGTTGTATATTTATAAAATATTTATAAAAGTTCTCAATGAGTTTTTTTTGTATTTGTTATATAATTGTTGTTTTTTGATCTTATTTGAGCTTGAAGGTGTGGGATTATGTAATTTTCAATGTTTTCTTAAAAAAATAATCTTTCAAGATCATTTTTATAAAAAAATATATATATGTTGAAATCCCCCTTTAATGATTTATACATCGGTTTTTACTAAAAAAATGACATCTAAAGCATGGCAGGGTGGCTTTTCATATCAGTTTTTTTTTAAACCAACATAGAAATAACTTTGGATATATATATTCTTTGGATTCTATTTTTTATAAAAACGATGTCGAAAGATTCCCATGAGGTATTTTGAAGTCGTTTTTATAAAAAACCAACATCAAAATCCCTCTGGAAATCTTTCCATATCGGTTTTATAAAAAACCAGCATCGAAAGTCCTCCATAAATTTCTTTCTAGAAGGGTTTTCAACATTAGTTTATGAAAATGGATGTGTAAAGTCCCACTTTCAACATCGCCTATTTTAACATTAGTTATAAACCAATGTTAAAAGGTAAAAACCCATTATTAAAGGTGTTTTTTCAACTAGTGTATATACTACACTACATTAGAACCAAAAGAGTTCATCGAGCATCAAAAATCTTTTAGAATGGGATCAGTACAATTATTGGGATTTAAAAAGATAAATTCCACATTCAATTGGGTAACATATATGGTGAATATGGTTCTAAAAAATGTATAATGAAATTTTATATAGTGGTTTTCACACATCGAAGCTATTATATTAGAAGATAGATTCGTTGTGCGATGGAACTTATACCCAGGGCACTAGACTAAAGTACTTTTCTATAAATAATTCAAGGAATCACAATTTAGTGATGAATACTAGCTAGAATTAAATTTGAATAGAAGCCTTTATGAGCATATCAAGATCTCATGGAATGTTTATTTTATCAAGTCAAAATTGATGATAAAATATTGTATATTCTTTATAGAATACAGTGTTATAATATCTATAAACTAAAGAGACATGCATACTATAGAAATGGAACATCTTATATATTTTTTGGTGGAAGTAGACATTATTTTTAAATAACTCAATACATGATGGTACATAAAGAATATGGATTTATTGTTAAAGAGAATATCCAACATTCTATCAAATAAATGAGGTAGATGGAGGAGTCGTAGAAAGAATTATAAGACAGTGAGATGATTGATGGTATGTATGAATTCTAAGTATTATAGGAGTTGATCCAGATATGCATCATATCTAGTATGAATTATTAGATTAAATTAGACATATAAATTATATAGTTTTTTTTTTGAGGTATGTGGTGGAAATTTTACTGTTGTGTGCTCCACCTTTATCTTTATCTTTTTTTTTCTTTTTTTTTTTCTTTTTCAGAAATGTGTGCTATAAGATTCCCCTTTATGTCAAGTCTTATAGTGGAAGTCGAGTCAGGTTATCAGGAAAGTTGAGAATATAGGCCTATATAAGGGACCTCCAACTCATTTTTTTAGAGATATGGAATTATAATAAAAATCATCATGATTTTAGATATTCTATCTCTATTTTCCCTCTATTTATTCATGTTCTTTATATGAAATGATTCTAAGTGTGATCCAACGATTCGAAGATAGGTGGTCCCATTATCCTTTTATGGATAGTTTTATTCTTTCATACTTATGAGATATTTTTTATCCTTTCTGTATTTCTTAATTAGAATTATCTAGGAGACCATCTGAGACTCTCCCTCTATCCAGATCACTACTTCAAGGAATTTTTTAATAAGAAACTTCATATTTCATGGTTAAAGGTCTCTAATATGAGTAGAATCATTTAGAATCTAGGGTAAGGTATTATGACAACAAATACAGTTATATTTATATTAGAAAGTATCTTTAAATACTAAAATCCAGATTAGATTATGAAAATGAGCTCATAGTGATTAAGTTAGGGCAGAAATCCTAAGCGACTCATGATAAGATTGAAGCGATGAAGGCTAAAATCAGGCATATTAAATCATGAATTAAATAAGCCAATTTATTGGTTGAAAACCTAGAAATGAATCTAAGGGATCCAAAGGTGAAGTATTTTTATTTAAAAATTAAAATATGGCTGGAATAGGATCTAGTGTTGGACAAAATATTTGAGATATTTGGAAGAGTCTTGAAGGAAAAGCTTTAGGAGAAGCTTCCAATCATATAGGATCCATTATCACAGATATGAATCCACATAGAGATGAAAAAAGAGAGAGTATATTGGGATAATATAATGTAGAATATTATTATTTTAATTTAATAAGAGAACCTCAAGAGTATTTGGAATAAGTCTCAAGTATTCCTCAGTGTATCCAGAAATACTAGAAACAGATCCATGATCATATTACTCAGGAGAAATTGGAGCTTAAAAATATAAAAAATTTCTCTAAATACCTAAATGAAAATATAAAGAAAGTAGAAGACCTATAATCTGGAGTCAAAGAGAAAATTAAGAATAAATATACCAATCTATCTCCCTGAAGGGATCAGTGTAAAACCTTTAGAATCCAAGCCAATATGGCAAGTGATCTCCCTAAAATTAATCCCTTAGGAAAAAATATAAAGGATTGTTTGAGGATTTTTTTTAGAAGGTCAATATGGAGGTCAATATCTCATATCCTATCTATATTTAGGAAGAATATAGTCTAAGTAAGACACATCCAAAAGGTGTAACACAACATGGTACAATCCTTAATATGGATTATGAAAAGGATCCTAGATAATCCATAGATGAATAGGCTCTATAACTTTGATATTATATGTTATCGGTTGGTTTTCCATTATGGACCAGAGATAGTGCACTCAAATTCATAGGAGCTACCTTGAGGGGTAATTCATGGTGATTTTAGGATATGGTGTTAAGACACTCATAAATGAGAACTACTATCCATGAATATATCACATTCCCAATCAAGGTTATACCAATAGTATCTAATTTCCTCAAACAAGAGTTTAGTGGAAGTTTATGGGTCAATCAGGATTGAGAATCGTTAGAAAAATAGAACAAGTTTAACCAAGATCTCAAAATATAAAATACACTATTTTAAAGAATATATTTGTAATTTTTAGTATTGTTATTATCTTCTTTAACTAGGAGATCAAGCATATGCTCTAGATTCCATTGTTTATAAGTTTCCAAGTAGCTGGCCTAAAGTAGTTCAACAAACTTTGAAGGCTCATCTTTATCAATGTGTAGATTTATAGGATAATTTTAGAGTTCAAGAAGAAACAATAAGTCAGATGATAAGACTCTATTATATGTAGAGGCATGTCTTAAAGGATGTAGTAAATATGTCATATATGAGTTCTTCTGTCCAAATGTAGAGGGTGTTTCAAGAATATATGGTTATGGTCCAACTAGGTAGGAGCTTGGAAAAACCCAAAAAAGATCGTTTAAAACATAGTGTCAGGATGACCAGTGTAAAAAAGAAATCGCACAAGAAATTATTGAATATATTTTTTAAAATAGGATCATCAAGTATATTTTTAGGTAGAAAGATAGAAAAATCTAAGTGATATCTTAGCCCAAATAGAATCCAGAAGGATGTGAGAGAAAATTTTAAGGGAAAATATGGTAAATATCCTATATACCCTAAAGTAAAATCTATATCCATTTTTTATTGTTGTTGGTTCTTTAGGAATAAAGGTCATAGAGCTGAGACTTTCCTAGATGAAGATAGAAGAACAGTTAGTCTCAAAGCAATATTGATGGAATATTCATCAGAGTTATTCTTTAAGCCGATCTAAGGAGAAGATATAGACTTATATAATGAGAGTTTATATTTTTTATATTCATTTTACTCATAGGTAAAATAATCCAACTAAGATAATGAAGAAGGAAATAACCCCAACATAATTTTGATCCAACTTCGAATATCCATGATTCAATCAGGGGATAATGTACCAAAAGAATCTCTAAAGCTAGTAAAGCTAGATGAGATGGAAGACAATCAAGTTAATTATTCAGAAACTGAAATCCATTTAGATTGGAGATATTTTTATGAATGGAATATGGATAAATTTTATTTTTTTGTGTTATTCCAAAATCATTGGGCACCATATCGAGAAATGACCAAGATCTTTGAGGATGAAGAGCTAGTTGAAATCTATAAAATAGATAGAGGTTTATTTATAATTCCTTTCATAAAACTATAATGGGTTAGTAAGGTTATCCAAAAAAAATTAGAATTATGTACATTTTGGAATAATTAAAATTGTAGAAGATCCTCTTTTAGAAAAGGAAAGATATACCATTCCTAATTATAGTGGTGGATGGTTGCTTAGACAATTTGTCTAATTGATTATTAGGAGGATCACAAGAAATTATTCACGAAAAAGTGGCATGGGTGAATGTGATCTTAAATTTTCATATATTTCTTATGGAATGAAGTATTGGTAGAACTATAGAAGTAAAGATCAATATAAGGAACTTACAGGAAATGTTGGGATGTCTACCTAATAGATGACATGTCAGAGTAATTACTCATATTTAGGTAAAGTTCAACAATAAAAGTATACCTAATCTAAGGAAGGGTATGAAAATATTTACACATATTTTTTAAGATTAAGGAACATCAATTAGAGAAATAAATCTATAGGCGTTAAACCCTAAGACTCTAACTTGTCCTAGAGAATAGGTTTCACCATATCCAGAGGAAGAATGAACATATAAGCTTCTTCTTCTAGATTTAATCAAACAATTTGTAAATAGAATTGTCATCTCAGAGATCAAATAAGATGAATATGATCTTAGATTGGAAGGATAAAGACCATGAAAATCATATTTAAAGATATAAGATCTAAAATAAGAAACACTTGAGAACTCTTTGAATAAACCAAGGATATAAGTTAGAAAAGACGAAGGTACTTCTACAGAAACACCTAGAACATCAGTTTCTAGAAGGATATTTAGGTAAAGAACTATTTTATTACGTGTCAATGAGGATAAAGAATCTTATGTAGAAAATATGGAATATTTATTATTCAATGAAAAAATAGAATAGTGGGATATAATAGTAAAGATAAGTATTGTTGGAACTACATGTATGTCTCTAGTTGATAAAGGATGTTCCTTCTCTTGCATGATAATATGGTTTTAGGATTAACCTAGGAATCCACAAAGATGCAAGTTATAATGGGTAACAATGCAATAGTTATAATTAAATAATTGGAAAATGATGTACAAATAGAACCCAATGGGAGAATATTTGTAGAGCATATTCCTCAATTTCTAGATGACTTCTTGATTTGAAATTGATTCATTATAAAATATCATCTTGTAATGATATTTTTAAAAATAACTATCCTTGATAATTACTAAATTCCAATAGCTATTAGGAAAACCAAAATGGTTCTAGAAAATAAATTATCTACTATCCAAGTGAAAAACTATCTAGATGAGGATAGAAAATACTATAGAAAGATTGAGCAGTGGAAATAATTAGTTGTATTGAAAGTTTTGAGGATGAATGAAGAATATGCATTGGCCAATATAATAGATTACTTATCAGAAAATTGATCAAATAAACCTCTGAAATTATGGAAGAAATAAATTTTAGAGGATATAATTATGTATAAAGATCTCATTATGGTGATCAGAATCAAGGGAATTTCCTATCTATATGGAATGGTTAAGGAGTTTTTTAAGTATACTATAGAATTAATCATCCTATATTAATCTGGAATAGTGAAATTCCTCACAATAGTAGGTAATTAATGATAATGAATCATTCTAAGATGCAGCATGGTTAATCCTGGATAGTTATTTATTATCATGATATCAATTTTTCTATAAAGGATGATGATTATAATCTTCTTAATCATGAGTCTTTAAGAATAAATATGATAAATAAAAGGCCAATTGTATATTCAAATTTTGATATTAAGTTAGGATATTAGTATATTAAGATTAAAGATGAGTTTATACCATTGATATCATTTATAATTCCAGTTGTCTTGTTTGAATGGAAATTTATGCCATTTGGACTCAATAATTACCCCCTGTAATATTCTTGAGGTGAATAGAAAAGGTATTCAATAGATTATAATATTTCATGGAATTCTATATTGATATTGTTACCGTGTTCAATAAAAATACAGAAGATCATATCGAAAAATTACAGTAGGTGGATGAAGTTTTCAGAAAAGAAGGAATGTTAATTTTAGAAAGAAATATCATTTAGATGCAACCTAAGATAGAATTCTTAGGATTTTGAATCTAAGGAAGTAGAGATAAGCTTCAACCAGATATTATAATGAAGATAGAAACTTTCCTCAATGAACTTAAATATTGTAAGAAGATATAGGTGTTTCTTAGTATATTAAGTTATGTTAGAGCATACATCATATATTTAGCAAAAATCCAGGCACTAATTTAGATAAAATATATAGTAAGATACCTTGTAATTAGATAGAAGAAGATTTTGAAGTAATCATAACTCTAAATTAGACATCTTAGAACCTCCTAGAATTAGAGTATCAAGATGGGAGTGAAGATAAAATTATCTTATAAATGGATGTATCATACTCAGAATGGGGATGTATCCTAAAGATAAGGAAAATTCATGATGAAAGTATCATTAGATATTGGAGTGGATGATTTCACGGGACAGAGAATAATTATCTTGTCCATGAATGATAATTTCTTAAAGTTATTAAATAAATTAGGACTAAAAATATTTTCTTGGGAAAACCTTTCACTATAAGACCATATAGTTCATTTAAATAATTTAATGAAAATAAAATTAAAATTGTTTACCTAACCATGATTAGTACAGTTGAGGAATGAGTTGAAATACTATAAACTTAATATAGAAAATAGTAAAGGAAAAAAATAATGTCATTAGAGATAAACTAACACACTATTTTGACTCTTATGGATGAGATAGTATAAGGTAGCATATTAATGAATTGTCTAGTTTTCATTAATACTCATTTAGTGGTAGAATTTCTAGTTATCAAGGAAATGAATGATAGAATTCAAAAAAGAGAAGTAATTACTAGTAAAGAATCTTCTTCAAAAGTAAGAATCTTCAACCAGTAATATTGAATGATCTGTCAGCACAATTTCTTCATCTAAGAAGACTGAAAAACCAATAATTATAATAAAAATATTTCTAGATGGAAGGTATGAGGTTAAAATCCATATTAAATGCTTTGTATGTGTTCAGAAAATCCATTACAACACTCAATAGATGGATTCTCTAAAGTAAAATAGAAACCCACTTATAAGAGTTAGACTGATCAAGTAGAAAAAGAATTTGAGCACCAGAAGTAGTAGAATATTTAGAATGGGAGCATTATATTTTTTGAGATTTAAGAATATAAATTTCACATTAAATTGGGTATCACAGATGGTAAATCAGGTTCTGGAAAATGTATACTCAAGTTTTCTATGGTGGGTTTTACACAACAAACCTATCAAATTAGAATACAAATTGGTCCTTATATAGAACTTGTACCTAGGGAACTAAACTAATGGACATGTATAGAAATAATTTGAGGAATATATGTTTATAGATTAATACTGACTAAAATTTAGTTTGAACACAATCCATTATAAATGTATCCATATTTCATGGATATTTTATCTGATCAAGTAAAAATAAATGGAAAAAATATTTTATATTATTTTTAGGAGACAATGTGCTAGTCTCTATCAACTCAAGAGACATACAGACTCTAGAAATGGAACATATGATAGATTTCATGGTGTAATTAGACATTATTCTTGAAGAACTCAAGACATGGAAGGGAGATAAATAATATGACTTTATTTTAAAATAGAATATCCAATGTGCCATCAAAGAATGGATAGAAATGAAGAAGTCATAAAAAGAAGTCGCAGTTGGTGAGATGATTGATTATTTGTACAAATTAAAAAGTATTCTTAGTGTCGGTCTATAAAAGTGACATATTTGGATGTATGATAGGATCAAATTAGAAATTTAAATTATTTATTTTTTTATGTGTGTGGTATGTGGTGGAATTTTTATAGTTGTGTGATCCACCTTTATCTTTTTCTTTTTATCTTTTTCTTTAACATTATCAGAAGTGTGCACTGTAAGATTCCCCTTTATTTTAAGTATTACAATGGAATTTGATTTATCTTCTTAGGAAATTTAATCCTAGAAAACTATATAAGGGACCTTAGACCCATTGGTTTAGAGAGATTAACTTGGACTAGAAATTGGTATGATATCAGATATTCTATCTCTAGTTTCTCTCTAAGATTTCATGTTCTCCATGCGACGTAATTCCAAGTGTGATCTTGAAATTCAAAGATAGGTAATACCATTATTCTTTTGGTGATATTGTTTCATTTCCATGATTATGATAGATTTTATATCCCTTCTAGATTTCTTAAGTGGAATTCCTTGGTAGAACATCTGAGACTCAACCCCATCCAGAGTGTTGCTTTAGTGAAGTTTGTAATAACTTAATATTCCATGGTTAAAGGTCTATATTATGAGAAAAATCATTTAGACTCTATGATAAGTTATTTAAAAAATACAATTATATTTGACTCTAAAACTATCATCAAATAAAAAAACCATATTAGCTTAAGAAATTGAGCTCGAAGTGATCAAGTTAAAGAATAAATCCCAAGAGAACCATGACTAGCCTAAAGAGTTCAAGGAAAAAATCATGCATACTAAATCTTAGATTTTATAATCCAGGTGGTTGGTTATAAATCTAGGAGATCTATAAGGAGAAGTATTTTTCTTTGAAAATTAAAATAAGTTGGAATATGATCTGGTTTTTGACCTAATATTTGAGATATTTGGTAGAGTATTAAAGGAAAGATTTGAGAGAAGCTCCCAATAATCCAAGAGCCACTATATTATATATAAATCTACATAGATATACAAAAAGATAAATTATATCAGGATGATATAATGAAGAATCTTATACTTTTCCATTAACAGGAGATGCTCAATAATATTTGGAGGAAGTTTTGAGTATTCCTTAGAGTATCTATGAATTATAGAAATAGATCCATGATATTATTAATTAGGATAAATGGGAGATTAGATATATAGAATGTTTCTCCAATGACCTAAATGAAAAGCTCAGTAAAGTATAATACTTGTAATACAAATATGAATAGAATAAGAATAAAGACATCAATTCATATCTATCTGAAGGACTCGGTATAAAACCTTAGGAATATAAGGTAATATGATGGGATATATCCCATAAAACAATCCCTTAGGAATTAAAAAAAATGATCATTCAAGTATTTATTTTAGAAGATCAATAGGGAGGTCAACCCCTCATATCCTAGCTATACTCAAGAAGAATATATTACAATAAAGACACATCCAAAAGATGTTCCACAACATGGTATGATCCTTAAGAAATATTTCAAAAAGGATCCTAGATCAGACATAGATAAATGGTATCTAGACCTTTGATATTATATGTTATTAATTAGTTTATAGTTATAGACCATAGATAGTTCACTCAATTTCATAGAAGCTACCTTGAGGAGTAATGTAAGGTGATTTTGGGATATGTTTTTAAGACTCTCAGAAGTGAGAATGCCTATCCAAGAATATGTCATATTGATAATCAAGCTTATACCAATAGTAGTGATTTCCTCAAATATGAGTTTTTTTGTAATTCACTGGTCGATCGGGATGGAGAATTTATAGAAAAATATATAACAACTTTAATAAATATCTAGATCTATGAAATGTTATATTTTTAAGAATATATTCGTGAGTTTCAATAGTGGTATTATCTTACTAGACCATGATATCAATCATATGCTCTTGATTTCTTTGTCCAGAAGATCCTAGGCATCTAGCATGAAGTAGTTCAACAAGACTTGAAGACTAATCTTTATAAAATTTCATATTTATAGGATACTATAATAGTTTTAGAATAAATAATAAGGATTGTGATAAGACTCTATTGTATGCATAGGAATGTCTTTTAGGATGTAATAAATATGTTATATATGAGTTATTCTTGTTTCCCAATGGTAGAGGGTGTTGCAGGAAGATATGGGTGTGGTCAAACCAGGTAGGAGATTAGAAAAAGAAGGAAAATATAATTTAGAATAGTTTTGGTATGTCCAATTTGAATGAAATAAATTACACAAGAAAGTTTTGGAAAATATTTGGTAAAAGAAGATCACCAAATAGATTTTCAGGTTGAAAGATAGAAAAATATAAGAGAGATATTAAACTAAATATAATCTAGAATTATATGAGACAAAAAAAAGTAAAAAATATAGTAAGTATCTCATATGATTTAAAGTAAAATATATATCTAGTTGTGATTATTGTTGAGTATGTGGGAACAAATTTCATAGAGCTGACACTTTCCCATATGCAGATAAAAGAAGAGGTAGTCTCAAAGAAATATTGATTGAATATTCATCAGAGAAATTGTTTGATCCTATCTAGGGATAATATATATACTCAGATGATGAGATTTTATAATCTTTATATTTAGAGTACTCATAGGTGTAAGAATCCTACTTAGATAAGGAATAAAGAAATTACCCCAGCATAATTTTTATCCAACTTCGAATAGAAATGATTCGAGTAGGGGTTAATGCACCAAAATAATCTTTAGAGCTAGTAAAGATAGAGAAGATTGAAGGTGATCTAGTGTATTCTTAAGAAACCAAAATACCTTCATAAATAATATATTTTCAACAATGTAATATTTTATATCCCAGGACCAGTTCACTCAATAGTAATTGAACCTGATTTTCCACATAACCTCACGAACACCTCCTCATACACCGGAGGCTTCCAACTAGTAGTGATGGACTATGGTGGAATAGTAGGGATACTATACGCTCATGATAAAAGTTTATCACAGTAGAATAATCATATCAAATAATAGTGGAATCATAATAAATAACTAAGTAGTTAAATAATAAACATCCATCATAAAAATAACCAATATCATCCAACAGTTTCATATACAATGATGATCATGTAATTCTATAAAAATGATAGGTTACATATGGAAATAAGCATCTAGTATAATACATGTATCAAAAGTACAAAAAGAGAAAAAACAAACTATCCTAGATAACATCATGAGGCATAACTTGGTCTTGTGCTCCCTTGCTCCTATTCACAATCAATCAAGAATCAATAAGAGTGTGCTTTCCACTATCCTTACCTACATCCATCAAGTCTATTTGGGTACCCAACTGAGTCCCTAATTGGGTTTCATATAACACTCAATAGGCCAACACCAATGGTACCTATAATAAGTCCTTATTGTGCATATAAGCTAAAGTAGTGTACAGTTATAACAGGTGTAAAAATAATAATAGTAGAAGTGATGTTATCCAGTCTATCAAGTCTCACTGTGATTAAGAAACTAATTCATAAGTGATATATGTAAATCATAGAAAATATTGTCAATAGACTATTCCATGTAATCATGTGTCTAGCCTACATGGGCTAGGGTCTAAGGAGTAGAAATTTTCAAGGAAACTGAATAAGCTAGGTAAATCAAGTAAATAGGATCCAAGGAGTAGAATGTCCAAGGAATCATAAAGGGTCGATTAATCTAGATCTAAAGAGTATAAATTTTCAAGGCACCCAATAAAGTCAAGTAAACTAGTTCAACTGAATCCTTGGAGTATAAATATCCAAGTCATCCATGTAAGCTGGATAGATAGGATTCAAGGAGTAGAAATTTCCAAGGCATCAAAATAAGTCACATAACCAGAATCTAAGGAGTAGAATTGTCTAAGGCATCCTAAAGGATCATCAGATCCAAGTATTGGAAATGTACATGGTATCCTAATGTATCAAGTAAATCATGTAATCTAGATCCAAGGAATATAAATGTCCATGGAATCCAAGCATGCTAATTAAATGGGTTCCAAGGAGTAGAAATGTACTAGGCATCCTAACCAATACATTCACCATTTCATAACTCCCTTAATAATCATAAACAATCCAAGTGATTCAACAATTTATACCTTTCATATATAGATGAAAAGTCATTACTAGGTACTTACAACCTTTAACAATTCACTTAATTTTTATATTCAATTCTTAATTACATAAGACAACTCATCACATCCCAAGGGCATCATAATCATGTTAAAAAGGTATAACCCAAATCATATGTAGTTTATGTTGAGGTTGAAAACCTCCAAACTTGAAGAAAGGTGTCACAGAATGTCTCAAACATGTTTTTATCATTTAAATCAAGGTTCAATTAATTTATAAAGCATCTCATGAAAAGTTTGGCATATAACACAACAACAACAAGCTATAAAAAACTATACTTTTAAAGAAAGGTATATAACACATACCTTAATCCCATAGAGGAATACTTATCCATTATTAGCCTCTGATTTGATCCAGATTAGAAGAAAATAGAAGAATGGATGAACACCCTAAAAATATGTTATAAGAGACTACACCAAAATAACTCTGTCAAGAGAAGGACAAGTGACAAAAGGCATAAGAGGAATAGAGAACTCACCTGGGCACATCCAATGAGACAAATGGTTCTTGAATCAAACATAGAATGGTGAAACTAGATCAAATACTAGGTGGAAGGCATGAGTAGATCACCTGGGAGGAGAAAGGCTAGCTGCTGGGGGAAAATATTAGAGGATTAGGCTTTAAATTTTAAATAATTAAGGGGAAATTTTCCATAAAAATACTAGGTCGCATGATTTGGATGCATGGTTGGTCAAACCATGCACTAACCATGCACCCTTCTCTATCTCAAAACCCCCTCACATGTTCATAGAACACGGTTAGACAAACCATGCACCAACCATGTGTTTTCCCTCTATCAAAAACTCTACATCATTTTCATGGGCATGCGACCTGGGTCGCAAGGTTAGGGAGAACAATGTGCCCTATGTTGTGAATTTAAATGCCCCACATAGTTTACTAAAACCATATATCCTGGGATACACATTATTTACTAACCATTCGGCTCAGCTACCTTTTCCTACAACTCAGGCTCCGGGCTCTAAACAATCCCCAGACACCCCTATTTCCTCTATGACCCCACTATGTATTCACATTAGTTCAAAACTAAGAAATTAAACCTGAAATAAAAACATTATGTACCTTATAGAAAATCTGAGATCTTACAATCCCCCCCTAAAATAATTCATCCCTAAATTTCCCTTCCAAGGGTGGTAAAGCATCATTTGAGAATAACTCCGGCCACTGGGCATGTACGTTAGCCTTTTACTCCCAAGTCTCATCTTGTACACGACCGTACTTCTATAGAACCCGTACTAGAGGAACTGACCAGCCTCAAAGAACCTTCATGCCATGATCAAAAAAATAGATAGTATGCTCCTAAAAGTACACATCTACTTCCAACTCAACCTCCTTGGGATGAAGAATATGTGATGAATTAGAATGACTTCAGAAAAGATGAGACACGTGGAAGACATCGTGCTTATCCTAGTACCTATGAGGTAACTTCAACTGATAGGCTACTAGCTCAACTCTCTCTATAATCTAAAAGATAATGATGTGATATCTTCCCTTGTTTTTGAATACATCTATACCCCAGTATAGGTGAAACTTGCAATAAAACCCAACTCCCCACCTCTAACTCTAGTGTTCGATGGTGATGATTGGCGTATGACTTCTGTATATATTGATCTACATACATCCACTTCCTAATAATATAAACCTACCCCAAAGTCTCATGAACTAGATGAGGACCCATTAGTGTTTCCTCTTCTCCCTCTAACCATTACACGGGTGAATGGCATGGCCTACCATATAGCATAAGGATCCATTTTTTGGTCTTATGGAAGCTTTTATGATAAGAGAATTTAGTGAGAGGTAAGTGTTTCTCCCAAGAACCTCCAAAATCAAGTATTCTTGCTTAGATCATGTCCTAAAAAACTTGTATTGTATGCTCAAACTGACCGTTGGTCTATGGGTGATAGGCTATACTCATCAGTACCTGTGAACCTAATGCCCTCTATAACCCCTTCCAGAATTGTGATGTGAATCGAGTGTCTCTTTCGAATATAATAAAATTTGGAACCCCATGGAGGTGTGTAATCTCATGAATTTAAAGCCTCCCATGATCATCCATTGAAATAGTATCCCGAATAGGCTGAAAATGGGAAACCTTTGTCAACATGTCTATGATGACCCATATGGCGTCACCTCCCCATGGTGATCTAGGCAGTCTCATCACAAAATCCATGGTTATATCATCCAGTTTTCACTCATAAATATGCAATAGCTGTAAAATCCCCACTGATATCTAGTTCTCTACCTTCACCTAATGACAAGTATAACATCATGTAATAAACCCAACTATCTCACACCTTATCCCCATCCACCAGTATTGATGGTGAAGGTCATAATACATCTTGGTAAGACCGAGATACATAGCCTATATAGAGGCATGGGACTCTCACACCAACTCCTCTAAAACATCTATAGAAACCCAAACATATCTATGGATATCCAATATCTCATCCTCATCAACATCACAATCAAGAGGTGGGTCATCACCTATAATGCTCTCCCATAGGACCAAGCCCTTATAATCTAGTAATTGTCTCATCCTCAACCTATCCAAAAGAGTGGAATTCACTACCAAGGATGAGGGTAAATTATTCCCATGACTATCACTACGGGAAAAAGGGGTTTTTGCGACAGGTTATTTGCAACGGGAATAAATCCCGTCGCAAATAAACTTATTTGCGACGGGGAAATCTCACCCGTCGCAAAAGGCTTGGCGCGTAAAGCGCGCCAAACCGCGGGAAAGTTATTTGCGACGGGTGGTTACCACCCGTCGCAAATAACCGGCGGCGGTAAAAACTATTTGAGATGGGAATATACCTCGTCGCAAATACCCGGCGGCGGTAAAAACTATTTGCGATGGGAATATACCCCCCGTCGCAAATAGTATGTCGGCAGGTTAATATTTGCGACGGGACCCGTCGCAAATAACTATTTAACCGTTGACCGTGATAAATGTGGGCTCAAGTATTTACGACGGGTCCCGTCGCAAATAATACTATTTGTGATGGGTATCCCGTCGCAAATAATCTAACCTATAAATACCCCCACCCGTTTTTTTCCATTCATTCTCAACTTCTCTCAAAACTCTATTTTTAGAGTTCACAGTTTCTTAAGTTTAATTTTTATTTCCAGATTTGATATTGATGTCTTCAAAAATTATCGGAGATCAACCTCAGGTCAATTTTAAAGGTATTTATTTTCTTTTTAATTTAATATTTAATCTAAATTTTTTATTAGTTTTATTTATTTTTAATTAGTTGTAATTTAATTGTGTTTATATTGTTTTGTTATTTAATAAATTTAAATTATTAGTATTAATTGTTCATAGTTAATGGTAATTAGTAGTAATTAATAATAATTAGAAATAATTAATAATAAATAGGAATAAACCTCCCCCATGCGCGCATTAACCTTTACAACTAAGCCATTTCATTTTTTATACATTTAATGATCTATCTATATATATATAGTTATATTTATTCGTATATTAATATAGATTTATACTAATATAAATATATTTGGTTATATAAATATATATATATATATATATATTCGTATATTAATATATATTTATTCTATATATATATATATGTAGTTATAAGTTTTTATTCGTATATTTATTTGTATATTAATTAATATATATTTATAAGCTTAGTTTTAAATAAATTTATAAAATATGGGTTTTTATGTATATGTATAAATAAATAAATAAATAAATAAATACATATATACAATAGATACACACACACACACACACACACACATATATATATATATAGTTATGAATGAATACATAGGAATGAGGGGGTGAAAATCCACTGAGAATGTTAAAACGGCTATAACTTCTAATCCGTAAGTCCGTTACAACTCCACAACCAGTCAAATCGAAGAACATGAAACGATCTTCGATATGATATGTGGTACAGGCCAAACGGACATCCAAATCGGATGTTATAGCCATTTGAATGTTTAAATGATCATAACTTCTAATCCAGAAGTCTGTTTCAGCTCCACAATCAGTCAAATCGAAGAACATGAAATGATCTTCGATATGATATATGGTAGAGGTTTATCGGACATCGGGAGCAGAAGTTATAGCTATTTAAACGGTGAAAAATCGGGGTACCCCGACTAAAAACTCAGTTTTGGAGGACTTCTGGGCCTTTTTTGGCCTTTAAACAACCTTGGAAGAGTTCCACCCATCCATAGCGCTGTAGAGCTCGTCGCAGGCTTCGATTTGATATGATGTGGAGCTCAAACGGAGTCCCGGATCAAAAGTTATGGCCGTTTGAAGTTTGGGTTTCATTTTTAACTTATTTTCCATCTTTCATTAATTTTTTTATTTTTTTTATATTCAAAGAGTTATTAAATGACTATTAACTGATAAAAATTACATAATTACTAATTAAAAATATTTTTTAATTTATTTTATAAGCCTCTTTTACTGAACATCTTATACATTCATATTTGATTTTCATTCTTCCTTTCTAAAACATATTTAAAAAATAAATATTATATTTATATCAATATAAATAGGTTTATTGATTTATATAATAATAAATAATTTTTTTAATTTTTTTTAATTTTTTTATTATTATTTGCGACGGGAATATATTCTCGTCGCAAATACTTATTTGCGACGGGCCCGTCGCAAATACCCGCTTCGAAGCAACCATTTGCGACGGGAATATGACCCGTCGCAAATACTTTTTGCGACGGGCCCGTCGCAAAAGATTTTTTTAAAAAAATCAGAAACCTATTTGCAACGGGTCAATTTCCCGTCGCAAATACGTGTTTTTCTGACGGGCCCGTCGCAAAAAAAATTAGTTGCGACGGCGTTTTCTGCAACGGGCGATTTGCGACGGGGCCCCGTCGCAAAAGGCTATTTGCGACGGGATCCCATCGCAAATGACCCGTCGCAAATATCTATATTTCCCGTAGTGTATATTTCACCTACAAGTGAATATTTGAAAATAGTTCCATAATTTTTCACTTGCTACTAGCCTCCCAAACCGCCTGTGTCTGAGTCCTCCTTCTCAAAGCATCGGCAATATATTTTCCCTTCTCAGACGTATAGGCAATCTCAAAGTAAAAAATACTATAGGTATTCAATCCACCTTCATTTTCAAAGATTCAAGTCACACTATTAAAATATGTAATTGAGGATTTTGTGGTCTATGTACACCATAAAATTCTCTCCCAATAAATAATGCCTCCAAAAGAGAAAGGCATGAAGTACAAAGCCTAACTCAAGATCATGTGGCATTTAGTTCCTCTTGTGTGGCCTCAATTGATGAGACTCGTACACCAAGACTCACTCCTCCTATATCAGAACTGATCTTATCCCAATACTTTATGTATCAAAATATATTGTATATCTTCCACCCAAATCTATAAAAATCAGAACTGATACTGAATTAAGTGTCCCTTTTAGCTCTTGAAAGAATTTCTCAGAGGTGTCTAACCATATAAACTTCACACCATTATTAGCCAATCCTATAAGAGGTTATTCTAAGCATGATAAATCCTATATTAAGAGGTTGTAATAACTTTATATCCCTAAAAAATTTGTATGTCAAATACATTCTTAGGCTGCTCCTAGGAAACTATGGATCTCACCTTCTCTAGGTCAAATGATTCTTCTATCTCTAAGATAATATGACCAAGAAAGTGAATATTACTGATCCAGAAATGGCACTTTTTGAGTTTCGAATATGAAATATACTCTCTCATTGTATCCAATACAATCTCAATATGTTTGTCATGGTCGTTTGAGTTTGAGAATACACCAATATGTTCTCTATGAATACCATGACAAATGAAAAATAAGGATGGAAAACCTGGTTCATTAGTGCCATGAATATTGTTGGTGCATTCTTGATATTGTACGGCATAACCAGATACTCATAAAGACCATAGCTTCTATGAAAGTTTTTATGAGGTATGTATGAAGGTTGAACACACACCTAATGATAACTCGATCTCAGATCAATCTTTTAGAACAGCTGATCTCCTCAGATATGGTCGAAGATATCATCTATTTGAGTCAAAGGATAACAGTTATTTAATTCCAATTGATTCAATTTTTGATAATCCACACATAAATGAAGGGTTACATCTTCCTTCTTGGTGAAAATAATCGGTGAATCCCATATAGAATTACTGATTCGTATAATCCCCTTTTCTTCCAAGTCTTCTAGTTTTCTTCTAAGATCCTACAACTCAGTATTAGTCATCCTATAAGGAGGGATGGATATCAGTGGAGATCTTTACATTAGATCGATGGAAAACTCCACCTATATATCAGATGGTAGTCCTAAAAAGTTGTCCAGGAAAACAATCCTAAAATGATCAACCGCTGGAGGAAAATCCACCTAACACAATCCCTGGTTATCCTGATATAAACTATCAATCTGGGTTTCCATCTTGACCAGCTGACAATGCTCAGGTCCAACTCGACTCACCTGGATATATCATTCACTCTTGTGAATAAATGTTTCACCCTCTAGATTTGTGAAAGTCGCCCTTTTTCAATATAAATCCACATACACGTGATTAGGAACCAACCAGTCCATCCCAAGAATGATATCAAACTCTTTCATCTCAAGGAAAAAGAGGTATCATATGAATAGACACCCACTTATCTCAATGGGGAACTCTATAGCACCCCTTTATTTAGTTAATTACCCCATTATTTATATATTTTAAGTATATAAAGTTATTGGGTTGATTTTGGGAAGGTTTAGAGGATTTTTTAAAACTTTTTGGGGCTTTTATAGAGGTTCGCTGTTTGAGAATGATTAGTAGAAACCATGCAATATCTCTAAGAAACCGTGCAAGGGGAAATAGTGGGCATTGGGTAAGTTCACGGTTGTCACAGATTTTGGTCAAACCATGCATCCACCCAAGATAAACCGTGTGATTTTAGATGGAGAGGTTAAGAATGGTTGGTTCGCGGATTATCTGACAAAGCAATACAATTTTGCAAGGGGTGTTTGGAGGCAGTATTTGGTGCATAGTTTGCGTACGCTTTTCCTAACCGTGCACCTTAACCGTGCAACATTAAAAATTATATCCAGATTTTGTAGATCTAATTAAATCTACTCTTTAATACCTCTTTTTTACCCTTTTTAGTCTATAAAGTGATTTTCTTTCCTTCTAAATGCTAGAGAGAACCTTCCCCTTGATCCAGGAGTAGTATGTTGGCAAATCTTGGTGCGTTGGAAGCCCGGATTCCTTGGAAATTTCTCGTTCTTAGTGGTTTTCCTTAGTTTTATTCTTATTCCCTCTCTTGGATTATTGGATATAATCCATTTGGGATATATCCATGGTGTTCTATTCCAATCATGATGATTTATGGTTGTTTGGATGTTAAGGAACAAGATCTATGGAAGGTTTTTGGATTTTTAGTTGAGTCTGTTGAAGTTGTTGGATTGTCCTTCATTTTTTCCTAAGTTGTAAGGTAGGTGGATTCACTCTCAACTCCTCTTTATTAGAACTAGAAGTCTTGATTTCAAGTTTATTGAATTATGAAATTTTTATGAATAAAATGATGTAAACCCTCATTAGTAATGGTTTTTGGAATTTTGGAAATTGGTTGTTTTGTGGAAAGTAAAATTGGTTACATGATTTTAAAATGATTATATTAAAATGTTTGTTTGGTTTTTGATTATGGAAAGAGATCATAGAAATTTTTTCAATAAAAAATTTTTTTTATTGAAATGGATTGGAATTGTTGGTTTGTCATGGTATTTTTTATAAATGGTTGGTGTGAGTATATTTCATTGACGTGACCATGGATAAGGTGCATGTACCATTGGGGTATAATGAAATGATCCTATAGAAGGGGTTTATTCCATTATTTTACTTGATATATTGTTACCTTGTGACAACTTGGTAGATCTATGAGTGACCACTCATGATTATGGAATTTTCATCAGAGCATGCATGTGTGGGTGTGTGGTAATCATGTGATGGGTATTCCAAATGGATTTTAGAAATGGTTTTAAATAATTTTTTGTTTCTTTCCATGGAAATGGTTTTGGTTTGGAAAACTATTTTTTTCTTTGATATAAAATGCTTTAAATTTTGTTTTAAACTGTTTTATATAAATGTTCTATATTTTTCTACCCTAGTGGTATGATTTGGGAAGTCATTGGTAAAATCCTACTGAGTTTTATACTCACCCCATTCTTGGGAACTTTGGTGAATTTTTAGATGTTATATATTGAGACAAAAGTAAAGGAAAGGTATCTCATTTCTTTAATAATTCATCCTGAAACCCTAGGCATGAATTATGGAGTTCGATCTTAGAAAATATTGGGAGTTATAGTTTGGTATTTTTGTCTATTGTTATTAATTTGATTTGTATTACATCATTCTCATGCATCATATAGTGGTTGTTTGGTTACTGTATTCTTGGATGGATTGTTTTATTTTCAAATGAAAAATTATCCTCCAACTGTTTTTAAATCCATTGGAATTTATTTCCAGCCTTTGGTGTCTTGGGGATATCACTTAAGGCCTAGTATAACCTATTCCTCTTCCCAATACAATGGGTGAGTGTCGGGATGTTACAAATGGTATCTGTTTGTTCAGTCCTGGAGTTATAAAATCATTGTTGTTTAGTCCTTGAGTTGGGTTATTATCAAGGATATAGGATTTTTAGAAATTGAAATGCAGACCATAAAAAGGAATAGCTAACCTATTTATGTTGAACCTTGAGTTACTAGGGAGTTTTGGTTAATGAGTGTTTTGAGACACTTCTAGGGGTTATAATCACATCATCATGGGATTAGATGATGAGAATAGCATGAAATGAATTGATAGAAATGACTTACCACTAGGAGTTCATAATTCATTTTGAGTAATGATTTATGTTTTATTTAAAAGTTTTGATTTTTGAAAATAGTTAAAAATGGTTTGATTTTCAAAGATCATGGTGGAACTTTAAAAAATGGTTTAAAAATGGAAAAATTATTGAATTTTAGAAATACTTGTTGTAATATGTGTGATGTGGTAAATTTGAAATTTATAATCCTTCAGTTGTTAGAGAGTGAGAGTAGATTGTGTTTTATTTTTGTATAGAAAATGGAACCTGGTAGGCATTTTAAAAACCAACCAGAAGAATCTATTGAGAATGTGATTGCACTTGAGCCATAGGTGAAACAATAGATGGTTCAGATTATTGTCCATTCTTTTCAAGCTATGGATAGAGGGAACTAAAGGGATGAACCAAGACAATTGGATCATTCTATTTAGTTCTAAAATAAGAATCCGCCCATATTTTGGGGTGATTCAGAATCATAAAAAGAAAAGGTAGGTATGAATAGTATTAATTGAATCTTCGATTTCTTTAGCACACCCGATGAACTGAAAGTCAAGTTGGAAACATATATGCTATAGGATCTATCATTCCAGTGGTGGGATTTCGTAGTTCAGGATAGATTAGACCATAGCATTACATGGGGGTATTTTGAAGAATTTTTCAACAAACAATTCTATCCTCACAGATTTAGGATTTCTAGAATGATGTAATTTTTAATCTTGAAGAATGATAACCTTATAGTGACCAAGTATGTGACTAAATTTATGAATCTAGTATAATTTTCACCTAAATTTGATGCATGTGATTTCTTTAAGCATGTGTTTTTGAATTAGGTTTGAGGCCAGATATTCACTAGAAGATTATTGTTCTTTGTATAACAGATTATATGAAGATGGTAAATATAGAGATGGTGTAATAAAGAGACATATCATAATCTATGTGTGGAGGAAGCATGTTGATACCTATGGGAAATGGTCATAACTCTAATGCTGGAAATAAGTAGAAGAGGGACAATTATTTTCAAGGTAGTGGAATGACTAAGAATTAAAAAACCTCTTAAACCCAAGAGTAAGTTGAGATGTTTTAAATGTGGTTTTTTGGATCACATGAATAAAGATTGTATAGAACTACTTATATAATTCCACGATTTCAACCAGATGGGACATCCTCAATGCTATTATCACAGTTCTCCAAAGTCCGGTGCTAAGGACACATCTCATGTTTCACAGACATTGTATGATTAAATGGGATGAGGGAATCATAATAATTATTATCAGTGGAACCGAGATATCTATGGTGATTCTAGTAATACCATGACTCCTTAATAAGGGAAATCTCAAAAGGGTAATAAAGAGCAAACTGTAGTGAGTAAGCACTTGTATGGAGCTAAGCAAGTGATTGTGGATGATCAATTTGGACCATCAATGGTGAGAGGTGTGATTCTTTAGAATTATACCCTTATGAAATATTTTTTTGATACAATTTCATCCAATTATTTTATTTCTTCTTATGTTTTTGATCTTCTTGGTTTTCATGCTAATATGATACCTTCTATTTTGAAACTTCAAATTCCTCTTGGCCAAAGGGAATGTTGATCATTTTTGTGTTGATTCTGTTATATAACTATTGATGGAGCTAAATTGATTTTGGATTTCTATATGCTTAATATGGATGTCTATTACATAATCATATGTATGTATTGGTTAACAATTTTCAAATCTCACATCAACTTTTATACCTAAAGGGTTAGTTTTACAACAGATGATAGTGTCGAGCATCTCTTTAGAGTAGATCGGAATGTAAATTTAGGTGAACCGGGATTGTTGGAACCAAAATTTAGAACTATATTATACCAATTGGTATATTTGACCTTATGATCAATATATGAGATTAGGGATAGTGATTTTACAGTAATTTTTTATCAGTTTTTGGATATTTTTTCTGATAATTTTGCAGGGTTCCCACCCACAAGATAAATAGATTTTATGATTGA
This sequence comes from Viscum album, assembly GCA_963277665.1. Taxonomy (NCBI): domain Eukaryota; kingdom Viridiplantae; phylum Streptophyta; class Magnoliopsida; order Santalales; family Viscaceae; genus Viscum; species Viscum album. Next base: position 921,339,120 of record OY728145.1, read on the forward strand.
TCTCTTACTAGGGAACAATTATATTTCCCTTCCATATTATTACATGAAACCAATATAATTAAGGTAATTGAAATTCCAATTGGAATAGTTTGAAATAAAAGGGTTCATTCATCCTAGTACATCTCTGTGGGAAACACCGTTTTTTTTTGTGAAAAAGGCTGATGTAACTCTTCAAATTTGTGTAGATTATAGTAATCTTAACTGAGTTATAATAAATAATTAGTATCCAATTCCAAACAATGATGGTATATTCAATCAACTGAGGGGATCCTATTGGTTCTATAAAATTTACTTTCATTTAGGATATCACTAATTGTAGGTTTGGAAGGAGGATATTCCAAAAACATCTTTTAGAAGTAGATAGGCCATTTTGAGTATGTGATTATGCCTTTTGGTCTTATGAATGCACCAGTTTCCTTTATGGAATTGATCAGTCATATATTTTAATGGTATCTATATTCTTTTTTGGTACTGTTTATGGATTACATATTGGTGTATTCAAGGACAAGGGCTAAGCATGAGCAACACTTGGCAAAAGTGTTGGGTGTCTTGCAGGATCATCGTTTATATGAAAAACTTTCAAAGTGAGATTTTTTGGATACAAGAGGTACATATCATTGGACATGTTATCTCTAAAAGTGTTGTTTATGTTGATCCATAAAATATATAGGTTTTTATCTCTTGGAAACGTCAAAATAATGTTTTTGAGATACACAATTTCCTTGAATTAGCTGGTTATTACCAATGTTTTGTTTATGATTTTTCATGAATAGATTAACTGATCACAAATTTGAAAAGTAAAGGTATACCATTTAAATGGAATGATTAATTTCATAAGTCTTTTCAAGAGCTTAAATTTCACCTTACATTAGCACCAATCATGATATTTCCAAAATTAGGACAAGGGTATGTGGTGTATTTTGATGCTTCGGGATTAGGGTTGGGATTTGTTATCGTGAAAGGATATCATGTTGTTGCTTATGGCTCATGGAAGTTATGGTTTAATGAGAATAACTACCCAATAAATTATTTGGAATTAGCTTCTGTAGTCCATGATTTTTAATACTTGGTGTTATTACCTCTTTGGTGAGAAATTTATGGTGTTTATAGATCATAAGAGTTTGAAAAACATTTTCTCATAAAGAGATTTGAATCTGAGATAAATAATATGGATGGAGTATCTTTAGATGTCTAACTTTGACTTGATGTATACACTGGGTAAATGAAATTCAGTGGTGGATGCATTCAGAAGAAATTCATATAGTCAGTTGGTAAAAGATGCTTCAGATCAGAAGCAGTTGATATCATTGATAGATGACATGCACTTGGATTGTGAAGAATGAGGTAGTGTTTCATTTTTCTTTCCAGTTTTTTTGTTCCTGATTTGGTTGAGAAGGTCAAATATTCATATACATCTTATTCAAAATGTGTGTCTTTGAGGTCAAAACTCAATGGTGGGGAGACCATTAAGGGATGTAATCTAGATGCGAGTTTATTTTTGTGGTTATGGGATCAGATAGTCATACCTATGGTTTTTTAAGAACAAATTATTCATGCATACCACCATTCGAGATGGGTTTTTCATCCTGGAATACAAAAGATTTATATGGAATTTAAAGCACAATTTTGGTGGGTTGGAGTGAAAAGGTGGATGAGTTTGTTATGAAATGACTCACCTATCAGTAGGTTAAGGCAGAGCACTAGCGGTTGGTGGGTATGTTGTAGTCTTTACCTATTCCTATTTAGAAATGGGAGCATATAGCTATGGATTTTGTGATTGGTCTCCCAATGATGGTTCAGAAACATGATTTCATATGGGTGATAGTGGATCGACTCACAAAGTCGACCCATTTCATTCCTATTTTTGAATCTCATAAGGTGGGATACTTGTCTAAAATCTATATATGAGAAGTGGTAAAGAGGCATGGCATACCAATTTCGATAGTATTAGACCAAGATCTGAGGTTTATGTCTCATTTTTTGAAACCCTTATAGAAAGACCTTGGGAATCAGTTGACTATGAGCATAGGAAATCATCCTTAGATGGATGTACAATCTTAAAGGATGATAAAAACGTTGGAAGACATGATTTGGGCTTGTGTGATGGATTTTGGTGGCTCATGGGAGATCACATACTGTTAGTGGAGTTCTCATATAACAACAGTTTTCAAGACTTAATACATATGGCTCATTTTGAATCATTGTATGGGTTCCCTTGTATTTATCTACTTTATTGGGTGGATATGGTTGAGACTCTACTATCTTGACCAAGCCTTGTGTATGATACAGTGGAGAAGATTCAGTTGATTAGGAAGAGAATGGAGATGGATCAGATTCATTAGAAATCATATGTGGGTCATCTTTGATGACTGTTGTTGTTCAAGTTTAGTGATCATGTGTTCTTGATAATCTCTCCAAGATTTGGGCTTCATCATTTTAGGAATTAGGGAAAGTTATATCCTCAATACATATGCCATTTTTAGATACTTGAACGGGTTGGTGAGGTGGTGTATCAGTTGAATTTTCCACCAAGGTTCAGTTAAATGCATAATGAGTTTCAAGTATGTCAATTAAAGAAGTATCATCCTAAGCTTGACCATGTGATTTGATGGTATAAAGTTGACTTAGAGTCAAAATCTATGTTTGTTCATGTACCAGTGAAGATTGTGGATAGGCAAGAGAAAGTCTTGCATGGGAAAATCATTGGTCTAGTGAAGTTTTTATGGAAACATTGTTGAATTTAGGAAGAAATGTGGGAATGTGAGAAGTAAATGGTTGAGTAGTGTCTCGAACTCTTTCAATCCAATGGTGGTTTTCAACTTTACATGGATAGAAAGACCAATTATGGGGAGAATTTAGAACCCTTGGTTTTAGGTAATTAACCATTTATTTATTTATTTTAAATATATAAAGTTATTGGGTTAATTTTTTGAAGGTTTTGAGTAGTTTTTAAAAGTTTTTGGGGCTTTTCTAGAGGTGTATAGTTTGAGGATAGTTAGTATAAATTGTGAAACACCTCCAAAAAACCATACAAGGGAAAATAGTGGGCACTGGGTAGGTGCATGGTTTGGCCAAACCGTGTGTCCACCTAGGAGAAACTATGTGATGTTGGATAGAGGGACTAAGCATGGTTAGTGCATTGTTTTTATAACTATGTAATCTAACCATGTAAGGGGTGTTTGGAGGTAATGGTTGGTTCATAGTTTTCTTAACCGTGTGCCTTAACCATGCAGCATTAAAAATTAGATCTGGGTTTTGTGGATATAATCTAAATCACTACTTTAATCCCATATTTTTTAATTTTTTAGACCACATAATGATTTCATTTCCTTCTAAAGACTATAGAGACCCTTCCCCTTGATCCGAGAGTGATCTGTTGGTGAATCTTGGTGCGTTGGAAGCCTGAATTCCTTGGTAAGTGCTCTTTCCTTATGGTTTTCCTTAGTTTTCTTCTTCTTACTTCCCTTGGATTCATGGATCTAATATATTTTTGGATATATCCATGGTTTTTTATGCTAATCATGATGATTTATGATTTTTTGGATGTTAGGGAACAAGATCTAAGAAAGGTTTTTGGATTTTTAGCCGAGTTTGTTGAATTTGTTGGATTGTTCTTCATTTTTGCCTAAGTTTTAAGGTAAGAAGCTTCACTATAAAGTCTTCTTGTTTATAAATAAATGGTTTGATTTCAAATTGATTTAATTTTTTGAATTGAGTTGTAAACTTTTTGTGAAAATATTAATAGAAACCCTCTTTAGTGATGGTTTTTGTATTTTGGAAATTAGTTGTTTTGTGGAAAGTGAAATTGGTTACATGATTCTAAAATTATGATTCTAAAGTTGTTTGGTTTTGATTATTGAAAGATTTTGTATAAATTTTTTCAATAAAAATATTTGTTTATTGAAATGGGTTGGAATTGTTGGTTTGGCATGATATTTGGCATACATGGTTGGTGTGAGTAAATTTCATTAACATGACCCTAGATAAGGGGTGTTTACCATTGGGGTACAATGCTATGACCCTATAGAAGGGGAACATTCTGTTGGGGCACTTGAGATATGGTTACCTTTTGATCACTTGGTAGATCGAAGAGAGACCACTCATGAGTATGGAATTTTCACTAGAGCATGCATGTGTGGGTGTGTGGTAATCATGTGATGGGTATACCAAATGGATTTGAGAAATGTTTTTAAAGAATTTTTGGTTTATTTTCATAGAAATGGATTTGATTTAAAAAAACTATTTTATAATTTGATATAAACTTATTTAAATGTGGTTTAAAATTGTTTTATATAAATGTGATAACTTGTTCTATCCTAGTGGCATTAGTTGGGAAGTCATTGGGAAAATCCTATTATGTTTTATACACACCCCCTTCTTGGGCACTTTGGGAAATTTTCAGATGTTATATTTCAAGACCCAGGTAAAGGAAAGGTATCTCATTTCTTTAGTGATGCATCATGATACCCTGGGCACTGATTATAGAGTTGGATCTTGGTGCATATTGGGAGTTGTGGAGTTTATGTCCTTGGTTGTCTTTGAGTTGTTTGGTTTGGTTTCCACTTTGTACTCTGATATGGTTCAAGGTTTTGGTTAGGTATTGTTGTATGTTGGTATCACTTTGAGTTGTATTACATCATTCTCATACATCATATAGTGGTTGTTTGGTTATTTTATTCTTTGTTGGATTGTTTTATTTTCAATGATCAAATCATCCCCCAACTATTTATGAATCTCTTAGAATTTATCGCTAGAATTTGGTGTCTTGGAGATGTCACCTAAGGCCTAATAGAACTCTCTTACTCTTCCTAAGACAATGGGTGAGGGGCGGGATTTTGTACACTCTATGAGCTGGCATACATACTCTTATTATATCCCCAACAGAGTATCAAGCATCATCACACTATAGTAAAACTAAACATCAAGTCTAAGGATCTCCACAACAGGTACATATATGAAATAATGTGTAGCACCTATATCAAAAAGAGAAAATATTAACATATAGGCTACCAGAATAGTACCTCTCACTGTAGAAGGTTAGACACTTTGCTCCCCAGGTATCAGTTGCACTGTATACATCTAGCCTAAAAAGTGACCCTGAGATATAGTATGACTACCCTGAGCAAGTCCATTCTCCTATCATTGAGAATTAGATGTTTGAATACCTTGTCCATGACCACCACCTCATTCTGATTGGTTGTTCACACTCCAGATCCCTACCTAAGAAGATTTTGTTGATTCTGCTCCTGAACATGGAGTCAATGTAGACCCTCTCTCACTGGATTCTGGAGGAAAGTTCCTGCAAAACTGTTGTAAATGGACCATCCCGCCTTAAGCTCGATGCTCGACTGGGTCTCTATCGCACTGGATTCTCATTTTTTCCTACCTCCCACACTGATGGTAGATAACATAACTACCAACACTCATGATCTGGTAGGTATTTTCCTCACGAGAGACCTCAAAGAACATCTTCATGCCTCCTGATATGGAGCCACTGGGTCTAGAAACTAATATATTATTTTTTGCACCCCCATCTTCCCTTAGGTTATGTTCAGTAATAAAATTCTAGTTTACTAATTTTGACATGGTAGTAAGCCATAATAAATTCACCTGTGATCATATCTCATACCTGAGACCATCCTCAAATTGGCCAGATTTTGATAACTCATCGCCTAATAGAATAGGTGTGAAATGTTGGAGCTCTGTAAAATGTGCAGAATAATCCATGATTGCCAAGACTCCCTACTCCAGATGCATAAATTCTTTATCTCTATCAGCTCTCAACATATCAGGATAAAAATAATCATATAAGGATATCTGAAAATTCCTCCAAGTCATATCCTGATGAGGACCTATCTGATTAATCACATCCCTCCATATCATGGCGGAATCTCGAAGTATATATGTATCGAACTTCACTCTCCTCTTAGAATGTGTCTCAAGATGCTCAAAAATCAATATCATGGCCTCTATCCATCGCTCTATAGCCTATGGTCTGTCATCCTCTAAAAATGTGGGTGAATTCTATTGCTAGAACTCACACATCAACTCTTCCATAGTTAGGGAAGGTTGTGGTGATCCCTAAATAGTCTGCATGAAACATAGAAATCCCTCTCGAAATTGGGACTCAACACCAAAATCTGGTATAATAGGAGGTGTTGCAAGAGTCATTGTTGGAGGTTTTACTGATGGCCTAAGGCCCACCACCTTCAAAGCATGGTTGTTTCCACCCTTATGGTGCACAACTGAAGTCATTCATGGTGGCGTGTCTCTAAAAATTCCAAGTGCATACCTCATGTAACGGCCCCAAATTTTGAATAAATATTGTTTCCTAATTTCATGTGTTATTTTATTTTATTTTTTTACTCAACAAAAATGTTTTATTTGATAAACATGATTATAATTAAAATGAGACCATTGGGTTCTGACTATTATATGACCATCGGTCAATATAAACGATGTGAACAAAATGTTTTGATTATTGTCTCTAAATACAAGTAATCTTGGTTAATTATTATAGAAAGAAGATTCGATGGCCTCACCTAGTAGTCTTGGACCGATCGAAGCCCATCTAACAGAACTTGGGAAGGAGGTAGCACCATTGGGCTTTGCTCTGGACCAAACCCAAGCCGAACTTCATCATGTGAAGCTAGAACGGAATCGCCTTCGCGAGAAGTTCAAACTGATAGAAATTACTACTCAGGCAATGTTGGCCGAGCCTCCCTCAGACTCTCTCACCTTAGCACACCTTACACTTAGGTCCTATGCTGGTGTGATAAGGGGCTATGTAAGAAGACCGTAACTGTCTTGTGTAATCCTTTGTTTTAAATAAAAATTGGGATTTCTTCTTATGATGAAGTTTATGAATTTTCAAATGACCGGATAAATATAGTATGCATATTTTTGATGAATTTTAGAAAAAAGGATATTTTAAAAATGTTTATGTAAACCTTAAATAATTAAAAATGTGTAATGATTTTCAAAAAATGGTCTTCTACAATTATGTTCAGTACAAAATTTGGACTCTAATAAGATCAACTTGATTTTTGATGAATAGTAAATTATGAATAGTGATTTTATGATTAGGATTAGTAATATGACCAAATGGATTAGTAATCTCACTTAAAGAAAGTTTTAAAATAATCTAGGCACCTTGATTAAGTAATGTGATTCAATAAAATGGTTAAATAAAGGTTTCATAAATTATTATTCAAGTATTAGTTTTTTCAGGTGAATAGTGTTTTTTAATTAAAAGTTAAATTAAAAATATTTAGAAAATTATTTTTATAAAATGGATTTCATTTTTGAACTCAGAGCACCAATATTATGTTATGGTAATTTTTGGGGTTTTTTTTGAAAAAAATGAATTTTCGGTGAATACTGTATTTATTTAAAAAATAAAATTAAAAATATTTAGAAAATTATTTTTATAAAATGGAGTTCATTTTTGAAATCAGAGCATTGATATTTGGTTAGTGTGAAACTTTGGGATTTTTCTGAGAAAGTTGAATTTTCAGTGAATAATAAAAATACAGTTTTAGGGTTTCGGTATATTTAATGACATCATAACTGTGTCATGGTGATGTCATGAGATATTTTAAGGGTTGGCCGGCCAAGGGTGATGAATTATTGTTTTGGGGGACCCATGTGGCCTAACTCCATGGTAAGTTCCAAGGGAGAGCACATGGGTTTGAGAAAAGCACATGTGAGGTGTCCCTTGGCCATTAATGCCTTGTCCCCTCACTTTCCCTATAAATACCAAGCCCTCCCCTCATCCATTCGACTCCCCACTCTTCCCCAACGAAGTTATGGTCTCATTACCTCCCAAGGAGTCCTCCCAAGGTTCCCCCAAGCCCTCAAGGTCCCAACCATTGAGGTTTAAGAGTTACATTTTAAGGTAAGGGATCCGACCCCTCTCTATCTTTTCAAGTGATCTCTTTTATGTCAATTCTTTTATACTCCATGTTCTTATGTTGGAGGATGTTCTTTTATATTCATTATACTTTCCATTTTATGTTAATATGATTAGAGACCCCCTCTTACTCTCATCATTTCATTTTATGAAATTTTAAGTGGCGTCGTTAGGCTGCCGAATTTTTAAGGGATTCTTTCACCCCCCTCATTCTTTTCAAAGTTCTTCTTTCATGTCAAGTCTTTCAAGTTCCTTTTTATTATGTTGGGGTATGATCTCTATATTTATCATACTGATATTTTATGATCTAACTATGAGATACCCCATTTGATCTCTTCAATTCAGTATTTCGATGTTTTAAGTGACGTCGTTAGGCTGCCGAATTTTTAAGTGGTTCTTCACCCTTCTCATTTTGAAGTTCTACTTTCATGTCAATTCTTTCAAGTTCCTTCTATTATTTTGGGGTATTATATCTATATTTATCATACTGATCTTTTATGATCTAATGATGAGAGACCCCATTTGATCTCTTCAATTCAGTATTTTGAAGTTTTTAGTGACGGCGTTAGGCTGCCGAATTTTTAAGTGGTTCTTCACCCTTCTCATTTTGAAGTTCTACTTTCATGTCAATTATTTCAAGTTCATTTTTATTATGTTGGGGTATGATCTCTATATTTATCATACTGATATTTTATGATCTAATTATGAGAGACCTCATTTGATCTCTTCAATTCAGTATTTTGAAATCATAAGTGACGTCGTTAGGCTGCCGAATTTTTAAGTGGTTCTTCACCCTTCTCATTTTGAAGTTCTACTTTCATGTCAATTATTTAAAGTTCCTTTTACTATGTTGGTGTATGATCTCTAAATCTATCATACTTATCTCTTATGTTCATATGATGAGAGACCCTATTTGATCTCTTCAATTCATTTTTATTGAAGTTTAAGTGCCACCGTTAGGCTGCCGAATTTTCATAAGAGAAATATTATTTTGTATTCATTTCATGTTCTTCATTTCATATGGTACATCTTCCAAATATCATTACCATGTTCATAAATCCTTCATATTCTATCCCTCTACTATTTTATGGGTCATTTATGAATGTTTGACCCATGTCCCCTCTCTTTCAATGTTATCTAAAACCCCGAAACGTAGTCGTTATGCTGCAGGATTTTCGTCTCAAAATGCCTCTCTCTTTTCTAAAAATTATTTTATGTTATTAAGTGAATACTCAAAGATCTTATTTCTATAGGGGTATTCACATATATATCAAAATTTTCTATTTTAAATTCTGGTATTTACATACATGAAACCCGCTTTCCCTTTTCGTGGGTTTAAAGTGCCATAAAGATCATGTCTTTAAAAGCAGTTTTTAAAACGTTATGATGATGAAATGAAACCCATTTCTTTTATTCTATATGGGTTGTTTATGAAATGATTGATGATGATATACGTGGCTCACATTATAATAAAGGAAAATTTAAGGGTGCGCCCTGATAGTGCTCCAATGCATTGGGTAATGATGTAACCACTAGAGATTACAATTTAAGGGTGCGCCCTGATAGCGCCCCATTGCATTGGGTAATGATGTAACCACTAGAGATTACAATTTTCACGATGTCTTGGTGAATAACCTTGGTAATATTTTTTAATGACACCTTGGGGATGGACCTTTGTGATATTTTCATGATTGTCTATATTAAATGATGTAGCCACATCTTAAAGTTATGAAAATGTTATTTTTATTATGATATGCCTCACGATTTCTTTCTCATGCCTTAAAGTTTTTTTCATGGCCTTATTGAAGTATCTCAAGTTCACATGTAAAATGTTTCTCTTGTTTCCATTACTGGGCCTTCTTCTCACCCTTTCTTTTGATGTATGTCCCCAGGTTATGAGATTTAGTAATGAACCTAGGATGAACATAATGAGAAGCCTTTCAAGTGTTTAAGAAGAATTTTTTTTTTGTTTCATGTTTTAAGTTCCTGGTTTCCAAGACACTAAACCTTAAAGATCCTCGGTTTTGTAAAATGTAATGAAAGTTTATGTGGTAAAAAGGCGGGATGCTATAGTTGGTATCAAAGGATGGTTTAGTTATTTGTGGAAATTAGGATATGAAAACTTTAGGAATAAGAATATAGAAAAGTTTATATATAGGAAATCTTCCTGGTATTTTGGTGAGTATTGGGTAATGGGTTTCCAAGCAAATACATCCCTGTCTGGATACGAGCAGGTAGAGGTGGCTCTGGCACAGATGTACATAGGGGTAAAACCCGAAAACACCGCTTTAAGCTAGACTCGAACGGGAACTGGTACACGACAATGGGCCTTGCTGCACTCTTGGTTACGACACTCCTGAGGGATATGCTTTGGGAAATTCATAAGTTTATTATGAACCATTATTAAAGGAACAAGGATAAAACAAAATAAAGATTCACATAAGAATATATGATCATGGATAACCTAGATGGGAACCTAGGGGATCACATGTTAGGGTATACTTTTCTTCTACAAGTTATCCTTATATGCTTTAAGTTCCTTTTAATGATTATTGGTTAAGTATTTAAGCCTCTAATTATACTTTCTCCTCTTAGTTAATGGTTAGAAATGGAAGAACATGTCCCAACAACCAATGTGATAGGAAATGTGATGATTTCCATATTAATATGACAGAGATGATTAGGGGATTAAATGATGATTATTATTTTGGAAGACGTTCACTATTTTGGGGACCCTATATGATCTAGGTAAATAGATTACTACAGTATTTTCATTGAGGAGTAAGGATGACTTATATTTTGAAGAAACGATGAATTTAAGGTGGACTTATAGTAATTTAGGTTACTTATGGGAATGATTAACCTATCTTGGGTAAAATATGTTTAGGTTAGCTAATTTTGTTATAAGATGTTAGGAGAGGTTGATGTTGTTTGGAGATGAACAATGAAGTTTATTTTGGAAGACTATGTTATCAAATCCTTCTTGTATTTGGGTTTCAATCTTAGTTTAGTTTATTTTGAGGAATTTTAAGGACCATTATTTATGGAATGGTCTATGATCAACTTTGGGTAGTACCATGGAACCTTGAAAATTTAAAAGTAGTTTCCATTCCTATGGGATTCTTTCTTTTGAAGAGTTGTTTTACCTTACCCTTTTGGTTTTGGGGATAATGTTTAAAGATAAAAGAAATAGATAGTTAATCTTTTGTGGATTATGTGATTCTCTAGAAGATGATTCTTGTGTTTTGATGAGACCGAGTAGTTTTGAATGCTCATAGTTTGGAGAAAAGATTAGTTTTGGGTAGAAACTTATTAAAGGATGAAACTCTACATGAAGGTAGATATATTTCCTTATGTTTTTTTTCTATGTTGTAAATGAATTCCTCAAAGTTATGAAAAGGAACGTAAAACAAAAACGTTGTTGGTTTACGTTTCCTACTAGGTAATCAAAGACCGCTTGCACACATCATAATTTTGGGATTTTCTGGTGGTTAACTTCCTCCTAATCATGTTTTCTATCACTCTCCTTTAGGACGTGACCCTTTGTTTTCTCCTCCATGTCCATGTTTCCTACATGGAATCCTAGTATGAGTAAACTCAGGTGGCCTTTGTACTCCCTTTTCTTTCTTTTAAAGTAATGGTGTCACTGACTTTTTTTTCTGATGTGGGACTTTCAATGAAATTTCAAAACCCAATTTTAAAAATTGCGAGGACGCAATTTCTTAAGGGGGGAAGATTGTAACGGCCCGAAATTTTGAATAAATCTTGTTTCCTAATTTCATGTGTTATTTTATTTTATTTTTATACTCAAAATTAATGTTTTATTTGATAAACATGATTATAATTAAAATGAGACCATTGGGTTCTAACTGTTATATGACCATCGATCAATATGAACGATGTGAACAAAATCTTTTGATTATTGTCTCTAAATACAAGTAATCTTGGTTAATTATTATAGAAAGAAGATTCGATGGCCTCACCTAGTAGTCTTGGACCGATCGAAGCCCATCTAACAGAACTTGGGAAGGAGGTAGAACCATTGGGCTTTGCTCTGGACCAAACTCAAGCCGAACTTCATCATGTGAAGCTAGAACGGAATCTCCTTCGTGAGAAGTTCAAACTGATAGAAATTACTACTCGTGCAATGTTGGTCGAGCCTCCCTCGGACTCTCTCACCTTAGCACACCTAACACTTAGGTCCTATGCTGGTGTGATAAGGGGCTATGTAAGAAGACCGTAACTGCCTTGTGTAATCCTTTGTTTTAAATAAAAATTGGGATTTCTTCTTGTGATGATGTTTATGAATTTTCAAATGACTGGATAAATATAGTATGCATATTTTTGATGAATTTTAGAAAAAAGGATATTTTAAAAATGTTTATGTAAACCTTAAATAATTAATAACGTGTAATGATTTTCAAAAAATGGTCTTCTACAATTATGTTCAGTACAAAATTTGGAGTCTAATAAGATCAACTTGATTTTTGATGCATAGTAAATTATGAATAGTGATTTTATGATTAGGATTAGTAATATGACCAAATGGATTAGTAATCTCACTTAAAGAAAGTTTTAAAATAATCTAGGCACCTTGATTAAGTAATGTGATTCAATAAAATGGTTAAATAACGGTTTCATAAATTATTATTCAAGTATTAGTTTTTTCGGGTGAATAGTGTTTTATAATTAAAAGTTAAATTAAAAATATTTAGAAAATTATTTTTATAAAATGGATTTCATTTTTGAACTCAGAGCACCGATATTATGTTATGGTAATTTTTGGGGTTTTTTCTGAAAAAAATGAATTTTCAGTGAATAGTGTATTTATTTAAAAAATAAAATTAAAAATATTTAGAAAATTATTTTTATAAAATGTAGTTCATTTTTGAAATCAGAGCATTGATATTTGGTTATTGTGAAACTTTGGGATTTTTCTGAGAAAGTAGAATTTTCAGTGAATAGTAAAAATACAGTTTTAGGGTTTCGGTATGTTTAATGACATCATAACTGTTTCATGGTGATGTCATGAGATATTTTAAGGGTTGTCCGGCCAAGGGTGATGAATTATTGTTTTGGGGGCCCCATGTGGCCTAACTCCATGGTAAGTGCCAAGGGAGAGCACATGGGTTTGAGAAAAGCACATGTGAGGTGTCCCTTGGCCATTAATGCCTTGTCCCCTCAATTTCCCTATAAATACCAAGACCTCCCCTCATCCATTCGACTCCCCACTCTTCCCCAACAATGTTCTGGTCTCATTACCTCCCAAGGAGTCCTCCCAAGGTGCCCCCAAGCCCTCAAGGTCCCAACCTTTGAGGTTTAAGAGTTACATTTTAAGGTAAGGGATCCGACCCCTCTCTATCTTTTCAAGTGATCTCTTTTATATAAATTATTTTATACTCCATGTTCTTATGTTGGAGGATGTTCTTTTATATTAATTATACTTTCCATTTTATGTTCATATTATGAGAGACCCCCTCTTACTCTCATCATTTCATTTTATAAAGTTTTAAGTGGCGCCGTTAGGCTGCCGAATTTTTAAGGGATTCTTTCACCCTCCTCATTCTTTTCAAAGTTCTACTTTCATGTCAAGTCTTTCAAGTTCCTTTTTATTATTCTGGGGTATGATATCTGTATTTATCATACTGATATTTTATGATCTAATGATGAGATACCCCATTTGATCTCTTCAATTCAGTATTTCGATGTTTTAAGTGACGTCGTTAGGCTGCCGAATTTTTAAGTGGTCCTTCACCTTTCTCATTCTGAAGTTCTACTTTCATGTCAATTCTTTCAAGTTCCTTTTATTATGTTGGGGTATGATCTCTATATTTATCATACTGATCTTTTATGATCTAATGATGAGAGACCCCATTTGATCTCTTCAATTCCGTATTTTGAAGTTTTTAGTGACGGCGTTAGGCTGCCGAATTTTTAAGTGGTTCTTCACCCTTCTCATTTTGAAGTTCTACTTTCATGTCAATTATTTCAAGTTCCTTTTTATTATGTTGGGGTATGATCTCTATATTTATCATACTGATATTTTATGATCTAATTATGAGAGACCTCATTTTATCTCTTCAATTCAGTATTTTGAAGTCATAAGTGACGTCGTTAGGCTGCCGAATTTTTAAGTGGTTCTTCACCCCTCTCATTTTGAAGTTCTACTTTCATGTCAATTCTTTAAAGTTCCTTTTATTATGTTGGTGTATGATCTCTAAATATATCATACTTATCTTTTATGTTCATATGATGAGAGACCCTATTTGATCTCGTCAATTCATTTTTATTTATGTTTAAGTGCCACCGTTAGGCTGCCGAATTTTCATAAGAGAAATATTATTTTGTATTCATTTCATGTTCTTCATTTCATATGGTACATCTTCCAAATATCATTACCATGTTCATAAATCCTTTATATTCTGTCCCTTTACTGTTTTATGGGTCATTTATGAATGTTTGACTCATGTCCCATCTCTTTCAATGTTATCTAAAACCCCGAAACGTAGTCGTTATGCTGCAGGATTTTCGTCTCAAAATGCCTCTCTCTTTTCTAAAAATTATTTTATGTTATTAAGTGAATACTCAAAGATCTTATTTCTACAGGAGTATTCACATATATATCAAAATGTTCTATTTTAAATTCTGGGATTTATATACATGAAACCCGCTTTCCCTTTTCGTGGGTTTAAAGTGCCATAAAGATCATGTCTTTAAAAGCAGTTTTTAAAACGTTATGATGAGGAAATGAAACCCATTTCTTTTATGCTATATGGGTTGTTTATGAAATGATTGATGATGATATACGTGGATCACATTATAATAAAGGCAAATTTAAGGGTGCGCCCTGATAGCGCTCCAATGCATTGGGTAATGATGTAACCACTAGAGATTACAATTTAAGGGTGCGCCCTGATAGCGCCCCATTGCATTAGGTAATGATGTAACCACTAGAGATTACAATTTTCAGGATATCTGGGTGAATAACCTTGGTAAATTTTTTTAATGACACCTTGGGGATGTACCTTGGTGATATGTTCATGATTGTCTATATTAAATGATGTAGCCACATCTTAAAGTTATGAAAAATGTTATTTTTATTATGATATGCCTCACGATTTCTTTCTCATGCCTTAAAGTTCTTTTCATGGCCTTATTGAAGTATCTAAAGTTCACATGTAAAATGTTTCTCTTGTTTCTATTACTGGGCCTTCTTCTCACCCTTTCTTTTGATGTATGTCCCCAGGTTATGAGATGCAGTAATGAACCTAGGATGAACATAAGGAGAAGCCTTTCAAGTGTTTAAGAATAATGTTTTTTTTTTGTTTCATGTTTTAAGTTCCTGGTTTCCAAGACACTAAACCTTAAAGATCCTCAGTTTTGTAAAATGTAATGAAAGTTTATGTGGTAAAAAGGCGGGATGCTATAGTTGGTATCAAAGGATGGTTTAGTTATTTTTGGAAATTAGGGTATGAAAACTTTAGAAATAAGCCTATAGAAAAGTTTATATATAGGAAATCTTCCTGGTATTTTGGTGAGTATTGGGTAATGGGTTGCCAAGCAAATACATCCCTGTCTGGATACGAGCAGGTAGAGGTGGCTCTGGCACAGATGTACGTAGGGGTAAAACCCGAAAACACCGCTTTGAGCTAGACTCGAATGGGAACTGGTACACGACAACGGGCCTTGCTGAACTCTTGGTTACGACACTCCCGGGGGATATGCTTTGGTAAATTCATAAGGTTAGTATGAACCATTATTAAAGGAACAAGGATAAAACAAAATAAAGATTCACATAATAATATATGATCATGGATAACCTAGATGGGAACCTAGGGGATCACATGTTAGGGTATACATTTCTTCTACAAGTTATCCTTATATGCTTTAAGTTCCTTTTCATGATTATTGGTTAAGTATTTAAGCCTCTAATTATACTTTCTCTTCTTAGTTAATGGTTAGAAATGGAATAACATGTCCCAACAACCAATGTGATATGAAATGCGATGATTTCCATATTAATATGACAGAGATGATTAGGGGATTAAAGGATGATTATTATTTTGGAAGACGTTCACTATTTTGGGGACCCTATATGATCTAGGTAAATAGATTACTACGGTATTTTCATTGAGGAGTAAGGATGACTTATATTTTGAAGAAACGATGAATTTAAGGTGGACTTATAGTAATTTAGGTTACTTATGGGAATGATTAACCTATCTTGGGTAAAATATGTTTAGGTTAGCTAATTTTGTTATAAGATGTTAGGAGAGGTTGATGTTGTTTGGAGATGAACAATGAAGTTTATTTTGGAAGACTATGTTATCAAATCCTTCTTGTATTTGGGTTTCAATCTTAGTTTAGTTTATTTTGAGGAATTTTAAGGGCCATTATTTATGTAATGGTCTATGATCAAATTTGGGTAGTACCATGGAACCTTGAAAATTTAAAATTAGTTTCCATTCCTATGGGATTCTTTCTTTTGAAGAGTTGTTTTACCTTATCCTTTCGGTTTTTGGGATAATGTTTAAAGATAAAAGAAATAGATAGTTAATATTTTGTGGATTATGTGATTCTCTAGAAGATGATTCTTGTGTTTTGATGAGACCAAGTAGTTTTGAATGCTCATAGTTTGGAGAAAAGATTAGTTTTGGGTAGAAACTTATTAAAGGATGAAACTCTAAATGAAGGTAGATATATTTCCTTATGTTTTTGTTCTATGTTGTAAATGAATTCCTCAAAGTTATGAAAAGGAACGTAAAAAAAATGTTGATGGTTTACGTTTCCTACTAGGTAATCAAAGACCGCTTGCACACATCATAATTTTGGGATTTTCTGGTGGTTAACTTCCTCCTAATCATGTTTTCTATCACTCTCCTTTAGGACGCGACCCTTTGTTTTCTCCTCCATGTCCATGTTTCCTACATGGAATCCTAGTATGAGTAAACTCGGGTGGCCTTTGTACTCCCTTTTCTTTCTTTTAAAGTAATGGTGTCACTGACTTTTTTTTCCGATGTGGTACGTTCAATGAAATTTCAAAACCCAATTTTTAAAATTGTGAGGACGCAATTTCTTAAGGGGGGAAGATTGTAACGGCCCGAAATTTTGAATAAATATTGTTTCCTAATTTCATGTGTTATTTTATTTTATTTTTATACTCAACAAAAATGTTTTATTTGATAAACATGATTATAATTAAAATGAGACCATTGGGTTCTGACTATTACATGACCATCGGTCAATATGACCGATGTGAACAAAATGTTTTGATTATTGTCTCTAAATACAAGTAATCTTGGTTAATTATTATAGAAAGAAGATTCGATGGCCTCACCTAGTAGTCTTGGACCGATCGAAGCCCATCTAACAGAACTTGGGAAGGAGGTAGCACCATTGGGATTTGCTCTGGACCAAACCCAAGCCGAACTTCATCATGTGAAGCTAGAACGGAATCGCCTTCGCGAGAAGTTCAAACTGATAGAAATTACTACTCGGGCAATGTCGGTCGAGCCTCCCTCGGACTCTCTCACCTTAGCACACCTTACACTTAGGTCATATGCTGGTGTGATAAGGGGCTATGTAAGAAGACTGTAACTGCCTTGTTTAATCCTTTGTTTTAAATAAAAATTGGGATTTCTTATTATGATGATGTTTATGAATTTTCAAATAACCGGATAAATATAGTATGCATATTTTTTATGAATTTTAGAAAAAAGGATATTTTAAAAATGTTTATGTAAACCTTAAATAATTAAAAATGTGTAATGATTTTCAAAAAATGGTCTTCTACAATTATGTTCAGTACAAAATTTGGAGTCTAATAAGATCAACTTGATTTTTGATGAATAGTAAATTATGAATAGTGATTTTATGATTAGGATTGGTAATATGACCAAATGGATTAGTAATCTCACTTAAACAAATTTTTAAAATAATCTAGGCACCTTGATTAAGTAATGTGATTCAATAAAATGGTTAAATAACGGTTTCATAAATTTTTATTCAAGTATTAGTTTTTTCGGGTGAATAGTGTTTTTTAATTAAAATTTAAATTAAAAATATTTAGAAAATTATTTTTATAAAATGGATTTCATTTTTGAACTCAGAGCACCGATATTATGTTATGGTAATTTTTGGGGTTTTTTCTGAAAAAAATGAATTTTCGGTGAACAGTGTATTTATTTAAAAAATAAAATTAAAAATATTTAGAAAATTATTTTTATAAAATGGAGTTCATTTTTGAAATCAGAGCATTGATATTTGGTTAGTGTGAAACTTTGGGATTTTTCTGATAAAGTTGAATTTTCAGTGAATAGTAAAAATACAGTTTTAGGGTTTATGTATGTTTAATGACATCATAACTGTGTCATGGGGATGTCATGAGATATTTTAAGGGTTGGCCGGCCAAGGGTGATGAATTATTGTTTTGGGGGCCCCATTTGGCCTAACTCCATGGTAAGTTCCAAGGGAGATCACATGGGTTTGAGAAAAGCACATGTGAGGTGTCCCTTGGTCATTAATGCCTTGTCCCCTCACTTTCCCTATAAATACCAAGCCCTCCCCTCATCCATTCGACTCCCCACTCTTCCCCAACGAGGTTCTGGTCTCATTACCTCCCAAGGAGTCCTCCCAAGGTTCCCCCAAGCCCTCAAGGTCCCAACCTTTGAGGTTTAAGAGTTACATTGTAAGGTAAGGGATCTGACCCCTCTCTATCTTTTCAAGTGATCTCTTTTATGTGAATTATTTTATACTCCATGTTCTTATGTTGGAGGATGTTCTTTTATATTCATTATAATGTCCATTTTATGTTCATATGATGAGAGACCCCCTCTTACTCTCATCATTTCATTTTATGAAGTTTTAAGTGGCGCCGTTAGGCTGCCGAATTTTTAAGGGATTCTTTCACCCTCCTCATTCTTTTCAAAGTTCTACTTTCATGTCAAGTATTTCAAGTTCCTTTTTATTATGTTGGGGTATTATCTCTATATTTATCATACTGATATTTTATTATCTAATGATGAGAGACCCCATTTGATCTCTTCAATTCAGTATTTCGATGTTTTAAGTGACGCCGTTAGGCTGCCGAATTTTTAAGTGGTTCTTCACCCTTCTCATTTTGAAGTTCTACTTTCATGTCAATTCTTTCAAGTTCCTTTTATTATGTTGGGGTATGATCTCTATATTTATCATACTGATATTTTATGATCTAATGATGAGAGACCCCATTTTATCTCTTCAATTCAGTATTTTGAAGTTTTTAGTGACGACGTTAGGCTGCCGAATTTTTAGGTGGTTCTTCACCCTTCTCATTTTGAAGTTCTACTTTCATGTCAATTCTTTCAAGTTCCTTTTTATTATGTTGGGGTATGATCTCTATATTTATCATAATTATATTTTATGATCTAATTATGAGAGACCTCATTTGATCTCTTCAATTCAGTATTTTGAAGTCATAAGTGACGCCGTTAGGCTGCCGAATTTTTAAGTGGTTCTTCACCCTTCTCATTTTGAAGTTCTACTTTCATGTCAATTATTTAAAGTTCATTTTATTATGTTGGTGTATGATATATAAATATATCATAATTATCTTTTATGTTCATATGATGAGAGACCCTATTTGATCTCGTCAATTCATTTTTATTGAAGTTTAAGTGCCACCGTTAGGCTGCCGAATTTTCATTAGAGAAATATTATTTTGTATTCATTTCATGTTCTTCATTTCATATGGTACATCTTCCAAATATCATTACAATGTTCATAAATCCTTCATATTCTGTCCCTCTACTGTTTTATGGGTCATTTATGAATGTTTGACCCATGTCCCCTCTCTTTCAATGTTATCTAAAACCCCGAAACGTAGCCGTTATGCTGCAGGATTTTCGTCTCAAAATGCCTCTCTCTTTTATAAAAATTATTTTATGTTATTAAGTGAATACTAAAAGATCTTATTTCTACAGGTTTATTCACATATATATCAAAATGTTCTATTTTAAATTCTGGGATTTATATACATGAAACCCGCTTTCCCTTTTCGTGGGTTTAAAGTGCCATAAAGATCATGTCTTTAAAAGCAGTTTTTAAAACGTTATGATGATGAAATGAAACCCATTTCTTTTATGATATATAGGTTGTTTATGAAATTATTGATGATGATATACGTGGATCACATTATAATAAAGGAAAATTTAAGGGTGCGCCCTGATAGCGCTCCAATGCATTGGGTAATGATGTAACCACTAGAGATTACAATTTAAGGGTGTGCCCTGATAGCGCCCCATTGCATTGGGTAATGATGTAACCACTAGAGATTACAATTTTCATGATATCTTGGTGAATAACCTTGGTAATTTTTTTTAATGACACCTTGGGGATGGACCTTGGTGATATGTTCATGATTGTCTATATTAAATGATATAGCCACATCTTAAAGTTATGAAAAATGTTATTTTTATTATGATATGCCTCATGATTTCTTTCTCATGCCTTAAAGTTCTTTTCATGGCCTTATTGAAGTATCTCAAGTTCACATGTAAAATGTTTCTCTTGTTTCCATTACTGGGCCTTCTTATCACCCTTTCTTTTGATGTATGTCCCCAGGTTATGAGATGTAGTAATGAACCTAGGATGAACATAAGGAGAAGCCTTTGAAGTGTTTAAGAAGAATGTTTTTTTTTTCATGTTTTAAGTTCCTGGTTTCCAAGACACTAAACTTTAAAGATCCTAGGTTTTGTAAAATGTAATGAAAGTTTAGGTGGTAAAAAGGCGGGATGCTATAGTTGGTATCAAAGGATGGTTTAGTTATTTGTGGAAATTAGGATATGAAAACTTTAGGAATAAGCCTATAGAAAAGTTTATATATAGGAAATCTTCCTGGTATTTTGGTGAGTATTGGGTAATGGGTTGCCAAGCAAATACATCCCTGTCTAGATACGAGCAGGTAGAGGTGGCTCTGGCACAGATGTACATAGGGGTAAAACCCGAAAACACCGCTTTGAGCTTGACTCGAACGGGAACTGGTACACGACAACGGGCCTTGCTGCACTCTTGGTTACGACACTCCTGGGGGATATGCTTTGGTAAATTCATAAGGTTAGTATGAACCATTATTAAAGGAACAAGGATAAAACAAAATAAAGATTCACATAAGAATATATGATCATGGATAACCTAGATGGGAACCTAGGGGATCACATGTTAGGGTATACTTTTCTTCTACAAGTTATCCTTATATGCTTTAAGTTCCTTTTCATGATTATTGGTTAAGTATTTAAGCCTCTAATTATACTTTCTCTTCTTAGTTAATGGTTAGAAATGGAAGAACATGTCCCAAAAACCAATGTGATAGGAAATGCGATGATTTCCATATTAATATGACAGAGATGATTAGGGGATTAAATGATGATTATTATTTTGGAAGACGTTCACTATTTTGGGGACCCTATATGATCTAGGTAAATAGATTACTACGGTATTTTCATTGAGGAGTAAGGATGACTTATATTTTGAAGAAACGATGAATTTAAGGTGGACTTATAGTAATTTAGGTTACTTATGGGAATGATTAACCTATCTTGGGTAAAATATGTTTAGGTTAGCTAATTTTGTTATAAGATGTTAGGAGAGGTTGATGTTGTTTGGAGATGAACAATGAAGTTTATTTTGGAAGACTATGTTATCAAATCCTTCTTGTATTTGGGTTTCAATCTTATTTTAGTTTATTTTGAGGAATTTTAAGGACCATTATTTATGGAATGGTCTATGATCAACTTTGGGTAGTACCATGGAACCTTGAAAATTTAAAAGTAGTTTCCATTCCTATGGGATTCTTTCTTTTGAAGAGTTATTTTACCTTACCCTTTCGGTTTTTGGGATAATGTTTAAAGATAAAAGAAATAGATAGTTAATATTTTGTGGATTATGTGATTCTCTAAAAGATGATTCTTGTGTTTTGATGAGACCGAGTAGTTTTGAATGCTCATAGTTTGGAGAAAATATTAGTTTTGTTAGAAACTTATTAAAGGATGAAACTCTACATGAAGGTAGATATATTTCCTTATGTTTTTGTTCTATGTTGTAAATGAATTCCTCAAAGTTATGAAAAGGAACGTAAAAAAAACGTTGTTGGTTTACGTTTCCTACTAGGTAATCAAAGACCGCTTGCACGCATCATAATTTTCGGATTTTCTGGTGGTTAACTTCCTCCTAATCATGTTTTCTATCACTCTCATTTAGGACGCGACCCTTTGTTTTCTCCTCCATGTCCATGTTTCCTACATGGAATTCTAGTATGAGTAAACTCGGGTGGCCTTTGTACTCCCTTTTCTTTCTTTTAAAGTAATGGTGTCACTGACTTTTTTTTCCAATGTGGGACTTTCAATGAAATTTCAAAACCCAATTTTTAAAATTGTGAGGACGCAATTTCTTAAGGGGGGAAGATTGTAACGGCCCGAAATTTTGAATAAATATTGTTTCCTAATTTCATGTGTTATTTTATTTTATTTTTATACTCAACAAAAATGTTTTATTTGATAAACATGATTATAATTAAAATGAGACCATTGGGTTCTGACTGTTATATGACCATCGGTAAATATGACCGATGTGAACAAAATGTTTTGATTATTGTCTCTAAATATAAGTATTCTTGGTTAATTATTATAGAAAGAAGATTCGATGGCCTCACCTAGTAGTCTTGGACCGATCGAAGCCCATATAACAGAACTTGGGAAGGAGGCAGCACCATTGGGCATTGCTCTGGACCAAACCCAATCCGAACTTCATCATGTGAAGCTAGAACGGAATCACCTTCACGAGAAGTTCAAACTGATAGAAATTACTACTCGGGCAATGTTGGTCGAGCCTCCCTCGGACTCTCTCACCTTAGCACACCTTACACTTAGGTCATATGCTGGTGTGATAAGGGGCTTTGTAAGAAGACCGTAACTTCCTTGTGTAATCCTTTGTTTTAAATAAAAATTGGGATTTCTTCTTATGATGATGTTTATGAATTTTCAAATGACCGGATAAATATATTATGCATATTTTTGATGAATTTTAGAAAAAAGGATATTTTAAAAATGTTTATGTAAACCTTAAATAATTAAAAATGTGTAATGATTTTCAAAAAATGGTCTTCTACAATTATGTTCAGTACAAAATTTGGAGTCTAATAAGATCAACTTGATTTTTTATGAATAGTAAATTATGAATAGTGATTTTATGATTAGGATTAGTAATATGACCAAATGGTTTAGTAATCTCACTTAAAGAAAGTTTTGAAATAATCTAGGCACCTTGATTAAGTAATGTGATTCAATAAAATGGTTAAATAACAGTTTCATAAATTATTATTCAAGTATTAGTTTTTTCGGGTGAATAGTGTTTTTTAATTAAAATTTAAATTAAAAATATTTAGAAAATTATTTTTATAAAATGGATTTCATTTTTGAACTCAGAGCACTGATATTATGTTATGGTAATTTTTGGGGTTTTTTCTGAAAAAAATGAATTTTCGGTGAATAGTGTATTTATTTAAAAACTAAAATTAAAAATATTTAGAAAATTATTTTTATAAAATGGAGTTCATTTTTGAAATCAGAGCATTGATATTTGGTTAGTGTGAAACTTTGGGATTTTTCTGAGAAAGTTGAATTTTCAGTAAATAGTAAAAATACAGTTTTAGGGTTTCTGTATGTTTAATGACATCATAATTGTGTCATGGTGATGTCATGAGATATTTTAAGGGTTGGACGGCCAAGGGTGATGAATTATTGTTTTGGGTGCCCCATGTGGCCTAACTCCATGGTAAGTGCCAAGGGAGAGCACATGGGTTTGAGAAAAGCACATGTGAGGTGTCCCTTGGCCATTAATGCCTTGTCCCCTCACTTTCCCTATAAATACCAAGCCCTCCCCTCATCCATTCGACTCCCCACTCTTCCCCAACGAAGTTCTAGTCTCATTACCTCCCAAGGAGTCCTCCCAAGGTTCCCCCAAGCCCTCAAGGTCCCAACCTTTGAGGTTTAAGAGTTACATTTTAAGGTAAGGGATCCGACCCCTCTCTATCTTTTCAAGTGATCTCTTTTATGTCAATTCGTTTATACTCCATGTTTTTATGTTGGAGGATGTTCTTTTATATTAATTATACTGTCCATTTTATTTTCATATGATGAGATACCCCCTCTTACTCTCATCATTTCATTTTATGAAGTTTTAAGTGGCGTCGTTAGGCTGCCGAATTTTTAAGGGATTCTTTCACCCTCCTCATTCTTTTCAAAGTTCTACTTTCATGTCAAGTCTTTCAAGTTCCTTTTTATTATGTTGGGGTATGATCTCTATATTTATCATACTGATATTTTATGATCTAATTATGAGATACCCCATTTGATCTCTCCAATTCAGTATTTCGAAGTTTTAAGTGACGCCATTAGGCTGCCGAATTTTTAAGTGGTTCTTCACCCTTCTCATTTTGAAGTTATACTTTCATGTCAATTCTTTCAAGTTCCTTTTATTATGTTGGGGTATGATATCTATATTTATCATACTGATATTTTATGATCTAATGATTAGAGACCCCATTTTATCTCTTCAATTCAGTATTTTGAAGTTTTTAGTGACGGCGTTAGGCTGCCGAATTTTTAAGTGGTTCTTCACCCTTCTCATTTTGAAGTTCTACTTTCATGTCAATTCTTTCAAGTTCCTTTTTATTATGTTGGGGTATGATATCTATATTTTTAATACTGATATTTTATGATCTAATTATGAGAGACCTCATTTGATCTCTTCAATTCAGTATTTTTAAGTCATAAGTGACGTCGTTAGGCTGCCGAATTTTTAAGTGGTTCTTCACCCTTCTCATTTTGAAGTTCTACTTTCATGTCAATTATTTAAAGTTCATTTTATTATGTTGGTGTATGATATATAAATCTATCATACTTATCTTTTATGTTCATATTATGAGAGACCCTATTTGATCTCGTCAATTCATTTTTATTGAAGTTTAAGTGCCACCGTTAGGCTGCCGAATTTTCATAAGAGAAATATTATTTTGTATTCATTTCATGTTCTTCATTTCATATGGTAAATCTTCCAAATATCATTACCATGTTCATAAATCCTTCATATTCTGTCCCACTACTGTTTTATGGGTCATTTATGAATGTTTGACCCGTGTCCCCTCTCTTTCAATGTTATCTAAAACCCTGAAACGTAGTCGTTATGCTGCAGGATTTTCGTCTCAAAATGCCTCTCTCTTTTCTAAAAATTATTTTATGTTATTAAGTGAATACTCAAAGATATTATTTCTACAGGGGTATTCACATATATATCAAAATGTTCTATTTTAAATTCTGGGATTTACATACATGAAGCCCGCTTTCCCTTTTCATGGGTTTAAAGTGCCATAAAGATCATGTCTTTAAAAGCAGTTTTTAAAACGTTATGATGATGAAATGAAACCCATTTCTTTTATGCTATATGGGTTTTTTATGAAATGATTGATGATTATATACGTCTCTCACATTATAATAAAGGAAAATTTAAGGGTGCGCCCCGATAGCGCTCCAATGCATTGGGTAATGATGTAACCACTAGAGATTACAATTTAAGGGTGCGCCCTGATAGCACCCCATTGCATTGGGTAATGATGTAACCACTAGAGATTACAATTTTCACGATATCTTGGTGAATAACCTTGGTAATTTTTTTTTAATGACACCTTGGGGATGGACCTTGGTGATATGTTCATGATTGTCTATATTAAATAATGTAGCCACATCTTAAAGTTATGAAAAATGTTATTTTTATTATGATATGCCTCACGATTTCTTTATCATGCCTTAAAGTTCTTTTCATGGCCTTATTGAAGTATCTCAAGTTCACATGTAAAATGTTTATCTTGTTTCCATTACTTGGCCTTCTTCTCACCCTTTCTTTTGGTGTATGTCCCCAGGTTATGAGATGCAGTAATGAACCTAGGATGAACATAAGGAGAAGCCTTTCAAGTGTTTAAGAAGAATGTTTTTTTTTTCATGTTTTAAGTTCCTGGTTTCCAAGACACTAAACCTTAAAGATCCTCGGTTTTGTAAAATGTAATGAATTTTTATGTGGTAAAAAGGTGGGATGCTATACCTCATTCAAGGTTTGATAATAGTAGGATCATAGATGTACAAACTAGATAGGCACAAGCCTTCCTAACACAAGTCACATCCCTCTGATTGCTCCTAAATCCAATTTTTTGAAATATACTAGTCATACAAATGCATGAGATACTATCTGATACCCACTAATAAGGTTGGGTTAGGGTCAAGTTCTTTTATATAATACATGGGTTTTGGTATACAGAATGTCGATTGCAAGTTATATAGGAAAACACCCTTTAAATTGAAATTGGAATTCCTATTTAACAGTAACCTTTTATTTCATAATTCAACTTAATTTAAATTTATTCTCATTTATATAGAAATTATTTTTAAAAAATTTGAACTATATAGATCACCACTTCCAATTTATAAGGGATCATACACCTTATAAATTGAATTGTGGCATCCATTTAATCCAAACCAGTCATTTATCAAGTCCCTACATGAAATGTCATCATAATTTCATGTATATAACAACAAGGAACCAAAATATGCTCCAATAAATGCACATATTAATAGAAACATGGCATGGAATAATGCGTGACATATATATCTTGAAGTTCCTATAATGATTCATGATGTAATATCTCTTTACCATATCAAGACAAGGCTAACAATATGTAATCCTAAGGAACTTCAAACATCAAGTGCATCACCCAATGGTGAAATCAAGTCAACCATAATAAGCACAATCCAGAACAACATGTTTAATCCCAGGTAATTTGACTTTTCCCTATACGTGGGTTAGCTACTCCTAGTCATATCTCATTACCAAATTCTGACACTTCCTACTATCCTTTCTAATATTCTCAAACTATAAGATAAAATAAAAGAACCCCTTTAATACCACTTTGTGACTTCTCATACCCAATTCACTCAATAATAACTGGACTCAGCTGGCCACATGGCCTCAAGTGTACCTCCCCATACGCTAGAGACTTCTGACTAGCAGTGAGGGTCTATGGTAGAAAAGTGGGGAGAGTATAACCTCATGATCAGAGTGTACCACAACATTATAATAATATCAAAAAATAGTGGAATCAAAATAAATAACTAGTCAGTGGAAGAATAAACATCCATTGTAAAAATAACCAAGTAATCTCATCCAATAGTTTGATATATAATGATGATCATGGAATGTTATACAAGAGAAGGGTAATACATGGAAACAAGCATCTAGTACAATACATGTATCAAAAGTAAAAAAAGACCAAAAATAAACTATTCCAGGTAACATCACGATCCATAGCCCAGTCTTGTGCTCCCCTGCTCCTATGCATAATCAATCAAGCATCAACAAGCGGGCGCTTTCCCCTATTCCTACCTTTATCCATTAAGTCTATCTGGGTACCCAACGGCAGCCCAAACAGGGTGTGAGATAACACTCAGTATTCCACCACCAACGATGTCTATAACAATTCTATTATGTGCATATAAGCTAAAGTAGTATACAAATATAACATGTATATAAATAATAATAGTAGAAGTGATGTTATCTAGGCTATCAAGTCTCACTATGATCAAGACACTAAATCATAATGGGTATCTTTAAAGAATAGAAAACATCATCAATGGCCTATGTCATGTAATCATGTGTCAGGCCTACATGGGCTAGGTTCCAAGAAGTAGAAATGTCTTAGGCAACCGAGTAATCTGGGTAAATCAAGTAAACAATATCCAAGGAGTAGAAATGTCCAAGTCATCCTAAAGGTTCAAGTAATCTATATCCATGGAGTATCCAAGGAATCCTAGTATGTCAAGTAAACTATTTTAACTAAATCTTTGGAGTAAAAAATACAAGGCATCCATATAAGTTGGATAGATAGGATCCAATGAGTAGAAATGTTCAAGGCATCTAAATAAGTCATGTAACTAGGATCCATGGAGTAAAAATGTCCAATTCATCCTAAAGGGTCATTATATCCAAGGAGTTTAAATGTCAATGGCATCCAAACATGCTAATTAAATGGGATCCAAGGATTATAAATTTCCAAAGCATCCTAACCAATACATTCACCATTTTGTAACTCCCTTTGTAATCATACACAAGCCAATGGATTCAATAATTTATACCTTTTATATATATATGAAAAGGTTCTACAAGGTACTTACAACCTTTAACGATTTAATTAATTACCATATTCAATTCTCAATTATATAAGGCAAGATCATCACACCCCAAAGGTGTAATAATCATTACAAAAAGGTAGAACCCACCCCATGGGCAGTTTAGGTTGAGGTTGACAACCTCCAACCTTGATGAAAGGTGTTACAACATATCTCAAACATGTTTTTATCATTTAACTCAATGTTTAATTAATTTATAAATAATCACTCAGAAAGTTCGGCGTGTGACACAACTGAAAAAAAGATATAAATAGCTAAACTTTTAGGAAAAGGTATGAACCACCTACTATAATCCTGTAGAGGATTACTCAGCCAGTCTTAGTCTCTGATTCAATCTATATTAGTAAAAAACTCAAGAATGGGTGAATTCCATTAAAATAGGGCATAAGAGTCTACACCAAAATAACTTCTTCAAGATAAGGAAAACTGATGAAAGACACAAGCAGAATAGATAACTCACCAACATGCATCCAACAAAATGATTGGATCTCAAATCGGACATTGGACAGTGAAACTGGATCAAAGCCTAGGTTGAAGGCTTGAATAGCTCATCTAGGAGGAGAAAGGTTGCCTTCTATAGGAAAATAGAAAATGAGGAGGAAGGTCTAACTTTTAAAGAATTTAGGGGGAAATGTTTATTTTCCCTCAAAATACTGGGTCACATGATTTGGCAGCACGGTTGGTCAAACTGTGAACTCTTCTCTATCTCAAAACCCCCCCTCGCATGGTCATGGAGTATAGTTAGAAAAACCATACACCGATCATGTGTTTTTCCTCTTCCAAAAACTTGGGCTCTGGGCTCTAAACAAGCCCCGAAGAACAATTTTTTCCTCCATGACCCCACTAGGCATTCAAATTAGGTTAAAACTAAGGAATTAAATTGGAAATAAAAATGTTTTGTACCTCATAGAAAATTTGGGATCTTACATAAGATGCTTAGAATTGATTGGTCTGAGGTGTATCAAAATTCTTGGGAACCATATCGAGAAATGAACATGATATTTAAGGATGAAGAGACAGCTGGAGTCTATAAAATAGATAGAATATTATTTAAAATTTCTTTACTAAAACTAGGATAGTTTAGTAAGGTTATCCATAAAAATTCCAAGTATCTACATTTTGGAATAATTCATATCTGAATGGATCCGCTTTTTAGAAAAGGAAAATATCTACTAGTACTAATTTCAATGGTGGATGAAAGCTCAGCTAATTTCTCCAATGCATTATTAAGAGGAGCACGAGCAAATTTTCATGTGGGAGTTTTATGGGTGAAGATTGTCCCATATTTTCATGTAGTGCTTATGAGAAGAAGTATTAATAAAACTCTAGAAGTAACGATCAACATGAGAAACTAATAGAAGATGTTGGGTTGTACACCCAATAGAAGATATATCATATTAATTACTACTCTTTATGTAAAACTCTATAATACTGGGACAACAACTCTAAGGAAGGGTTTGGAAAGATTTACACATCTTTTCCAAGATGAAGTAACATCAATTAGAGAAATGAGTCGATAGGTGGTAAACCCTAAGAGGCTAACCTGGTCTATAGAATGGGTTTCCACTATTGAAAATTTAGGCTATAGCCACGGTTTGAAACTATGGCTATAATCCCAAAATCTGTGTCTATATGTTATAGCCACGGTTCAATGGACTGTGGCTGGTATTGGCATGGCTATAGGGCAAGACAAATAGCCACAGCTTTAAACTCTGTCTATAGCCCTATATCCACGATTCAAACTATGGATGAAGCCCTATAGCCATGGTTTTAAACAATGGTTAAATCCCTATAGTCATAATTTGAAACTATGGAAGAACATTAAGCCACATAGGGCCTATAGCCATGGTTTAAAACTATGGCTATAGGTCTTCCCATTTCATAAAAAAACACCCCCACAGCCCCCCTTGAACACCCTCTTGCACCCCCATTCCCCCCTGGACATCCCTCTTACACCCCTATGGACATCCCCCTTGCACCTCCTTGAACACCCCCCTGCACCCCCATGCCCCTGACCCCCCCCCCCCCTCCTGGACACCCCCCCTTACACCCCCTAGATAGCCCCCTTAAACACCCCCCCCCCCCCCCCGCACACCCATGCCCCTTGAACCCCCCCCCCCTCCTGGACACCCACCCCCCTTTCACCCCCTGTACAGCCCCCTTTCACCCCCCCCCCATAGTATCCCACACCTAGATAGCCCCCTTTCACCCCTTCAACACACCCCTGCACCCCCTGTAGTAGCCCACCCCCTGGACAGCCCCCTTGCACCCCCTTGAACACCCCCCCTAGACAGCCCATTGCACCCCCCCCCACAGTATCCCACCCACTGCAAATCCCTCCCGGACAACCCCCAACCCCCCCCCCCCCCTCCTGGAACCCCACCCCCCCCCCCCCTCCTGGAACCCCCCCCCCCCCCTTGCAACCCCTTGGACAGCCCCCTTGCACCCCCCACCCTTGCAGTAGCCCACCCCTGGATAGCCCCTGACCCCCCCCCCCCCCTCCTGGACACCCACCCTTGCACCCCCCTAGGCAGCCCCCTTTCACCCCCCTGGATAGCCCCCTTGCACCCCCCCCCCCCCCCACAGTATCCCACCCATGGACATCCCCCTTGCACCCCCTTGAACACCCCTCTGCAGTAGCCCCCCACACCCCTATAGTAGCCCACCCCCATGCAAAGCCCCTGGACATCCCCTGACACCCCCTCCCTCCTGGACACCACCCCTAAATAGCCCCCCCCCCCCCCTCCTGGATATCCCCCCTCCCTCCTGGACCCCCCCCCCCCTGAACAGCCCCCCATCCCTCCTGGACACCCCCCTAGACAACACCCCCCCAGACAGCTCCCCCCCTACAGACCCCCCTAGACATCACTCCTAGACAGCCCCCCCTCTCCCCCAATAGACACCCCTGGACAGTTAGTGTTGGGGTACTACAATTAGTGTTGGGGTACTACAATCTGTTTTGGGGTGATATTGTTGATGTTCTACCATTGAGGTTCCACTATTGGTATGCGACTACTTGATGAAGAACATAGCAATTGTAAGTCTCAATATATTGAAGTTACTATGAATCACTTCTGGTTATGAAATGTAATGTGTTCCTCTATGGATAAAATACCATGATATATAAGGGATCATCTTGAATAAATTTCCATTAGTATCCTCTCTTGGATATCAACCCTAGTTCACAAATCAAGTATAAAAAAGAATATTATAAAAATGATATACTATAAGTGGACCTGAGACACTATGGTTATTGGTAAATGATACATAATCCATTTTTCAATTATGGTTACTAATAGACCTCCTTTATTTGATTCATCATGAAGATAAGTGGTGTTTCTATCTCCATATTAGAGCTAGCAGACCTGAGTCCTTTCACAAGAATTTTTTTCTACCTTTATAAATCCTTCCATGAGATTCTTTTTTCATGAGATTCATAAATTTTTCATCATCCAAAGAGTCTTTCTGGTTTATATCTAGTATATCTATTTTATGTTCTAGTTATTTAATTCCTATAATAGAGAAATAATGTAGTATAGACCATTTCTTTACGACTCCTTTCATACATCTGAGTTTCCTTTGTAGTATATGGTAATGATTTCCATACAATGGACAATATCGTTATTACATCACTATTGATAAAAAGTCTTCTTTCTAGGTCTAAATCATATATAAATAGGAAACCTATGAGAATCACCGTCTAAAGTTACCAGTGAGATTAATGGGAAAGAGTGATATGAGAGATCCCTCTCTAAGTGGTAGCCCTACTTCCATGTCTCATGACCCAAGTTTAGAAGGAATCACACATTCAGATAGAGACTTAGCCTTAAGTCTATTGGTCACACCACTAGATTCAATGTTATCTTCAAAAATCCTATAATCTCTTGATAGATCATCATTAAAATCTATATCACTAAAATAGTTTGACATAAAAACCAAATAATCTTAAATAGTATGAGGAATTGTATCAGGGAAGAGACATAAAATTGGGAATGGAGGGAGCTACAAGGAGAGAGATAAAGAGAGATTACTAACATCCTCACTAATAGTTGTAACTCTCATGGAAGCCCAATAATCCTTTAGTATAATATACAGCTCATCCTCACCATATAATGTAGCTAAAATTCCACATCTACCAATATCAACAGAGATAATAGAATCATGAGATCTAGGTAGAAGCAACCTAACAAAGAATACCTGAATTTTGAATCATTAATTATTTTTAAATATATAAAGATATTTTCCCTAGGGAAATATTTACAATGCACATGGGTAACTATGAGGGTGGATTAGAATTGTTCTAGTTCTAAGAAATTTGATAAGAAATTGCATCTTATTATAGCTTTAGAGAAAGGTGGTGATGGATTTATTGAAGACCAGTGGGCCTTAAGAGGTCGAAAGAAAGATTAGTTCTAATCGGGTGTAGGAGATGACCATGTTGACTTATAGGGGGAACTTTTTATGAGTTATGATACCAGTAAGGGGAATAATTCCCTTGGAATTATGAATGTTTATTCACCTACTAAAATTTCCTCTATTAGGGTTGACAAGAGGGATAAATATGTGAAGTCTAACTTTATTTCAATATCATAAGAAGTTAAAAATAACCAATCTATTAAGGGAAAATCCAAGGTTATCTCTAGAGATAATTCCTTTTTTAAAAGTTATGTTTATGGATTTAATAAGGATGATACAAGGAATAAGGATAATCAAAGTATGGAATTGGATTGTGGTACTGCTAGCAGTGATACTAACAGCTTAGTTGAATCTAGGAAGGCTGGGAAAGATGCTTTTACAGTGGTTAATGTAGGTGAATATGCGCAGAATGATGGGGACTCTTCTTTATATGTTCAGTCTTGTATAAGAGAGGTCACCTCAAGGACTCAATAATGTTTTCATAGAGTGGTTTAAATCCCCCCACCACTGGATAGATCCCCCCCCCCACCCTACAGACACCCTCCCGGATAGACCCCCCTGGACAGACCCCCCTAGATAGGACCCCCCCTGTGGCACCCCTTCCCCCATGAAAATCTCCCCTCTACTCTCCCCTGGATAGACCCTAGACAAACCCCCCTGTAGACCCCACCCCCTCTAGACATGACCCCCCCTAAAGTACCCCTTTTGTAACACCCCAAGAATTTTCAAATATATTTATTATAGAATTCATGGATAACTGAGTCTCTACAAACACCAATTTGTTATAACCTATCCAAATAAACATAAGTTTGTTACTTCTGTGATTTGAATTTCGAAAATATGACATACACGGTTGCGATTAGTAAGTTATTTGGAGTTCGATAAGAAAAACTTAATTTTTGGTGAATAGTAATCTACCCTTATGAATAGTAACATAACCCTATGAATAGTGATATACCCTAATGAATAGTACCTTACCTATGATAGTATATAAATAATATTCAAGTGGAAGTACGATATACCTTTTTTTTGGAATAAGTAAATAAATGTTTTAAAACTGTTTTATTTAGAATAAATTATGATTTTGATTAAATATTAAATTAATCATATTTAGAAAATTATTTTTGAAAAATGGAATTCATTTTTTTATTCTACATATTGAAAAATGGTTAGGGTGATTCTTTGGTATTTTTCTGAAATACTTGAATTTTTGATGAATAGTGAAATATGGTAAAATACCGTATATACAAATTATCAGTTAAATACACTATTTATGGCACCATAAGTGATGTAATCCCACTTGGTTAGAACTCACATGCCTTTATTAATATTCTTGGTCATTGAATCATCACTATTGCTGGTCTTGAGGGAAATTAATAAACTAATGATTAAAAAATTGTGAAAACCCTCCTCTCCTCCACTATAAAAAACCCCATCACTCCCTCTTCTCTTGACTCCTATAAGCCTTGAATATCCTCAAATTTCTTCTCAAATACCCTTCATTATTCACTCCCCACATCCAAGAATCTCTTGTTCTTTCCAAAATACAAAAATCTCTTCCCTTAAGGAGGTTCTCAAAGAGGTTATTTCAAGAGGTAAAGCATCTTTCTTTTTCATTTAGTTTCATTTCAATTTATCTTCTTTTGTTATCCTCTCCTCACCTTATCTATCCAAATAACCATGATATATCCAGTATCATCTATATAATTTAATTATATCATTTTAATGGAATAACCATTATCAATATTCTTACTCTCTCTCTCTTTTATTTTTTTAAATGAAATCAACGTCCATGAGGTTCCAATTTATAACCTTCGTGGACGACGATGTTTCGTTCTTCAATTTATCCTTTAATACTGGTAATGAAACCATTTTTATAGCTAAAATAGACTTTAATATATGTATTATAACCTAATTAAAATTCATGAACCAGTATACGTACATATTATTAAATCGTATGACCAAACTAGTTCCTAATAATCAAAATAGCGCTAAAATAATCTAAGTGAATGTCATAGATATTTCATCTAATGATTCATCCTATTTACATGAAACCAAATGATATAAATTACCATTAAAAATTCTATATGTTCATAAATAATATGTAATTTCAATTCTGAAGATTTACATCCATTCCACATGAACTCCACTACTTGAGAACAAGTGAACCGTTTATGAAAATAAAGAAAATGAACACTCTAGAATAATGAAATTCAATGTAATAACTTATCAATAACGGAATAAATGAACTAAAAAGAATTATGAAAAAATAAATCCATGTCTAATAGGTTCTGAAATAATTTATTAATAAGTCTAATTTCATATTCCAGGACCTTGAGTTCAATAGCGAAACACATTCGGACTTAAGGTAAGGGTTTCTTCATCTCTCTTCCATTTTTGTGAGATTTTTCGTATTCACTACTAATAATTGTGTATGGTGTATGTATACTTCCCATTTATGTAACATATCATTAATATCTTTATTTTAATGGTATTAAATGTATCATTTGAATATTATTAATTTTGGGGCATATGAATCGATTGATTACAAAGTGGTAAGGGTTTCCCACCCGAACCTTCATTTTCATTCGGGTTACTTTCATTGTCTAATTACCTCAATGAAATTCTTATGTATTATTATGTACTACTCCTAAATTATGTTTTTGTGTTCTATATATATTCACCAACCATAATCCTTCTTTATTTTATTGATAGTTACATGTTTTAAAAGAATCTTTCAAAATTCCATCCCGATAAACAAACCCGATTCAAGGGAACTTCTCGAATTCTTACCCATTTTCAAGTGCACTCCAGGATATGTTTTAATCCACCATTATTTTTATAAAATCACTCATTTTATCATGAAAAAATATCTTGGTTTATTTCTGGTTTTAGGAAAACAAACGTGTCTTTCCACTTTAAAATTCTCTTTAATGTGTTCCTTAAAATGCTCTAAAATGTTTTATTTCTAAAGATTCTTAAGAACTCTTTTTACATGATTTCACTTCAACGGGACATTATTAATGCCTAAAATATAATTTCAATATCCTTAAATTTTATTTTATAGGATATACATTTTTACAATCTGATTTTATGGAAAATACAAATGATTTTCCAAAAGAACTCTTCTTTCAAAAGTAAAAAGTATTTTTCTCATTTCATGTTAACTTTTATGAAGTATATGCCTTGTTCGCCACTTATTCCATGCATGTAGTGTATGTACTTACATTTGGTATATCATATCAAGAGTCTCCATATTCTCGTAATATTCTAAGGGATTATTATTTGAATTTTTCAAGGTGGTATGGGACACTTTGGAATATTTAAGGATTATTTCCTTAGGAATTTTTCAATGGTCTCATTTAAAAGTATATTTATCTAAGACAACATCCCTTATTGAATCATTTACTTCATTGAGTTTTATATCTTACGATATCATCTACCATATTTAAGTTAATGGTTTATGATTAGTTTGACTTTGGATGTTCTATCTTAAAACCATTCACCAATTTACTCTGAATGGTTAGTGTTTATGCTTAATGTTTGGGGAAAGTTATTTACATTTCATATGTTTGTTTCAATATGAATGTGTATATTTTTTATGTTTATCCCCATTCATATGATGAATTCATTGGACTTAGTAAGTGTTAGATGGGGCCCGCTATATCCTCTCGGTGCATCGATAGGTCTCATGAGACAAATAGACATGGAATTGGTTGAGGCCTTTCCCATTTTGATATATGGTTTTGGATGAGACCTTAATCTTTTTTAGATGTCTTGGCCAAGGCCTTGAAAAAATGTTTCAGAATGTCTGTCATATGCACTTCTCTCATTATGAAGCTAGTAATTGAAAGTTCATGTGGTTATTCGACTAGTGCTCGAATGGACCGAAGGCCTTTTTTTATTTTTATTATAGATAATCCCCCTTTTAAGGGTTAAAGGGGAACTCATACATGACCCGTAGGCCCAAGGCATAAGGCCCAACATGACCCACAATACATGACCCGAAGGCCCAGAGACATATCATGCCCATTACATGACCCGTAGACCCAGCCCACTAGAACTGCCCCTCCCCGACGTCTTGCATCATTGATCTCCTTAGCTACCCAAATTGCATTGCTGATCGGATAGCATTGCCCCGTACAAAGCTGCACGGTGCCTGGTCCCGATGGCGGCTGCCATACCCTCTCATTCTTCCAATCCGGTTAGCTCTGCATCTGGTGTCTGCTACTCTTGTTGCTCTGATCCTCTTCTGGGGAATGTTCTGTGTGAACTGGGCTACTCCATGGTCTACATGACCCAAAGGCCTTATGGCCTAAACGCCTTTGATGACCCGAAGGCCCTGGAGACCCGTAGGCCCAAACCGGTGGCCCGAAGGCCCAAATCGGGTGAATAGTTCTGGCTACTACAGTACCGAACAGTAACTACTACAGTGACTACTACAGTACTGCTACAGTAACCTGGAAATTTGCCTCCACCTGGTTTTGAACCCGAGTCTCTTAGATGCCAAGCAGGAGCCCTTACCACTCGGGTACGGGCTCATTGGCTTTGACTAGTAGAATACTCATGATTATGTTTTATTATGAAATTATTTACTCAGCTAATATTCCTTCCTTAATGTATTCAAGTTTATTATTTGTAAAGGCATGTGTTTTCAATTATTCACATTTCTAATGTTTATGTTTTCTTCCACTGTATTGTTTACTCTTACTGAGCATTTGAGCTCACCCCTTTCTTATGTTTCATTTTCTGAGGATATGAAGAAGTAAGTTATGAGTGACTTTCAGGTATAATCTAAGAGGCTTGGATGTTTCTAATGGACTAAATTAGTGTTGTTTTCCTTTCATGATGTAATGTGGAACTTATATATGTATCTTGTTTCCAAAAGCTACTAAACTACTCGGTCCTTCAGTATGCATATTCCTTTTTTATATGCCAATGTATTAAAATAAGACATTGTCTCCGGGCAACTGGGGTCAGGTCCTTACCCCTTCCCCCATGAAACCCCCCCCCCCCCATTGCACATACCCACCCACCCCCCTGCACAGCCCCCCCACCCCTGGACAGCCCCCACCCCTAGACAGAGCCCCCCCGGACAGACAGCCCCCATGGATAGCCCCCCCCACCCCCACCCCCCCCCCCCCACACTGTGGTTCTCGCACGTGAATTTGCACAGTGATAATTCAATGCTCTAATAAATTACCCACTACTCAATAAAAAACATGACTGCTCAAAAAATGCATGTTCTAATGGTCTAAAAAACTATCCACTGCTCAAATTAAATAAATCATATACTACTCAATAAGAGTACATGCAGTCTAAAAAATGAAGCACAAATCATATTTAATACAAGTAAAAGAAAATATTAACTGAAACAAAATAATATGACCCACTACTTGAAAATATATTGTTGCTCTAATCTTTCATGATGGTGTATTTCTCCAAAATCTAGTGTTAGTCCACCCTGTCACCTTGTATGCAAGATTGAAACCCTACATGAATATTGATTATAATTAATATATTGAAAAAATAATTTTGTGGTACATACTATTTCAATAAAAGTGGATTAAACATGAGTAATCAGCATAAATTAAAAAATAAATAAATTTGAATTAATGGAAAAAAATATCACCAAATGTAAAAATCAATTTAAGACAGGGTGCGTGTTTACTAATTACACCATGTGGATAGATATTAATTGTAAAATATGGGATATGTCATGTATTTTTACATGGATAGACAATTTGTGTACATAGAGTGCACAAGCATATGTGAAAATACACAAACATTGATTGGAGTACACAGGCATACCCCTGGGAAGATAAGATAATCTGACTAAATGGCCCAAAGGCCTTCTTTTTTTATTGATTTTTGACAACCCCCCTTTCAAGGGATGAGGGGGAACCCTTACAAGGCCCGTAGTCTTTAGTGATTACATGGCACGTAGGCTTAAGAGACATTACATGACCTAAAGGTCTTATGGAATTCAACCAAACTATAACTACAAGGAACTTCCCCTCCCCAACATCTGTATCATGATGGTATCCCTTCACCTTCGCATGGCCATCCAGCTAAGCTTCCCATGCAAGCACAGTTTGATACTAATTGTGTTTCCATACCCTCTCATTCTTCCAAATTTGTTGGTTCTTCTATGGTGAGTGCGCATACTCTGAATCCTCCTCTAGGGATACTCCTTTTTTATAGAGTCTGTCTGGGGAAACTTGCATTGATCATGTGGCCTGAAGGTCTTAATGTGGCCCTAAGGCCTTAAAGGTGGCCTAAATGCCTTACTGACTCGAAGTCCTGGGTGGCCCGAAGGCCTTAAGGACTCCAAGCCCAAACCGGTGGTCTAAGGTGAATAATTCTAGCAACTGCAGTACCGAACAGTAACCGCTACAACACCTAATACAATAAAATGGAATTATGCCTCCACCTGGTTTTGAACCTGGGTCTCATGGATGTACTTAGAGATACCTCACCAATTGGTATGAGGATCATGTGCATGAAGATAAGATACTCTGTGTTCCACATATAAACGCCATGTAATTTCACAAGGATTACCATTCCAGTTCTATATGAGGACATTCCTAGGTGTCCAGGCATGGTCACACATCATGTGAAATTATGTAAACATCATTTAAATTTCTATGATACATACAACTTATGAATATATTTATTTGAGACTCGGATTTAGGCCTTTGAGTAGCTTATCCTGAGTAGTTTACCATGCATAACATAATGGAGGCACTCATTTGTATAGGTGAGATATGGTGAAATGTGATGCTAATGGGGCGTGCCTCTTAGTGATTCTTAGACAATAGCAGAAATAAAGTGTGAGACATAACATTGAAGCAATTCAACATCATTTTGTTATGTAATACAATTAACGACATTAAATTTTTCCTTGAACAATCTAAAGTAATGATCAAGTGCATACTTAAATTGCACCCCCCCTACCCAACCTGCACCCTCCCCCCTCCCCCTGCCCTACAGACCCCCCTGTAGACCACCTCCCCCCTCTTAGACACCCCCCTGGACACCCCCACCCCCTCTTAGACACCCCCGGGACACCCCCCCCCCCCCGGACACCCTCCTGGACACTCCCATCCCTCCTGGACACCCCCTCCCTCCTAGACCCCCCCCCCCTCTAGGACACCCTCAAATCTCCACAAGTCCCAAAGAATATCTCTTATTTTTGTTGGATGGTGAAAAGTGCCAGGGTATTAGAGTATAACCATTGGTAATGGTTTCACCCTCCGAATATGAATAACCACATCAAGGACTCCACCCATAAATCCAACATGACTCATTTATACATCGGTCAATCATGCAAAAAATAAATAGTTTCAGTATAAAAAAACAATCAAACATAGTATAATATTTTATAACTAGTAAAAGGTCATAAATCACATCATCACATCATCACATAATAAAGTAATAAGAAGAATCCCAAGTATATAATAAACTAAAAGAAATATTTGGGCCAACAAGGATTATATATAAACATCCAAAAATATGATCGAACCTGAATCACTACTAACTACCTCCTTATGACCCACAATCCCCCATACCATCCTATAACATCTATCATTATACCAACTCGAACATTAACCAAGGTAAAAGAACATAACTTGGGCTCTTGAAAGTAAACATGAAATTTTTGTACACCCATTGGTGTATGCACGGTGTGAACTAAATTGTGCCTAGTAGGATTTCACTAAGGATACAATTCCTTTAAAAAGACATTTTATTAATGATAGTTTGAAATATAAGTAGTGAATAGGTTTTTCACAAGAGGATGTAAAGAAAAAGAGTAACATGCCATAACTTCTTTTATAAAAAAAACTTCCATTTTCATTTTAAAAGGAAATTCTTTCAAACTAAGGAAAAAATGAGTTTCAAATCCATTAAAAGAGAACTATTCATTTTTTTCATTTTTTTCCAAATCGATATCTCAAAACCACACCTTTAAATGAAACGTCATTATTTTCTTTAATAATATACTTTCAAAACTATTTTTTAATTCAGTTTGAATATAAAACAAAACCATAATTGAAATGGAATATAGAAACATAACATGCACCAAGATATCAATGGGAAATTGATAATAAGAAATAACTGAATTAATAGTGGGGATACAAATAAGGCATGGGATGAGATCCTATAATCAATATTCAATGAATTATGGACATCATGGGAAACTCATTGGGCTCTAGAATGGGTGATACTAGACCTAGTTCATCATATTACTCATTGGGACCCTATGTGAAATCAGATCATCCCATTCAGCTTCCCCTTTTAGGTCTCTCCATGTATAAAATAGACCCCCAGGTAAGGTGATAATCTCATAGGGCACTATCCAGCTAACATACACTAAGCTAGCATCACATTCCGCAAGACCTTCCATTATTTACTGAAGTTCTCATGATAAATCAATCTAGTGGAGGTGGAAAATCAAAATAATCACAATAATCGATAAAAAAATTATTTTAAATAAATATCATCTCACCTCAAAATCCAACTCTCTCACAAGAAATAACCCCTTTCAATTCATCCAAATCAAAAATAGAATACAACATCCCTCCTCAGGGGCCACAATTCAAATCAGGCATAACCAAAACAAGGGGAATAATCGATGGTCTGATACTCATTATAAAAATATATTATATAAAGTGAAAATATACATTTTCAGAAACCAACTAGGAATGCCAAGTCATTTCGACCATTTAAAAACTGACTTTATCACCTTCTTTATAACTATTCTATGTGAAACCACACTTAAAATCATTTGTAAAACCAACTACCTTTTCATTCAAGTCATTTTAAAATCCATTAAACCAATTATATTTCAAAAAATCATTTAAAATCATACCAATGCCCAAATGGGTTCAAATACCTTTTGTTATATAAATTATTTTAAAACAAGCCATATAGGAATCCCACAAACGCTTGTCATTTAAACCAATTAATTAAAATTTATAAAACCATTATAAAACCTTTATTTCAAGATAGAAAAACATTTATAACACTTTTTAAACCCACTATATCTATTAAATATTGATTTACTTTGATAAAAAAAAGTTTTAGAAAACACCAAGCACTAAATTACATGCTAATTAAAGTAAATATACAAAAAAAACCAACCTCAATCCAAGAATAACTGGTTGTGCAAGACATATTAAAGGTGTAATTTCATGAAATGTCAAAAACATCGTATAGATTTGATACAACATGGCTATGAATAACTAATAACAAAATAATGAACACATAATTGTTCATAACAAGGAAGATGATGATCACTGGGAGGGGGTTGGTCGCGTCGGAGGAGGTGGGGAGGCCACCTAGGAGCAGCGTCGGTGGGGGGAGTTGAGGTGTCCTGCATTTGGTGGCAATTTCGGGGGAAGAGGATCGGAGATGAGATCTCGCGGTGGGGTTGCCTCATTCGGTGGAAGCGAGGGGCACCGTCGTGAGGGTCGCCGTCACAAGGGGAATTGTCGTGAGGGGAACAATCGGTGGTGGAGGATCAGGGAGAGGAGAGGACGCGATGGGCATCGTAGAGGAAGGAGGGTCGCACGTAGAGGGTATTAGGGAGGAGGGTGTCGTCGTGAAGGTCGAGGGTTCATAGGGTCGCGCGTAGAGGATATCGGGGAGGAGGGTGTCGTCGTGAAGGTCGAGGGTTCAGCGGGTCGCGCGCAGAGAGTATCGGGGAGGTGGGAGGAGGAGCCCGATGAGTTTAAGGGGAAAAAAGAGATGGCATATTTTAGTCATGCCCTGGTCATTCAATTGTGGCTATAAACAAGCTATAGCCATGGACTTATAAAACTGTGGCTATAGGTCTGTGGCTATAGCCTAAATTTCTAGTAGTGTTCACCAGATCCAGAGGAATAATGAAGGCAGAAGCTGATTCTTCCAGAAGTGATCAAACGAGTCATAAACAGACTTTTCATCTCTAAGATCAGAGAATATGAAGATGATCTTAGATTAGAATGATCGAGATCAGTCATATCAGACTTGAAGATAGAAGATCAAAAATCAGAAATACTTTAAAACCCTTTAGATAATCCAAGGACCATATTTGGAAAAGATGAAGGTACTTTCGGAGAAGCACCTAGAAAATCGGTTTCTAAAATAATTTGCGGACAAAGAACTATTTGATTACCTATCTATGAGGATGAATAATCACAAGCAGAATATATGAGATCTCCATTACTCGGTGAAAAGATATAATAGTGGGATGCATTGGTGAAGCTAAGTAATGATGGAGTTATATATACTTCCCTAATTGATACTGGATGCAAATTATCTTACACGAGAATCCAGTTTTCAGGAGTAACTTGGGAATCCATGGATTTTCAAGTTATTGTGGGTAACAATGCAACAATTTTGATTTAAAAAGTGGTAAAGTATGTTTAGATAGAACTCAATGGGAGAATATTTGTAAAGCATATTCTTTTCTTTATTCTTCAATTTTCCGTTGAATTCTTTATTAGAAATTGATTTCTTAGAAAATATCTTCTAGTAACAATATTTTTAGAAGGAACCATCTTTTATAATTACTTGATTCCAACTGCTTTTGGGGAAACCATAATGGTTCTAGAAAATCAAGTATCTACTCTCTAAGTGGAAAACTATCTAGATATGGATAGAGAATACCATAGAAAAATTGAGCAGTGGAAAGAATTGGTTGGATTGAAAGTTCTAAGGATAAATGAAGAAAAAGCATTGGCCAAGATAAGATATTACTTATCATAAAATTAGTCAAAGAACCCTTTGAAATTGTGGTAGAAGACAATTCTAGAGGCTACAATTACCCTTAAAGATCTCAGTGTGGTGATCATAAGAAAAGGAATTGCCTATCCAAATGGAATTGTTAAGGAGTTTGAGAAATATATTCTAGAATTAACCAGTCTATGATTAATCAGGCATAGTTAAAGTCCTCACAGAAGTGCAACATTCATGGTAATGAATCATACTGAGAAGTGGTGTGGTAAATCCAAGATGGTTATCGATTATTGTGATATCAATCACGCCACAAAGAATGTTGGGTACAATCATCCTAATCATGAGGTTTTAAGAAGCAGGATTAGGAATGAAACTCTAATGGTATATTCTAAGTTTGACCTTAA
The DNA here is from genome assembly GCA_963277665.1 of Viscum album. Lineage (NCBI taxonomy): Eukaryota > Viridiplantae > Streptophyta > Magnoliopsida > Santalales > Viscaceae > Viscum > Viscum album. The sequence goes on from OY728145.1 coordinate 921,382,841, forward strand.
GTTAGGATATTGGTTGATTAATATCAAAGAGTTGGTTATACCATTGACAAAAATTACAATGCCAGTTGGCTTATTTGATGGATAGTTATTCCATTTGGACTAAAAAATGCCCCAAGAATATTTCAGAGGAGAATGGTCAAGTCATTCACTAGATTATCATAGTTCATGGCAGTCTATATTGTTGATGTTCTCATATTCAATAAAAATAAATAAGAGCATGTCGAGCATTTACGGTAGGTGGTTTAAGTGTTCAGAAGGGAAGAGATAATACTTTTAGAAAGAAAGATCATTTGGATGCAACTTAAGATTGAATTCTTAGGAATGAAGATCCAAGGAAGTAGAGAGAAAGCTTCGACCGCATATTGCGGAGAAGCTAGAAACTTTCCCCAATGATCTTATAGATCGTAAGCGGATATAGGTGTTTCTTAGTATATTAAGTTATTTCAGAGTATAAATCGGGGATTTAGAAAAAATTTCAACTCTGATTCAGAGAAAATTATCTGACAAGATACCCTAGAATTAGACCAAATAAGATTCCAAAGCAATCAAAACTCGTAAGCTAAAATCTTAAAACCTCTTGGAATTGGAGTATTCATATGGGAGTGAAGATAAACTTTTTCTATAAATGGATGCATCAAACTCAACATAGGGGCGTATTCTAAAGATAAGTAAAAACTATGGTGAAAGTATTAGTGAATACTGGAGTGGGTGTTTTAATAGGACAAAGAAGAATTATCTTTTCCATGAATGAGAACTACATGCAGTCCTTAAATAAATTAGGGCCAATGATATTTTCTGGAGAAAATCATTCACTGTAAAAATAAATAGTTATTATGTAAATATTTTCATGAAAATAAAATTAAAAAGGTTTATCCATGCATGATTAGTGTGGTGGAGGAATGAATTAAAATATTATAACTTTAATATATAAAATATTAAAGGAAAAAATGATGTCATTTCAAATGCACTAACACGCTACTTTGACTCTTGTAGGTGTAATGGAAGAAGGTAGTAGATCAATGGGATGTCATGTTTTCATTAATAATCATTATGCGGAAGAATGCCTAGTTATCAAGGCAATGATCGACAAAATCCAAAAAAAGAGAAGGAATTCTAGAAAATGATCTCCTTTGGAAGCAAATATCGTTATCCAGTAAGGTTGAATGATTAGACAATATAGGTTCTTCAACCAGGAAGATTGAAAAACCAGATTGTGTCTCAAAAAGATCCATAGGCAGCAATTCTGTGGATAAAAGTCGTTTTGAATACTTTGTATGGGGTAAAAAAATACCATTACAAGAGTTAATGTTTCAAAAATCCAAGAAAGAGGAAGGCTCGGAAGAACCAGATGTAAAGACCCGTAAAATTCAAGGAAATTTTTTTCTTAATTTTCTTTAGAATTTTACAAGAGCGCGGTTTCAGACGGCATCTGATTCCGAGGCCCGGAGTGCCCGGAATTAATTTCCGAAGTTTGGCTCGGGTACGTTCAGTGAACGAACGAGCGGGAATTCCTAACTTTTGATCCGGTGCTCGGAATTGAAATCCGAGGGCACCGATGAACTCGCAGCGCCGATTTTCGCTTATTGAGACCTTTTTGGGAGTTGCGTTTGTTGCGGGTTGAAAGTTACGTTTTGGGGTTTTTCAGTTAAGTTAAATAAAATTGTGTAAAACAAATTTTATTTAAACTTATTAAAAAAAAACCTACCTAAGGGGGTTGGAAGTGGGACCCACACCCACTTAACCTCCCTTGGGAGGATTAAGTGTGGTGGGGCCCACACGAACCCCTAAATCTTTTAGTAACCTCTCAACTTCCCCCTTAAACTCCTCTTTTAATAACATGACAACTTTGTTAATTAATGGAGTTGAATTGTTTGAATTGTTTGAATTTCAAACCTTTGAAATTCAAATTGATAATTGTGTGAATAAAATAAGTCTTTAGCTTATTTTATTTGGGTTAGAATTCTCTAGCCACCTTGAGAGAATTTGGAGCCTTCATCTTCTTCTTCTTCAAGCTTTGACGAAGAACGCGAAGAACCTTCGAACATCGACGAAGAACGCCACGTTCTCGGGAATCGTCTTTCGCGACGCCATACCCGCGACACCGACGACGTCTTCTTCCGCGTCATCTCTTCCGCGACGATTTCCCACGACGAAATCGTCGTCAAAGAACTTCGAATCCTCGCTTCACGACATCGACGTCCTTCTTCCGTGACGCCGACCACCGCGACGCGTCTTCCGCGGGTCGTTGACGATCATCGTTCTTGAATCCAGAGGTAGGGGATGTTATTTATTGTTTATTTTTATTCCATTCTTGAGTCATGGATTTTTAGCATGACTAAATGTGAGGATTTTGGATATTCTTTAGTTATGTTATTAATTAACGTGAGGGGGGTCGGACCGCATGAACACGGCCGAACCCCCCCTCCTTAGTTCTCGTTTTATTCATGCGGGTGGAAGCAAGAGGCGTGGTGCCGTCGCACCACACGGATGAACATGCTTATATTTTTTTCCGCAACCCGTCGCGCTTCGCCGAGGAGAGATTTCAAGAACGCGACGCCGTCGCGCCGCGTTGGGAGGATTCATGGCACGGCGAAAGGGGCGCGGTGCCGTCGCACCGCGCCGGACGACGAACACCGCGGCCGGTTCCGGGCCGCGGTGAGACGAGGAGACCGCGGCCGGTTCCGGGCCGCGGCGGAAGGAAAGACCGGCGGCCGGGCCGCCGGCGTCGGAAGTCGAGGGCGGGACCGGAAATTCCGGTCCCGTTGGTAAAAACCGGCCGGCCAGCGGGCCGGCCGGATGTCATAAAAACCGGGGGATTAAACCCCCGGCCGGTCCTTCAAGACCCCCCTCTTAATGAGGGGGGCGGTTCATTTAAGGAGGGGGGGGCAAAGCCCCCCGGTTTTCTTCAGCCGGCCCCCACTTGCGGGGGCCGTTTCTTAGCAAGGCACGGCTTAAAGCCGTGCCGTTTTTGTGAAACGCGGGGCTCAGCCCCGCGTGCCTTCCGCCGCCGCCACGCGGCCCGCCGCCGCCACGCGGCCCGCCGCCGCCACGCGGCCCGCCGCCGCCACGCGGCCCGCCGCCGCCGCCACGCGGCCCGCCGCCGCGCCGTCGCCCGCCGCCACGCGGCCCGCCGCCGCCGCCACGCGGCCAGCCGCCGCCGCCGTCCGCCGCCGTCCGCCGCCGCCGTCCGCCGCCGCCGGCCGCCGCGCCGTCCAGAGGGGGGGGTCGGGCCGGGTCGGCCCGGACCCGGACCCCCCGTTTCGGACCAGATTTGGTTCTTGGCTCATAACTTGAGCCTCGGACCTCCGAATGACGAACCGTCTACGGCAACGCGATCCTTGGATCGAGACGGTCGTTTCGGTATATCGCACTCAAGGTTTCGGATTACTTTGAGTTCGGCCGGGTTGGTTCGTTCACGAAACCAACCGGGCCTTCGGAGCGGAAACGCTCATATCTTGAGCTACGGACGTCCGATTGACGTGCCGTCAGTCGCATAGTGTTCCTCTTATTGAGACGGATCTTTTGGCATACTCCGCCCGAGGTTCGGACGCAGGTGGAGTACGGTCGGGTTGGTTTTGCCTTAAAAACCAACCGGGCCCCGGAGACGAAAATGCCTATAACTCTCAGACCGGGCGTCCGATCGACGCGCCGTCTGTTGCGTTGAGTTCCTGTTGACGATACGGAACTTTTGGATACATCAACTTCGGTCTTCGTGACAGTTGATGTATCAGCCTCTCGGCTCGTGGAGCGGACCCTCCGTACGAGCTTGCTGTGTGCGGGAACCCTAGTACTGGCTGCGACTGTTCTACTGCTACGACTGCTACTGTGACTGCGACGACGACAGTACAGAGATCCTGTGTGGATTTGACGACGACAGTACAGAGATCCTGTGTGGATTTGACGACGACAGTACAGAGATCCTGTGTGGATTTGACGACGACAGTACAGAGATCCTGTGTGGATTGGACGACGACAGTACAGAGATCCTGTGTGGATTCGACGACGACGACTACAGCACTCAGCGATCCTACGTGGATCAGTGCTACAGGTTCTGTGTGAGCCCGATCCTGTGTGGGTCCTTGCGCTCAGCGGTTCTGTGTGAGCCAGCGCCTACAGGTTCTGTGTGAGCCCGATCCTGTGTGGGTCTTCTGCGGGGGTTAGTTACCTATCGATCCTTCGTGGGTCCGACGACTTAGATGGAACAGTGATCATCTTTATCGTCCTTGAAGAAGTATACCTGTGTGAGCTGAATCCTGTTGTTTTCCTGTGTGGATTGTGTTGTGCAATCCTGTGTGGATTATATTTTGCTTTCCTATGTGGAATACGTATACTTTCTTGCGTGGACTGAGTTGTACTTGGGCTCGGAGGTTGGAGCGTATTTGAATTGATGACTTAGGTATATGTATGGGCATATACCTAAGCAGTGTTGGTTGTTACTTCGTGATTGTACTTTTCTTCGTGGTTTATCCTTTGTGGATTTGAGAGACCTTCAGGGGTCTCGGGGTCCCTACTGAGTAGCTTATACTCACCCCTGCACGGGCTTTGCCCGCACTTCGTTGTGTTGGTTGCAGACGACGGACAGTGTTGACCTTAGCTGAGGCTTGCAGAGCGGGACGGTACCCGGAGGTGGACCACTGGGCGGGACGTGCTCGGAGCGGACGGCGGGACCCGTGGAGCAGAGGAGCTATCTGTACCCACCCTTCAGGTGGGATTTCCAGTGGACAGCTCGGAGTAGCGGCTTTTACTTTTCAGTTGCTGTTTTTCCCTTTTCGAGTTGTACTTTACTTTCAGTTTGGGTTTGTATTCTGGCCCATTTACTTTTCTGCACTTTCAGTCGTACTCTGTTTGCTTAGTGTTTACTTTCCGCTTGTTTACTCTGTGGTGTGTGTTTACTTTTCAAAGGCAATGCCTTCCCTTTTACCGGGAATTACGCCTTGGTGCTAGTCGCCAGCCCCTGGCCTATGGAAGGCGGGCTTGGGGTAGTCACGGCACGGACCCCGAGGGCGGGTCGTGACAAATTGGTATCAAAGGAGTTCGGTTCTACCGCGAACTCTGATCTTTTCTATGTGAAGCAATAATGTTTAGCGTATTGAGTGTGGTTATCAGTCCAGGGAGTCCAGTGTTGGTGCGGCGGCCGACGTATCCGTACACCAGGACCCTGACTTCTGATTTCCGACTTAATGCACGAAAACATTGATTGCGTGTGTGTTTCAAGTTTTCTTTGTGATTACTTGTGTCAGCTCACCGGGTATACTGATCTGCTTTATGAAAGTCTCAAGTTTTCCTTGTGATTACTTGTGCCAGCTCACCAGGTATACTGTTCTAACCGTGGCGCACCTGTTTCCTTTTCAGGATGGCCCCACGACGGCAGCCAGCTAGGGTTCCGAGAGTCGAGCGAGACGACAGCCCACCGAGCGACGAGGCTTCGGTGCAGGGCCCTTTGTCAGCAGTGGCACCGGCAGTAGCTTTACCCGCCGATCCCCCGATGCTTCCAGCAGCAGCCGCTGACGATGCACGTCGCCTCAGCGCACTGCATGAGTTTCAGCGCCAGCGACCGCCCAGGTTTCGCGGGGAGACGGATCCCCAGGCAGCAGAGGACTGGCTGGAGGCAGTGGTTCGAGTGTTTAGGCTAGTGAGGACACCAGCAGACCTCATGGTGATCCTCGCTGCGAGCCTACTACACGCAGCAGCAGGACGATGGTGGAGCTTGATGCTCCAGGTGCACGATGAGGCATCTCTTCTTTGGACGGACTTTGAGAGCATCTTCCGCTCGGAGTTCGTCCCAGCCACCCTTCGTGCGGTGCGTATCCAGGAGCTTCTACAGCTGCGGCAGGGCAGCATGACGGTCGCCCAGTACTCGGCGAGATTTACCGATCTCTCGCGCTACTCGACCGACATGGTACGGGACCCATTCTTCCGGGCCCGGACCTTCGAGCAGGGTTTGAGACACGAGATCAGGGCATCGCTGATCTCCCTCAGCATACCGACTCAGACAGGAGTACTGGAGCGGGCTCTTCTGATCGAGAGCTTCCTTGCTGAGTCTACACCAGCACAGAGACCCACCGCAGGACGGCACGTGGCAGAGTCATCTGCAGCTGGCAGTCGACGAATGACTCAGGGGTCCAGACAGACCAGACCTCAGGGCACTGGCTCAGCAGTGCAGGGCACACAACGCGGAGCCAGTCTTTCGAGTGGAAGACAGTGTTATGCATGCGGCGGGCGAGGCCACATGGCTCGTGACTGCCCGACCCGCCATACGGAGGAGCAGCAGACGGTTGAGGAACCACCTAGGAAGAGGCAGAGGTTCGACCGTGGCGGTCTGCAGGAAGGAGGCGGACGAGGCAGAGGAGCTGGACGAGCAGCTGGTGGTGGCCGACGCTTTGAGGCTCTACCACCACCACCACCAGGAGGTCCACCCCGACCGCAGGGGAGAGCTCAGCTTCAGGCAGCCGAGGCCTTCGATCATGGAGCTCTGGGAGCCGATGAACAGGAGCAGAACTAGTGGTTACATCCTTTGTACTTCTGGTTCCTTGTTGCTTTTGTGTAGCGTCTTGTATTACGAGCTGCAATAATAAAAGACGCATACCTTGTGATGTTTTCGTTCCTGTCCTCTATCGTAATGTTACTAAGAGGTTCCAGTTTTGGCTGTTGACTTGACCCTCACTTGTGAGACATCTACTGGAGGAGGCCCAGTTACCACACACTGATGCCGACAGTGTGACACAACCCTTGGAGGCGAGAGTAACGGTTGAATCTCTTAGTAGTAGCGTCGAGGCCTTACGACGTCATCCTTAGTATGGATTAGTATCATCCATGTTAGGATTGACTGTTTTAGGCAAAGAATGTGGTTCATCCAGGGGATGAGACCAGATTTCTCTTTTCGGCAAAAGAGAAATCTTGCAGCTCTGGTGGGACCGGAGATGGTCCGGGCCACGTCAGAGGAGGTCCATGTCATCCAGGAGCGGAACCTACATGGACGATCGATTCCTCTTGTGCACAACAGATGGCGGCACGGGAATCTCCAGGAGAGCACATGGGAGCGGGAGGCTCAGATGCGTGCTCAGTACTCTCTTTTGGTTTCCCCTAGTTTTTGATGTAGCTTTACGGGGACGTAAAGCCCTGAGGTGGGAGTAATGTAAAGACCCGTAAAATTCAAGGAAATTTTTTTCTTAATTTTCTTTAGAATTTTACAAGAGCGCGGTTTCAGACGGCATCTGATTCCGAGGCCCGGAGTGCCCGGAATTAATTTCCGAAGTTTGGCTCGGGTACGTTCAGTGAACGAACGAGCGGGAATTCCTAACTTTTGATCCGGTGCTCGGAATTGAAATCCGAGGGCACCGATGAACTCGCAGCGCCGATTTTCGCTTATTGAGACCTTTTTGGGAGTTGCGTTTGTTGCGGGTTGAAAGTTACGTTTTGGGGTTTTTCAGTTAAGTTAAATAAAATTGTGTAAAACAAATTTTATTTAAACTTATTAAAAAAAAACCTACCTAAGGGGGTTGGAAGTGGGACCCACACCCACTTAACCTCCCTTGGGAGGATTAAGTGTGGTGGGGCCCACACGAACCCCTAAATCTTTTAGTAACCTCTCAACTTCCCCCTTAAACTCCTCTTTTAATAACATGACAACTTTGTTAATTAATGGAGTTGAATTGTTTGAATTGTTTGAATTTCAAACCTTTGAAATTCAAATTGATAATTGTGTGAATAAAATAAGTCTTTAGCTTATTTTATTTGGGTTAGAATTCTCTAGCCACCTTGAGAGAATTTGGAGCCTTCATCTTCTTCTTCTTCAAGCTTTGACGAAGAACGCGAAGAACCTTCGAACATCGACGAAGAACGCCACGTTCTCGGGAATCGTCTTTCGCGACGCCATACCCGCGACACCGACGACGTCTTCTTCCGCGTCATCTCTTCCGCGACGATTTCCCACGACGAAATCGTCGTCAAAGAACTTCGAATCCTCGCTTCACGACATCGACGTCCTTCTTCCGTGACGCCGACCACCGCGACGCGTCTTCCGCGGGTCGTTGACGATCATCGTTCTTGAATCCAGAGGTAGGGGATGTTATTTATTGTTTATTTTTATTCCATTCTTGAGTCATGGATTTTTAGCATGACTAAATGTGAGGATTTTGGATATTCTTTAGTTATGTTATTAATTAACGTGAGGGGGGTCGGACCGCATGAACACGGCCGAACCCCCCCTCCTTAGTTCTCGTTTTATTCATGCGGGTGGAAGCAAGAGGCGTGGTGCCGTCGCACCACACGGATGAACATGCTTATATTTTTTTCCGCAACCCGTCGCGCTTCGCCGAGGAGAGATTTCAAGAACGCGACGCCGTCGCGCCGCGTTGGGAGGATTCATGGCACGGCGAAAGGGGCGCGGTGCCGTCGCACCGCGCCGGACGACGAACACCGCGGCCGGTTCCGGGCCGCGGTGAGACGAGGAGACCGCGGCCGGTTCCGGGCCGCGGCGGAAGGAAAGACCGGCGGCCGGGCCGCCGGCGTCGGAAGTCGAGGGCGGGACCGGAAATTCCGGTCCCGTTGGTAAAAACCGGCCGGCCAGCGGGCCGGCCGGATGTCATAAAAACCGGGGGATTAAACCCCCGGCCGGTCCTTCAAGACCCCCCTCTTAATGAGGGGGGCGGTTCATTTAAGGAGGGGGGGGCAAAGCCCCCCGGTTTTCTTCAGCCGGCCCCCACTTGCGGGGGCCGTTTCTTAGCAAGGCACGGCTTAAAGCCGTGCCGTTTTTGTGAAACGCGGGGCTCAGCCCCGCGTGCCTTCCGCCGCCGCCACGCGGCCCGCCGCCGCCACGCGGCCCGCCGCCGCCACGCGGCCCGCCGCCGCCACGCGGCCCGCCGCCGCCGCCACGCGGCCCGCCGCCGCGCCGTCGCCCGCCGCCACGCGGCCCGCCGCCGCCGCCACGCGGCCAGCCGCCGCCGCCGTCCGCCGCCGTCCGCCGCCGCCGTCCGCCGCCGCCGGCCGCCGCGCCGTCCAGAGGGGGGGGTCGGGCCGGGTCGGCCCGGACCCGGACCCCCCGTTTCGGACCAGATTTGGTTCTTGGCTCATAACTTGAGCCTCGGACCTCCGAATGACGAACCGTCTACGGCAACGCGATCCTTGGATCGAGACGGTCGTTTCGGTATATCGCACTCAAGGTTTCGGATTACTTTGAGTTCGGCCGGGTTGGTTCGTTCACGAAACCAACCGGGCCTTCGGAGCGGAAACGCTCATATCTTGAGCTACGGACGTCCGATTGACGTGCCGTCAGTCGCATAGTGTTCCTCTTATTGAGACGGATCTTTTGGCATACTCCGCCCGAGGTTCGGACGCAGGTGGAGTACGGTCGGGTTGGTTTTGCCTTAAAAACCAACCGGGCCCCGGAGACGAAAATGCCTATAACTCTCAGACCGGGCGTCCGATCGACGCGCCGTCTGTTGCGTTGAGTTCCTGTTGACGATACGGAACTTTTGGATACATCAACTTCGGTCTTCGTGACAGTTGATGTATCAGCCTCTCGGCTCGTGGAGCGGACCCTCCGTACGAGCTTGCTGTGTGCGGGAACCCTAGTACTGGCTGCGACTGTTCTACTGCTACGACTGCTACTGTGACTGCGACGACGACAGTACAGAGATCCTGTGTGGATTTGACGACGACAGTACAGAGATCCTGTGTGGATTTGACGACGACAGTACAGAGATCCTGTGTGGATTTGACGACGACAGTACAGAGATCCTGTGTGGATTGGACGACGACAGTACAGAGATCCTGTGTGGATTCGACGACGACGACTACAGCACTCAGCGATCCTACGTGGATCAGTGCTACAGGTTCTGTGTGAGCCCGATCCTGTGTGGGTCCTTGCGCTCAGCGGTTCTGTGTGAGCCAGCGCCTACAGGTTCTGTGTGAGCCCGATCCTGTGTGGGTCTTCTGCGGGGGTTAGTTACCTATCGATCCTTCGTGGGTCCGACGACTTAGATGGAACAGTGATCATCTTTATCGTCCTTGAAGAAGTATACCTGTGTGAGCTGAATCCTGTTGTTTTCCTGTGTGGATTGTGTTGTGCAATCCTGTGTGGATTATATTTTGCTTTCCTATGTGGAATACGTATACTTTCTTGCGTGGACTGAGTTGTACTTGGGCTCGGAGGTTGGAGCGTATTTGAATTGATGACTTAGGTATATGTATGGGCATATACCTAAGCAGTGTTGGTTGTTACTTCGTGATTGTACTTTTCTTCGTGGTTTATCCTTTGTGGATTTGAGAGACCTTCAGGGGTCTCGGGGTCCCTACTGAGTAGCTTATACTCACCCCTGCACGGGCTTTGCCCGCACTTCGTTGTGTTGGTTGCAGACGACGGACAGTGTTGACCTTAGCTGAGGCTTGCAGAGCGGGACGGTACCCGGAGGTGGACCACTGGGCGGGACGTGCTCGGAGCGGACGGCGGGACCCGTGGAGCAGAGGAGCTATCTGTACCCACCCTTCAGGTGGGATTTCCAGTGGACAGCTCGGAGTAGCGGCTTTTACTTTTCAGTTGCTGTTTTTCCCTTTTCGAGTTGTACTTTACTTTCAGTTTGGGTTTGTATTCTGGCCCATTTACTTTTCTGCACTTTCAGTCGTACTCTGTTTGCTTAGTGTTTACTTTCCGCTTGTTTACTCTGTGGTGTGTGTTTACTTTTCAAAGGCAATGCCTTCCCTTTTACCGGGAATTACGCCTTGGTGCTAGTCGCCAGCCCCTGGCCTATGGAAGGCGGGCTTGGGGTAGTCACGGCACGGACCCCGAGGGCGGGTCGTGACAAATTGGTATCAAAGGAGTTCGGTTCTACCGCGAACTCTGATCTTTTCTATGTGAAGCAATAATGTTTAGCGTATTGAGTGTGGTTATCAGTCCAGGGAGTCCAGTGTTGGTGCGGCGGCCGACGTATCCGTACACCAGGACCCTGACTTCTGATTTCCGACTTAATGCACGAAAACATTGATTGCGTGTGTGTTTCAAGTTTTCTTTGTGATTACTTGTGTCAGCTCACCGGGTATACTGATCTGCTTTATGAAAGTCTCAAGTTTTCCTTGTGATTACTTGTGCCAGCTCACCAGGTATACTGTTCTAACCGTGGCGCACCTGTTTCCTTTTCAGGATGGCCCCACGACGGCAGCCAGCTAGGGTTCCGAGAGTCGAGCGAGACGACAGCCCACCGAGCGACGAGGCTTCGGTGCAGGGCCCTTTGTCAGCAGTGGCACCGGCAGTAGCTTTACCCGCCGATCCCCCGATGCTTCCAGCAGCAGCCGCTGACGATGCACGTCGCCTCAGCGCACTGCATGAGTTTCAGCGCCAGCGACCGCCCAGGTTTCGCGGGGAGACGGATCCCCAGGCAGCAGAGGACTGGCTGGAGGCAGTGGTTCGAGTGTTTAGGCTAGTGAGGACACCAGCAGACCTCATGGTGATCCTCGCTGCGAGCCTACTACACGCAGCAGCAGGACGATGGTGGAGCTTGATGCTCCAGGTGCACGATGAGGCATCTCTTCTTTGGACGGACTTTGAGAGCATCTTCCGCTCGGAGTTCGTCCCAGCCACCCTTCGTGCGGTGCGTATCCAGGAGCTTCTACAGCTGCGGCAGGGCAGCATGACGGTCGCCCAGTACTCGGCGAGATTTACCGATCTCTCGCGCTACTCGACCGACATGGTACGGGACCCATTCTTCCGGGCCCGGACCTTCGAGCAGGGTTTGAGACACGAGATCAGGGCATCGCTGATCTCCCTCAGCATACCGACTCAGACAGGAGTACTGGAGCGGGCTCTTCTGATCGAGAGCTTCCTTGCTGAGTCTACACCAGCACAGAGACCCACCGCAGGACGGCACGTGGCAGAGTCATCTGCAGCTGGCAGTCGACGAATGACTCAGGGGTCCAGACAGACCAGACCTCAGGGCACTGGCTCAGCAGTGCAGGGCACACAACGCGGAGCCAGTCTTTCGAGTGGAAGACAGTGTTATGCATGCGGCGGGCGAGGCCACATGGCTCGTGACTGCCCGACCCGCCATACGGAGGAGCAGCAGACGGTTGAGGAACCACCTAGGAAGAGGCAGAGGTTCGACCGTGGCGGTCTGCAGGAAGGAGGCGGACGAGGCAGAGGAGCTGGACGAGCAGCTGGTGGTGGCCGACGCTTTGAGGCTCTACCACCACCACCACCAGGAGGTCCACCCCGACCGCAGGGGAGAGCTCAGCTTCAGGCAGCCGAGGCCTTCGATCATGGAGCTCTGGGAGCCGATGAACAGGAGCAGAACTAGTGGTTACATCCTTTGTACTTCTGGTTCCTTGTTGCTTTTGTGTAGCGTCTTGTATTACGAGCTGCAATAATAAAAGACGCATACCTTGTGATGTTTTCGTTCCTGTCCTCTATCGTAATGTTACTAAGAGGTTCCAGTTTTGGCTGTTGACTTGACCCTCACTTGTGAGACATCTACTGGAGGAGGCCCAGTTACCACACACTGATGCCGACAGTGTGACACAACCCTTGGAGGCGAGAGTAACGGTTGAATCTCTTAGTAGTAGCGTCGAGGCCTTACGACGTCATCCTTAGTATGGATTAGTATCATCCATGTTAGGATTGACTGTTTTAGGCAAAGAATGTGGTTCATCCAGGGGATGAGACCAGATTTCTCTTTTCGGCAAAAGAGAAATCTTGCAGCTCTGGTGGGACCGGAGATGGTCCGGGCCACGTCAGAGGAGGTCCATGTCATCCAGGAGCGGAACCTACATGGACGATCGATTCCTCTTGTGCACAACAGATGGCGGCACGGGAATCTCCAGGAGAGCACATGGGAGCGGGAGGCTCAGATGCGTGCTCAGTACTCTCTTTTGGTTTCCCCTAGTTTTTGATGTAGCTTTACGGGGACGTAAAGCCCTGAGGTGGGAGTAATGTAAAGACCCGTAAAATTCAAGGAAATTTTTTTCTTAATTTTCTTTAGAATTTTACAAGAGCGCGGTTTCAGACGGCATCTGATTCCGAGGCCCGGAGTGCCCGGAATTAATTTCCGAAGTTTGGCTCGGGTACGTTCAGTGAACGAACGAGCGGGAATTCCTAACTTTTGATCCGGTGCTCGGAATTGAAATCCGAGGGCACCGATGAACTCGCAGCGCCGATTTTCGCTTATTGAGACCTTTTTGGGAGTTGCGTTTGTTGCGGGTTGAAAGTTACGTTTTGGGGTTTTTCAGTTAAGTTAAATAAAATTGTGTAAAACAAATTTTATTTAAACTTATTAAAAAAAAACCTACCTAAGGGGGTTGGAAGTGGGACCCACACCCACTTAACCTCCCTTGGGAGGATTAAGTGTGGTGGGGCCCACACGAACCCCTAAATCTTTTAGTAACCTCTCAACTTCCCCCTTAAACTCCTCTTTTAATAACATGACAACTTTGTTAATTAATGGAGTTGAATTGTTTGAATTGTTTGAATTTCAAACCTTTGAAATTCAAATTGATAATTGTGTGAATAAAATAAGTCTTTAGCTTATTTTATTTGGGTTAGAATTCTCTAGCCACCTTGAGAGAATTTGGAGCCTTCATCTTCTTCTTCTTCAAGCTTTGACGAAGAACGCGAAGAACCTTCGAACATCGACGAAGAACGCCACGTTCTCGGGAATCGTCTTTCGCGACGCCATACCCGCGACACCGACGACGTCTTCTTCCGCGTCATCTCTTCCGCGACGATTTCCCACGACGAAATCGTCGTCAAAGAACTTCGAATCCTCGCTTCACGACATCGACGTCCTTCTTCCGTGACGCCGACCACCGCGACGCGTCTTCCGCGGGTCGTTGACGATCATCGTTCTTGAATCCAGAGGTAGGGGATGTTATTTATTGTTTATTTTTATTCCATTCTTGAGTCATGGATTTTTAGCATGACTAAATGTGAGGATTTTGGATATTCTTTAGTTATGTTATTAATTAACGTGAGGGGGGTCGGACCGCATGAACACGGCCGAACCCCCCCTCCTTAGTTCTCGTTTTATTCATGCGGGTGGAAGCAAGAGGCGTGGTGCCGTCGCACCACACGGATGAACATGCTTATATTTTTTTCCGCAACCCGTCGCGCTTCGCCGAGGAGAGATTTCAAGAACGCGACGCCGTCGCGCCGCGTTGGGAGGATTCATGGCACGGCGAAAGGGGCGCGGTGCCGTCGCACCGCGCCGGACGACGAACACCGCGGCCGGTTCCGGGCCGCGGTGAGACGAGGAGACCGCGGCCGGTTCCGGGCCGCGGCGGAAGGAAAGACCGGCGGCCGGGCCGCCGGCGTCGGAAGTCGAGGGCGGGACCGGAAATTCCGGTCCCGTTGGTAAAAACCGGCCGGCCAGCGGGCCGGCCGGATGTCATAAAAACCGGGGGATTAAACCCCCGGCCGGTCCTTCAAGACCCCCCTCTTAATGAGGGGGGCGGTTCATTTAAGGAGGGGGGGGCAAAGCCCCCCGGTTTTCTTCAGCCGGCCCCCACTTGCGGGGGCCGTTTCTTAGCAAGGCACGGCTTAAAGCCGTGCCGTTTTTGTGAAACGCGGGGCTCAGCCCCGCGTGCCTTCCGCCGCCGCCACGCGGCCCGCCGCCGCCACGCGGCCCGCCGCCGCCACGCGGCCCGCCGCCGCCGCCACGCGGCCCGCCGTCGCGCCGTCGCCCGCCGCCACGCGGCCCGCCGCCGCCGCCACGCGGCCGGCCGCCGCCGCCGTCCGCCGCCGTCCGCCGCCGCCGTCCGCCGCCGCCGGCCGCCGCGCCGTCCAGAGGGGGGGGTCGGGCCGGGTCGGCCCGGACCCGGACCCCCCGTTTCGGACCAGATTCGGTTCTTGGCTCATAACTTGAGCCTCGGACCTCCGAATGACGAACCGTCTGCGGCAACGCGATCCTTGGATCGAGACGGTCGTTTCGGTATATCGCACTCAAGGTTTCGGATTAATTTGAGTTCGGCCGGGTTGGTTCGTTCACGAAACCAACCGGGCCTTCGGAGCGGAAACGCTCATATCTTGAGCTACGGACGTCCGATTGACGTGCCGTCAGTCGCATAGTGTTCCTCTTATTGAGACGGATCTTTTGGCATACTCCGCCCGAGGTTCGGACGCAGGTGGAGTACGGTCGGGTTGGTTTTGCCTTAAAAACCAACCGGGCCCCGGAGACGAAAATGCCTATAACTCTCAGACCGGGCGTCCGATCGACGCGCCGTCTGTTGCGTTGAGTTCCTGTTGACGATACGGAACTTTTGGATACATCAACTTCGGTCTTCGTGACAGTTGATGTATCAGCCTCTCGGCTCGTGGAGCGGACCCTCCGTACGAGCTTGCTGTGTGCGGGAACCCTAGTACTGGCTGCGACTGTTCTACTGCTACGACTGCTACTGTGACTGCGACGACGACAGTACAGAGATCCTGTGTGGATTTGACGACGACAGTACAGAGATCCTGTGTGGATTTGACGACGACAGTACAGAGATCCTGTGTGGATTTGACGACGACAGTACAGAGATCCTGTGTGGATTTGACGACGACAGTACAGAGATCCTGTGTGGATTCGACGACGACGACTACAGCACTCAGCGATCCTACGTGGATCAGTGCTACAGGTTCTGTGTGAGCCCGATCCTGTGTGGGTCCTTGCGCTCAGCGGTTCTGTGTGAGCCAGCGCCTACAGGTTCTGTGTGAGCCCGATCCTGTGTGGGTCTTCTGCGGGGGTTAGTTACCTATCGATCCTTCGTGGGTCCGACGACTTAGATGGAACAGTGATCATCTTTATCGTCCTTGAAGAAGTATACCTGTGTGAGCTGAATCCTGTTGTTTTCCTGTGTGGATTGTGTTGTGCAATCCTGTGTGGATTATATTTTGCTTTCCTATGTGGAATACGTATACTTTCTTGCGTGGACTGAGTTGTACTTGGGCTCGGAGGTTGGAGCGTATTTGAATTGATGACTTAGGTATATGTATGGGCATATACCTAAGCAGTGTCGGTTGTTACTTCGTGATTGTACTTTTCTTCGTGGTTTATCCTTTGTGGATTTGAGAGACCTTCAGGGGTCTCGGGGTCCCTACTGAGTAGCTTATACTCACCCCTGCACGGGCTTTGCCCGCACTTCGTTGTGTTGGTTGCAGACGACGGACAGTGTTGACCTTAGCTGAGGCTTGCAGAGCGGGACGGTACCCGGAGGTGGACCACTGGGCGGGACGTGCTCGGAGCGGACGGCGGGACCCGTGGAGCAGAGGAGCTATCTGTACCCACCCTTCAGGTGGGATTTCCAGTGGACAGCTCGGAGTAGCGGCTTTTACTTTTCAGTTGCTGTTTTTCCCTTTTCGAGTTGTACTTTACTTTCAGTTTGGGTTTGTATTCTGGCCCATTTACTTTTCCGCACTTTCAGTCGTACTCTGTTTGCTTAGTGTTTACTTTCCGCTTGTTTACTCTGTGGTGTGTGTTTACTTTTCAAAGGCAATGCCTTCCCTTTTACCGGGAATTACGCCTTGGTGCTAGTCGCCAGCCCCTGGCCTATGGAAGGCGGGCTTGGGGTAGTCACGGCACGGACCCCGAGGGCGGGTCGTGACACCAGAGGCCAGAAACATGTGAAATCTATAATTGAAAAGTGAAAACCATTCATTAAGAGTTGGGCTGATCAAGTAGAAGAATAACTTGAGGAGTAAAAGGTTCAAGAGGAACTTCATTGGTGGAATGTTCATTATGAACAAGACTGATAAAGCGTGAATGATGAGCAAGATGAGAAGCTAAATCCACCAAAGGAAATCGAGAAGGATTCCAAATATTTCTAGAAACAAATACACAGTTGTATATAATTTGATCCAGAAAAATAAAGGTGATATGATATTCAAGAAAGGGTTGAACCATGTTCTAGACATGCTTAAAGAATTCAAAGACCTTATGGAGGATTATAAGAAGATAGATAGAAATATGATCAATATGACCATTGCTGAAGAGATTCACCTGAATGTTCAAGTTTTTAGTCTTCTTGACAAACTTAAAAGGTTTTGAAGGATATTGGGAACAAAGATTCTAAAACTCTATATACCAGACACGGTATTAGAATCAGAAGAGTTCATCGAGTGTTATAAAGATTTTAAAATGGGAGCAACACAATTCTTGAGATTTAAGAAGTTAAATTTCACATTCAATTGAGCATCATAAATGGTGAAGACGATTCTAAATAATGTATATTCAAGTTTGTTATGATGAGTTGCACACATCGAACCTATCAAATTAGGAGACAAATTGGTCTTACTATGGAACATGTATCCCAGACAATGAACTAAATAACCTGCCTAGAAAACATTTGAGGAATCACGGTTTAATGATGAAAGCTGGTTAGAATTCAGTTTGAACAGAAGTCATTATGAACATATCTAGATCACATGGAGCATTTATCCAATTGAATCAAATTTGATGACTAAAGATTGTATTTTCTTTGTAGGTGACAATGTGATAGTCTTTATCACCTCAAGAAACATGATGACATCAGAAATGACACATCTTACAGATTTTTCGGTGGAAACGGATATGATTCTTGAAGAACTCAAGGTGGAGAGACATAAAAAAGACTTATTTATTGTCAAAAAAACATATCCAATGTGTCATCAAATAATTGATGAAAATGAAAAATTCGGAGAAAGAAGCCACAGTCGGCGAGATGATCAATGATTTGTACAACTTGAAATGATTATATATACTGATCCTCATATATACCGATCCAAACACGTTATTTAGTTTGTTTTTATGTGTGAGGTATAAATTACGATTTCAAAAATTATATCATTAATTTACCACTAATGACTCTGTATTCCTTATGCGAAGCCATTCCTAATGCGATCCAAAATTGAAGACTGTTTTCTCTCCCATCTGTCCACATCGTCATCAATAATGTGGTACGATATCCAGAGGGTCAGAGAAGGAACATGCGGGTGTCCCCCACCATCTCTTCGACTGAACCCCCCACAGATTCACCACCACACTTTTATTATCAACTCCTCTACCTAACGCTTCTGCTCCAGTTCCCCCTCTGTTTCACCGCTCCGCCACCGTTGAAAGTGACAGGCCGGCCACGGACCATTCACTTCCCGCGGAGGTTGCGAACTGAAAACCAGGGGGCATAATTAATGAACCCGTTTCTGATGACTGGTCCCGATGATGGCGGGTTCTTCTGTCGCCTCTCTTCCACCAGGGCGCCCATTTTCCTGCTAGTCTGTTGAATCCCATCCCGAACGCGAAGGAGCTGAATCGATGGAAACCAGCGAGGTCCTTCCATGGCGAATCCTGCTGCGCCGGCCTCCACTCTAAACATGTACGCTTTCAAGAAAAGGGAGATTCTTTCCACAGCGATGAAGAGAACCAGTGAATGGTCTGCTCCCATGGATTCTTTTTAGTTTCTGTAAATTGACTGATAGAGGGTGATTAATCATTACTGCAAACCAGGATTTTCTCGCAGCAGATCCCCAGTGATGTCGTCGTCCACGCAGGGGCGGCTTCATTTCCATTGCACAAGTTCCCGTTGGTGTCCAAGTCCGGGCACATCAGAAGGCTGGTGTCGGAATCCGCCGACGCCGATCTCGCCGTCATCAAACTCCCCGATGTTCCGGGCGGCGAGGCGGCGTTCGAGCTCGCCGCGAAATTCTGCTACGGCATCAACTTCGAGATCAGCACCGAGAACATCGCGGAGCTTCGGTGCGTGGCAGAGTATCTGGAGATGACGGAGGACTTCTCCGGCGGCAACCTCGTAGGGTTGGCCGAGGCCTACCTGACGGAGGTGGCGCTCCGGACCGTTTCGGGGGCGGTCGCCGTTCTGCACCACTCGGAAAGCCTCCTTCCGGCGGCGGAGGAGGTGAGGCTGGTGGCCCGCTGCGTGGACGCGGTGGCGTACATCGCCTGCACGGAAGCCCTGCCCGACTGGTGGGCGGAGGACTTGACCCTCCTCAGAATCGATTTCTTCCAGAGGGCTCTGATCGCCATGATGGCCAGAGGTTTCAAACAGCATGCGCTGGGGCCGATTCTCATGCTGTATGCGCAGAAATCACTCCGTGGTCTGGAGACGCGGAAGAAGATGGAGGCGAGGCAGGAGCACGAGAAGCGTGTCGTCCTGGAAACAATCGTGGGCCTCCTGCCGAGGGAGAAGAACTCTACTTCGGTGAGCTTCCTCTCCATGCTGCTCCGCGCCGCCGTGCGCCTGGACACCACCGTCGCCTGCCGTCTTGATCTGGAGAAGAGGATGGGGATGCAGCTGGCGCAGGCGGCGCTCGACGATCTCTTCATCCCCTCCCACTCCCTCACCGGGGGCACTCTGTTTGACGTCGACGCGGTCCAGCGAATCATGGCGAATTTCGTGGAGCACTCTGCTCTGGGCCGAGATTCTTCTCTGGTTTCCGACATGAACCGTGTGGCGAGGCTTATGGAAACTTACCTTGCTGAAATCGCTTCTGACCATAACATGAGCGTCCCCACTTTCATCGGCTTGGCGGAGCGCGTCCCCGAACACTCCAGGGTGATTGAGGATGGAATGTACAGAGCCATAGATATCTACCTGAAGGTGCTATCTTTTAAATGAACCCTTCCATGTCGTCGACCCATCATTAACTGGTTACAATTTGCAGGCCCATCCAGCCATCAGCGACGTGGAGAGAAAGAGGGTTTGCAGTTTGATGGACTGTCAGAAGCTATCAAGAGAGGCCTGCGCCCACGCTGCCCAGAACGACCGCCTCCCAATACAGACCGTCGTCCAGGTGCTTTACTTCGAGCAGCAACGGATCCGAGGCGCCACGGCTCGCAACAGTTCAGTAGCCGGAGAATCCCTTTCTCCACCGCCCATGGGGAAAGCTAGCTGCGCCGGCGCCGACGCCGACCCCCTGGTTTCGCACGAACTTTTGACCCTCCGTCATGAAAACGACGATCTGAAACTTGAAGTGGCGAAGCTCAAAATGAGGGTGAAGGAGCTCGAGAATTCGAGCCTCAAAGTACAAGCCAGCAGCCCTGCGAAGAAAATTTCTCCCTCAGCTGCTAGTAATAGCAAGCCTCCGTTGCCTCGGAAATCTATCTTAAACGCCATGTCCAAGAAACTGGGGCGGCTTTCCCCGTTCACTGGATCTGGAAACGCGAAGGTCCGGGCGAAACCCAGTAAAGAAAGGCGACATTCCGTATCCTGAATCCCTCGGCTTGGCCATGGCGTCTTCTGCAAATTTATGTTATGTAGAACTTCGTGACAGATCTGTGTTCTCATATATATCTTTGCGTGTTGCTCTGTAATTATGTTGTATGCTACCCAGAATCCAGCAAGAAAGCTCAATGGAAACCAAACACGATCACTGTAACAGACTGCAGATTCATGCACTTACCGTGAATTGGGTGCCTTTTGTGGGAAATCTCTGCCTATGATACTGTTGGTGGTAGTAAAAGTGCTGGATCATCGCCATTAATGGTGAAACAGGGGAGGGGCCAGCCTGGCCCATAAATGATCGTATGCGTGGGAGTATATATTTAGAAACAGAGTAGTTTGAGATCAGTGCAGTGCCAATACGGTCTGTTCATTCTATCACACAGTAACCACATTAAATTAGATTCACGAGAAAAAAAACGCGAACACATTCAAACACAGCTCCAAAAACGAAGACAGAAATGAAGATTTTCACAGAAGCAGAGGACAGTGACGAGATGTCACCCGCACCACATTGTCAGCCTAAAACTGTATGATCATTCGGCGTCGTCAGGTAATGTTCAGACTCGGGACATGACAAAGCCAAGGAGGCCGCTGCCGCTGCCGCTGCCTTGTTTCATAATACTCACAGTCGTCGGCGTCCTCGCTCGCCCTCCTCGGCTCCGTCGCCCCACCGGCGGTGCGGCTGGATCCACTGGAACAGGAAGAAGACAGGCTCCGACCCGAGTGCGCGGGATCCGGTTTGTTCCTCGGGTTGTAACTCGATGGACCCAGGGTGAGCTCGATCTCCGCCTCGTCGTCTCCGTCCATCTCACCGCTGCCGTCCGATATCGTCGGTGGCCGCAGATCTGAACCATGACGATGGGGAGGATGGCGATGCCGGCGACCGTGATCGTTGATCTCCCAGAAACAGGCCGGATTCCCGGGGTCTGACCCGTCTGGATCAATGCCTCCCATCATCGTCTTCTGGATTCCGTAGAGACGATGCAGCTCATGGACCTGAACGACATGGGCTCAAATCATTGCAACCCACGACGGAGGAGGAGGCTTCTTACCTGTTCCTTGAAAGTCTGTTCGTGCTTTAAGATGGCCATCTTCATGCATTCCTTATCGCTCGGCTTCATTGGAGATTCCTGGTGTTCGCCCAGAATCAAGCCCTTTAGAATAATGATCCGAAACGAATCTGTTTCTCTGTTTCACCCAGAAACAGATTCGTACAGGTTATTCTTGTACTGATCCAGTTTCTAACGCATGCGGGGTGCGAAGGCGATTCACATGCTCGCGAATCATGGAGGAAAATGGAAAAAGACCAGCTAGTTTTTGTACAGATGGTGGAGCACGACGGGATGGAGAGGACTGTGCGCAGGGATGGATCTGGGAACTGCTGTAAATGGATGGTGACGTCATCTCATTTTCATTAATTTATCCATTTCGTTCTCTTATTAGGATTCTCCTTTCTTTGTATCCATTCAGATTGGGCCACGACAGGACCCACCCACCGCGGTCCAAACATCACAATTTTATGGTTGAGTTTTATATATAGAAACTTAATTAAGGTTTGTTTGGTTTGAATTGAGTATTAACATTTTTTTTTTTATACTGATTGCCTGATACTAACAACACGATGACATGATATCATTTTTGTGGTGATATCAAAATAAAACTTTTATCCGCAATGAAATTTATAATGCGGAGTTTTGAAAACTCGCTGTCACTGTTTAAATTTTTTATTTTTTTAAAAAAATCATAGTATTTATTTGTTTATGCATGCATATAATATGCACAAATTCAAAATGTATATGTATTGGATGAGATTTAAATTTATTATATTTTAGTTATTCTGTAAAAATTGTATCACTCAAACAAGCTCTTCATCAATGAGTAAACTAAATTTAATATATATATATATATATATATATATATATATATATATATAAATACATTTAAATATATATACGTAAATAATAATATTAAAGAATAATAATAAAAAATAAAAAATAACATAAAACAAATAATACATAGCAAATAAATACAAAATTAATAATTAATAATTAATAAAAAACAAACAAATGATTAATAGATAATAAATAATACATAATGAATAATAACAAATAAATAAATAATACATCAATATATGATAAATAAATGATAAATTAATAGTTAATAGTTAATGAATATATAATAAAAATGTAATAAATATATAATAAATAATACATTAATAATAAATTAATAATAAATATAAAATAAATTAATAATAAATATATAAACAATAATTTAATAAGAAATTAATAATGAATTAATGATTAATAATAAATCAATATGTAATAAATAAGTAGCAAATAAATAATAAATCTATAACGACTCAACTTTTATAAATGAAATTTCCCCTTTTAAATGAGTAAATGTCTTATTAAAAAATAAAGTTATAAAAAACAAATGCACGACTTTGATTTTTAGATAGTTATAGTCAGTTGGATTTAAAAAACTATTAAGTACCATAACAATTGATAATATAGTCGTTGTACAATGATCATTTAGATTAGTATATTAAGGGTTATGATAAAGTTCAGTTGATATAGGCAGAAGAAACAATAACCTCGACTAGTAGGATCACACCCTATGAAACCTAGCAAAACTATTTACGAGAGAAGTTCAAACTCATCAAGATCACGATCCAAACCATTTTCACCGAACCACCCCAAGAAAATCTCACAATCACACGCCTTACCCTTATGTCGTTCAGTGGTGTAATAGAGGACTATGCATATAGACCCCAACCGTATGAATTTATATATCTTCTTTTTTATAAAATAATGATAATACTTATCTCTTTTTTCATATTACTTTTTAAATAATTAAATAGCGAGTTCGATAAAAATTAGATTTTGATACGACGAAACACAAATTATATTTTTGGGAAATATATAGTTTCAATCAAGATAGTCTTTTTTATGAATTTATGAATTTTTAAAATAAATGATATTATAATAAATTATTAGTATTAAAAAATATTTATTAAATATAAATGATAATATAATTTTACGAAGTCAAATGATATTATAATAAATTATTATTATTAAAAAATATTTATTAAATATAAATGATAGTATAATTTTACGAAGTCAAAAGTAATTGTTATAAGGGTCATAAAACTGTTATTGTAAAAAAAACTAATATTTTTCAATAAATTGATATTTTGATTTAAAAGTGTAAATTCTCATATTTAGAGAATTATTTTGATAAAATAAATATTATTTTTGAAATCAACATGTCAAAATTATCTAACGATGGTTTTTTCATAATTTTCTGAGACAGTCGAATTTTCAGGTAAAAATTAAATACAGTATAAATATATGGTATGTATAATGATCCAAAAATGATGTAATATATGCCATAAAAGGTATCCACAACCAAATATATATTTCCTATATAAAATAATGTGTTTTTAAGTTTATTTGATTAATTTTATAAACTCTTAATGAATCCACCAAAACATGCATTATATTTTAAGATTTTATTATCGATTTTTTATAAACATGACTTAATTCCACATCATCAATGATATTAATTTAATGAGTTCGGTTCTTGGTCTTATAAAATAATGAAATCCACTTCTATTTGACACAAACCATGGGTAAAAACTATGAGATGGTTTGTGGTTTGAGTTAATTTATCATATAAAGTCTAAAACCTATGTTTAGAAAATAATAAAGAACTCTCTATTTGCCTATATAAAACACATACTCCTATTTGTCTTCCCTATAATGAAAGTGCTTAGTCAGTGTAATTGAATCACTGAGAGGAGGGGGTGAATCAGTTATACCTTTTCTTTTATGTTTCTTTTCAATTGAAACACCATTCGCCTCCTGTTAAAGATTTTATTTCTTGCTGAAAACAATTCAAACACACATCCATAGGAACACAAGTATTTACAAGGTTCACTATTCAATAAAAATAGTCACGTCCTTGGTATGGTATGAAAATGATCTAATACTACACAATCCACTATAAAACAATCTTTGGATTACAACGAGTAGGATGTACCCTTTCACTCGTGTAGTA
Source organism: Viscum album (assembly GCA_963277665.1). Lineage (NCBI taxonomy): Eukaryota > Viridiplantae > Streptophyta > Magnoliopsida > Santalales > Viscaceae > Viscum > Viscum album. The sequence goes on from OY728145.1 coordinate 921,407,075, forward strand.
CTTTGAAGATAATCCAAAAGTACGTGTGCACCCTCTTAGCACAAATATGGTAATACAATAATTATGCAAAAACTCATATTACCTGTGCTTCTTTTCAATTCCAAAAATATATTCAATTGAAAACACTTATTTAATTCCTTACCCAGAAGAAGGCAAGAACTTCCTCGACTTTGTTAAGGAAAACTCAGTCTCATTTTCCCTATACGATTCTTCTCAGTCCAATTCCTCTGAGTATAATTCTCCTCGATACAATTCTTCTAGGTACAATTCTCCCAAGTACGAAAAATATGACTTTGACATAATACAGTAGAGATAAATCGACACCACTTCTATTATGAGTATGGAAAACTCAGTATGATTCTCCCTTTATGATTCTTCCTTAGTTTGGAAATCTCAATACGAAAATTCTCAATCCAATTATCCTACCTGATACGATGATCGGTCGAATACGATTGACAAACCGAGTATGGTAATCATCTGAGTACAATAATCACTGAGTACAATGACCAGCTGAATACAACGTTGTGATCTTGTCTCTTCTCTTTCACTTCTCCGTTAAAACTTCTTAAAAAAAAGAATACGAAAACTTCTTTCTTCTCTCTAAAACTCAGAGCTTCTCTCTCATGAATAGTAAATCCGTCACCAGAAAAGTTCAATGCACTTTTCACCTTTTATAGGTGACCCTCAAATGCCTTTGGCGGGAATCCCAAAATTTTTTCCGCTCGCTTAAATTCACCCAAATCACAATTTGTCCTAAAATCTCGGGTGTATTTTGACTTCGTCAACTCTTCTCAAAACTTCTCAATTCTTCTACAATCTTCACTTCTTCTTCAGACTTTCATTTCAATTGCTAGTCCAAATTCAATTCATGAGTTCGATTTTATGAATCTGATTTCTTCAATACAAATCTCTGTATCAATTGAATATAAATGTACTAAGAAATGGATACCACTTTTGAATACTGAAAAAAATTATTCTTTTGAATGTTGAGTGCCCCCTTGACTACACATTCAGTAAACTCCACTTTCAAACCACTTTTACTTCTTCACTTCTTCTCTTGGCCCAGTTGGAAATATAAAGGAATTCAATTCTGATACAAAGGTTCTTGACCCAATTGAAATACTCATCATCTCCTTCATTTCTTTACTTTTTATCTTGACCCAATTGAGATACAAAACTTCTTTTTCTTCTATTCTCTTGACCTAGTTGAAACCTAAAAAGCAATTCAACCCTTTTAGAATGGTTGACTACATTGTTGATCGGTTTTTGTTATAGCAATTTTCATCGGCCTCATCTCTTCTTAAACAACTTCCTTCAATCACAAACTTGAGCATGTATAATGACTTTATTCATGACTTTAAATTCATCTTAGAATAGCTTCATCATCATTAGACTTCAATTGGAAAGTACCCTAACATTCCATTAATTCCAGCTTCTTTCTTTCCTTCACACCCTGAGTATGATTTTCTGGATACGATCATTCTAGGTACGATTATTCTGGGTATGATTATTTTCTTCCCGAGCCTAAGTACAATTTTCCTGGGTACAATATTTTGAGTACGATTCCCAACAAACTTTTCTTCCTTTCCACCCTGATCCGATTATTCTGAATATAATTGGAAACAACTCTATCTTCTCTTCCACCTAGATACGATTAATTTGGGTACAGTTTTGAATAACTCTTTTCCCTTTTCTTCCATCAAGCTTGCATCATAATTTCTTTAATCAACTTTTGATATCAAAATAAAAATTTTATTTGTAATGAAATTTATAATGTGCGGTTTTGAAAACCCTCAATCAAATGTTTAGAGACATTTTTTAATTTTATTTTTTTTAATTTTTTTTAAAATTCACATTTTTTATTTATGTATGCATGCATATGGTATCCTCAAAATATATATGTGTTGTGTGATATTTGAATCCCTTACATTTTATTTATTCTGCAAAAAAATCATCAATCAAACAAACTCTTCACTAATGAGTAAAAAGAAATTTAATATACTAATATATATACAGATAAATACATATAAATATGTAAACATAAATAATAATGTTAAGGACTAATAATAATAAATAATAATAAATGAAATACAAATAATAAAAAATAAATAAAAAATTAATAATTAATAATTAATAAAAACAAACAAATGGTTAATAAATAATAAATAATAACAAACAAAAAAATAAATTATAAGTAATAAATAAATAATAAATCTGTAACAACTCAAACTTTTATAAATGAAATTTCCCTTTTTAAATGAGTAAATGTCTTATTAAGAAATGAAGTTATAGAAAACACATGTACTATGATTTTTGGATAGTTATAGTTTGCTGGATTTAAAAGACCATTAAACATCATAACCGTTGATAATATAGTCGTTGTACAATAACCATTTAGATTAGTATATTAAGGGTTATGACAAAGTTCAATTGATATATATGGAAGAAGCAATAACCTCGACTAGTAGGATCACAACCTATAAAACCCATTTATCAAAGCTTCTGAGGTAAATAACATCATTGAGCTTTGTCATTGACCAATCTCAAGCCGAGATTCAACAACTGAAAACTAGCAAAACCATTTACTGGAGAAGTTCAAACTCATCATGATCATGACCCAAACCATGTTCACCGAACCACCCTAAGAAAATCTCACCATCACACACCTAACCCTCATGTCGTTCGGTGGTGTAATAGAGGACTATGCATATAGACCCTAACAATATAAATTTATATATATTATTTTTTATAAAACAATGATTATATTTATCTCTTTTTCATATTACTTTTTAAATAATTGAATAACGAGTTTGATAAAAATTATATTTTGATACGATGAGACACAAATTATATTTTTGGAAAATATATTGTTTCAATCAAGATGATTTTTTTTAATGAATTTATAAATTTTTAAAATAAATGATACTATAATAAATTATCATTTTTAAAAAATATTTATCAAATATAAATGATAATATAATTTTATGAAGTCAAATGTAATTGTTATAAGGGTCAAAAAACTGTTATTGTCAAAAAACTATCATTTTTCAATAAATAGATATTTTGATTTAAAGTGTAAATTCTCATATTTAGAGAATTATTTTGATAAAATAAATATTATTTTTTAAATCAACATGTTGAAATTATCCAATGGTTATTTTTTCATAATTTTTTGAGATAATCGAATTTTCAGGTAAAAATTAAATATAGTATAAATATACGATATGTATTATGACATCATAATGATCCAAAAATGATGTAATATATGCCATAAAAGGTATCTATGACCAAATACATATTTAATCTATAAAATAATGTGTTTTTAGGTTATTTGATTTATTTTTTAAACCCTTAATTAATCCTCCAAAACTTGTATTATATTTTAAGGTTTTATAATGAGTTCTTTATAAATATGACTTAATTTCACATCACCAATGATATTAATCTAACGAGTTCGGTTCTTGGTCTTATAAAATAATGAAATCCACTCCTATTTGATAAAAACCATGGGTAAAAACTACTATATGATTTGTGGTTTTAATTAATTTATCATATAACGTTTAAAACCCATGTTTTAAAAATAATAAAGAACTTCTCTCTATTTTCCTATATAAACCCACCCAGACTCCCATTTGTCTTCACTAAAAAACCTTGGAGCACGAAATTACTCTTCCCTTATCTCTCTAGATCCCTTAAAATATTCTCCAAATCTCTTAAGAAGCTCCTCCAAAGCTTTTAGAAGCATCATCTCAAGGAAAGAGATCATCTCATTCTCTCCTTTATTCGAGCACCTCCTTTATATTATGCCTTTATTATTTTCCACTTGTTCATACCGGGATATGTTTTTACACCTCCCTATTATACCAATTGATTGATACTAACATCCAAACCATGATATCATTTTCAACGTGATATCAAAATAAAAATTTTATCCGTAATGAAATTTATAATGTGCGGTTTTGAAAACCCACCGTCAAATGTTTAGAGACAGTTTTTAATTTTTTTTTAAAAAAATTGTATTATTTATTTATTTATGAATGCATATGGAATCCTCAAAATACATGTGTTGTGTGAGACTTGACCCTCTTACATTTTATTTATTCTTCAAAAAAATCATCAATCAAACAAACTATTTATTAGTAAGTAAACTGAATTTAATATACTAATATATATACAGATAAATATATATAAATATGTACACATAAATAATAATGTTAAAGAATAATAATTATAAATAATAAAAAATACAAATAATAGATAACAAGTAAATACAAAATTAATAATTAATAATTAATAAAAACAAACAAATGGTTAATAAATAAAAAATAATACATAATAAAAAAAAATATAAGTAATAAATAAATAGTAAATAAATAAATAAAAAATAACAAAAAAAAACAAAAAACAAAAAAATAATAAATAATAAGTAAATAGTAAATAAATAAATAATAAATAATAAACCAATACATGATAAATAAATGATAAATTAATAATTAATAATCAATAAATATATAATAAAAATGTAATAAAAAAATAATAAATAATACATTAATAATAAAATAATAATAATAAATATAAAATAAATTATTAATAAATTTATAAGCAATAATTTAATAATAAATTAATAATGAATTAATAATGAATAATAAATAAATATATAATAAATAAGTAGTAAATAAATAATAAACATGAAACGACCTGAACTTTTATAAATGAAATTTCCCTTTTTAAATGAGTAAATGCCTTATTAAGAAATGAAGTAATAGAAAATACATATACTACTTTGATTTTTGGATAGTTATAGTCTGTTGGTTTTAAAAGATAGTTAAACATCATAACCATTGATAACGTAGCCATTGTACAATGACCATTAAGACTAGTATATTAAGGGTTATGATAATGTTCAATTGATAAAGACTGAAGAAGCAATAGCCTCGACCAGTAGGATCACACCATATAAAGCCCGTTTATCGGAGCTTCTAAGGGAGATAACATCATTGAGATTTCCCCTTGACCAAGCTCAAGTCGAGATTCAACAACTAAAGCTTAGAGAAATCATTTATGAGAGAAGTTACAACTCATCAAGATCACAACCCAAACCATGTTTTCCAAACCATCTCATGAAAATATCACCATCGCAAACCTTACCCTTAGGGCGTTCATTGGTGTAATAAAAGGCTGTGTATAAAGACCCTAACAGTATGAATTTGTATATTTTTTTATAAAACAATGATTATATTTATCCCTTTTTAATAATATCTTTTAAATTATTAAATAATGAGTTTGATAAAAATTTGATTTTGACACGATGGAACACAAATTTCATTTTTGAGAAATATATAGTTTCAATCAAGACACTATTTTTGATGAATTTAGGAATTTTTAAAATAAATTATATTATACTAAATTATTATTATTAAATAATATTTATTAAATATATATTATAATATATTTTCATGAAGTCAATTGTAATTTTTATAAGGGTTAGAAAACTATTATTGTCAAAAAACCAGTATTTTTCAAAAAATGGGTATTTTGATTTAAAAGTATAAATTCTAATATTTAGAGAATGATTTTGATAAAATAAATATTATTTTTGAAATTATCATGTCAAAATTATTCAATGATGATTTTTTCATAATTTTTTGAGATAGTCAAATTTATGGGCAAAAATTAAATACGGTGTAAATATACGGTATATATCATGACAAAATAATGACCCAAAAGTGATGTAATATATTCTATAAAAGGTATCCATCACCAAATATATATTTCCTCTTTAAAATAATTCATTTTAAGGTTATTTTATTAATTTTATAAACCCTTAATGAATCCTCCAAAACCGATTATGTGTGTGTGTGTGTGTGTAGAAACCTCACCCACACTATACAATTCATTCTCTTCCCGACATAGCCCATTCCCATCGGTGGTGTACCGATCCCCAAGTATCGAATGCAAACTACAATTTTAGTGAGTAAAACTGCCCCCTATGCCGAGGGTTATCAATGAGTTAAATCACCGACAACACCAAATTTTAATGCAAGTACAACCAGAAGGAATCAAACATGGGACCTTAAGGATCCCACCCTCAACCCTAACCACTGGGCCACCCTCGATGGGGCACCAATATTATATTTTAATTTTTTAAAATAAATTTCTAAAAAACACGACTTACTTCCAAATCACCAATGGTATTAATTTAACAAGTTCGGTTCTTAAACTTATAAAATAATGAAATCCACTCATCTTTGTCAGAAACCATGAGCAAAAACCATGAGATGGTTTGTGGTTTGTATTAATCTATCATTTAGAGTCTAAAACCTAAGTTTAGAAAATAAAAATAACTCCTCTCTCTTTTCCTATATAAACTCACCCAAGCTCCCATTTTTCTTCACTAAAAAATCTTAGAGAATGGCATTACTCTTATCCTCCCTCTCTAGATCCCTCACAATGTGCTCCCAACCTCTTAATAAGATCTTATAAAGCTTTTAGAAGCCTCCTCTCAAGGTAATAGATCACATCCTTCTCCTTTTTTTTATTTAAGAACCTCCTTTATATTATGCCTTTTTTCCCAATTTGTTCATGCTGGGATATGTTTTTACACATCCCTCTTACTAACCTTATAATGTCTAAGTGATGAGAGAAACCTTTCACTCACATTAACCCCTCCCATGAATCAATAAGTATCCCCATTATGCTGCCGAAATCATCATATTATTTTCCATGACAAACATTTTTGTTGCGGATACTCATCCCCATTTTTACTCAAAGGTATTCACCAAGATGTACCTATAATTCAATGATTGGGGACATCCATGTATGTATCCTAGACTCCTTGATTGTGATATTAAACATGATAAAATATGATCCTTTGTTGAATGATCTATGTGACACACTTATGCATGTACGTGATATGAATGTGATGGGTGAACCCAAAATTATATATCCCTCTAATTCATAGGTAATGTTTTAATCTCATGAGATTCCATGTATGGTGTGTGGGAAGTTATCCTAATAACACTATGTATTTTCTTGGTGGTTAGCCTTGACTTATGTTTATGATGTCATGTTTTATGTTATTTCCACATTCTCATGTTATCTTTATGCTATCAGGTTTTATCATGCCTCATTTTTCAAGATTATGATTCTCAACCCTTTTTATGATACTTTGATATGCTTATTAACTAACATGTATTGATTTAACTTATACCATGCTTTGTTTATTCCCTTACTAGTCTTTATATATCACCCCTTTATTATGTACGTCCTCAGGTAATCATGTGAATTGTTAGAAGAATGATGAAATTCTAGGAGCTTGTTAAGGAAGTTTTCAATAATGTCATTGTACTTCTATTGAAAGTTATTATGTTATGTACCTAATTTCCTAAAGACACTAGGACTCACAATCTTCTGGGTTATACTAAGTGTGATTTTATGTAACAATTCCTTAATTAAGGTGTATTAAAATTATGAGTGCCATATTTGGTATTAGAGTAAATTCTAGTTGTTTTTGGGATTAGTCTTAGTAAACTCCAGTGAAATCCTTATGGATTTTTTTATTCAAAATGATTGGGGATCAGGTCCCATTATTCAAAAAAGAGAAAAAGATGACTGATGTCTGGATTAGGAGTAATCCCATTACATGTCATGAAATCCAAAAGTCTCACAAAAAAAGTGATGATGGCTCGTAGACCCAAACACCAAGTCTAAAAATGAACCAAATTCCCAATGAGGTGATGGATTGAAATCCCAAAGCATTTGGAAACTCAGAAAACCCTAGATAGATACCATTCCACCACTGATGCCAAACCACCATGCAAGCCCTAACGACACCACTTTTTTAATCATTGCCACCTCCGTCAGCCCCGTCCATTGTTGCCGCTATCCTCATTCATCGCCCCAATGACCACTGTCCCCAAGCCTATGTCACACATCCCCGCACTGGTTCCACTTGCTGAATGCTCCTAGGACAACCTTTGCATCGCTGAAAAAGTCCATCCCACAACCCTCAATGACTTCCGGATGAAGATACTCCTTGAGAATGAACCCAAATCTACCATCTCATCCCCCTGAAACTAGATTAAGAGATTTAAAAAAAATACATCTTTGTCTAGATACTATAATTGGATGTGTCTCTAACATAGAGGTACTTATGGGTAATAATCTTGAAAAGGGAACATTGAGATGAAATTGATTTTCACCTAGTGCATGACAACAAGACTTGCTGCACACATAGTTTGACACTCCCAGAAGATATGATTTAGAAGTTTTCAAGCTCATTATAAACCATAATTAAGAGAATAAAAATTCATGTAAGATTTTATGTTAGGAAATAGATCATTTATAATTTTAATTGAAACCTAGAAATTCATAAGTTAAAGAATATAGGTCAATTATGCGTTATCTCTTCAATGTTCATAGTTTCCCTTTTATGTGATTAATAGTTTAAAAATAATCATCCCTAATTTTACCTTTATTTTTAGTCACTGGCAGGACATAGGAAAATATGAGCCAACAATCAACATGGGGGGTAATGTGATGACTTCCCAAATGATATGCCTAGATATATGGGAGAAAGAATCATGGAATTTATAACGATAATTTCCTAGTTAACTCAAGTTTTTAACCAAAACATGAATTAGTAGGAATGCCCAAATCCCCATAATAAAGCGAGAGTTATAATTGAGACCATTATATAATAAAGGCCCCCCAACTTTTAGTGTATATTATGATCCCTTAATCATGGATAAATGGATAAACTCTATTGAAAAGATATTACCCATCCTTCAATGTTCTGGGCAAAAGAAGTTCATGCTGGTTGTTTATTGTATGGAGGGAGAAGCTGATCAATGGTGGATGTTGGTAAAAAATACGAAACCTGAGGAGAATATAAAAGTGATGGAGTGGAAGGAATTTTTTTTTTTTTCAACAAATATTTTCCTCACACTCTCTGAATTAAAATAGAGAGGGGTTTCCTTCACCTCAAGCAAAAGGATGACGAATCCATCGTGACATACAAGGAAACTTTCACAATACTTTCACGATATACCTCCAGCTTTGTCATTATATTTGAAAGGAATGTTGACCAATTATTTGGTGGGATAAAGGAAATTATATGAATATTCTTATCCATTCAGGACTTAGATAGCTATGATAAAATTGTATGATGTGCCCTCAAATTCTAAATGAAGATAAGTGAAACTCAAGGTTCTCATGGGGATAAGAAGCGGAAAATAGAGTTTAATTATGGTTGTTTGATGGATAAATATAACATTGGAAATAAATTCCAACATGAAACTTGTCAAAATCATGGAAAGAAACATCCATTTATTGAGGGGGATGGGGAAATGATTTAGGTGTGGGAAGGAAGGACATATTGCTTGCGATTGCTGATGGGAGAAACCCACCAATTTAATGGAAGAAATGAACACTCTGGTCAACCCTCAACCTATTTTCCAATGTTTCAACTACAAGGAACAATGACATGATGTGAATCAATGCCCTAAGTTAAAAGGTTTTTTTATGAAAATTGATGACAATAACCTCCAAGGATTAGAGAGTAAGGGTGAGATTATTCTATCACAACTACTGAGGTGGATCCTGACACTGAAGTGGTGATAGGTATGCTAGTTATTCATTCAAGAAAGTAAACATAATTTTTTGATTTTGTTCCTACACATTATTTTATATCACACAAGTTTAGTATAATTATTCAAAAATCACCTCAAAACATAGAAGTTTAGTTATCGATGAAGATGACAAATAGATCAATTGTTTCAACCCAAGTATATAACTCATCCCCTGTCCATTTTTTTGGGTTGAATTTCCTCTAAAACCCCATGATACTCCCTTTAGTGAAATTCAATGTTATCCTAAGCATGTATTGAATTTATTTTTATAAATCCAACATAAATTTCTAAGAGAAGGAAATCACCTTCCATGTCACAAATCTTCATATGATTCTATACCAGTCTAAAGAGGAGGATAAATATTCTTTGGTACAAAAATCTCAAGCATGAATATTATAGCCTTGTGAGAAAAAAATATCTATCTCAAATGACTGAGACTAAATAAAAGATCACCCCTGATGACAATCCCATTATAAGGGAATTCACTAATGTGTTTCCTGAAGAATTTTCTAGTCTTCCTCCTAGTTGTGAGGTTGATTTCTCAATTGATCCCATACACATAGCTTTATTTATATCTAAGAATCCATATAGAATAACCATTATTGAACTTGAGAAGTTAAAGAAAAAATTAAAGGAGAATATTGATAAATACTTTATACACCCATGTTCTTTACCATGGGGTTCACCAGTCCTCTTCATTAAGAAGAAGTATGGGTAAATGTGCATCTGAATTGATTATCATGATCTCAAAAAGAACAAAATAAATAATAAGTATCCTATTCCATAGATTGATTACTTGTTAGATAAGATATGTGGATCCCAATACTTCTCCAAGGTATATCTTTGTTTAGGATATTAACATGTAAATGTAAAGAAGGAGGATATACACATGACTTATTTATACTATACTGAGTACCACAAGGAAGGAAAAGTTATATGAAAAGTATAGTAAATTTGAGTTTTAGTTGGAGTAAGTAACTTTCTTGGGGAATGCTATCACTAATAAAGATATATTTATGGATCTATAAAAAACCAACAGAATTAAAGGATGGACCATACCAACATCTATGATAGAAATCCATAGTTTCCTTGGATTATCTGGGTACTATCAGTAATTTGTGAGAAACTTCTCATGATTTTCAATCTCACTAACCAAGTTACTTATAAGGAAGTTAATTTTTTCTAGACTAATGAATGTAAAGAAAGATTTAAAGAGCTAAATAAGAGGATAATATTTTCACTTGTGATCACATTACCCACCAGTGGGTAAGGATTTGTGATCTAAAATGATGCAACCAAAAAGGGATTGGGTTTTGTACTCATGCAAGATGACAAAGTGATAGCCTATTTCTCTTTCCAATTAAAGATCCATGAGTAGAACTATCCAAACCATGCTCTCTAATTGATTGTAGTGATCTTCATGTTGAATATTTTGTGACATTATCTCTATGGAGATAAGTGAGATATATATACAAATAATAAAATCCTCAATCATATATTCACAAAAAAAGAGATTAATACGAACCAAAAAAGGTGGTTAGAGCTAATAAAGGACTATAATTATTCAATCCATTACCATAATGGGAAAGTAAACAAAGTGGCAGATTTTATGAGTAGAAAGGATCCCACAACCCTATCCATGATAAGGATTACAAGGGATCCAATATTTATAGACATGTAAAGGATAGAAGTGGGAATCACAAAAGGATATTTATCCTATCTTTCTCAAATAACTACTCAACCATCCATTCTTGATAGGATCAATGAGACCCAAAAAGATGAAAAGTTTCTACATAAGAAGGTAGCAAATATTCTGGAGTTCATCTTGTGTAAAAATAATTTTTCACATTAGTTTTTTCTTCAATTTTAACGTTGGGTTTTAATCAATGTTTATAAATGCAACGTTATAAATAAGGTTTTCAGAATTGGTTTTCAAAAAATGGATGTCTAAATTCAAAGACTTCAAATTTAGGTCCTATTTTAGATGTTGGTTTATAGTAGAAAATGACACCGAGAAGGAGATTTGGTGTTGGTTTTTACTAGAAATTGACGCCAAAGCTCCTCCTTTTAAAAATTTTCTGCGTCAGTTTCAGTTAAAACATACACCTAAATTTTTGTGGCCTTGTTTTCTATATTGTTTTATAGAAAAAACCGACACTTAAAACCTTCTATATTTTTTTCAAGTTTTTAGCATCGGTTTTTTTCAAAACCGACATCGGAAGATAATTTTTTTAGAAAATTTTTAATATCACACCCCCAAAAAAAATCAGAATTCCTGTAATAGAAAACACAATATACTAAAATAAAACAAAATGTATCATAGACTAAAAATTTATAAAAACAAACATAATTTAACAACTTAATAAAAAACATTATCTACATAATTATATTTTAAACTAGAATTAAAAAACACATACCTGATAATTTATAACATAATCATTCAGGGTTATTGTTCAAGCATTATTTTGAGATCATTAGATTCAAACTTCTATTATCAAAAAAGAATTAGTTTTTGAACACTTTTTATTAGGAAAATTTAATATTAATCATTAAAATTAAAATATAAATTCTTTAAATCATAATCATACTTAACAAATAGTTCCCAAACAAAGATCGAATATAGATAAGTTCATCATTCATATACAACTCGAAATCATTGAATGTCTACAATAACATTGAATGTTATAATATTAAAAAACAGAATACTATGACATAAAATATAAAATAATTAATATAACTAACCTTATAAAATTTAATCGTTACCCCAGTTGTGATTATCTCATACATGAATAGTAAAACATAGTAACCACATTCCATATTTCCTTGTTGATGATGAAACTGGAGTTATAAAACATTAACTTGATAATAAAAACCAACACACACACACATATCAAAAATAAGAATATTATCTAATATTAAAAATATTTATTGTTACTATGTATTAGATTTTATTTGGGTTATTTATTGACAAGTGATATTTGTTAAAATTTTTCCATGACATGAATTTTCATATATATCAACCAAAAAAGCATGTATAAACAATAAGAATTAAATATAATGAACTTATAAAAGCGAATAAAACTTACTTTTATAATAAGGTGCTAAATAGTTTTCGAACACCACCAAATAAAGAGCAAAACCAATATAATGTGCATTCACTTGGGAAGAATATGCCTAACATTCAATGCCTAACATTCAATGCCCTATATAATGAAAAAGTTTCACAATTAATGAAATTATAATGAATATTATTTCATAATTATCTTAGTGTTATTACCCATCAAGGAATGGAAAAAAACCAACACCCAATCTCTATCTTTGATAATCTATCACACATATATGTAACTCTATCACCGGTCTTCAAATATTTCACAACCGTTGAAATGAATTTTGGATCTATACAACCATAAATGCCATTGGTATCATTTTTAATAAGAAAAATGTTTAGATACCTAATTAAATAAGTAATATAGTAAGTCAATTAAACCATATTTAATTAAAAAATAAAAACTGAGAAATAAATTTACATACATGGAAAATAATTGAAACACAGGCATGCTGATCACATCAAAACTAATCAGATCCATGATATCTTTTTTAAATATTCTCAATGGAAAATACCTTTCAAATATATTATATGTCATTTGAAACTCATATAAATCATCTAAGGAAGAAAAATACTGAGATAATATTTTTATCCCATCATAAATATCATAAGTATCTAAAGTTGTTTGTTTATGAACCTTTTGTTTCCTTTGTACCAATTATTTTGATTTCAGATACTTCTATATATATTAAATGTCAGAAAACATTATAATCAATTTTCAATCAAATGTACTTAATATTTAAAAAACACATCCCTTGTATGAAAGATAATAAATTAGGCTAGTTGGACTAAGTAACCTCCTCAGTAGGCAATGGTAGTAGAGAACTAGGATCAATAATATCATGTATTCATACTCTAACCTAACCAATCTACATAGGCAGGTTATGTACAAAATCCCAAAAAATATGTATGAATCTCTATGCTATAATACACACATGAGGATATACACCATACAACTCACAATAATTCATTTTTAAGGATATTTGATTAATTTTATAAACACTTAACGAATCCTCCAAAACTTGTATTATATTTTAAGATTTTATAATCAAATCTTTATAAACATGACTTACTTCCACATCACCAATGATATTAATCTAACGAGTTCGGTTCTTGGCCTTATAAAATAATGAAATCCACTCATATTTGACACAAACCATGGGTAAAAACTATGAGATGGTTTGTGATTTGAATTAATTTATCATATAAAGTATAAAACATATGTTTTGAAAATAATAAAGAACTTCCCTTTATTTTCCTATATAAACTCACCCATGCTCTCATTTATCTTCACTCAAAAACCTTGGAGCGCGACATTACTCTTCCCTTCCCTCTCTAGAGCCCTCCCAATGTTCTCTAAAGCTCTTAAGAAGCTCATCTAAAGCTTTTAGAAGCATCAATCCTCTCATTATCTCCTTTATTCAAGAAACTCCTTTATATTATGACTTTTATTTTCCACTTGTTCATGCTATGATATGTTTTTACACATCCCTCTTATACCAATTGACTGATACTAACATCCAAATAATGATATCATTTTTGAGGTGATATCAAGTTAACATTTTTATCCGAAATGAAATTTATAATGTGCTATTTTGAAAACCAACCGTCAAATGTTTAGAGACAGTTTTTAAATTTTTATTTTTTTTAAAATTTTGTATTATTTATTTATGCATGCATGCATATGGTATCCTCAAAATATATATATGTGTTTTGTGAGATTTGAATCTCTTACATTTTATTTATTCTGCAAAAAAATCATCAATCAAACAAACTCTTCATTAGTGAGTAAACTAAATTTAATATACTAATATATATATATATAGATAAATACATATAAATATTTACACATAAATAATAATTTTAAAGAATAAAAATAATAAATAATAAAAAACAAAAAACAAAAAACAGATAATAATTAAATACAAAATTAATAATTAATAATTACTAATTAATAAAAACAAAAAATGGTTAATAAATAATAAATAATACATAATAAATAATAACAAACAAATAAATAAGTTATAAGTAATAAATAAATATTAAATAAATAAATAAAAAAATAAAAAAAATAAAAAAATAAAAAATAAATAATAAACCAATACATGATAAATAAATGATAAATTAATAATTGATAATTAATGAAAATATAATAAAAATGTAATAAACAAATAATAAATAATACATTAATAATAAAAAAATAATAAACCTAATATAAAATATTAAAAAATTTATAATCAATAATTTAATAATAAATTAATAATGAATAATAAATCAATATATAATAAATAAGTAGTAAATAAATAATAAATATTTAACAACCCGAACTTTTATAAATGAAATTTCCCTTTTTAAATGAGTAAATGCCTTATTAAAAAAATGAAGTAATAGAAATTACATTGGATTTAAAAGACCGTTAAAAATCATAACTGTTGATAACGTAGCCATTGTACAATGACCATTTAGATTAGTATATTAAGTGTTATGATTGGAATAATCGATATCCTTGACCAGTAGGATCACACCTTATGAAGCCAATTTATCATAGTTTCTGAGGGAGATAGCATCATTGGGATTTTCCCCCGACCAAACTCAAGCTAAGATTCAACAACTAAAGCTTAGCAAAATCATTTATGAGAGAAGTTCAAACTCATCAAGATCACAACCCAAACCATGTTTTCTTAACCATCTCATGAAAATATCACCATCGCACACCTTACCCTTAGGGCGTTCGCTGGTGTAATATATGGCTATGTATAAAGACCCTAATAGTATGAATTTGTATATTTTCTTTTTTTATAAAACAATGATTATATTTATCCATTTTTAATAATACCTTTTAAATGATTAAATAATGAGTTTGATAAATTTTTTATTTTGATATGATGAATCACAAATTGCATTTTTGAGAAATATATAGCTTCAATCAAGACGCTCTTTTTGATGAATTTAAGAATTTTTAAAATAAATTATATTATAATAAATTATTATTATTAAATAATATTTATTAAATATAAATGATAATATAATTTTATGAAGTCAATTATAATTGATATAAGGGTAAGAAAACTATTATTGTAAAAAAACCAATATTTTTCAAAAAATGGGTATTTTGATTTAAAAGTTTAAATTCTAATATTTAGATAATTATTTTTATAAAATAAATATTATTTTTGAAATCAGCATGTTGAAATTATTCAACAGTGATTTTTTTATATTTTTTTGAGATAGTCAAATTTTTGGGCAAAAATTAAATACGGTACAAATATACGGTATATATTATGACTTCATAATGACCAAAAAGTGATGTAATATATGCCATAAAAGGTATCCATGACCAAATATATATTTACCCTTTAAAATAATGTGTTTTAAGGTTATTTGATTAATTTTATAAACCCTCAATGAATCCTCCAAAACCTATTATATATTATATATATACATAAACCTCACCCACACTATACAATTCATGCTCTTCTCGGCATAGGACATTCCCATCAGTGGTGTACCAAGCCCCAAGTCTCAAATGAAAACCGCAGTTTGAGTGAGTAAAATTCCCCCCCCCTCTACCGAGGACTGTCAATGTGTTAAATCACCGGCAACACCAAATTTCGATGCAAGCACAACCAGCAAGAATCAAACATGGGACCTCAAGGATCCCACCCTCAACCCTAACCACTGGGCCACGCTTAGGGGGTACCAATATTATATTTTAATATTTTAAAATCAATTTTTTATAAACATGATTTACTTCCAAATCACCAATGGTATTAATTTAATGATTTCGGTTCTTAGCCTTATAAAATAATGAAATCCACTCATCTTTGTCAGAAACCATAAGTAAAAACCATGAGATGATTTTTGGTTTGGATTAATTTATCATATAGAGTCTAAAACCTAAGTTTATAAAATAAAAAAATCCTCTCCCTTTTCCTATATAAACCCACCCAAGCTCCCATTTTTCTTCACTCAAAAACATTGGATCATGACATTACTCTTCCCCTCCCTCTCTAGATCCCTCACAATGTGCTCCCAAGATCTTAAGAAGCTCCTCTAAATCTTTTTGAAGCGTCCTCTGAAGGTAATAAATCAACTCCCTCTCTTTTTTATTCAAGAACCTCCTTTATATTATGTCTTTTTTCCTACTTTTTTCTTGCTAGGATATGTTTTTACACATCCCTCTTACTACCATTATAATGTTCAAGTGATGAGAGACCTCTTTCACTCACATTAATCCCTCCCATGAATCTTTAAGTATCCCCGTTATGCTGCCAAAATTATCCTATGATTCTTGATGCCAAAAATTTGTGTTGTGAATACTCATCCCCATTTTCACTCAATGGTATTCACCTAGATGAACCTATAATTCAATGATTGGGAACATCTGTGTATATATCCTACATCCTTGATTGTGGTATTAAATGTGATGAAATATGATCCTATGTTGAATGATATATGTGACACACTTATGCATGTATGTGATATGAATGTGATGGGTGAACCCAAAATTATATAGCCCTCCAATGCATAGGTAATGTTTTAATCTCATGAGATGCCATGTATGGTGCGCAGGAGGTTATCCCAAGAACACTATGTTATGTTTTCTTGGCGATTAGCCTTAACTTATGTTTATGATGTCATGTTTTATGTTGTTTCCATATTCTCATGTTTTCTTTATGCTATCAGGTTTTATCATGCCTCATTGTTCAAGATTATGATTCTCAACCCTTTTTATGATACCTTGATATGATTATTGACTAACATGTACTGCTTTAACTTATTCCATGCTTTGTTTATTCCCTTACTAGTCTTTATAGCTCACCCATTTCTTATGTATATCCTCAGGTTATCCCATGAATTTTTAGAAGAACGATGAAATTCTAGGAGCATGTTAAGGAAGTTTTCAATAATTTCGTTGCACTTCTATTGAAAGTTTTTATGCTATGTACCTAATTTCCCAAAGACACTAGGCCTCACGATGTTCTTGGTTGGACTAAGTGTGATTTTATGTTATAAGTCATTAATTAAGGTTTATTAAAAATATGGGTGTTATAGTTGGTATTAGAGTAATGTTGAGTTGTTTTTGGGATTAGGAATAGAAAACTCCAGCAAAAGCCTTAAGTATTTTTTTTATTCGAAACGATTTGGGATCAGGTCCCATTATTCAAAAAAGAGAAAAACACAATCGATGTCTGGATTAGGAGTAAGCCCATCACATGTCAATAAATCCTAAAGTCTCACAAAAAAAAGTGATGATGGCTCGTATACCCAGACACCAAGTCTAAAAATGACCTAAAGTCCCAATGAGGTGATGGATTGAAATCCCAAAGCAATTGGAAACTCAGTAAACCCTAGACAGATACTATTACACCGTTGAAACTAAACCACCATGTAATACCTAAAAACACCACTAATGTTTCCTTTTCCACCACTGTCGGCCCCATCCATTTTTGCTGCTATCCTCATTCGTCGCCCCAATGACCACTGTCCCCAAGCCTACACCGCATGTCCCCGCGCTGGTGCCACTCGCTGAACGCTCCTAGGCCAACCTCTACATTGCTTAAAAAGTCCATACCATAACTCTCAATGACTGTAGGATGAAGATAATCCTTGAGAATGAACCCAAATCCACCATATCATCTCCCTGAAATGAGATTAAGATATTTTCAAAAAAATAAATTTCTGTCTAGATACTATAATTGGATGTGGCTCTAACATAGAGGTACTTAGGGTAAATAATCCTAAAAATGGCGTATTGAGATGAAATTGATCTTCACCAAGTTCACAATAACAATCCTTACTGCACACATAATTTTACACTCCCAGGGGATATGCTTTGGAAATTTTCAAGCTCATTAAGAACCATTATTAAGGGAATAAAAATTACTATAATATTTTATGTTAGGAAATAGATCATGGATAAATTTAATTGAAACCTATAAATTCATAAGTTAAAGAATATATGTCAATTATGAGTTATCCCTTCAATGTTCATAGTTTCCCTTTTACGTGTTTAATAGTTTAAAAATACTCATCCCTAATTTTCCCTTTATTTTTATTCAATGGTTGGAAATAGGAGAAACCGAGCCAACAATCAACATGAGGGGAAATGTGATGACTTCCCAAATTATATTAATATCTAGATGGGAGCAAGAATCATGAAATTTGTGACAATACTTTCCTATTTAACTTAAGTTATGAACCTAAAATTGAATTAGGAGGAATTCCCAAATCCCCCTAAGAAAGTTAAAGTTATAATTGAGACTTTTATGCGATAAAGGACCCCGAATTTTAATGGATATTATGATCCCTTAATCATGGAAAAATGGATCAACTCTATTGAAAATATCTTCCCCATACTTCAATTATCTGAGTAATAGAAGTTCATGTTGGTTGTTTATTGTATGGAGGTAGAAGCTGATCAATGGTGGATGTTGGTAAAAAATATGAAGCCTGATGAGAAGATCAAAGTGATGGAGTGGAAGGAATTCCAAAAAATGTTTTTCAACAAATATTTTTCTCACACTCTAACTTAAAATAGAGAGGGGTTTCCTTCACCTCAAGAAAAAGGATGAAAATTCCATTGGGGAGTACAAAGAAAACTTCACAATACTTTCACAATATGACTTATGCCTTTTCATTATCTTTGAAAGGAAATTTGACCATTTTTTTAGTGGGATAAAGGAAAGTCTATGAATATTCTTATCCATTTAGGACTTTAACAGCTATGAGAAAATTGTCTGATTTTACCTCAAATTAAAAATAAAGATCAGTGAATATCAAGGTTCTCATGAGGATAAGAAGTAGAAAACAGAGTTTAATTCTAGCGGTATGATGGATAAATCTAATGGTGGAAAGAAATTAAAACATGCCACTTGTCAAAAGTGTGGGAAGAAACATCCAAATAATTTCCTGAGGGGGATAAGGAAATGGTTTAGGTGTGGAAAGGAAGGACATATAACTAGCGATTGTTTAAAGGAGAAAACCACCAATGTAATATAAGAAAATAACACTCTGTTCAACCCTCAACATATTGTGTAATGTTTCAACTTCAAGGAACAAATAAAATATGTGAATGGATGCCCTAAGTTAAGAGTTTTTTTTATGAAAACTGATGATAATAACCTCTAAGGCTAATAAATTAAGGGTGATCTTATTCCATCACAACTACTAAGGTGGATCCTGATACTAAAGTGGTGATAAATATGCTAGTTATTCATTCAAGAATAGTAAACATACTTTTTTGATTTCGGTCCTACACATTCTTTCATATCACACAAGTTTAGTATAACTATTCAAACACCACCTCAAAACATAGAAGTTGATTTATTAGTGAAGATGAAAAATGGGTCAATTGTTTCACCCCAAGTATATAACTCACCCCTATCCAAATTTATGGGCTGAATTTCAAAAAAAACCTCATGATACTCCCCTTATTGGAATTCTATGTTATTCTAGGCATATATTGACTTTCATAGTATATATCCAACATAAATTTCCAAGAGAAGGAAATCACCCTACATGTCACAAATCACCCTATGATTCTATACAAGTGTAAGGAGGAGGATGAATATTATTTTGTGAAAACATCTCAATCATGAATATTATAGCCTTGTGAGAAAAAATATCTATCTCAAATGACTGAGAATAAAGAAAAGATCATCCATGATGACATTCCCATTGTAAGGGAATTCATTAATGTGTTTCCTGAAGAATTTTACAGTCTTCCTTCCAGTCATGAGGTTGAGTTATCAATTGATCCCATAAATGGATCTTTATCGATATCCAAGACTCAATATAGAATAACCATTGTTGAACTTGAAAAGCTAAAGAAACAATTAAAGGATAATCTGGATAAATAGTTTATACACCCAAGTTATTTACCATGGGGTTCATTGGCCCTCTTCGTTAAGAATAAGGATGAGTAAATGTGCCTCTTTATTGATTATCATGATCTCAATAAGATAATGATAAAGGATAAGTATCCTATTCTATAGATTTATGATTTATTCGATCAGCTATATGGAGCCCAATAATTCTCCAAGTTATATATTTGTTCAGAATATTAACAAGTAAGGGTAAAGAAAGAGGATATACCCAAGACTTCTTTATACTATACTGAATACCTTGAGGAAGGAAAATTTATATTAAAAGTATAGTAAATTTGAGTTTTAGTTAGATAAAGTAACTTTCTTGGGGAATGCAATCACTAAAAAAGATATATTTATAGATCTACAAAAAACTGACAAAATCAAAGGATGGCCCAAACAAAAATATATGATATAAATCCACAGTTTCCTTGGATTAGCGGGGTAATATCATCAATTTGTGAGAAATTTATCATGATTTTCAAGACAACCGACCAAGCTTACTTGGAAGGGAGTCAGGTTTTTCTGGATTGATGAATGTGAAGAAAGCTTTAAAGAGTTGAAGAAGAGGCTAATCTTTGCACTTGTGATCACATTACTCACTGGTGGGGAAGGATTTGTGATCTATAATGATGCATCCAAAAAGGTATTGGGTTGTGTACTCATGCAATATGACAAAGTGATAGCCTATTTCTCCTTCCAATTAAAGATCCATGAGTAGAACTATCCAAACCATGCTCTCGAATTGACTATAGTGATCTTCATGTTGAATATTTGGTGACATTATCTCTATAGAGAGAAGTGTGATATATATACAGATTATAAAAACCTCAAGTATATATTCACACAAAAGGATCTTAATATGAACTAACAAAGGTTGTTATATCTAATCAAGGATTATAATTGTTCAGTCCATTACCATAATGGGAAAGTAAACAAAGTGTCATATGCTATGAGTAGAAAGGATCCCATAACCCTATCTATGATAAGGATTACAAGGGATCCAATATTTATGGATATGTAAAGGATGTAAGTGGTAATCATAAAAGGATATTTAACCTACCTTGCTCAAATAACTACTCAACTATTTATTATTGAGATGATCAATGAGACCCAGAAAGATGATGAGTTTCTACAGAAGAAGATAGTGAATATTCTAGAGTTCATCTTATGCAAAAACAATTTTTCACATCAATTTTTTCTTCAGTTTTAACGTTGGGTTTTAATCGATGTTTTAAAGGCGATGTTATAAATAAGGGTTTCAGCATCAGTTTTCAAAAAACAGATTCCGAAATTCAAATATTTGAAATTTAGGTCCTATTTTAGGTGTTGGTTTATAGTAGAAAACAACACTGAAAAGGAGATTTGGTGTCAGTTTCTACTAGAAACTAACACTGAAGCTCCTTTTTTTTAAAATTTTCAGCATCAGTTTTAGTTAAAACTGACACCTAACTTTTTTTTAGAAATTTTTTAATACCAAACCCCCAAAAATATCAAAATTCTTGTAATAAAAAATAGAATATAAAACAATAAAAAAACATGTATCATAGACTAAAAATTTATAAAAACAAACATAATTTAACAACTTAATAAAAAAACATTATCTACGTAATTATATTTTAAACTATAATTAAAAAAATACATACCTGATAATTTATAACACAATTATTCGTGATTGTTGTTCAAAAATTCTTTTGATATCATTATATTCAAACACCTATTATAATAAAATAATTAGTTTTTGAACACTTTTTATTAGGAAAATTTAATATTAATCATTAACATTAAAAGATACATTCCTTAAATCATAATCACACATAACAAATAGTTCCCAAACAACGATCAAAGATGGGTAAGTTCATCATTCGTATATGAATCAATATCATTGAATGTCTACAATAACATTGAATTTTATGAGATTAAAAAATATAATACTATGACATAAAATATCAAATAATTAATATAACTAACCTTATCAAATTAAATCATTACCCCAATTGTGATTATCTCATACATGAATAGTAAAACATAATAACCACACTCCACATTTTTTTGTTGATGATGAAACTGAAGTTATATAACATTAACTTGATAATAAAAACCAATAAACACACACATATAAAAAATAATAATATTATATAATATAAAAAATATTTACCATTACTTCCACATATTGGATTTGATTTGGGTTATTTATCGACAAGTGATATTTGTTAACATTTTTCCATGACCTACATTTTCATATATATCAACTAAAAAAGAATGTATAAACAATAATAATTAAATGTAATGAACTTATAAAAAAGAAGAAAACATAATTTTCAAACAAGGTGCTAAATTATTTATGAACACCACCTAATAAAGAGAAAAACCAATATAATGTGCATTCAATTGGGTAGAATACGCTTAACATTCAATTCACTATACAATACAAAAAGTTCACAATTAATGACATTATAATTAATATTAGTTCATAATTATCCTAGTGTTCTTACCCATCAAGGAATGAAAAAAACCAACACCCAATTTCCATCTTTGATAATCTCTCACATATATATGTAACTCTATCAGCAGTCTTCAAATATTTCACAACCATTGAAATGAATTTTGGATCTATACAACCATAAATTCTAGTGGTATCGTTTTTTATAAGAAGTATATTTAGATACCTAATTAAATAAGTAATATAGTAAGTCAATTAAACCATATTTAATTAAAAAAATAAAAACTGAAAAATAAATTTACTTACATGGAATACAATTAAAACATAGGCACACTGAGCTCATCAAAACTAATTAGATCCATGATATATTTTCTGAATATTCTTAATATAAAGTCTCTTCCACATATATAATATGTCATTCGGAACTCATATAAATTATCTAAGGAAGAAGAAGATTGATATAATCTTTGTATCCCATTAGAAATATTAGAAGTATCTAAATTTATTTTTTTATGAACCTTTTGTTTCCTTTGAACCAATTATTTTTATTTTAGATACTTCTATATAAATTCAATATCAAAAAACATTATAAGAAATTTTCAATCAAATGTACTTAATATTTAAAAAACACATACCTTTTATGAAAGATATTGAAGTAGGATAGCTAGACAAAGTAAAAATTGACCCATACAATCCCCAACTCTAGTAACCTCCTTGGAAGGCAATGGTAGTAGAGCACTTGGATCAATAATATCATGTATTAATACTCTGACCTGACCCATCTGTATAGTATGGTGATGCACAAAATCACCAAAAATATGTATGACTCTGCATTCTACAATACATACATGAGGATATCCAGCATACAACTCAAAATATAAGATTGGGGCCGAACTAGGAGGTGGAGGATCTGAGTAGGCAGACTGGGTAGGCTGGTCGAGCTGGGCGGGCTGTACAGTCTATGTAGCCGGCTGGAAAGGCTGGGCAGGCTACAAAAACTCTGAATGTCTCATCAATTGTTCTAACATATCCTGTATAACTAATTGAATTTGATTTCCCATGAACTATTTAATATCTTTCAGCTTAGATTTTAAGGATTCAATTTCTAGGTCTCTTGATTTATTACATTGATGAACAAAACCTTTTTGAATACTAACACCCACCTCATATCCTCTTATGCGGCCAAGGTGTTTTGTATTTCCTAAATCAGTGTCTAGGATATCCATACTACCCTCAGGGATAAAATTTCCCTATCTTGATTTCTCCTGATGGTCATCCTAAAATGAAAAACGAAATGGTATATTAGTTTTGTTAATTTATAAAATACAAAAATTCATGAAAATTAGAAATTATTTACTTATAATTCTTTCAGTCACTTACTTATCTTTCTCTATAAGATACTTTTAATTATTTCTTCTTCTCACTCTTTTCCATTTTTCATGGTTTGTGGGGGGAGATGGAGGACCTAACTAGACCTCATCTAAACCACTAGTAGACTGAGCTCTTAATGCTTCAAAAATTTTATTCAATTATTTTTTTCTCCAATAAATGATATCCTCCATGTGATAAAGTATGAGGGTATACATTTTACTACTAGATCTCTTTATGAGATTTCCTAGAGGATTGTTATATAAAAATCAAATAATAAGTAATTAGGTAAATATATAATAAAGTTTACAATATAAAATAATTATCATACAATAAATGCTTCATTATGTCGGCTGGAAAAAATTTCTTATATGTATCTGCATTTAAAAACTTATACTTGAGGCATGAGTTTTCATTTTGTTTCTTTCCAAAAACATAATTTTTTATCAATTTTGGTTTGAAATATCTCCATCGATCCACCACTAAAGAAATAATATATTCTTAATTTCTTTCATTTCATCAAAATTGAATGTCATCTGTAATTGAATAAATTAAATATTAGTCATTTAAAATATATATTATTCAAAAAATGAGATAAAATAAATCAATTGAAATATTTTACTGTTATGGTCTCCCAAATATGATTGATCTCCTCATATATATGAACTTCCAATCATGATATAAAATTCTAATCCTGCAATATCTCTGTATGGAGATATAGTTGATAAACTACATTGCATTTGGGCTAGTTGCATTATTATCATCATTAAAACTAATATGTAATCATTCGTCTCCACAAGCAAGTGATAATTTTGGTAAATGTGTAATGACACATTTACCAACTTGAGAAATCGATTTCTGAATACCAAAAAGTGAATACTCCGCTGCTAAAGTCTCACTAGTAGTCCTGTAATTATTTTTTGTAAATTAAAATTTTTCTTTCATTAAATAATTATATTACTGAATATTTAATAATATGAAAAAACATATACCTTGGTTCATGCTCCTCTATCTCTGTATCTATATTTTTCATTGAAATAGTCAAATATAATTAAATTATGTATACCTATATATTATTAGATAAGTGACTAATTAGAAAATAGAAAAATAAAAATACGCAAGTAAAAAAAGAAACACACATGTGAAGTTTTAAAAAAATAATGATGTTATGATTATTAACCAAAAAATATTCAAGCTAAACTATTAAATGTAAACATTACTTCTAAAATGATAGAAACATTTATAAATTTAAGCATCAAAGTTATGAAAAATTATTTTCATATGCGTAAATTTAACTAAAATATAATAATGTATATCAGGTATTTCAATGAAAAAATGTTTAACCATAACCATAGAATATAAAATTTAACACAAAAAAACATATAAATAATCAAATATATATAAAATTAAACATCCAATAGTTATTAAAAAAATAGTTTTTATGCATGTAAATTTTAAAAAAATAAATATAATTTAAATATTTACCAAATTAATTAGGAGAGTAATATAGTGTTTTCCCATATCCCTTCAACATGATCATTTCATACTGTATGAACTATGTCCGTGCTATAGTCATTGTTATCTAGAAATCACATAATAGATGAATAAGCCGTATATAAATAAATAACATCATCATCATCCCCATCACCCAAATGGATTCTTTTACATTTCAAAATGACGGACCACTGATCATTTAATGGATCAATGATATAAAATATTTTTTTTCATGTGTCTCCATGATAAATGATTCCTCATTGCAAATAAATATTTTCAAATCAACCAATTTAAACCCATATTCATCATGTTTCACACCACTATTACTAGTAACACAATTAAAATTAAACATTTTGACTCAAAATTTAGTATAATCAATTTCCCATATGTCCTCAAGAGCTCCAAAATATGTCATTAATGCATAAATTGGGTTTTTATCATTTCACTCAAAAAATGTAGTGCTTTAGTGATGACTATTACACCACTATTTTGAATGGTACTCTTGTCATCTAAATTTTTGTATGTAAAATGTGTATCTATTAATATAAAAAATAGACCATGTGATCACATTAAGAGATGGTCCCCCTGCCAACCATTTCAATTTTTCTGATGCAGATATATTTGTGATGAATTTCTCTTTAAACCATGAAACAAATGTCTTTTTATGCTCAACCATCATCCACTTTCATTTATTTTTGGATATCGTACCTTTAATTAATAAATATGTGATGATATATATGATTGAACCTCACCTGAGTTGTTCAAAATGTATAAATGTGTCTGCATCACTTCATCACATGGAATTAACTTTACCTTTAAGCCTCGAATCCCTCCACCTTTACTATCAACTATCATATGTCAAGTTATAAGGAGACCAATATGCTCCAATTCATACACATAATTATTACAGAACTTAATAACCTATTATGATACATATTTTTGAACAATATAGGGCTCTAGTCGATAAGGGTTTTTAACACATCCCTTCAAAATTTTCATATATCTTTCAAAAGAATACATCCATTGTAAATAAATAGGCCCATATATTCTTATCTAATGCACCAAATGAATCACTAGATGAACCATTATATCAAAAAATGTAGGTGGGAAATAAATTTCTAGTTGAAAAATTATAAGATCAGATTTATTCTTCAACACATCTAAAAAATTTGGATCAATGAATTTTCTAAAAATGAATTTGAAAAAATTATATAACCCGATGATAGTATTTCTGACATCTATCAGCAATATACCACATAGTGATACTAGTAGAAGTTCTTGTATCAATACATAACATTCATTAAATTCTATACCGATTAATTTACAATCTTAAAATGACACCAAATTCTTCACATTTGAAGAATATACACTAGTTACTTTAATACCATGAAGACACAGACAAAAATTCATCTTCTCAATCTTTCTTAATGTGTGAAAATCCAAAGGTAGATATATTTTGTTTCCTTTCATAGTGGGAGATAACTCCAAATGTATTCCCATTGATATCAAGTCCAATCTATCATGAAACCCATCTTCTGTCTTTCCTTTTATGTCTAAAAAATTTCCAATCAAACTGTCACATATGTTTTTATCAACATGAATCACATAAATGTTATGTTTTATCTCTAAAAATATCAAATAAGGTGGTTCAAAAAAGATAAAATGTTTCTTCCAGATATTTTTTTGAAGACCAAGACTTATTTTATTTAAAAATGTAAAATCAATATTTTCACCCTATCGTAATATTATTAAACTAAAAATGGTCCTAGGGGGATATTGTATTATTATAAACTATTAAATGATTTTTTTTAATCTACAATGAAGATTATTAATTCAAAAAAATCTTCGATGTCCCATGTACACTGTCTTTATTTAATTCTACAATTGATAATATTAAGTCTCTTATTAAAAAATTGGACATGATTTATGTTCCTTAACATTGTATCCAAATAAGTTTCCATATGTAGGAAAGTTTTTTATAATGAGCATTATCATAACACGCAAAAGAAAATAATCTTTCTTATATTCATTGAAAAATTTAATATCTGTCTCCCATATAAATTTCAAATCATCAATTAATGGTGAAAGATACACATCAATATCATTTCCCATATATTTTGGTCCAAAAATCATTAAGATCATCATAACATATTTTTTATTCATGTATATATGTGGGTAAAAGTTGTAAAATACCAAAAAATAGTCTATAAACTATATTGGCTACTTAGGCTCCGATATAGATTCATTCCATCAGTAAAAAATCCCATTTTGAGATTTCTATCTTCACTTCCAAAATTATGAAATTACTTATCAAATATCTTCTACTATGGTGAATCAGTAGGCTGAAGTAAGTTACTACCGGATATGCGCTCATATGAATTCCATATTAACCTTTTTGCATCAATTGAATTTTCAAATAGATTCTTCAAACAAGGAATTATTGGAAGGTACCAAATTGTATTAGCAGGAGCTTTGATTTTGGTACCTGAGAATAAACCAGAGTTGCATTATTGGAATTGTATGAAGGAATTATTGGATGAAATTATTATAAAGTACCAAATTTATTTAGTATGAGGTTAGATACCATTACCTGAGAATGAATCTAAGTTGGATTATTCATCTATCTTATACCATGATGTCCCACATGTAGGAAATTTTTGATAAATATTCATATTCCTTCCTATACAACACACAATCATTGGGGAAATAATGTATCTTTTTTATACCCCAATCCCATTGGGCATAATATTTTATTCACCTCACAATTGGAATCTTGAAGTCCATTTCCTTATGGAAGTATCTCTTTTAAAATCTCAAGAAAGTTAGAGAAACTTTTATCACTCCATCCATTTCTTTCTTTCAAGCTAACTAATCTCAAAACTGCTGATGACACTATATATTTAGTGCAACCAGGGAATAATGGTTTCTTATAATCTTTATAAAATCATTCAAAAATTATTTTTTTGATGGTTTCAACACCTAAATCAAAAATTAATTCCTCAATACAATCCTTTGTCTCATTATGAATATTTTCATCAACATTACATATTGATTTTTTTAGTTCTTTCACAATGTTAGATCCAACGTGTATAATTAAGGATAAAACCATAATAAATGAGATGATCCTTGATTTATCTAGAATTTAAATTTCTTATATTCAAACACTTCACACATGGATATAAAATGAAATCTACATTTTAAATATTTCATTTAACAAATTTCAAGAAATCTTCAAATCCTTTTTCATATTCACTAGCGGTTCTTTGTAAATTTATACAATTACAATCCATTCAATACATGAGATCGCACTAGAAAAGGTGAATATATTAAAACATATAAACATTTAAAAATATATTTATAAATAGATAAATTCTAAACATAACAATATACAATCAAAATGATTGGTGATCAGATGGGAAATATCAACGATTATTATGAATAAAATCAAAAATAAATTACTCTAGGTATTTATTTTATTTAAATAAATAAATATATACAATTTTTGATGATCCTAGTAAAGTAATAGGGATAATTTTATCATGTTTATAAATATTTTTTTAAACAACCATCACACAACACCACTTCTATTATACCTAGATCCTTTAAGATAGACATCAATATTCCTCGTTAGTTAACCTGGAATAAATATAATTAAACATAAATTAAAATTTTAATTATTAACAAAAATGGTAAATTTAATAAAGAAAAAATATAGGTGAAATGAAACATTGTCTATAATAAGAATCAGATAAAAAAATCATTAATTTAAATCCCAAAACACAAATAACATGGGTTAAAAGTAATGTATACATTTGATCAAAATAATCTATTAAATTACCATTTATAGGATGAAGATTAAAAAAGAGGATGGTTAATTATCATTATCATCAAATATTGATTTTGGTTAAAATGAATGAAAAAAAGTTATGTATTAAGACAAAAAAATTTATTGATATTATGACATATATGACTATATTTTCTTGACATGTCTCATGTTGATCCAAAAGTATATAATTTTATTAGAATCAAAAATTAAAAAATCATAGCTAATAATTTAAACTGACACACACACACATATGTATATATCATTTTTGGAAAAAACATTTGATAATTTTATCAAATAAAAATAATTTCAAATTAAACAATATTTAACAAAAAAACAATCAAATGCATACAAAAAAATAAATCTATGACTTAAAATTATAACTAAATGATAAAGAATTTATCTTCAAAATTTAAAAAATAACTTACAAAATTCAAAGTTCAGTAATATAAAATTGATCCGCAATCTAGATTTTCTCCCTCAAATTTATTGGCAGGATCAACATTATAAGATATAAAAAAACATTTGTATAAATGAACAATAAATAAGGAGAAAAAAATTAAACCAATATTTATTGTTGGATGTAATATGGTTTTCAGAGACTAAATACCTCTGTGGATGGTGAAACAAAGACATAATATGAAAGAATAAGGATCTCTGATCATGAAATGATGATTGAAATCAAAGAAAATCCAATAAAATTACCATAGAGTTTACTTGGGTAGCCATCGATGACGTCATTTGTCAAGAGGAAATGAGTAGAATATTTGAAATGAGTGTTTTAGGGTTTGGGGGTTTTTAAAAGGTTTTTGGAACCAATTTTTATAGAAAATGACACAAAAAATTATTTTTTTAAAATTTTTGGTGTCAGTTTCTGTAAAAATTGAGGCCATATTTTTAAACTTTTGGCATCATTTTTTATTGAAAACAACACTAAAAGTATTTTAATTTATTTTTTGGTGTCATTTGTTTCCAAAACCAATGAAAAAACCTGAAATGAGTACTTTTTGGAGTCATTTTAGGAAAAAACCAAATCCGAAAAATCTCTGTGGCCCTTTTTTGAATCAGTTTGTAAGAATATGATGTCATATGTTTGACATTGAAGCCATTATTTCTACTAGTTTGATGAAGATATAGTTAAAAGTTTTAAAACCCAGATATGCGTCCCATAAAAACTAGGATTGAAGAGGGAACTTCTGGATGATGTGAATAGATCATACTTCTCTATTCATACAAGAAGCACTAAGATGTACATAGATTTGAAGGAAAAATTATTTCAGGATAACATGAAGAGAGAGATTGTAGAGTTTATATCTCGATGCTTAGTATGTCAAAAATTCAATGTGGAATGACATCAGTATAAGGGTATGATGCAACAATTTCCCATACCTGTATGAAAATGGGAAAACATAACTATAGATTTCATTGTAGGAATCCCCAAGACACCTAAAGGAAATAACACCGTCTGGGTGGTATTTGATCACCTTACTATGTATATGCATTTCATTACTATCAAATAAGATTTATATCTCAACCACATAACTAAGATATGTATAAGGAAAGTGGTAAGACCTCATGGAGTTGCACTCTCTATTGTATCTAATCGAGATTCAAGGTTTACCTTGAGGTTTTGGATTGACCTTAAGCAAGAATTGAATATAGAACTAAACTTTAGCACTACTTATCACCATTAGATAGATGAATGATATGAAAGGACCATTCAAACTATAGAGGATTTTATTATATCATGTTAAATTTATTTCTAATTATTTTTGGATTAACACCTTCCCCTAGCGATGTTCTCATATAAAAACAGTTTCCATTATAGCAATCAAATGACACTTTATGAGGATTTGTATGGGAAGAGGTGTTAGACTCCAACATGCTGGGATGCAATTAGAGAGAAGATTCTGATGATACCTTATCTTTTTTAAGAGATGATAGAAAAGTTTCAAACCATTAAATTCCATTTTAAATTCATACAAAGTTGATAGAAAAGCTACGCAGACAATCATCAATGAGATATGGAGTTTGAGTTTGGAGATAAAGTGTTCCTTCATATATCACCATGGAAGAAAGTAATGAGGTTTTGGAAGAAGGGAAATATTAGTCCTAGAAATATATCCACCTTTGAGATCCTTGACCGTATTGGAGTGGTGGTCTATTGACTAGCACCCCCACCTAAACTATCTCAAGTATGTGATGTGTTACACTTATCCCTCTTGAGGAAGTACATACCAAAACCCTCACATGTACTACATCCAGAGGTGGTACCATTGGAGAATGATATTTAATATGATGAGCAACCAGTGAAGATCTTAGATCATAGAGATAAAGTTCTATGAAACATGAAAACTCACTTGGTCAAAGTATTGTGGCAGGACCAAAAGTTTGAGGAAGTGACATGAGAACCAGAAGAGGTGATGAAACAGAAGAACCCTCATCTATTTTAGTGTATGATATGAAAATTTTTAGGGTGATATTTCAGAAGGGGGAATAATGTTACAACCCAAAATTTTATAAATGTAATTTACCTTTTTAAATGAGTAAATTCCTTATTAATAAATGAAGTTATAGAAAACATATGCACTACTTTGGTTTTTGTATAGTTATAGTCTTTTGGATTTAAAATTTCATTAAGAAACATAAATTTTGATAATATACCCATGGTATAGTGTCTATTAAGACTAGTATATTAAGGGTTATGATAAAGTCTAATTGACATAGATGAAGAAGTGATGACCTCGACCAATAATATCATATCCTATGAAGGCCATTTATCAGAGTTTCAAAGGGAGATAACATCATCATGATTTTCCCTTGACCATTCCCAATATGAGATTAAAAAACTAAATCTCAATTGAAACTATTTTTGGGAGAGGTTCAAGCTCATCGAGACCACGACCCAAACTATGTTTGCCAAACCACCTCATGAAAATATCACCATCGCATAGCTTACCCTTAGGGCATTCATTGGTGCAATATAGGGCTATGTATCTAGACCCAAACAGTATTATTTTTTATATTTTATTTTTTATAAAACAATGATTATATTTATCCCTTTTTAATATTACTTTTTAAATGATTAAATAACGAGTTTGATAAAAATTAGATTTTGATACGATGAAACACAACTCACATTTTTGGTAAATATATAGTTTCAATCAAGACACTCTTTTTGATAAATTTAATAATTTTTTTAAAAAATGATATTATAATAAAATATTATAATAAAATAATATTTATCCAATATGAATGATAATATAATTTTATAAAGTCAAATGTAATTGTTATAAGGGTTAGAAAACTGTTATTGTCAAAAAACGAGTATTTTTCAATGAATAGGTATTTTGATTTAAAATTGTAAATTTTCATATTTATAGAATTATTCTAATAAAATAAATATTATTTTTTAAATTATCACATTAAAATTATCTAATGGTGATTTTTTTTATAATTTTATGAGATAATTGAATTTTTGGGTAAAAATTAAATATGGCATAAATATATGGTATGTATTATGACATCATAATGACCTAAAAGTGATGCAATATATGCCATAAAAGGTATACATGACCAAATATATAATTCCAATTTAAAATAACGTGTTTTTAGTACTATTTTATTAGTTTTATAAACTCTTAATGAATCCTTAATAACCTATATTATGTTTTAAGGTTTTAAAATCAATTCTTTATAAACATGACTCAATTCCACACAAGCAAAGGTATTAATTTAACAAGTTCGGTTCTTATAATTATAAAATATTGAAATCCACTCATATTTGAAAGAATCCATGGGAAAAAACCATGGTATGTTTTTTTTTGGATTAATTTATTATATAGAGTCCAAAACCTAAGTTTATAAAATAATAAACTCTCCTCTCTTTACCTATATAAACCCACCCATTATCTCATTTATATTCACTAAAAAACCTTAGATCACAATATTAATCTAACCTTCCCTAACTAGATCCATAACAAGGCTCTCTTAAGATCTTAAGAATCTCCTCTAAAGCTTTTAGAAGCACCCTCTCAAGGTAAGGAATCTTCTCCTCCTTCTCTTTATCCAAGAACTTCCTTTATATCATGCCTTTTGTTTTCCACCTGTTCATATTGGGATATGTTTTCATAAATCCCTATTACCATCCTTATGATTTATAAGTGATGAGATACCCATTTTACTCTCATTAATCCCTCTCATGAATATTTAAGTATCCCCGTTATACTGCCAAAATTATCTTATGATTTTCAATGCCAAACATTTCTATTGTGGATAATCATCCTCATTTCTACTCAAGGGTATTCACCCAAATGTACCTATACTTAATTTATTGGGTAAATACATGTATGAATCCAACACTCCTTAATCATGGTATTAAACATAATGAAATTGATCCTATGTTGAATGGTTTATGTGACACACTTTTGAATATACATGATATGAATGTGATGGGTGGACCCATAATTATATAGCTCTCCAATGCACTGGGTAATGTTGAAATCTCACGAGATTCCATGTATGGTGAAAATAGGTTATCCTAATCACACTATATTATGTTTTCTTGGTAGTTAGACCTAAATTATATTTATGATTTCATGTGTTATGTTTTTGCCACATTCTCATGTTGTCTTTATGCTATCATGTTTTATCATGCCTCATTGTTTAAGATTGTTATTCTCACTCCTTTTTATGATAACTTGATAATTCTCTTGGATAACATGTATTGATTTTCCCTTTTCCATGTTTTGTTTATTCCCTTATTAGACTTTATAGATAACCCCTTTCTTATATACATCCCTAGGTTATCCCGTGCAGTTTTAGAAGAATGATGGAATTTTAAGAGCATGTTAATGAGTTTTTCAATAATTTTGTTGTACTTATGTTGCAAGTTGTTATGCTATGCACCTAATTTCCCAATGACATTAGGCCCCATGATCTTCTATATTACACTAAGTGTGATTTTATGTAATAAATCAAAAATTAAGGTGTATTAAAAATATGGATTGTCATAAAATCAATATATAATAAATAAGTAGTAAATAAAATAAAATAAACAATAAATAATAAGTAAAAAATAAAAAATAAAAAATAAATAAATAAACAATAAACAATAAACAATAAACAATAAACAATACATCAATAATAAATTTATAATAAATAAAAAATTAGTAATAAATAATAAATAAATAATAAAAAATAAATTAAAAAATAAATAATAAATAATAATAAATAATATATAATAAATATTAAAAAATTATTAAATAAATAAATAATAAATAAATAATAAAAAATAAATCAATAAATGATAAATAAGTAATAAATCAATAATAAATAAATAAGTAATTAATAATTAATAATAAATGAATATATAAGAAATAAGAAATAAGAAATAAGAAATAAGAAATAAAAAATAAGAAATAAAAAATAAGAAATAAGAAATAATAAAAAATAAATAACAAATATTAAATAAATATATATAATTACATATAAATTTATTTAAATACAGTTATATATATATCTTATAAAAATATATAAATATAGATAAATTTACATATATGTATATAAATACAAGCACAAAGACACACACAAAAACACACCAACTAACAGAATACATATAAATACACACACACACACACACCAACATCATATATATAAATATACATAAATGGATATCAATATCTATAAATATATATAAGCACACAAATATATATATAATTGTTTATTGATATAAATATATATATATATAAACACAAGTATATATATATATATACCCACATGATATATAAAAACATATAAACATAAATACGTATAAATATTTATAAATGTATAAAATTATTGACAAATATGCATAAATAATTATAAATATCTATGTATAGATTCAATTATATATAATTTTAAATAAATATTGATATATATATATATATAAATTATAAATAAATATACATAAATGTATAGAAATACCAACATATATATGTATATAATAGATAATAAATCACCAAAATAGAGAAAACCACTAAAATTACAACATCATTAAATCAATAGGAATGTAAATCCATGAAATAAAATCACAGATGACCCAATAATCATATGAATACACTCTTAAACGAATCTAAAATCACATTTAATGTTCAAAAATCTTGGCATCAGAACAAAAAACTTAATTTTGAGGCCTTTTGGGCCTATTTTGACCTAAAAAAAACAATGACCAATGACCTATCAATTACTACAACATATATATCTTCACAGAATTTGATTTGACATCCCGCAAAGCCAAAACAGACACCCATATCAAAAGTTATGACCATTTGAAGTTGAAGTTTGATTTTCAACTTTTCTTTAAATAGTAATACATTTTATTCTATTAATTATTACCAAATTATTATCTAATTTTACTTTACCTCATTTCATAAGCTTTAATTTGACTAGTTGTGAAGGTAAAATGGACACTTGGATAAAAAACTATGGTTATTTGTACCAAAGTCTGATTTTCAAATTATCCTAGAATTAATTTAAAATTCAAATAATTTCTAACTAAAAATTATAAATAATTAAAAATTAATATATAATAATTAATTATTTTTTTCAATAATAAATAATAAATAGTAATTATCAATAATAAATAATAATTAAATATTAAATATTAAATATTTTTTTCATTAATTTAGTAACAGTTTTTGAGAAACCATCATTAATTCATAACAGTTTTTAAAAATAGTCTCTAAACATATATTTAAAAAATATAAAAAAAACAAATTTAGTGACCATTTTTAAGAAAATGCCGCTAAATTTTTTTCATGAAGTATTTAGTGTCTATTTTCAAAACCCCCATAAAAATCAATTTTCCCTATAGCAATTAGAGCTCATAACTCCAATGGAAACAAAAGTGTACATAGAAATAAACACATAAAAAATAGGTGTGATGTAGTTTAATAGGTGTAGCTTGGTTTGAAACCTAATCTAAACTTTAAACCTCAAGGGTCTATTCAATTTACATCGAAAACTGAAACACATTCCCCCCCACTTTTTCATTTTGGTTTGCGATTTGGTTTGATTGATACATTTTTTCCCATCCCATTCTCTAAACGTGATCATACTTGGCATGGGATAACACCACGACTAAATTGGGATTTGAACCTAGGAATATTGGGTGGATAGATCAAATTTTATCAATTTTAATATAAGTATTATTTTAATTATAGTTTAGTTAAAAGAGAAACATGTTTTCAGTTTGGGGCTTGCCTGAGTGGTTAAATCATCTCGTAATTCTGTATATGACTAGGCTTCAAATTCTACCCCCTTAGAAAGGGGATGAGGGTTTCTAGGTCATTTATGACTGACAACAAAGCTATTGTCATAGGTGATGACATATATTAGGGTAAAAACTTAGGTATATTCTAGTGCAACACAGGAGGCATGGGGCCTTTATGGTAGGATGATGGGGCCACTATTACAAAACACATGATATTAAAAGTTATCTTTATCATCACTAAAAATATAATGATAAAGGGTGTATCTTTATCAGTACTATCTAAAAGCACTAATAAAGGGTTACCTTTATCAGTACTAATAAAAGGTATATTTCATAAATAAAGTTTATATATTATTAAAAATCATATATTAATATATAATATTTATATAAATATAATATATTTTATTAAATATGATTTATATAATATTAAATATGTAATTAAACTTAATATATAAGATATTTAGTGATAAAATGTAATGTTCTATGACTTCATGACCCATTACTTTATCAGTTCGAGGCAGTTATAGGTTCTTAGAGGAGGCTAGAAAAGGTTCTATGGAGGTTGGAGCTAAGCAGAACCATAGTAATATTTTTACATTATAAAATAGGATTTTATGGTGTAAAACTTTTTACATCCTGTAGGGCATCGTTAATTTCCTACAGGGCTAAATTTTCTTTTATAATTTATAAAATCCAAACAACCTAATTAAAAATGTTGCATATAGAAAGTCTAAGTGTCAAACCCACAAGGACAATCTATATGTTATAAATTAATTAAAAGAATTGAAATTGAAATTGTTTGATTGTTTAGAGAAGAGAAACAAATAGAAAAAAAAATGACTGAGTTTGATATCAGGAGAGTAGAATTAAAAATTATATGATTTTAGGTTTTCACAATAGGGATTAAATTGTTAATGGGTTTATTTAGGTTTTTTGTGAGAATTGGGTTAGCAAGGATCCTTGGTTTGGGTATCCTACTTTAATCTTATGATTGTACTATTGGAATGGTCATCTGCTAGATTCAATCACAAAACTAGGCAACCCAAAACCCTATTTAAACATAAATAACCTAGATTTCATAATAATCATACACAAAATAGGCCAAATAATCTATGTAATGAAATAAATATCCTCAAATCACAAGAAATGTTCATGCAATTTAAAAAATAAAAAATTGGAATTGATAAATGGTTTGAAGTAATCCAAAATAAGAATAAAAGATAGAAAAAACCCCTAATGACACTTCCCACATATAATCACATCACTTGAAATAAATAAAACTACTTGATCTTGCTATGCATGATGAGAACGAGCAGCATGGATACCCAAGAAAAAAATGGTGGTGAATAACGACGGTGAAGAAAAGATCTAGACCATCATTCAGTGTGTGCGTCTTGTCTCTTGGTGCCGCTCAGTCTAAGATTGTATCTACTGTATAGATGAGGGAATAATTTTGTAAGAATGTGCATCAAAACCTCGACCAAGTCTCATTTATTTTTATAGTTACACGACATCACAACATGTAAATTTACACAATTTTTAATCCATGTCAGCAACGGGTTTTCCATATCTGTCTCGGTCTTTTTGTTTCACGACATGTATTTGTGTACATGATATGTAATTGATTTTCACAGCATGTAATCTTCAAGACTTTCATCAGGTTTTGGCATCTTATTTTAAGAAAATCACATCATGTAATCAAATACAAGATGTGTAAATTTCATTCCCTAGTTTTCCAGCTCCGTTGAATCCTAAAAAATCTGGTGTCATGCTGATTATATTTTCTCATGGCGTGAAGTTTATTTTAACTATTAAATTTTTTTATTTTTGTTCCTTTTCTAAATATCTAATTCATATTTCAATAAAACACAAAACAAGTCAAATCGTTCAAAAATTGATAGGATTAATAAATTAAATTTAAGAACCAATACATTAAAATACCATAAAATATATACATGAAATTCAACTATCACCTTTGTTTTATGGCTTGAGTTGTTGGTGGTTTACAACTTGTACAAAGTAGAGAAGTGGTAGTGAAAGAGGGTTTTACACTGTAAGATAAGTACTTACGACGTACATTAATTAAATCCTAGATGCCATGTTTTTCAGTGAAAGTTGAGGTTTCTAGGGTTTTATGGCCTAAAATTTGGTTTTATTGTGTAAGTTTTCCGAGCCTATGGAAATTAAAGTGTAAAAGTGTGGTTTAATCCATAGAAGTGGAAAGTTGAAGGTTATTTATAAACCTTGTTCGGTCAATTTCTCTTCATTTTTTGTTCATTTCTCTCGATTGCGGGTGGAACCCCAGTATCTTTGGAGGATCTCCATCCCAATACTTTCTTCTTTGATCCATGGGTTCTGGAGTTCATGTTCTAGTGACCCATGGTATGTTATTCTCTCTTCCCATTATTTACCTTGTTATTCTTGCAAGAATCCATTGTGGTGGTGTTTCTTTGGTTCGGGATGTGTTTTGTCTGTGTTTTTGATGACCCTTTGATACAATTTAGGTTGATATAGGGTTTCTTTGCATGGTTGTGGTTTTCGAGTTGTTACTTTTTCTCCCCATGGTGAACAGTGAGATTAGAAATCTTTCTTTGGGGTAGGGTATCCTTGTTCTTACCTATTTATGTGCCATGCATGATATTTTCATGGTTTTTCTTTCCTTTGGGTGGATATTAAGGGTTGGAATAATAAATATAATTAAATTTCATAATTGAAATTGATGTGTATGGGGAGATATTTCATGTTTTGGATGCTTTGATATTATTACTAATATATTTATGCCATGTTCATTCTTTACTGAACATAACGACTACTGGGAGCCCTGTTTTCATTATAAAGGATATGTGTTGAGACCCTTATTGTGTTGTTGTGTGAGCACACCTAGAAAAAAAGGCCAAATAATTTATATCTAGAAAATAATTGGTTTCTCATGGGAACCTCGTTTGTGTGATAATAACTATGCTAAATAAAGATGTAATGTGATTAAAGACCCTAAATAATTGTAGAAGCCAATGTGTGTGCTTATTCTTGTTGTGTCGCTCTATGTAGTTTGGGTGAGTTGTTTTGTAGTGATGGAGGTGACTATATGGGCTGTGTGATGTCTGGGCTATGGTGTGATGAAGTGATTGGTTAGAATAGATGTGATGTGGGTGGTTATGCAATGTGGTGTGCAGTGGTGATGATGTGTTGTGGTGTGTAGTGGTTATGGTGCACAACGGTGATGAT
Source organism: Viscum album (assembly GCA_963277665.1). NCBI lineage: Eukaryota > Viridiplantae > Streptophyta > Magnoliopsida > Santalales > Viscaceae > Viscum > Viscum album. The sequence goes on from OY728145.1 coordinate 921,447,283, forward strand.
GTGTTGTGATGTGTAGTGGTTATGGTGCATAGTGGTGACGATGTGTTGTGGTGCATAGTGAAGATTATGTGTGGTTATTGCATGTGGAAATTATGTTTCAAGATATCGGGACGTGTGATGTGTGGTTACTATGGTGAGTTTTTTTGGCTGGTGTGGTATAGAAATGATGGTGGATGTGAGATGTTGTGGAGATGGTTACGTGTGCTAAGACAATTTCTGTGTAACATGGTTATGTTAGTTGCCTGATTAACCATGTAATAATTATAATATGGTAATTTAATATGAATGGTTTGGAATTGATGTGTGGTAAATGGATTAAATTAATTGAACATTAAATGAACGACTAGTGTAAATGTGAATGAAGTGTCTTAGTAAATGAAATATAGTGGAATTTTTTATATCTAGAAAGTGGTGATACCTATAATTGAAATTGGGAATGTTGTGTAGAATATGTGGTGGTGGTGTGGTGTGATATATATAGTGGTGGTGGCAGTTGCGATGGTTGATGTGTGGTATGGTGGTGGTGATGTGGTGTGTTCGAGTACAATTGATGTGAACCCATAAGTTGGGTGTTGTGTGGTATCTATATATCATGTATGTTTATTTTATATATACATGAACCACTAGAGTTGGATAACCTTACCAATGCTCATAGGTTCTGATTTTCATGTGTTTTCCCCAACACCCAGGATGGTGGTGATATGGATGGCTGGCTACCTCATCTTCCTTACTCTTCCTTCAGTAGTGATAGACCAAGTGTCTTCAGGTGATATGTTCAGTTATGGCCTAGGTGTATTTGGGGGAGATGATATTTTATGTGATGAGGTTGTGATATGATGTGATATGTGGTGGGGGTCATGCATGGTAGGAGGAGGGAATGAGGTTTATGTCTGTCATGTTAATGATACCCCACTTCTCTTTTTATGATATGTGATGTGATGGTCTAGGTTTCCTCAGGCGAGATGTGGTGTGGTGATGCATGATTCTAACACATGATACTTGACCTTGTGAGGGTGGGGTAGGTAGGTATGTGTCCCAACCCACATTAGAGATGGACTAGGTGTCTTCAGGCAATGTGTGATGTGGTTGTGATGTGACATGTATGAAGGGGTGGGAGCAAAGGATGTTTGATGTTGGGGCATGAAAGAGACAAATAAATGGGGAAGCAGTAGCTGGGCACCTTGATTTATTGTGATCTCAATTCTATATTATTATATTGGATGCATGATTTGGTGAGCGAGCCATGATGAGGCTGGGTTTTGGTTAGTTTCCATGTATAGGTGATTATTGGTTCTACTGTTTGTTCACTAGTGTATTAGAATTCTCTTTTCACATGTGCAATTGAGACCTTAGTTATTTCCCTATTGAGTATACTTGTATGATCAGCCTACACATATATTTTTTTTTGGATTTTAAGGAGGACTTTGGGGATTGAGAAAGAAATTTATAGCTTGGGTTTGGAGCTACTGTTGTGTCTCCACCATATAATTTTTTTTGTATATTTATAGAATTTTATATGTATCAGTTTGACTTTATTCATGCACTATGGGATGGTTTTGGGTTTACCTTTATATTATTTTTTGGAGTTGTTTAGTGTCTATTTATCATATCTCCCAATCCTATTTTACATTAGAGGGTAATACCTTCCATTCATGATATTTTTATACCCTCAGTTCTAGTCACCATCCTAGGGCTTGCTGGAGGTAGGACTCATGGGTCATTATCTATCTTATTTCATTATGGTATCTTTGGAGGGAGGGGGTTCTGACAGAGTGGTATTAGAGGATTTTGGTTGAGAGGTAGGATGGAGTTTGGAGTTAAAAATTGTGAGGTTTTCATGGGTTAGTATATAAATGGTTCTAGTTGATCTTGGTGCATGACATAGGCTAGGGAGACCAGCTAGGGCATGCTATTTTAAGTTCCCCTATAATCCAATGCATGGAATATGAGATTATTGAACTACTGAGTGAGGTAGACCTATTTTTTGGTAGTGACATAGTGTTGGGACCACTTTGTGTATGAAGTTGTATTTGTTGTCAACAGTTTTCAATACTGATCAAAATAAAGAATTAGCTCCAAAGTTAATGGAGGTTAGTTGAAGTGATGATGCCTGAAGAATTGTTTTGGATTCATAGCATTGGATTCCATGCTTGGGAAATTCTCCATGTTTTTCAATTCGGACGATTGTTTCACTAATCCTAAGTTTGAAGAACTTGTGTCAAAGGTGAAATAATGTTTACAATAATGAAGTATCATCCATTTAAGGATGATTTAAGATATTTGGAATTCTTATTCCAAAAATAATAAAAGAAAAGATGAAGAGTCTTGGTGTTCTAAAGGTGGCCATGCATGATTCTTGATTGAAGGTATCCATGCATCCTATACTTGGGAAGTATTTTTTTTATGGGGATTACTTTAAAAAATTGGTCCAACCCTCAAGAAAGATCAACCCCAGCACATGTGGGACTCAATTTCAACCATAGTGAGATAACCAACACTGTACAAGCCTGAAGGTGGAATGGGTTAGGCATAGTCATGCCTACATGTAGGGCCGTGTATAGGCCCGTAGGGGCACATGAGGGATAACTTGTGCATAGGGTGGGCGCAAAGCGCACCCACAGAGAACATGGTACAGGGAGGTACCATGGAGAGGGAGAATAGAATTCTGATCCATTGTTGGAGAAACTTGATTGTTATAGCGCAACTTCCCTATGTCTTCATTTCGATGTGGGAAAAAGGAATGTGGGTACTATTCATCATTTAAAAAACATGGAAGAAATCTTTGCTGCTCATCTAATATCACATTCCACCATCTAATCTCCACTATCCATGTTTGATCCGAGCTAATCTAACAACCATAGAGCATCCAAGTCATTGTCTTCTACCTCCGATCATTCTAAGGGTTCCTGAAATCGTATAATGCCGGAGTAGTGACCAAACCACCATGATCGAGCTTCTGATGATCATTAATAATCCACTCCACTGCATTATGTTCATAGGGAAGCCACAAGATCATTAATTCAATTGCATTTTCATGTATTTAATGAAATAATAAAGTTCAAATGTGGCTGAAGAAAATGAAGTTGCGAGGCCATGTCATGGAGCTTGAGCACTCGAGAAAACAAGTCACATTCCATTCCTAATGCATGAACACATTATTGAATACATGAAAGAAGAGAAATCCACATGCTTGAAAAAGAAATACACCACGAATCTTAGCGTATATCATCCGAAGTTTGAAGATTTTAAAGAACCAAAGATCCCAGGCTTTCAAATCCCCGATCTTATGGAATATCGCGTGGAGATTTGAATGAGGAAAGGAAGTATTCCTTTCTTATAAAAAGAGAATAAATGAGTCGAGAAGAATTTTCTGCCTCCCATACACATAAGTGCTTCCTATGTGAAAACAAAACACTCCCTGGTTCAAAATTCTACATGAAGGAGAAATCCAAGAACCACAGGCCTTCAAAAAGTGAAATGAAATCTTGAAGTGTCTTATGAAGAAAAAGAGCCACGAGACATCTACTTTCACAAATAAAACTGTGAAAATGAGAAGATTTTAACCCAAACCCTCATCGCGCCACATGAAGGTGATCCTATGGGTACACAACCGGTGAATACTCAGCCTTATTGTGATTTTTGAAGACATCTAAACTATGAACCACCCTTGTTTCACAAAGAAGAATCACACATAAAATGTGTATAATATCTGTGCATTCCTTGCACGAGGAAGAAGGTTTGTGGATCTCTCTGCTCGCATGAAGGTAAGCACCCCACTGTTTGTATGTTAAAGCTACACTATCTGCAAGGGTTGTTTTTGAAGAGGAAATAACTTGCATGAAGGTGGGCAGTGCATGCATGCATGCATTCATATGCATGATTTGAAGAATTTTAAAGAAACGTGTGTGCACATGTGAAGAAGATGAAGAACCTATCCAAAGGCCCACACCAATTTGGTTAAACTTTCTTTGTGCATAGGTGATTTTTGTGCATACAAATAGAGAGAGATAGAGAAGAAGACAAAGAGAGGTACATACATTCATACACTTTTTATTTGAAGATAACCAAGGACGTATGTGTGTGCACTTGTGAAGAAGGAAGATCTAGAGAAGAGTATATGAATTCTTGCATGCATATATAAAAAGGGTGCAATTTAGTTAAATAAATATCAACTACACCAAGAATAAGTTAAAGGGAATAGTTCATCCAAATTTCCACATGCATGATCTCATACATATATGAAAAGAAGAAGAGAGAATAAGCTAATTATGATGATGCCCAATATGATGATCCTCAGTGGTTAAATAATCACATAGGTTTATGTGATTCTTTCCAAGAAAGAAGAAGGAGTTTTTGTTAATTCGGTTATTACACTAAAAGAAGAATAAATAAGAATAAGTTCTAGTGATATTGGTTATTTCACTAAAGAAAAAGAAAGAAGAAAATGTAGTGCAGTTGGTTTTGCACTAGAGAAGAAGAGAGAATAAGAAAGGAGAGTTTCTTGCCTACTGCTTTGCAAGTAACTAAGTGAAGAGCACTAAAGAAGATCAATATTAGAACCTACCTTATAAAAAAGGAAGAAGACTATCTTCATAGGTAGTATAAAGAAACAATAAGAAGCTGCAAGTTAGACTAGGTCATCACCGGTTCTGGAAGATTATTGTTTCCCTCCCCCCTCCAAAGTGTAGGGACTCACACTGGCCATAGAATTGTTTACCTAGCCAAACCATTTTAACAGTTATCACATTATAGTGGAGAATTCATGTATTAGTCATCACCATACATGGAAAATATGTAGCTACTCTTATTGAGTAGTGAACCTTATAAAAATATCATGTTCATATTTTTACTACTTTATATTATTGCTTCGATAGGGAAAAGAGAATAAGAGAATCAAGATCCTAATATATCAGGAGGTATAGGGATAAAAAGATGGAATTGGTTTAAAAAGTCCCCAACACTGATTTACCCCACTCTCAGTGTTAGACATATCCCAAACCAGTCCTCTCAATTGGTATCAGAGGGTTAGATTCTCCTATGTTGGATTCTCTATAGTGAAGATGTTCTCTTTTGGAGATTTGTATTTATTTCTTGATTTATCAACCAAGTGAAGTTTCAGTGAAGATACAATTATCTATGATCATAAGGACATATCTACCAAGACCATGATGAATAGGAAAAATAAAGGGAATAGAAAGTTAAATAATAAGTCCCTCTTATAAAAGGAATATAAAGTATCTGGTTCTCTATACCTTGCTGACAATGAAGACACATCAGGATTGGAAATTAGTAAGAAGTTGGATCAAATTTCCACTAAGAATATGGACAACCTTCATACCTCAAATGATCAGGAGGTATGTGTTATTACATTTGGAAATTATTCTCATGATGAAAATGCTAGCACAAGTGGTGATGATCAATCAACAACCTCTCAATAATTATCAGTTGACAGATTAAGAGCTATTCTGCATGATATCCCTAAAGAAAGTGTATCCCTTATTTATAGAGTATTTCAATATATGTAGGAATATGTCACCTAGTTGTAAGAAGAAAATGATGTTTTGGATAAGGGATTTCAAGAAAAAAAATTTTAATGTATAAATCTCTCTAGATAGGTTGGAGCCATTGCAGCAACAAAGAGGGAATTTGAAATAAGTTCCTCAAAATGGATCAAATAAGTTTAGGAGAAAGAGGGAGTCAATAATAATCTATAAGAGAAGACCCATTCAATTGAAAATGAGTTGAAGAAGAGAACTGATGTCAAGGGTTTATATTTGGAAGAAAATTATAAGAAGAACAAGGAACTTGACTCTTTGTTACAAAAAAAAGTTATTATACATGAATTGGAAGTTGAAAGGTTAAAAAATAATTGTAAAGAGAAGATAATTGTGATTGAAGATCAGAAATTCATCCTCAATATGAAATATCTAGAAATGGAAGCTCAGTTGACCAAATTTGAGAATACGCATATTGAGACTTAACAAAATAAGGAAACAGTAGCTCCAACTTTGAGAAGAAACATACCGAGACTTCAAAAAATAAGGAAACAATAACTTCTAGTAATCAATGCTCACTGGAGGATTCTAAAGGTAAAATACCTCCAATATGTGATAATAATATCATTACTTCACTCAATGATGTATCACAAATAGATGAGACAGAAAAGGTACCATACAAGCCATCTTGTACTCATGTTTCTAAATGTGTTTCCAAAAAAAGTGAAGGTTGTAAGAAAAATTATAAACAAGTATGGAAGAATAAAGGTGATGATATACCCACCACCATGTCTATGGTGGATGGGAGGAAGAATTTTTAATATGATTCCCCATAGAGAGCACAAAAAATCAAGAAGAAGGCTCAACAACATTATACAAAAGATATCAAGAAGATAAGGTTTTTTGGTCAATGTTGGTGTTGTAATAGATTTGGGAATTATGAATTGGATTTTTGGTACAATCCCTTAAATTAAAAAGCACAGAGAAATCCTATATCAAGGGGAATAAATCTAGAGAGAAAGAAGAAACATCCACAGATCCAGAAGCATCTGTATACTGCAAACATATTTGAAATTCTCGACGACATCTGTGATGTATGCAATGGAAGTGTTTATAAGGTTGGTACATGTTCATCTCAACTTGTATCCAAATATAATAAAAAAATAAGAACACAAAATCTAGATAAGAAAGAATAAGTATCCTTGGGAAGAAATTAGAAGAAAGTTTCAAAAGAAAATCCTCCCAAAAAGATTTCAATAAGGAAAGGAGAGAAGACCTTGGATTCTAAATGCAAGAAGGTGAAGGGTGGTGCATCCAAAATAACTCCTAAGAAGGATGTCACTCAAAGTAAGCCATGTAGAAGATCCAATCTTGATGCCTCAAATTCTAATGACCTATTAGTTATCTGGCTAGAAGATTTGAAAAGAATGAGGGAAATGGAAGATGCACAAGCTAAGGCTAGTTCAAAAAGAAAAAAAAAGATTTCACATAAAGATAAAGAGGTCCTGTGTGTGAGGTGCAACAAGGTTGGACACACTGTTAAAAATTGAATTACATTTATTCCAGCCCAATAAGAATTCGTCAAGAAGATTAAAATTTCACCGGGAGATTCTAGTGCTTTGAAATCTCTTGAATAAATATGTCTCACACACAAAGAAATGGAATAAGTATTTATATCCACAAAATCACAACCATAATTGAAGATTAAATGTGAAAGTATGAATAATGGAGTATCTGGGTTGAGAAAACTATCTCAACCATGTTGTTCACATTGATGAAGTAAGGTGGATCCACCTTATTCCCTTAAATTTTTGTGTATTGTATTTGATCTGATAATATAAGTAATTGAAGGTGAAGTAATTTCTCAAGGGAAGAACCTGAGAAACGGTGATTAGAAGTGTTCCCCTTGAGGGGGAGACAAATGAATAAGCTTCCAAAGTTATTATTTCAATTAGTTTCAACTTCAGTTGGTATCAAATTCAATTACTCTGATGATTTTTTGAAGATCATGTCATGCAATGGTATGTCATTTCTAAATCTCCCATCCTTGGTTACTCAAAATAAATATCATTCTACCAATGGGAGTAACTGAATTAATTAGTGACATAATAAGAATAGAAGTTCCCCAAGGTCACTCATCCTGCCTATTATACTTGAATGTTTTTGATCCATTGGTTGAAGTGAGTGCAGGAGTTTCAGGTTGATTATTCTTAGAAAGATTCATATTAGATCTATTATCTTTATCCTTGAATGAAAGTGTAAAACCCTTGAAGACAAGTATATGAGTTCTCATCTCATAAGGTATCATGATCAGTGGGTAATGGACAACTTTTATGTCTAAATAAAATCCTCTTGTTTTCTACATTGATCATAGATCAAGTAGACTTAGAGTGAAATGATTGATGCAATTTTTTTTAAGTATGGGATGATACCCTCTCTACCATGAACTTGTTATTTCTTGTTAATAAGGGGGAGATAAATTGAAATGAAAGTTTTAAAGAAAAGTAAATGGGAGAGAGAAGATTATCATTTTGATATTGACACATTCATTTGATAGAACTTTTAATTATTTCCAACATATAAAAAGGGGGAGATTTTTGGGACCACTTTGTGTATGAAGTTGTATTTGTTTTCAATAGGTGTCAATACTAATCAAAATGAAGTAGTATCTCCAAATTTAATGGAGGTTGGTTTAATTTATTATTCCTATAGAATTGTTTTTGATTCATAGAATTGGATGCTACACTTGGTAAATTCTCCATGTTGTTCAATCTGGATGATTGTTGCAAAAATCCTAAGTTCGAAGAACTTGTATCAAAGGTGACACAATGATTACAACAATGAAGTATAATCCATTTAAGGATGATTGAAGATATTTGGAATTATTATTAAAAAAATAATAAAAGAAAATACGAAGAGGCTTGGTGTTCTAAAGGTGGCCATGCATGATTCTTGATTGAAGGTAGCCATGCATACTATACTTGGGAATTATTTTTTATGGGGATTACTTTAAAAAATTGGGCCAACCCTGAAGAAAGCCTAGGATAGCTCGAACCCCGAATAGGTGGGACTCAAGGTCAACCATACTGAGGGAATTAACCCCGGACAAGCCCAAAGGTGGCATGGGTTGGGCATTGTCACACCTACATGTAGGGCCGTGTATAGTCTCATAGGAGTGCATGAGGGCTAGACCGTGCATAGGGTGGAAAAAAAGCATGTCCATAGAGAACACGGTATGGGACGGTACTATGGAGGGGGAGAGGATAATTCTAAGCCACTGTTGGAGCGGCTTGATTGTTATAACACGACTTCCCAGCATCTCCGTTTCAATGTGGGACAAAGGAATGCAAGTACTATTCATAATTTAAAAAACACAAAAGCAATCCTGGATGCTCATCTAATATCATGTTTTACCATCTAATATCCACTGTGCATGTTCAATCCGAGATTATCCAACAACCGTAGAGCATCCACGTCGTCATCTTCTCCCTCTAATTGTTCGAAGGGTTCCTGACATCGCACTACACTAGAGCAGTTACCAAACAACCATGATCGAGCTTCCAAACATCATTAATAATCCACTCCACAAAATTATGTTCATAGTGAATCCATGAGATCATGCATGCAATTGAATTTGTATGAATGCAACAAAATAATGAAGTTCAAACATGGAAAAAGCAAACAAAGTTGAGAGGCCACACCATGAAGCTTGAGCACTCTAGAAAACAATTTGCATGCCATTCCTAATGCATGAATGTGTTCTTGAATGCATGAAAGTAGAGAAAGTTGTGTGCTTGAAAAGGAAAAACGTTGCAAATCTCAGAGTATCTCATTTGAAATTTGAAGATTTTAAAGAACCAAAGATCTCAAGCTTTCAAATCCCCAATATTATGGAATATCCTATGGAGATTTAAACGAGGAAAAGAATTATTCCTTTCCTATAAAAAGAGAATCACCGAGCCGAGAATAAGTTGTTTCCTCCCACATACCCGATTTTTTCATCCATGAAAACATAGCACTACCTGGTTTGAAATTCTATGCGAAGGAGAAATCCAAGCACCACGTGCCGTCAACAAGTGTAATGCACTCTTGAAGTGTCTTGCGAAGAAGAAGAGTCGTGATCCAAATGGTTTCATGAAGAGAATCACAGAAACATGATTGGTTTAAACTAAAGCCTTATCATGCTATGTGAAGGTGATCCTGTGGGTACACAAATAGTGAATAATCACCCTTTTTGTGCTTTATGAAGACATCCAAACCGTGAACCACACTGGTTTCATGAAAAATAATCACATGTATAGTGTGTAGAATATCTATGCATTCCTTGCACGAGGAAGAATTCCCATGGATCTCTCTGCTCGCACAAATTTAAGCACCCTACTATTTTTACGTTAAAGCTATACTATCTGCAGGGGATATTTTTGAAGAAGAAAGAACTTGCATGAAGGTGGGTTGTGTGCACATGCATGCATTCATATGTATGATTTTAAGAAGCCCAATGCAACGTGTGTGCACATGTGAAAAAGAGAAAGAACCTATCCAAAGTCCTACACCCATTAGTTTAGGTTTTCTTTGGGAATAGGTGATTTGTGTGCATACAAAGAGAGATATAGAGATATAATAAAGCAAAGAGAGGTACATACATGAATGCACTTATTATTTAAAGATATCCAAGGCCGTATGTGTGTGTACTTGTGAAGAAAGAAGAACCAAATAAGACTATATGCATGCTTGCATGAATATGTAAAAAGGGTTAAATTTAGTTAAATAAATATTCATTTCACAAAGAATAAGTGAAAGGGAAGAGTTCTTCTAAATTTCCACAAGCATGATCTCATGAATATATGAAAATAAGAATAGAGAAGAAGCTAATTCTTATGATGCATAGTAAGTTGATCCTTAGTGTTTGAACAATCACATAGGTGTATGTGATTATTTCCAAGAAATAATAAGTGGTTTTAGTGAATTCAGTTATTGTACTAAAATAAGAAGAAAGAAGAATAAAATCTAGTGTAGTTGGTTGTTTCACTAAAGAAGAAGAAAGAAGAAAAAGTAGTGCGGTTATTTTTTGCACTAGAGAAGAAGAGAGAATAAGAAAAGAGAGTTTATTTCCTATTTCTTTACAAGTAACCAAGTGAAGAGTACTAAATAATATCAAGAAAAGAACCTACCTTAAAAAGAATAAAGAAGAATATCTTCATAGGCAGTATAAAGAACCAGTAAGAAGCTGTAAGTTGGACTAGTTCATCACCAGTTCAAGAAGAGGATTATTTCCCTTACCCCTCCAAAGTGTAGGGACTCACACTATATAGAGGATTGTTTCCCTAGCCAAACCACTGTAACAGTTATCACATTATAATGGAGAATCCATGTATTGGTCATCACTATACATGGAAAGGATGTAGATTCTCTTATTGAGTGCTGAACCTTGTAAAAATATCATGTGCATATTTTTACTGCTTTCTATTATTACATGCGATAGGGAAAAGAGGATAAGAGAATCAAGATCCTAACAGGTCAATAGGTACAATGATAAAAATTTGGAATTGGTTTAAAAAGTACCCAACACTGATTCACCCCCTCTCAGTGTTGGGAATATCCCATACTGGTCCTCTCACCTAGGATAGGTACATACACCATGATTGGTTTTGTTTATTCTTGAATTGGGTTGTTGTGGAAAAATAAAATTAATAAAATTAATAATATTTGATAAAATTAAATTCTAATGGGATTAATATGTTCTCCTTTTTTTCAATAATGAATCATGTTCATCATTCGCGAGTAGCTCAGAAAGTTGAGGTTCAAAAAGATGAATCGATTGATCATTGGAGGGTTGACCCAAAAGAGGAAGATGAGGCATGAAATAGAGCTTTTCATACCTTTTAGTGACATAGTTTGGGAAAGTACAAGGGGATAATCTCTAATCTAGAGATAGAGTTCCAGCTGGAGGAGCTTGAGATTTTTTTCAGTATGATCCAAGTACAAGATGAGTTTTGGATACCATTGACAATGAGTCAAATGTAGGGAGATACATATTAATGGTGGATGCTGTTTCTTAGTGACTGAAAGGAAGAAGATTTGTTCTGGACCAACTTTCAGAGGGATCTATGGGTGGAGTTCTTGTCACCAATGATGAGGGTAGAAAATTGGTAGGAGATTCTATCACTTAAGTAGGTTATTTTGAGTATGTGAGAGCTTGGGATCAGATTCAGGGACCTTCTACACTTTGATCTAAATATTTTCATAGATGAGGATTCTAGAGCACAACATTTAGAGGAGGTTTTGCACCCAATGATCTGGTATGTGTTCACTCTGTTTACGCTCCATACATACCTAGAGGTACATAAAAAGGTATAGGTTATTAAAAAGATGTTTTCTCTAGGATTTGATCCTTAAGAGAGTGGACAACATGGAATTTCAAGGATTGGAGTTTTAGGCAGTGGTCCATGAGTGTTCAGGCATTTAGGGTTCTGATTAGTGGGGAATTGACCATGTTAGATCTATTTTTGATCTTCTCAGATAGGTGGTTCCCAGTAACCTACCATATGATTTTTATTTTCATGTTATGTTTGTGAAGGACATGGTCTTCATAAGGCTCAGTGCCAGACCACCCATGGAGGCTAGTATCAGATAGGTGTTTAGGCCCCCTTTTTAGCAGTTTCAATGGTTTCCTTTTAGGTAGTTTAAGTGGTAGGGACTACCTAAACTTGTTCAATAGTCGAGAGTAGATGGTATTGGTAGAGGAAATCCTTGTGATGGTCCCCATCCACAAGGACCTAGGAAGGATCATAGATGTGGAGTTAGACTGTAGATAAGTAGAGAAGGTGGGCATGGTAAGATTTATACATTAGAGGAGATAATTATAGTAAAGACAGGGGTTGTTTGAGCTATGATCAGTTTGTCATCTACCATTATTTGTAATTTATTTGATTCTAGAGTATCACACACCTTTTTTGATTATAATTTGGTCCATACATTTAGATTTTATGTGGAGAGACTTCCAATTCCAATGGTGTTATCTACTATGGTTTGAGGTCATACTTCTCTATTTTATGTATGATGAGGATGTAGACTGATTATGGGGTAATAATAATTAGTGGTATACATCTTTTTATTGTATATATATCCATATGATATTATCCTTGGCATGGATTTTCTATATTCCATGCATACAATCATCAAATATTTCTAGAGTAGAGTTTAGTTTTCCAATGTGAAGGGATAAAAAGTGGAGTTCATTGGTGAACGAGGTTATAGGATGAGTGTTAGACAAGTGAATACTCTTTTCTTGTAGTTTGCATAACTTTTAGTGGAAGATTGGGTTGGGTATGTTCCTAGGGTTGTCGAGGAGCACCTGGATGTTTTCCCGAATGGGGTTATGAAACTACTCCCTCATCACGAAATTGAGTTCAGGATGGAGTTTCAGTTGAGCGTGTCTCCAATTTTGATTTCTCCTTATCAAATAGTGCCAACAAAATTGTGTGATCTGAGGCTATAGGTAGATGATATAATGCATAGGGGTTTTATCTGACCTAGTGTGTCGTTGTGGGGTGATCTAGTGTTATTTTCTAAGAAGATAAATAGTTTTCTAAGGATTTGTATAGAATAACAGAGTTTGAATTAGGTAACAGTCAAAAATCATTACCCTCTTTCAAGGATATATGGTCTTTTTGACCATTTGATAAGTTATAGTTGGTTTTTAAATATTGATTTGCAGTCTGAATATCACCGGTTGAGGGTGAGGGATGTGGATATCCCAAATACTACCTTTGAGTGCAGGTATGAGAACTATAAGTTTTTATTTATGTTGTTTGGTGTTACTAATGCACCATATTTGTTAATAGGGCCATGTTCCTTGAGTTCTTGGACCAATTCATCATATTATCGAACAATGATATCTTGATCTACTCGAGGTCAGAGGAGGAACATTCTGAGCATCTCATATCTATTTTTAGGTCCTTCAAAACATCCATATATATGTAAAGTTTTACATGTTTGAGTTTTGGATGTAATATATGCATTTAATTAGATGTGTGGTGTCTCAGAAAGGTGTGGCGGTGGACTCATCGAAGATAAAGGTAGTAGTTTCTTGGTTAGCACCCAAGAACATGGTATAGGTTCAAAATTTCCTTAGTCTCATGGACTATTATTGGAGGTTTGTGCCCAAAATCCCTCAAGTTATAGCCCCGATAAACATGTTGACTATGAAGGACTGGGATTTTGTAAGGATTAATTAGTTCTAGAAAATTTTTAGTTACCTAAAAGAGAAGTTGGTTAGTGCCCCATTGCTTCGATTTCCTGAGGGTGTGTTGTTTGATATTTTCTCTGAAGCATCCCTTCTAGGATTGGGGTCCCTATTAATACAAAAGAGGAAGATGATCTATTATGGGTCTAGGAAGTTCCATCCACATGAGAATTAATATTCCACCCATGATATGGAGCCATCCGAAATTGTGTTTTTAATGAAGTTGTGGTGACATTACCTCACCAGTGAGCGATTTTTGGTTTTCATGGAGCACAAGAGCCCGAAATATGTGTTATCTCAAAGATATTTGAATCTATGCTAGAATATTTAGATAAATTTTATTCAGGATTATGATTTTTATATCTCTTACACCCTAGGAAAGGGGAATATGGTTTATAATGAGTTGAGTCAGAATTCCATAGGATATGTGGTTCGGGTGTCTTCCAATGTTTGAAAAGGGATGGAGGAGATTATGATGATGAATCTTAATGTTAGAGAAAGTAGTGGATATGGTTTTCTTTATCAGATGACTATGGAGTCAACTTTTATGCGGTAGGTGGAGGAGTCTCAGTGGGGAGACTTAGAGATTGAGGTTATGTGTGACTATGTTGGCCTTGGTGATGCTCTTGAGGGATGGTCGGAATTGAAAATTATTTCAGGGGAGTCTATTCCTTCCACATGTGATGCATGGAGGATTTCTCCATGAGTTCCATATATCACCTTTAGTGGTACATCTTAGTGTGAAAAAGATGTATTGTGGTTTGAGGAGACAACTTTGGTGTCCTGGAGGAGTGTAATTGAGAGAAAGAGCTGTAGATTCATTCCCAGTACTCAGATCTATTTTGAGTTTTGTTTTTCACTAATTTTTTTCTTGTAATTTGATTTTTGGATATTTATATTTTATAATATATGCCTTTTCTTGATTTTGTGATGTGTAATAAATCTTCTAGAACATGAATAGGGGATAACCTGATTCCTAATCAAGACATGTTATACTTTGACACAATTAAAACCATACAGGAAAGTCAGTGACACCCAAAGTAGATAATATATTGACATGAAAGATGAGATTCTATGATTTTTATGATTGGTGTAGTGTTGTGCACTGTTTATGGTAGTGGATGACTTGTGATGTGATGAGGTTGATATTTTTATGTGGATGGCTATGTGGAAGGTGGTGGCTTATGGAATATATTGGATAATATGGTGTTATTCCCGGTGAGAGGTGGTGATGTGGATGTGTGGTGATGTGGTTGCATGGGATGTTTTGTGGGCGTTTTAGTTTGCATGGTGGTAGCATTTGATGTGCGATGAGATCCTTGAGAGGTATCTCATAGGATGGTAATTTGGACCCATTTCTTTTCTTGGGTTTAGTTTTGATTCTCAAGGACAATAATCATTTGAGAGGTATCTAATGTAATGGTATGTGCCTTCTTAGCCCATTACTTTTCCAATTTTAGGTAGTCTAAGGTGTTCAGAGGAGGGTAAAGGAGGTTTGGTGGAGGTTGGAGCTGCATCAAAACTATAGAAGGATTTTTATGTTGTAAAATAGGATTTTATTGTGTAAGAATGTTTTTTACAGATTGAGTGGAAAATGGTTTATGGCTTGTGCATGATAGAGGAGTGGCTGTAAAAAAGGGTTTTACACCATAATATGAGTATTTAAGATATAAATAAATTAATCCCTAGATTCCATGTTTTTTGGTGGAAGTTGATGTTTCACGGAGTTTATGGACTAAATGTAAGGTCCTAGATTTTCTTAAAGTATGTTTTTGTTTAAGTTTTGTCTTGGACCACTACTTTGTGGCTAGATAAGTGTTTTATCAAGCCCTTGAGAAGGCATGGGGGCATTCCAGGGGTTCAGTGTAAGGACCCGGCCCCAGTTGCCTAGATCCGGTGCCCTATTTGATTACATTGGCATATATACAAGGAATAAGAATCCCGAAGGACTGATTTGTTTAGTATTATTGGAAAAAATATACATACATAAGTTCGATATTACAACTTGAAGAGAAATACTACATAGAAACTCCTTAGACAACACCCACAACTCCTAGGTTATTTCAGCATGTCATTCATAATAAACTTTTTCATGTCTTGAGAAAATGAAACATAAGAAAGGGGTGAGCTCGAACGATCAGTAAGAGTAAGAAATACAACAGAAGATTATATAAACATAAGACATGGTGCATAATTAGAAACACATGCCTTTAATAATAAACTTGAACACATTATGGAAGGAATATGAGATGAGTAAATAATGCCATAACAAAACATAATCATGGGTATTATACTAATCAAATAAACACATGGAATTTAAATTATAAGCTTCACAATGAGGGGAGTGAATATTTCAGACATTTTGAAACATTTTTTCATGGCCTTGTCCAAGACGTCTAATGATTAAGGCCTCAGCCAAAATCCATATCACATTGGGAAAGGCCTCGACTAATTTCTCATCTAGTTGTCTCATGAGACCTACCGATGCATCGAGAGGCTATAACGGGCCCCACCCATCACATAATAAGTCCAATGCATTCCTCATATGAGCGGGGATAAACATAAACAACATATACATTCATATTGAAACTATCATATGAAATGTAACTATCTTTCTCCAATCATTAAACATAAAACATTAACCATTCTGAGTAATATGGTGAATGGTTTTAGGATAGATCATCCACAATAGAGTTAGTCATAAAACATTAAATAAAATATTGTAGATTACTTAATAAATGATTAAAACCAATAATACCATGGAATCAACAAGAGTGTTTAATTAGATGAAAACACTCTTATAAAATCATTAAGCAATTCTTGAGATAAATACTCTTTTATTTTGAAAAGAAGAGTTCTTTTGGAAGAATATTTGTATAAAACCAGAAGTGAAGTAAGATAGTATTTTTAAAATGAAATGAGTAATTTTATAAAGATAATGGTTTCAAAAAATAGATTATAGAGTTCCCTTGAAAATAGGTAAGAATTTGAGAAATTCCCTTGAATCGGGCTTGTATTTTGGAAACAATTTTGAAAGTTCCTTTTAAAATGTGTAAATATCCATAAAATAAGGAATGATTATGGTTTTTAAACATATATATGATACTAACACAGAATATATTTGGAGTAAATAACAATACATAAGAATTTTATTGAGGTAATTAGACAATGAAAGTATCCCGAATGAAAATGGAAGTTCGGGTGGAAAAACCCTTACCTTAACTCTGAACGTGTTACTCTCTCGAACTTAAGCTCCTATAATATGAAATTATACTTATTAATAACCTATTTAATAACCTATTATACATGTATTTAGTTTATCATAATTTTTTTAGTTCATTTATGTTCTTACAGATAAGTTATTGTATTGAATTCCGTTGCTTCAGAGTGTTCATTTTCTTTATTTTCATCTTCGGTTCACTTGTTTTTAAGTATGTGGAATGGATGTAAATCTCCAGAATTGAAATTATATATTTTTTATGAACATAAACAGGTGTTATTGGTAATTTATATAACTTGGATACATGGAAAGAGGATGAATTATTATATAGAACTTTAATGATAATTGTTTCGGTTAATTTGTGGGTTTTGTTTACAATGAACTCATTTTTCTTTATAACTTAATAATATTTGTACAAAGGAATTACAGAATAATAAATAGGTTATATTATATATAATAATCTGGTTCAACCATAACAATAATGGTTTCATGACCATAATTTAGAATGATAATAGAAATCGAAAGTCCATCGCCCTTGAATGTGGAAAATTGACACATCTCGGATGGTGTTCTTGCTACTAGTATAAAAGAAGGTAAAAAGGGGTAGATGATGATAAATTATTCCACTATCATGACAAAATTAAAGTACATATAAGGTACTGGATTCAATACAAAATTTGGATAAGTAGAGGTAATAGAAAAAATAAAACAAATGAACTTGAAAGGAAAGACAAAGAATTGAAAAGAGGAATTTACCTCTTGAACCAAACTTCCTTGAGAACCTCCTTAAAGAGAGGTTTTGGTATTTTTATGAGACCAAGACTTTTTGGACGTGGGGGAGGAGGTTGGGAAGGTATTTGGACAGAATTTGGAGAAGGCACAAGGCTTGAGAGGAGTGAATGGAAGGGGGAGTGAGAGGAGGTTTTTATAGTGGAGGAGAGAGGAGATTTCTTAATATGAAATTCATTAATTTATTATATCACCTCAAGACAAGGAATAATGAGTATTACATGACCAAGAATAGTAATTTTATCATTTGAGTTCAAAAAAAGTGGGATTTCATCACTTGTGATGTCATGAATAGTGTATTTAACTGATAATTTTCATATACGGTATTTTACCATATTTCACTATTCATAAAAAATTCAAGTATTTCAGAAAAATACCAAATATTTACCCCAACCATTTTTCGACGTGTAGAATCTAAAAATGAAGTAATTTTTTTTAAAATAATTTTTTTAAATATTACTAATTTAATATTTAATTAAAATCATAATTTATTCTAAAAACAAGAGTTTTAAAACATTTGTTTACTTATTTTAAAGAATAGATATATCATACTTACACTTGAATATTATTTATATACTATCATAAGTAACTTTACTATTCATTAGGGTATATAAATATTTATAAGGGTATGTTACTATTCATAAGGGTAGGTTATTATTCACCAAAAATTATGTTTTTTATTGGACTCTAAATAACATACTGATTGCAACTGTGTATGTCAGATTATTAAAATTCCCATCAGAGAAGTGAAAAACTTATGTTTTAAGGGTCACATAGCACTTAGTCGTTAATTATGTTGTGGTTTCATGTGATTATGACATATTTATAAGAAAGGAATTTCCTTTAAAAAAAATATTGGGTCGTTACATTCAGGACATGAAAAAGGGGAAAAAGGTGAAAAAGGGGATTTATGGGAAATCTGCACGGTTTGGAAAACTGTGCGGGGGAAGACCGTCCAGGCAGTAGCAATCCACACGGTTTTCACACATTCTGTAAAACCGTGAAAAAATCCCAAGAAACTGTGTGAAGGTGGTGATTTTTGGGTAGTATCTTCCATACGGTTTGTGCACGGTTTGGAAAACCGTGCGGGTAAACCGTGCGGCCTGAAAACATCTAAAAAATTAAAAAAATGCCACCCCAGAATTTTTAAGTCCACTCGAGATTTCCCCCCTTCCTCCTTGGAACCCTAGGAAAGAATCAAACCTCCCAAGATCTCCCAAGGGTGGTTCTATTTTGATTCTTGGCTCTTTTGAGTGCTGTTGGGTGCATATCGAAGCCTCAGGTAAGTCTAATATCCTCCTTGCTTCCTCTTTTTGATTAGGGTTTTCATCTTTCTCCCATCTTCTTCCAAAGCTATAAAACCCTCTTTTTTGGGTGAGATTTAGGTTAGGGATTCAATGGGTTCTTGAATCTGGATCTAAGGCCATGATTAAGAGTTCCTCCATCAATGTATTTGAGGTATGTGGTTTATAAGTATTATCCCATAGTTTTATGTTAGATTTGTGCATGGAAGTTTACATTCTTGTCATCCTATTTTTGTGTTCTTGGTTCCGTTGAGGCGTTTGATAAAACTGGGTGTGTAAGTGACCAATTGAAACCCTCACGATCCCCGTGGGATGCGTGCATGGGGACTTGACTATTTTAGGGCCACCCATGGGGTGCGCCGACAAACCCGGACCTAGAATGTGGTAGGGTTAGGTGAAGGGTGCCGAATAATAATATGGAAACCATGTATAATATGTCTTAACGATTTATTAAGTTGTAAATGGAATAATGATAAATATTCCTAGGGTGATAAAGGCATAAGGTGTTGTTGGAATGAAATGAAAATGGGTGATTGGGTTGAAAGAGATTATGTCGACTATTTAACGAAATTTGGTTAGATTTTCCTAAGAGGATTTGTGCATATATCAAATGGTGGAATTGAAATTTGGTAATAGAATAGGAAATGGGGAATGTGTTAATGGGATGTAATAAGTGAATGGATAAACTTTTGGGATGGGTGTAACACCCCAAGAATTCATAGTGTGTTATTTCTTCAACATAATACAATAACTTGCACTACACGCAACACCGAGTTCAAGCACACCATGACTTACCAAACAAGCCATTCAAAAGAGGTTATGAATAGTATTAACTAAATTTTAAACTTTATATAATCCTTATAATTTTAGAATCCATATTATGAGTTTCTTAGACATAATGTAAGAAACAATTCATTATCAGTATTGAACTTTTACCAACTTTTAATAGTGAGCCCTTTTTAAATACAATATTTTAAACTTTTTGACTAAATGGGGACATCAAAAAAATTTAAAATGAAACATACCAAGCTTCCACGGTACACTTTCCTTTGAATAATACAGTAGCGTGTGTTGTACGCAACTTCGAGTTCTAACACACACCACAACCAATCAAACTAGCCGTTATGAATAGTAATACCTACGTTTTGAAATTATATATATTTTATATTTCAAAATGGACTTAATTTTTGGATTCTGAATATCGAATTTAGCCTAAGGTGAAATTTTGGTACTTTTCAGATAACTTTCATATTTTGATGAATAGTGAAAATTACTAAATTTTAATTAAAAACAACTTTTTTAATCAAAATAATTAACAGTGATAAATTATGAATTTGAGTGGTTTTAAAGTATATTTATAATATATTTTTACCATTTAATATAATGTTGGTCATTGGACAAAATTTTACAATTAAACCGAACATAAACAAGTGTCAATCTTTTGATAGTTATTATCTCTTAAAAACACGCTTTTTGTTTTGACAGCGGGAATTAATTTTAAATTAATTTCTGGCACTTCTGTGTTTTGAATTTAGAAAAATGGATTCCATATTTGGAATCAGGATGTTCAAATTGTGTAAATAGGTAACTTTTATTTTTAGACATTTTGAATAATTACTGCGGTAAATATTTTATTTACCATGGTTAAGGGTAAATCCGGTAAATAAGGGTTAAAAAATAATATTATAATAATACTAAATTACCCTAAAATGTATCCTAGCCATATTGGTTGATACATGTTCAACCATAGGCATATTTGGGTCGATTTTGGGACCCCATGGTGCCACTTGTAGGTGATAGGGACACTTTATTTTAATTAAGTTAAAATGAATACAAAAATGACACAAGCATATATCTTTTAGAAAAACAATTTTTACATAGGGTTATATATGTTGGATTTTATATTATAAATATTCATTAGAAAGATAAAAATATTTCCTCTATAATGATATTTTATTTATAATTTTTAGACATTAAATAATTTAATTTATTTATGACACAATGATGATGAATTAATTATTATAATAGTGAAAAGTTAAAATAATTGATATTATAAATACCCAAATAAATATAATATTAAACTTTTAATGAATTAAACTAATTTTATAGGATAATAAGATATATTAGGATTGATTTAATTGACTTTGTTTGAAGTAATCAATCTGTTATGAGTTTCACAAAAATCAACTATTGAATAGTGTCAAAATTGACATAAAAGAGTTCTTAAAAAAAATATTATATTATTAATTGATATTAAATTCCTAAAAATATATGGTTCGGCCAAGAGACTTGTATCATGATAGATTCATCATTAATGGACCACTTAGGGGTCGCTTGGATGTATATAGTAAGTTTATTAACCATATTATATAAAAATACAAAGAGACATTGTAAAAGTGAAACATATTAACTTAGAGTTAATACTTAAAGATAAGGTTAATATAAGTACCCAAACCTGTCTAAATTATATTGGTTGAGTTGTTTTCAACCCATCCCCACCTTAACATTTAAATAATCAACTTTGGAGCCATTATAAACCGAATATGAATTTATTATAAACTAATATTTCTAGATTTTCCAAAGGTGCCCCTCACCCCTCTTATAAAAGGGCACTCCTCCTTCTAATTTCTTCACACCTTCAAAACCTTTTGGTTCGGCAAAACTCTGCCCAAATACTCTCCCAAATTCCCTCACTACAACCTAGAGGCCTTAGTTTGATCAGAAAGCCAACCTAATGAGCCCTTTTGATCAAATCAAAAGGAAGAACCCGAAGAAGAGGAGGTTAACCTACCCAAACCAAGGAAAAGTACAAGGTAAGGGGTTTTCATCTCACTCCTTATTCCCATGAGATTCATGCCATATTTCCACCATCACCTTTTGTGTGGTGTATGTACTACCCATAATTATATTCTTTGTGTAATACACTCTAATTTATGTATATTTACATATTCATTGTATGATACCTCTTTCATGGGTTGTATGTTTCATAAATTACCAAATTGGTAAGGGTTATTTCACAATCTCTTCATTATCCAAGGTTGTTTATACGTAATAATCTACTGGGATCTCTTTATCATCCACATCCATGTTTCTTAATAATGTATTTCAAAACATTTTTACTATTTACAAGAATATGGGTTAAAGTCATTTATACCCTTATGTGTTTCGAAAGGAATCTTTCCATCGTTTTCCAAACAAGGCACTTTTAACCTTTTTGACAAATTTAAGGTAAGAATGTTTTTTTAACTTATACGGTGGGTGCAGCAATTTGCCGCCATTATAAAATCGTTAAAGCTTCCCTTACAAGTTTATAAGAATATTTTCAAATTGAATGTATTATTTTATAATTATGTTACTTTTAAAATGATTTAAAAAAAAGAGATATTTCTCTAAAATAGTTTTGATTTCATCTATGTCAACATACTTTGATGGCTTTTAAGCTTATTTTAAGTTGATTTATTATGATACAAAACATCCATATTTTATTGAAGGTTTTGTGATATTTTTGACTGTGGATAAGCTATTCTTATGTCACTCATGGTTTTTTTAGTATTGACATTTCATAAGTTATTTTTAATCCGAATTTTTATGTTATATTTCAACCTTTCATTCAGATGAATGTGTTAGACAAGTATGTTCCGGGTTGGGGACCGGTAAAAGTAAGCCCTCCGGTTTGGTCTCCGGTTATTAGAGGAACTCCGGTTTGTTCTCCGGTTATTAGAGGTACTCTGGGTTGGTGTCCGGTTATTAGAGGCACTCCGGGTTGGTGTCCGGTTATTAGAGGCACTCCGGGTTGGGTTCCGGTTACAGTTAGCCCCTAGGTCTTGGGACGAGGCCTTGACAAAGAAATTAAAGTTCAGCATTATGCATTCCAACATTTTGAAAGTGGTTATTGATATTTCATGTGATTATTCGATTAGTAGAATATCCATGTGAATAAGTAAATGGCATTATTTCATTTTACTTTTTCCATACTATGTTGAAGTTCAAGTTTAAAAGGCTTTTGTTTTAGTAATTCATTGCCTTAAATGTTTATGCTTTTTTTTATGTTCCGCTATATTGTTATCCTTACTGGGCATTTGAGCTCACCCCTTTTCTATGTTTTATTTTTCCCAGGATGTGAAGAAGTAAGTTATGAATGACCTACAGGGATATTATGAGGGGATAATAGTGTGGACTATGGAGACATTATGTTGTTGTAGTAGTTTTTCACTTTATGATGTAATGTAAAACTTATGAATATATCTAGTGTTTCCAAAGCTACTAAACCAATCGGTCTTTAGAGATTTGATCTTTCTTGTGATCATGCCAATGTTATGTAATAATGTACCGACTCTGGGTAACTAGGGTCGGGGCATTACAGTTGGTATCAGAGGAAGTTTAGTACAAACCTTGAAAGCTATATTTAGATAAACTCTGATTAGAGCACATAGATTTAAGATGGAATTTGAGGATTAGTATAGAAGAACTTCCCTAGAATTTTGGTATTGTAGAGATTTTGTGAGTTTTCTGAGCAATACATCCCTGTCTGGATACGAGCAGGTAGAGGCGGCTCTGGCACAGATGTACCTAGGGGTAAAACCCGAAAACACCGCTTTGAGCTAGACTTGAACG
Organism: Viscum album; assembly: GCA_963277665.1. Classification (NCBI taxonomy): domain Eukaryota; kingdom Viridiplantae; phylum Streptophyta; class Magnoliopsida; order Santalales; family Viscaceae; genus Viscum; species Viscum album. Next base: position 921,470,950 of record OY728145.1, read on the forward strand.
GGAACTAGTGCACGACAACGGGCCTTGCTGCACTCTTGGTTACGACACTCCCGGGGGATATGCTTAGTATAACTCTTATTTTCTTTACAAATCATTATTAAGGGTTTATGAGTATATACTTCCTCAAAAGAGACATTTTTATTATTATGGATTATATCCATAAACTATTTAATTTATGTTATGTGTTTCACAAGTTTGGGATTAGGTATTGTTATTCATAAACTAATCTAGTGTATTCCATTGTTTATAAATGGCGCCCAATAGAAGTAATGAGAACTCCAACAATGCACATGATACAAAGAGAAATAAGGATCATATATTTCATGGTCTTAAGCCAGAATTTATAAGAGAAATAGTCTCGCATGTATTATCATCATATGAAGAAATAATATCATGTGTTTATAAGATAAGTAAAGAGTTTACTGAGTCCTATGGATTTGAAGGGAAGCAAGAGAAGAAAAGGATGGAAGAGAGAAAGATGGATAAAGGGAAGAGGAAAAAGATGAATTTTCCCATATGTGATAACTGTGGGAAGAAACACCCTGGAACTTTCCTGAAAGGAATGGGAGTTTGTTATAAGTGTGGAGGAAAAGGGCACAAAGTACGTGACTGCAAGGGTAAGAAAATGGTTTCAAATGTACAATGCTTCATTTGCAAGGAGTTTGGACACTACGCGAACCTATGTCCCAGTCATCATACTATGCCGCAAATGATGCTATTGGATAATAATCAAGTTATGATACTACCACAGATGAAGAGGAATGATTAGAGTTCTTATGTTGATTATGACATTTGAGTGTTGTATCAACAATGTACTTGTTATAATAATTATGGAGTATATAAGGATTGTACTGCAGTACTATTTCATTAAGGACTTGAGATTGTGTGGAACAAAGAAAAGTGACTCAATAGCAGGTTAAATTTTTGGAAAATATATGGTTGAGAGAAAGATAAACCATAATATGGTTCTGATACCGAGGTAGTGATTTTAGAATAATACATGATTGATTTGGATAAATTATATTGGATATTTTTGACTACCTTGAAGCTGATTAATGATTTGTATATTCCATAATTATTGGGGTTTAAAACATTTCTTTTGATTGATGAAGTATATCCAGCATTCTATATGGAATAAGGGATCATGAATGTAATCAATAAGTATTATGGTAATTCAGGATGTTTCGGTGTTTTAAAAGAATACATGATGAAGGTATTAATATTCTATTACGGGGTAAAAAGGATCTACATTAAGTTTACCTTCCTTATAAATATTGGACTGTGAGTTTGGACAGAAGTATTTTGGATAAATTCTAGTTTGAGATTAATTTTTGATTTCCATAAAAGGACAACCCAGAGGTTGGGCGGCAACCCGTCGCGACCGGCAAGGCCGCGAGACTTGAACCCGCAACCGAAGGGCGACAAGGGTGTATCACCTACCACTGGCCCACGAGATGTCCTGGATTAAATAATGTAGTTTTTTTAAAAGATCTGGTATATGAATTATAAATTCATTTATTTTGGAACCCTATATGAATAGTATAAATAGAATTTTTTTTACGAGTGAAAGATGAGTTTGTGGTAGAAATTTATTAATGGATAAAAATCTAATTATAAAGTAAGTATATCTCCTTATGATCTTAGCCAATCTCATAAATAAATTCCTCAACATTAAGAAAAGGAACTTAGGACAAAAATGTTGTCCTAGATGGTACCTTAAATGATCACTAATTTATGGCTTTGGGATTGTTGGCCTTTTCATAGCCATGTTGTCTACCACTCTCCATCAGATAATTGATGGTTAGATTTTTCTTACATATCCATATTTTCCTACATGGAACCCTAGTATGTGTTATTTTCGGTAATCTTCATACTTTCCACTCTTTATTTTAAATAGAGGCCTCATTAATTCATTTTTCGATGTGGGATTTCAACTAAGATATTTTGAAATGTCAAAAATGTGTTATCCTAATACCCTATGTTTTGTTGAACAGATGGAATTTCAAATCATCATAGATTGATGAGTTTAATGACCTCAATTTTATACTTGTTTGTGATTGATGACCTCAATCACTACCTATAAATATTTACATTTTCCCTCCAATTATATGTCTCTAATTGCCACCAATGTTCTCCTAATCGAGATCATAATTTGGTGGTGACCCTTTCATTTCTCTTTTCCCCATATTAAGACTAAATTTTAGTAACCCAATTTCTGATGTGGGTTTTCCCACAAATATATTTTCTATTTTCAACCTTTTATTTTCGAAGAACAATTTTAAATGGCGAGGACGCAATTTATTGAAGGAGGGGAGAATGTAACACCCCAAGAATTCATAGTGTGTTATTTCTTCAAAATAATACAATAACTTGCACTACACACAACACCGAGTTCAAGCACACCATGACTTACCAAACAAGCCGTTCAAAAGAGGTTATGAATAGTATTAACTAAATTTTAAACTTTATATAATCCTTATAATTTTAGAATCCATATTATTAGTTTCTTAGACATAATGTAAGAAACAATTCATTTTCAGTATTGCACTTTTACCAACTTTTAATAGTGAACCCTTTTTAAATACAATATTTTAAACTTTTTGACTAAATGGGGACATCAAAAAAATTTAAAATGAAATATCCCAAGCTTCCACGGTACACTTTCCTTTGAATAATACAGTAGCGTGTGTTGTACGCAACTTCGAGTTCTAACACACACCACAACCAATCAAACTAGCCGTTATGAATAGTAATACGTACTTTTTGAAATTATATATATTTTATATTTTAAAATGGACTTAATTTTTGGATTCGGAATATTGAATTTAGCCTAAGGTGAAATTTTGGTACTTTTCGGATAACTTTCATATTTTGATGAATAGTGAAAATTACTAAATTTTAATTAAAAACAACTTTTTTAATCAAAATAATTAACAGTGATAAATTATGAATTTGAGTGGTTTTAAAGTATATTTAGAATATATTTTTACCATTTAATATAATGTTGGTCATTAGACATAATTTTACAATTAAACCGAACATAAACAAGTGTCAATCTTTTGATAGTTATTATCTCTTAAAAACACGCTTTTTGTTTTGGCAGCGGGAATTAATTTTAAATTAATTTCTGCCACTTCTGTGTTTTGAATTTAGAAAAATGGATTACATATTTGTAATCAGGATGTTCAAATTGTGTAAATAGGTAACTTTTATTTTTAGACATTTTGAATAATTATTGCGGTAAATATTTTATTTACCATGGTTAAGGGTAAATCCGGTAAATAAGGGTTAAAAAAATAATATTATAATAATACTAAATTACCCTAAAACGTATCCTAGCCTTATTGGTTGATACATGTTAGACCATAGGCATATTTGGGTTGATTTTGGGACCCCATGGTTCCACTTGTAGGTGATAGGGACACTTTATTTTAATTAAGTTAAAATGAATACAAAAATGACACAAGCATATATCTTTTAGCAAAACAATTTTTACATAGGGTTATATATGTTAGATTTTAGATTATAAATATTCATTAGAAAGATAAAAAGATTTCCTCCATAATTATATTTTATTTATAATTTTTAGACATTAAATAATTTAATTTATTTATGACACAATGATGATGAATTAATTACTATAATAGTGAAAAGTTAAAATAATTGATATTATAAATACCCAAATAAATATAATATTAAACTTTTAATGAATTAAACTAATTTTATAGGATAATATGATATATTAGTATTGATTTAATTGACTTTTTTCGAAGTAATCAATCTGTTATGAGTTTCACAAAAATCAACTATTGAATAGTGTCAAAATTGACATAAAAGAGTTCTTAAAACAAATATTATATTATTAATTGATATTAAATTCCTAAAAATATATGGTTCGGCCAAGAGACTTATATCATGATAGATTCATCATTAATGGACCACTTAGGGGTCGCTTGGATGTATATAGTAAGTTTATTAACCATATTATATAATAATACAAAGAGACATTGTAAAAGTGAAACATATTAACTTAGAGTTAATACTTAAAGATAAGGTTAATATAAGTACCCAAACCTGTCTAAATTCTATTGGTTGAGTTGTTTTCGACCCATCCCCAACTTAACATTTAAATAATAAACTTTGGAGCCATTATAAACCTAATATGAATTTATTATAAACTAATATTTCTAGCTTTTCCAAAGGTGCCCCTCACCCCTCTTATAAAAGGGAACTCCTCCTTCTCATTTCTTCACACCTTCAAAACCTTTTGGTTCGGCGAAACTCTGCCCAAATACTCTCCCAAATTCCCTCACTACAACCTAGAGGCCTTAGTTTGATCAGAAATCCAACCTAAGGAGCCCTTTTGATCAAATCAAAAGGAAGAACCCTAAGAAGAGGAGGTTAACCTACCCCAACCAAGGAAAAGTACAAGGTAAGGGGTTTTCATCTCACTCCTTATTCTCGTGAGATTCATGCCATATTTCCACCATCACCTTTTGTGTGGTGTATGTACTACCCATAATTATATTCTTTGTTTAATACACTCTAATTTATGTGTATTTACATATTCATTGTATGATACCTCTTTCATGGGTTGTATGTTTCATAAATTACCAAATTGGTAAGGGTTATTTCACAATCTCTTCATTATCCGAGGTTGTTTATAAGTAATAATCTACTGGGATCTCTTTATCATCCACATCCATGTTTCTTAATAATGTATTTCAAAACATTTTTACTATTTACAAGAATATGGGTTAAAGTCATTTATACCCTTATGTGTTTCGAAAGGAATCTTTCCGTCGTTTTCCAAACAAGGCACTTTTAACCTTTTTGACAAATTTAAGGTAAGAATGTTTTTTAACTTATACGGTGGGTGCGGCAATTTACCGCCGTTATAAAATCATCCAAGCTTCCCTTACAAGCTTATAAGAATATTTTCAAATTGAATGTATTATTTTATAATTATGTTACTTTTAAAATGATTTAAAAAAAAGAGATATTTCTCTAAAATAGTTTTGATTTCATCTATGTCAACATCCTTTGATGGCTTTTAAGCTTATTTGAAGTTGATTTATTATGATACAAAACATCCATATTTTATTGAAGGTTTTGTGATATTTTTGACTGTGGATAAGCTATTCTTATGTCACTCATGATTTTTTTAGTATTGACATTTCATAAGTTATTTTTAATCCGAATGTTTATGTTATATTTCAACCTTTCATTCAGATGAATGTGTTAGACAAGTATGTTCTGGGTTGGGGATCGGTAAAAGTAAGCCCTCCGGTTTGGTCTCCGGTTATTAGAGGAACTCTAGTTTGGTCTCCGGTTATTAGAGGAACTCCGGGTTGGTGTCCGGTTATTAGAGGCACTCCGGGTTGGTGTCCGGTTATTAGAGGCACTCCGGGTTGGGTTCCGGTTACAGTTAGCCCCTAGGTCTTGGGACGAGGCCTTGACAAAGAAATTAAAGTTCAGCATTATGCATTCCAACATTTTGAAAGTGGTTATTGATATTGCATGTGATTATTCGATTAGTAGAATATCCATGTGAATAAGTAAATGGCATTATTTCATTTTACTTTTTCCATACTATGTTGAAGTTCAAGTTTAAAAGGCTTTTGTTTTAGTAATTCATTGCCTTAAATGTTTATGCTTTTTTTTATGTTCCGCTATATTGTTATCCTTACTGGGCATTTGAGATCACCCCTTTTCTATGTTTTATTTTTCCCAGGATGTGAAGAAGTAAGTTATGAATGACCTACAGGGATATTATGAGGGGATAATAGTGTGGACTATGGAGACATTATGTTGTTGTATTAGTTTTTCACTTTATGATGTAATGTAAAACTTATGAATATATCTAGTGTTTCCAAGGCTACTAAACCAATCGGTCTTTCGAGATTTGATCTTTCTTGTGATCATGCCAATGTTATGTAATAATGTACCGACTCTTGGTAACTAGGGTCGGGGCGTTACAATGGGTTAATACATGAGGATTATGTGGTACAACTAAATAATTTAATGTAATAAATGGATTGTGTTATGCGATATGAGAATTTTACTTGAAATGCATTAGTGGGTAAGTGCTTGTGAAATGATAATTGGGATAAATGGGTTAATGAATGATCAATGATGAATTTGGATAAGGTGTAGGTGTTTTTGAATACACCTAATGGGTTAATTCATGAGAATGGGAATTTGGTTAAATGTATATGAATTGTAAATGGTAAATGTATTAATGGATTATGGAATATTATTAATTCCCATGTTATTGTTTTGAATTGTGATATCCAATGGCATTGAATATGCATGGTTGTGTTATGGTATGGTTGTGTTGATTTGATAAATAATCATGTGTACATGGAATGTATGAGTATGGTATTGAATTGAGGTTCTATACCCATGGGTTGAGTTAGAATGAGGATTTAAAATCCACCCCAAAATGCATGGGTTAGGGAAGGAGACTGAGGCTCTATTCCCCTAATGATTTCATTCCACCTAGACTGAGGCTTCGAGGTAATGATAATGGATTTATGAGATATGTGTATCCCTAGTGAGATAGGGAATTGATTTTTCCCCTATGCATTGTGATTGATTGACTTAGACCCTTGTGTAGATGATAATTATTCCCAACCCATGGGATATGTGATTAAATAGATTAAGTAATGAAGATGGTATAAGAAATGTAGTTGGGATAAATGCTAGGAATAAATTAAATGAACTTGTTAAATTATAGAACCCAAACTTCCCCTTGTTTACTTACCATTTATTTTTACTTGCACGCACTATCTGTTAGACTGGATATTTTGTAGACACCGTTGGTGGTGGACTACTGAGTTTTGTACTCACACACTGCTCGGGCCTCCGTTGGGTACCTGAGTAGATATCTTGGTTTCCGGTCAGGAGAAGGGAATATTCCCTACACTAAGATGTTGATATGGGATCGAGATGTACATGGAGAAGGATCCAGACTTAGTGTCGGAACCCATTTGGAGTTTTGTCCATTTGTTTTACTTTTCGATTTATTCACTCTACACTACTAGTATGGCATGACATGGTTGTATTTGATTTGTGGTTTATATCCTATTGGGATACATTTGGTTATACATGTTTATTGGTTGTTCCATATTGCTTCCATTATTTTTATTGTGTTCTGCTGTGTATTACTCTGGTAAAAGGGGGTATAGTCTCCCCACATGACTTATTAGACCCTTTCCGCTAGTCAGAAACCTTTGGCATATGAGGAGGTGCGCTTGAGGTCCTGTGACGAACCAGCTTGGGGCACCAGTTTAGAGGTTTCTGGGTCAGGGACGTTACAAAGTGTTATTAGAGGAGTTCCTTTCTCTTTCTTACTATTTGGGGATAGTAGATAGGATATTAAGATGTGTCGAGCCTTGGTAATGAACTATTTCTTGGGAGTAGCTAACCCATGTATGAGGGAATACCCAAGTCACCCTGGGTGGGAATTGTTGTTCTTGATGTGTGTTGTTATAGTTGAATGATATTTCACCATTGGGTGATGCACATGTTGTTTTATTTGACTGATTTATGATATTTTTCTCATTGTTGTGATGGAATGGTGTTGTGAATTCATGCATAATTTTAGGCACCTAAGGATATAGGTGGAATGCATCATTATAAGCACACACACGGGATGGGTGTGCGGGGCATATAAAGAGTAGAATGTATTTTACTTCCTTGATAAATATGAAGAAAGTGATGCTTAATAATGGTAATTAAAGTGGGTGAATGAAAAGAACACAAATTAATAGTCAAGGAATATCATGTATAAAGAAATGTTGTGATCGGGTTAAAATTTTGGGTTGTGATAAATTGTAAAGGTTGTTTTGGTGTCTAAAAGAAAAGGGGTGCATAATGAAGGTAAAATTATTAATAAATTTTTCCTAATAAAAGGTTTAAATGAGTTAAAATGATGATTATAACAAGTTACAAAATGGGAAATGTTTCTAAGAGGAAAGGATCATGTTGTAAATGAAGAATGGGTTTGAAAAGGTGTTGAAAAAAGACTTGTGACAAGTAAATTAGTTACCCAATGTTGACCATGAACCACATAAGGGATGTTAGAGGGTAGTGTTCTAAGGGTGATGATGACCATTGGGATAGATTATGAGGAATGATTTGTTTAAGGTTGATAGCATGAGATCTTTTCCATCTATGGTTAGATCCTTTTGGTCATTCTTCAAAGCATCAGGTGAACGATAACTTTAAAATGATAATGTTTGGGTTCAAAGGTGGGTATACTTTGTGTTGTCGGTTTGAACCTATTATGTGTGGGTTGGAGTGGTGAGAGTTCCCTAGTTGAGACTTGTTTGGATTGTGAATCCTTGCCAGTTTTGATATGTCCTAGGTGGTTTGTTTAGGGAACCCTTGGTGGGGTTGTGGACTTGGGTTGCGAGGAGTTGTTCGGTAATGTGAGCGGGGAAACTCACATGGTTCGTGACCATACAGAGTGCATGTTGGACCCTAAAGATTGAGCCTGGGTCTTGATGAACTTGTGAGTAGAGACCTTATGAGTTGTATTTTGAATCCCGGAGAGGATGTTTTTCTTGAAGTTCTAACGAATTTTTACACCTTTGATGGGGAACCAAGAGTGGATAGTTGTTGGTGTGCTAGGAATAGTGTTCACTGGAACGGGAGTGAGAGTTCGATCCATGAGAATTTCCTTGTTCATGTCACTATAATTATGGCTTGGAGAGAGGAATAGCGACTTCTTCTAGTTGTGAATACAGTCTAGGGAGTTGGTATCATTCAATATTCAAGGTGACCTATGAGAGAGGTCAGATAGGGTTTCTAGTGATTTTGGGTGAGTGTCACACAATTAGATGTTTTTTACTTGATAGTGGGACTCAATGTGTTCCATGGAGCAGGATTGGCCTTGAGGGCTAAGTGGGGAGGTTGGTAGTAGGTTGTGCCACTTGAGTTGTGGTTATGCAATGATAGTTTTTGAAAATAAAGGGTGAACTCATGGAAGGTTATCCCAGCAGTTCAAGTGCCTTATAATATAAAGCATGGGAGATTTTTGAGAGATGGTGTCAATGCATACTAAGTACCCTAAGTTTTAGTGAATGGTATAGTTTTTCCTGGTTCTTGCATAAGGGTGCCTTAGTACTTGTGATAGGAGGTAAATAGTGTTTCAAAGAGTTGTATCATATTAATTTTTGACTCACCTCTTTGGGTGAGGATTAATGGAGTCTTTAGTTTGTTTTGAGTGGAAAAGACAAGGGTAACTGAAGTGCAGTTATATTATTTCACTTGATGGTGACAACTGAGGTGAGGGTGGTCACGTAGTTTAACTTGTTGTAGGAATGGTTTGGTTGTTGAGTGAGTTGTAGAGGCTACCTTAGGGTTGATGAGGCCGAATAACCAAGATACATGGTTCTGTAAGTAAAATGTTGATGGGCTATATGCAAGTTAAGTTTGTTTTGTGGAAGACTGTTGGGTTGGTTGGTGTGGTAGGTCATTGTGCTTTGGTTGTTAGCTGACAGTGATGCATGGGAATAACTTGAGTAGTGTGGTGGGATTAGTGACATATGAAACATTGGTTTACAGCTTCTTATTGATTTGGTCATGGAGTGATGTTTAAACATGGTCAACAATCACACCTGAGTGGTGGTGGTTAATTATTGATGAGATGTGTTCATCAGGGAGGCCTGAAATCCTTGGAAGGTCATAGTGTCCCATATTTTGACATAAAAAAGGATAAGTTGGTGGTGATTTTTTTCAAAGACTTCTTAGCATACCTCATCTAGTGACGAGAATGACCAATATCTTGACATCATCCTAGGTATGTTGAGAATCTTTGGCTCATGCTAAGAGACATGAAGGTGTTTGTTTGGATGGGGGACATCATCGAGTTTACGATCATGTGAGAGGTAAGTGGGAAGCCTGATAATGGGATGTACACCCTTAATGTCTTCGGGTGAGGTCCTCGAAATAGACCAGATGTTGACAAATATCATGGGTGCTATTCATGGAAGCCGAGAACGGGCACTGGGTGACATTCATTTTCTTGTTTTGGGAAAATATGGTTGGCCATGTATAAGTTTGATGTTTGGTTTTTGATCAAGTATGAGATGTAGGGTTTAAAATACCTCTTGAGAGTAGTGGTAACAACAATCCTATGGAGAGGAGTGATGGGTCAATCCTAGACGTGGAGAGGATAACATCGAGCTAATGTGGTAGCACCAAGATGTCAATGAGGAACCTATAAGGTGCTTGTTAGGTCCCGCAGAGAGCTAATGTGGGACTTGGATGTGCTGAATGATGAGATAAGTGTCAGATTTGGGATTAGGGTGGTTATTTGTGAAGCTTATAATGTCTGTGTTGAAGTCGTAGAAGGGTGTGGTTGGATATGACAACAGCTTATGGCAAGATAGGTTGGGTTATATAACTCCAACAAATATTAGGGTTAGACTCAAGAAATTTACTCTTGGGTGGTTTTAGAACATCTTGAAGTTGGGTGAACCCTAGCCATGCGATTTGGAATCATGAAAAGGGTGAAGCTGATGACGGTCTGGAGGGCGGAAATTCTACAATGATGGAATTCTAATGGAATTTTGGGAACAACCTCAGTTGGGTACGTGGGATAATAATTATAGGCTTCTAGTTAGTAAGAAAATTTGGAAGGTGAGAAGGGGGTAGCATACCATCAATGAAAGGTGGGTGTTCTAGGATAAACCAGTCCGGTATGGCCCGACCCGAGATGGTAAGCATGAATGGGTGTGGTGAGAGTGATCCACCACCGGGTAGGTGTTGTGGTGGAAAGTTCCTTTCGAAATTAATTCATAATGGGGGAGTTCATGTTGATCTTAGTCGTTGAATGGATAGTGTGTTAATGTCCTTATAAATGGTTTTGACAACAAGGCAGGATGACAAAGTAGTGTAATGCCTCTATGGATGTTGGGGCACAGTTTAGTTAGAACATGTTAGGTGATGGGAAAGTTGGGTTGAGTTCTGGTGGTCCTTCATCGATGAAGGAGGTTCCAAGTAACTGAAAATGGTAGAGAGAACCATACTAGATAAATGGTTGGTTGATGACGTGATCAGAGTTTTGGGTTGGAAGGACTCGAGTGGTCACCATTCGGGTGAGTTGGCCCTGGTAGGTAACTTGTCATGGTTTAACTGGTCGAGTAGCCAAGAGTTTTAAGTTTCATTTGGATGTATAGTTGTGGAACGAATCTTCAGGAAATGTGGTTGGAAGGATCATGTGTTTTCCTTCGGGTGATATTGGGTTTAGGTCACCGTTAGGGTTTTAAAGATAGAGGAAAATGATGCCAAGAGATTTGGGTCATGAGATGTATAGAGGATCAGGCCGATGAGGGGCCGATTGGTTTCTCCATGATGAGGTGATGCTGTGTGTTAGTTTCCATGTGTTGTGAGTTAGGAGTTGTTTCCTAAGTTTACCCCATGAAGTTCTCGTGGTGGGAATGGTTGAAGTGGATGCATCTTTGAGGATATTTCAGCTCGTGTTGTGGTTTTAGTGAGGAAGGCTTGTAGAGAAAGTCTATGCCCTTGTTTCGTGTTCGATGGACTTAGTGATGCTTGGAAGAGCAGCTCGAGGATGAGCCAATATAAGGTGGAGAGGTTGTAAGGTCCTGGATTTTCTTAAAGAATGTTTTTATTTAAGTGTTGTCTTGGACCATTCCTTTTTGTCCAGATAAGTGTTTTCTCAAGCCCTTGATAAGGCTCAGGGGTGTTCTGGGGGTTTAAGACATGAAAAATAAAAAAAGGGCTTTCTAGGCAATCCACACAGTTTGCACACAGTTTGGAAAACTGTGCAAGGGAAGACTGTGTGGGAAGTATAAATCCACATGGTTTGAAGAAGGTCTAGAAAACCGTGAAAAATTCCCAGAAAACCTTGAGAAGGGGGTGATTTTCATGCAGTAGCTTCCGCACGGTTTGTGCATGGTTTGGAAAACCACACGATTAAACCGTGAGGTCTGGAAACTTCTAAAAAATTACAAAAATGCCACCCTGATATTTTTAATTCCTCTTGGGATTTTCCTCCCCCTTCCTTCTTGGAACCCTAGGAACGAACCAAACCTCCCAAGAGCTCTTAAGGGTGGTTCTATTTTGATTCTTGGCTGTTTGGAGTGCTGTTGGGTGCGGATCGAAGCCTCGGGTAAGTCTAATATCCTCCTTGCTTCCTCTTTGATTAGGGTTTTAATGTTTCTCCCATCTTCTTCCGAAGCTCTAAAACCCTCTTTTTTGGGTGAGATTTAGGTTGGGGCTTGAATGGGTGCTTGAATCTAGATCTAAGGCCATGATTAAGAGTGCCTTCATCAATGGATTTGAGGTAGGTGGTCTATAAGTATTATCCCATAGTTTTATGTTAGATTTGTGGATGGAAGTTTGTGTTCTTGTCATCCCCTTTTTGTGTTCTTGGTTAAGTTGAGGCATTTGATAAAATTAGGTGTCTAAGTGAACAATTGAAACCCTCACGATCCCCATGGGATGTGTGCAGGGGGAATTGACTATTTTAGGGCCACCCATGGGGTGTGCCGGCAAACCTGGACCTAGAGTGTGGTAGGGTTAGGTAAAGGGTTCCGAATAATAATATGGAAACCATGTAGAATATGTCTTAATGGTTTATTAAGTTGTAAATGGAATAATGATAAATATGCCTTGGGTGATAAAGGCATAAGGTGTTGTTGGAATGAAATTAAAATGGGTAATTGGGTTGAATAAGATTATGTCAATTATTTAATGAAATTTGGTTATATTTTCCTAAGATGATTTGTGCATATATCAAATGGTGAACTTCAATTTGGTAATGGAATAGGAAATGGGGAATGTGTTAATGGGATGTAATAAGTGAATATATGAACTTGTGGGATGGGCTAATACATGAGGATTAGGTGGTACACCTAAATAATTTAATGTAATAAATGGATTGTGTTATGAGATATGATAATTGTACTTGAAATGCATTAGTGGGTAAGTTCTTGTGAAATGATAATTGGGATAAATGGGTTAATGAATGATCAATTATGAATTTGGATAAGGTGTAAGGTTTTTTGAATACACAAAATGGGTTAAGGCATGAGAATGGGAATTTGGTTAAATGCATATGAATTGTAAATGGTAAATGTATTAATGGGTTATGGAATAGTATTAATTCCCATGTTATTGTTTTGAATTGTGATATCCAATGGAATTGAATATCTGTGGTTTTTTTATGTTATGGTTGTGGTGATTTGATAAATAATCATGTGCACATGTCTTGGATGAGTGGGGTATTGACTTGAGGTTCTACGCCCACGGTTTGAGTTAGACTGATGCTCTAAACTCCACCCCAAAATGCATGGGTTAGGGAAGGGGACAGAGGATCTATTCCCATAATGGTTGAATTCCACCAGAAATAAGGATTTGAGGTGAGTATAATAGATTTATGTGATATGTGTATCCCCAGTGAGATAGGGATTTGATTTGTTTCCCATATTCATTGTGATTGATTTCCTTAGACCCTTGTGTAGATGATAATTATGCCTAACACATGGAACATGTGATTAAATTGATTAAGTAATGAATATGGTATAGGAAATGAAGTTGGGATAAATTATAGGAATAAATTAAATGAACTTGTTAACTTATGGAACTCGAACTGCCCCTTATTTACTTACAGTTTATTTTTACATGCATGAACTATCTATTAGACTAGATATTTTGTAGACACCGTTGGTGGTGGCCTACTAAGTTTTGTACTAACACCCTGCTCAGGCCGCCAATGGGTGACCAAGAATATCTATTGGTTTCAGGTCAGGAAAAGGGTAGAGGCCCTACACTAAGACATTGAGATGGGCTTGGGATGTACATGGAGAAGGATCCATACTTAGATTCGGGACCCGTTTGGAGTTTTGGATGTTTGTTTTATTTTGTGATTTATTCACTTTGCACTACTACTATGGAATGACATCAGTCATGAGCATATCTATTGGTTGTAGGCCAGGAAAAGGGTAGAGGCCCTACCCTAATATGTTGAGATGGGCTCAGGATGCACATGGAGAAGGATCCAGACTTAGAGTTGGGACCCGTTTGGAGTTTTGGACATTTTTTTTATTTTGGGATTTATTCACTTTACACTGATACATAGATTGTATGAGTGTGGTATTGACTTGAGTTTATATGCCCACAGGTCGAGTTAAAATGAGGCTCTAAACTCCACCTCAAAATGCATGGGTTAGGGAAGGGGACATAGGATCTCTTCCCCTAACAATTTCATTCCACCCAGATTGAGGCTTCAAGGTGAGGATAATGGATTTATGTGATATCTGCATCCCTAGTGAGATATGGAATTGATTTGTTTCCCCTATTAATTGTGATTGACTGACTTAAACCCTTTTGTAGATGATAATTATTCCTAACCCATGGAACATGTGATTAAACAGATTAACTAATGAAGATGGTATAAGAAATGTAGTTGGGATAAATTCTAGGAATAAATTAAATGAACTTGTTAAATTATGGAACCCGAAATACCCCTTGTTTACTTGCCATTTATTTTTACTTTCATGCACTATCTGTTAGACTAGATATTTTGCAGACACTATTAGTGGTGGCCTACTGACTTTTGTACTCACACCCTGCTCAAGCCACTATTGGGTACCTGAGCAAATCTCTTGGTTGTAGGTCAGGACAAGGGAAGATTCCCTATACTATGATGTTGATATGGGCTCGATATGTACATGGAGAAGGATCTAGACTTATATTTAGGACCCTTTTGGAGGTTTGGCCTTTTGTTTTATTTTGGGATTTATTCACTTTTCACTACTATTATGGAATGACATGGTTGTGTTTGATTTTTGGTTTATACACTATTGGGATACGTTTGGTTATAAATGTTTATTGGTTGTTCCATATTGATTCTGTTATTTTTATTGTGTTCTGCTGTGTATTGCTTAGGTAAAAGAGGGTATAGTCTCACCACATGACTTATTAGACCCTCGCTGCTAGTTAAAAACCTCTAGCATACGGGGAGGTGCACTTTAGGTCATGTGACAACCTAAATCAGAGCACCAGTTTAGTGGCTTCCAGGTTGGGGACGTTACAATAATGGTTGGTTTTAAGGTGTACGTTTTTTGGCCCTGTGGAAATTATGACGTAAAAGTGTGATTTATGATGTAAAAATGGCGATTTACAGGTTCTTTATAAACATTGTTCAGAAAATTTTCTCTTAATTTGGATGTTAATTTCTCTTAGTTATGGAAAAACCCTATCTAATTTGAAGGATCTTCAATCCTATTCTTCTTGATTCGATCTGTGGGTTCCGGTGGTCAAGTTTTGGTGATTTTTGTAAGTTATTTTCCCTTCCCATTGTTTCACTTACACTATTCTTTCTAGGATCTGATAACATGGTATTTATTTAGTTCATGATGTGTTTTCGATGTGTTTTTGATGACCTTTGATGTTGTTCATGTTGTTCTAGGGTTTCCTTACTTGGTTGCGGTTTTCAGGTTGTTTCTTCTTCGCCCTGTGGCGCACAATGAGATTGTAAATCCTTCTTTGAGGAAGGGGATCCTCATTCTCACATATTTACATTATATGGATGATATTTTCATGCCTTTTATTTCATTTGGGTGGATATTAAGGGTTGGTATCATAAATACAATTAATTAGAATAATTGAAATTGATGGGTATGGGGATATATCACATGTTTTGGATACTTTAATATTGATGCTGATATGTTTATGCCATGTTTACAACTTAATGAAAATAATGGCTATTAGGAGCATTTTTTTCTTTGTAAAGGATATGTGTTGAGACCCTTTCTCTATTTTTGTGTGATCATGTCTTGAAAAAAGGCTATATAATGTATATCTGGAAAATAAATTAGTTGTTCATGGAAACCTTGTTTGTTTGATAATAACCATGATAAATAAATATTTATATGATAAAATCCCATGAATAATTGTGGAATTTTACATGTGTAACTTTTGTGTATTATTATTATTATCATGTTTTCCTATGTGGTTTATGTGAGTTGTTTTGAGGTGATGGAGGTGACCAAACGAGTTGTGTTATGTGTGGGGTTGTGATGTGATGCAGTGGTTGGTTGGAATTTATGTGATGTGGGAAGTTGTGAAATGTGGTGTGCAATGTTTGTGGTATGAAATGGTGACAATGTGTTGTGGTGTGCAGTGGTTGTGGTGCGCAGTGGTGATGATGTGTTGTGGTTCATAGTGGTGTCGATATGTTATGGTGAACAATGGTGGTGATGTGTAGTTGTTGTGTATAGAGATTGTGTTGTGAGATGTTGGGATGTGTGATGTGTAGTTTCTTTTGTTAGTTGATTTGGTTGGTATCATGAAATGATGATGGTGGATAAAAGGTTTTGTGGCCACAGTTACATGTGCTAGTCCAGTTGTTGTGTAGCGTGGTTGTGTTAGTTTCACAACTAGACATGGAATAATTATAATGTGGTAATTGAATATGAATGCGTTGTAATTGATGTGTGGTAAATGTATTAAATGAATTGAATCTTAAATGAATGAGTAATGTAAATTTTAATGAAGTGTCTTACTAAATGAATGATAGTGGAATTTATTCTATCCAGAAAGTGGTGAGACCTGTAATTGAAAGTGGGAAATGTTGTGTGGCCTGTGTGGTGATGGTGTGGTGTTTTTAATATAGTGGTGGTAGTGGTTGTGATGGTTTATGTGTTGTATGGTGGTGGTGATTTGGTGTGCTCTAGTTTTAGTTTATGTGAACCAATAGACTAGGTGTTGTGTGGTATCTATATATATCATATATGTTCATGCTATTTCTATACATTCCTACTCAAATTGGATAGACCTTCCAAAGCACAGAGGTTCTGAGTTTTGGGTGTTTTCCCCAATATATAAGATAGTGGTGATATAGATGGATGGCTACCCTCTTTTCCCCACTCTTCCATTAGTAGTGATAGCCCAAGTGTCTTCGGGTGAGATGTGCAGGGATGGACCGGGTTTATTCAAGCGACATGAGATGTGATGTGATGAGTTTGTGATGTGATGTGATATGTGGTGGGGGTCATGTGTGGTAGGAGGAGAGAAGAAGGGTTATGTCCTTCAAATTCATGGAACCATACTACTATGGTTATGAGATGAGATGTGATGACCCATGTGTCTTCGGGTGAGACATGATGTGGTGATGCTTGATGCTAGCACATGATGCTAGACCTTGCGAGGGTGGGGAGGTAGGGATGCATCCCAACCCACATTAGATATAGACCAAGTGTCTTCAAGTGAGGTGTGATTTGGTTGTGATGTGACATGTTTGCAAGGGATGATAGCACATGACGTTCGACATTAGGGTGTGAGAGTGGAAAATTAGTGGGGAAGCGGTAGTGCAACTCCTTAATTTGTTGTGATCTCAATGCTATATTATTTTATTGGATGCATTATTTGGTGAGAGATCCATGGTGAGGTTGGGTTTTAGTTATTTGACCTATATAGGTGATTTTTGGTTCTTCCATTTGTTCAATGGTGCATTATAATTCTTCTTTCACATGTGCACTTGAGACATTAGTTATCTCCCTAGTAAGTATAATTGTATGTTCACCCTATGTATATAAATCGTTTTCAGGTTTCCAAGAGGACTTTGGAGACTAAGATGAACATTTCTAGCTTGGGTTTGGAGATTCTGTTGTGTCTCTAACATGGACTCATCTTTAGGTTTATTTGGATACTTTTATATTTATCAGCTTCACTTTATTCATGTATTGTGGGATGGTTTTGGGTTTAACTTTATATCATCTGTTGGATTTGTTTAGTGGTTTTTATCCTATCTCCCTATCCAATTTTATATTAGAGGGTAATTCATCCCATTTATAAGTTTTTTATGCCTTCAATTCTAGTTTCCAACCTAGGGCCTATAGGAGGAGGGACTCAAGGGTCATTATCTCTATTTATTCATTACAATATCTTCGGAGGGGGGGGGGTTGTGAAAAAAATGGTTTATAAAATAATTTAAAAATATATTAATTAAAAATTTTCTATTTTATTATGAGTAATAGTCATTTAATAAAAATTTTATATTATAAAAATTCTATAAATTAATGAATGATTTAAAATAAATTGAAAATATGCCTTAAACATCAAACCACCATAACTTTTTATCTAGGTGTCTATTTAGGCTCTACCACATATCAAATATAAGTCTATGAAAATATCTATAATATGGAGACTAGGGGGAACCATGGTCATTTTTTCTAATGTAAAAAACCCTGAAAGGCCTCCAAAATTGAGTTTTTTTGTTAGGGTATCCCGATTTTTTAACATTCGATGGAATTTCAGCCTCGTTTAAGGAGGTCCTCTTGTTTTTTTAGTAGAGACTAAATTCATCATTAGGGATTAATTTCATGTGGATATTATGGTGTTTAAATTTTATCATATTTCATATTGTAGTTTTATTTATAATTAAACATATACACATTTTAATATATTTACATATAATAAATAAATTGTAAAAATAGATATTTAAACATATTTACATAAAAATGTATTTATATATACAAACCACATGAAAATAAATATCTATCAATTCATTTTATTTAGAATAAAAAATTATCCATTTTATTTACCTTATAAAAATGTATTAATATATATATATATACACACACCTATAAAAACAATGTTTATATATAAATATGCACGTGTCAATAAAAAAAATATATTTTTGTGTATATTCTAATATATGTAAATAAATACAAATATATATATATATATATATATATATATAAATATCCATGCATGTTTGTGAACAATATAGATGTGTACATGTGTGTGTAAATATGTGTATATATGTGTGTATCCATATTGTGTATATACATCACATATAAATTCATTTTTATAAATATTTCATTATCATTAAATATAGTATATAAAAGTGTTTACAATAAATATTCATAAATACTTTATAAAAAATTTATATCTAAATATAAAATTATATGTAAATATGTATACATATATATTTAAATATATAGACATATAAATATATATGTGAATATGTATAAAATTTAGATCTAAATATACAATATATCAACACATTTTAAAAATGTATTTAAAAAAATTATATAAATAATATAGAAATAATCATTATCCATTTTATTTAAAACAAGATCTAATCATTTTTTACATTATAATATATATATATATATATATATATATCTATAGAAGTGTATATATAATGTTTATATGTACATATGTGTGTGTGTATTAATAAACAAATATTTATATTTATATTATAATATATGTAAATGAATATTAATTGATAATATATTTAACTAAATATAAGTGTATATATATATATATATATCATACACACACAAATGGACC
This sequence comes from Viscum album, assembly GCA_963277665.1. Taxonomy (NCBI): domain Eukaryota; kingdom Viridiplantae; phylum Streptophyta; class Magnoliopsida; order Santalales; family Viscaceae; genus Viscum; species Viscum album. Next base: position 921,490,288 of record OY728145.1, read on the forward strand.
TATGTATAAACACACACACAAACATATATTTTATAAATGGATTTAAAAATAATTATATAAATATATATAAATAGAAGAATAAAAAAATGTATGTAAGTATATATAAATAATTATAAATATCATAAAATATAGAAGAAAACAAGATAGGGAGGTGGTAAAGGGGTTCACTTTGCACATGGAGGTCCCATGTTCGAGTCAAGGTATGCTTGTGTGAGGAGGTAGTGGGGATACTATCGAGTGCTGACAAGGGGATGACATGAGTGTTGGAAAAAGGGGGCGCTGGTTGGAATCACATGTGAGAAAGAGTAGGAGCTTTATAAGAGTGCTGACAGGGGGGGGGGATGAAAATATATTTATAATTTTATCAATGCTGACAAAAGCATTGATAAAGTGGGGTTTTTATCAGTTTTTTTATCATTTATAAAGGAAACCTTTATCGTTGCTTTTATGAGAATTGATAAAGACCACAATATTTTAATGATTCTTAGCTTTCCAATGATTTTTTTCACTAAAAATTCCCATTTTGAGCATTGACAAAACCAATTTCTTTAGTAGTGGTCCTTCGGGCCATGTAATGGATTTCAAGCCACAAAGCCTTCAAACTATAATATTGTAATGAATAAACTATGGAGTGGGTCAACCCTTGGGGGGTGTCCTATCCTTGTTGGACTATGATTGTGTGTTGTTTCTTTTGTTTATAACCTCCATGTACTATCCCATCCTATAAAACCCATCCAACTAGGCTCCAAATCGGTCCATGATAAGATCCGAAGGGTCTTCACCCAAGAATCCTATAAAAATAAGAGGGAATAATTTTTCCATCCTGAAACAAGATACATGGAATATATATAGAGAAATAAAACCATAAAAAAATATTCCATAACAAAAAGTTCCAATGGTAATGATACAAAAAAAGTTATCAAGATAAAAACGCAAGTACATGTCCAACACGACCTAATCGATAACCAAATTATCCACTTCTAATCCAAGTGATACATGGAAAACCTCCCACCATCTCACCATCAGTTACTTGTATCCAACTAATAAAAGACCTCTCTGCCTCACTACGATGCCTTTCCCTTTCCTACTTCAAATAAAAAAAGGTTTACACACCCTCAAGGGAGTGTGCCGAGTGTAAGATAAACAAGATCAATAGGATCTCACCCAGATGTTCCATATCAAGTCCCTGTATAAAAATAAAAATATGCTCAATTTAATGAAAACATGGAATGAAAAGTATCTACACAATTTTATATCAAAAGTATGGTAAATAGTTCCCTTTTTTCATAATATTTCAAAAAACTAGGTGATACAGTTTCAAAGAACAATTTTCACAAAGTGTTTTAATTTATCAAAGAATGTAGAATATCATATCAAATCCAAAATAGTAAAATTACAAAGCACAATGGTAACCACCGCTAGGATAAGAAATGTCAGGCTAGCTAGGCCACTTATACCCAAATAAAAAATAACAACAAGGGCACACTCAATTCCATAGAGTTAATGCATCTATAAAATAGGGAAATAATAAAAACCCATAAATTGAACCCACTATAATGTCAATCAAGTTCCTAGATCCAATGTTAATATGGTCAGAGAATGGAATAAAACCCTAGAAAGTGAACTCCCTTACAATTTCAATGGATAGGGCCCAATAATAGGCCCTCCACCTAGTCACCTAAGGCTCCCATGTGTGACATATATTAAATCAATATTTAAGGGATTATCACATTTCAAAAATAATTATAAACAACCATTTTTCATAAAAAAATGCTTTGAAAACTCATTTCATAATCTATTTCAAAATTATTTGAAAAAAACATTAATTTTACCAAAATGATAGGAAACCCATATTTTTTCTCAAAAAAACATTTTACTCACACAAATTTATCAATTCAAAGATCATGAAAATTCATTAATAAGACCATCTATAAAATGAATATCAGTAACGGTTCATAGAACATAGGCTAGATATGGAACCACCTACCTAAAACTTAGGTCACACAATACCCACAATGGGATCCACACACACCATAAAGCATGAGAACAAAAGAACAATTAATAAAGTCCATAACATAGATTATCACATCTTAGAATCAAATTTCCATAAGAAAAAGTGTTGGTAGATAAATTAGATCATCACGTACCTCAATATTCTCAAATGTCTCACCATTACCAACATGAGATATGGACTCTAGGATACAAGTACAAAATTGATCTAGAATAAATTTAATATGGATCATAACATGATCAATATATCAAAAAAATGTAACCTAAATCCACTACCAAATAAAGAGACCAATAAGTAATGAGAGAGATTCAATCAAACTTACTAATATGATGATAACTGATTGATCCAATATCAAAACACCAAGAGAAGAAGTTTGGAGAGAGTTGGATAGTCCAAAATCATCCAGAGAAGACCTAGGGTGAAGGAAAAGGATAAGGAAGGGGAATGATAAAGGATATTGGTGACCAAAATATTTAATCTTCTAGAATAGACATGATTCAAGACATGAATCATAAATTGATGATGTGAACTTTTAGAATGACTGATACGCTAGAAAATGTGCCACATTGGCTTGAAATATTGAAATATCAGTTTATGATGTGAATAATATCTCATGTCACGAACAGTTATCATGTATTGAACTAAAAATCATGGATTCTTCCCAGAATACATTCACATCTTTAATATACATTCATGGTGTGGACCGACTCATGTAGCCTGTTTTCCAGATTTTTTGAGTCATATCCTTAAATAAATCCTAACATACCTGAACTTATTTTACTAAAAACTTTAAGATGTGTAAAATATTAAAATGATTTGTAACTTAAAATTGAGTATGTTATAATTCTACCCACTATTGGAATTTCTGTTCATAGAAAGTCACACAGAAGAAGGATGCTTTGGAAAGAGGTGAGGCCACTGCTCCCTCACCAAAGATTCATGCTCCCAAGTCTTGTGAGAATCCAATATATGCTTACATAACACTTTAACCAATGGAATATACTTCCCAAAGAAGTATTTAACCTAATAATATATGATCTCCACTGGTTTATCTATAATAGAAACATCTAGTCTCAACTCACTATCCTCCCAACTCAGAATGTGGGAAGGGTTGGGATGACACTTTTTTGAGTTGAGATAGGTGGATAATATCATGAATACATATCAATTGAGCTAATAATTCTAACCAATAAGCAACTTGACCAAACCAATTAGTGATCTCAAATGGTCTAACATATCTCAAAGCTAGCTTTTATTATTTCTTAAGTTGACAATGACCCAACAAAGTAAAAACTTTCAATAAAACCTGGTCACCAATATAAAACTCCAAAGGATGAAATCAACAATAAATATTTTATTTCCACTAACTTTCAATTATAACTAACTATATATGTATATCCTAAATCATCACCAATGTTTTCTAAATGAGACTCAGTCCCACAAGAGAGGCCTCACCAACCTATGACCAAAAAAGATGCGATTTTCATTGGCGACCATACAAGGCTTTGAAGGGTTCCATCCTGATAAATGACTGGAAACTATTATTATAAGAAAAATCCAACAATACTAGGTATCTATCCCACAATCCATTGAAATACAAGATACAATCATGAAGTATATCATCTATAATATATATAGAATTATTTTTCTAACCATACTTTTATGGATAGTAAGTTGTACTCAATCTAACTTAAGTATCCATTTCCCCTCAGAGACTCTTCCAGAATCTAGAAGTAATCCAAGGATCCCAATTTGATATAATGTCAGAGAGGACCCCATGAAACCATGAAATCTTCTCTATGTTTAGATTATTGAGATCTTCAACCATGGTGGTGTCCTTGATCAGAATAAAATGATTCGATTTCTTCAAATGATCTATCACCACTGAGATAGAATTATATCATCAGGGAGTCCATGATGATCCAATAATGAATTACATGGATACCTCATACCATTTCCAAACTGGAATCAAAAGAATATGGATCATACCATAAGGCTTCAAGTTCTCTACCTTTATCTTATGGTAGGTGTAATATTGGGATACATAATCAGTGATTTCATGCTTCATACTCAACCACCAGAAACACTATCTCATTTCATAATACATCATCATAGTTATAGGGTAAAAAACCCATAAAAACTATGAAAATCATGAAACACTAAGTTCTTGATAGATAATGGTATTAAAAACCAATTATTAAAGTGAATAATACCATCATAATGGAGAGACCAACCAGAAATAGTATCCCCACTATATATGGTTTCCTTGATTCCTCTGAAATCATCATCCTGCTATTAGTCTTGAAAAATAGAATCAAGGGGATATGATTACAACTAAACACCGGTAAAAACCATACCTAAATCACTCTACTACACATCCAGATGAAACTGAACAAAAATTACTATAAGGTTCCACTCCTCTTTAGATTCTAAGATAACCCAAGATGGGTACTTTCAACCAAGAGCATCCATAATAACATTCCCCTTCCTTGAGGTGTAGGAAATGTCAAATTAAAACATCTAAAGGTATTCTAACCATTATCTATATTTAAGGTTTATATCCTTCTAAAAAAATATGTAACTCAATATCTTGTTATCAGAAAATACCATGTACCTATCCCCAAATAGATTGTGTTTCCAAAACTTATGTGCACACCTATCTACAATGAGCTCCAAGTCATGAGTGGGGAAATCATTCTCATGCTGCTAAAATTGAAGAGATCCTTATGAAACAACATGATCTTCCTACATAAGCACACACCCCAAATCAGAAATAAAAGCATCACAATATACCAAATAGTCATTATCAGGTTCTAGATAGATCATTATAGGATTCGATATTAGGATCCATTTAAACTCCCCAAAATAAGTCGAACACTTAGAATCCTAAGTGAATTTCAAACCTTTCTTAGTAAAAGTAGTTAAAGGTGATTCTATATATGCGAAATATTTGGAAAACTACTAATAATATCTAAACAGATCTTAGAAACTCTATATCTTGAATACATTTAATGGTTCCTCCTATAAAATGACGGCCTTCAACTTCTCAGGATCGACTAATAGGCCATGTATTGAAATCATGTTCCCTAAGAACTTCACTTCTTGGATATAGAAATTTTATTTTAGTTCCTTCTTATAAATTAAATGGTGCCTCAATATTTCCAAAAACTAATTCAAATGGTACTCATGATCACACTTAGATCTTGAATAATACAAGATATTTTCCATAAATACCATGATTGAGGTATGAATATTCTTAGGGAATATCTAGTTCATCAAATCCATAAAAACTAAAAGACAATTAGTTAATCCAAAAGGAATTAAAAGATATTAATAATGGAAATACCTACTCTAGAACGAGGTCTTCAGTATATTTGACTCCCAAACTCTAAGCTGGTGATATCCCAATCAAAGATAAATCTTCAAAAACAACTTTCCCACTTCAACTGATAAATTATTTCTTCAACATAGGGAACATGGTATCTATTCTTAACAATTATCAGGCTTAATTTTTGATATTCCACGCATAGATGCAAAGAACCATCAAAATTCTTAGAAAAAAGAATGGGGGATTCCCATGGTGAAACAATGGGATGAATGAATCCCTTCTAAATTAGATCATATAAGTAAAACTCAATCCTTTTCATCTTATTAGGTTTCATATAATAATAGGGTATATAAATTGGCTGCCTACCCAACACCAAATAGACTGAGATCTCTACCTCACTCTTTGGAGGAAGTCCAAAGAAGTAATTTGGGAAAACCTTATGAAATCCCTGAATAACCAAGTGAATATTATAAAAATGGATAACATCATTAAGATCAAATGGAACAACAAACAAAAAACTCCCGAGATCTGAGTGAGAAGGAATCACATTACTGGACCTCAGATCCCACTCTCTTTAGAATACTCAAGAGCTCCCATCGATAATAAAGAACATGAAAAATTGAAGATAATAACGAGTCTCAGATTTGTGTCTAACAAGAAAATATATCCCAATGATGACATAAAAAATATCCATACCAATTAATAGAAAATCATAAATCAAATCCACATCATCCATTGAAATAGAACAATAAGAACATAAAAAACCATTCTCTTTCTTCTTTCTAAGATGCATCGCTAGCTCCATAAAAAATGAAATGATATTCTTTAGATGTTTTAGCACATCAACAAAATGGAAAGATATAAATGAGTTTGAGGAAATTGCATCAAATAGAGTAGGTTATATATAAGATACACCAAATATGGTTCCTCTCACTGTAGTTGGGTACATGTCATCTCCCAGAGGAAAATTATCCACTGCATAAAAATGATTCACTCTCAAGGCCTATGGATGGAGCCCTATGGAATTTAAATCCTCTGTCTGTTCCAAAGTGGAATTTGGAGATGAAGATCCCAAACTATAATGAGGTATAGAAAAATCTTGCCAGAACCTCTTTATATGGATTAGTTTCTACAAGATCTTCAAATATTATCAAGCATGAGACAAGATCATCGAGTGTGCCCTAACTTACCACACTGATAGTAAGTCAGGGGTACACTTCTATCCACTACTAATGGTAATGAGGTGGAATAATATTGAGATCCACATAAAATAACCCTTATGGTTATCATAATACTTCCTCTTTTTTCTCTATATGCTACTAAAATTACCACATGTACAAATATAAGATCCATATAATCTAATCTTTCAACCATATCCATTTCATTCATCATCTCCCTATCAACTTTCTCAACTTAGGTGGTGAGATTTATCATGTATAACTATGATTGGATGTTAGTATTCAAACCACATAGGTATTTATGATCCTTTAGATGATTATTTATCACCACATCTAGAGAAAAATGAACCAACTCTGAAAACCATTTTGTGTACTTCAACACCAAACTCTCTCGCAACCAAAAGGAGAGGAACTCTAATGATTTTCTATCATCAGATATTATTGGTATAAAATTTGAAATAAAAGGGTCTTGAATCCCTTACACTCCAATCCTACATTCCAGTTTTACTAAACCATGGAATCCTCCATTAATTTCTTAGACCCTAAAGCTTGAAAGTTTCTCATTACACCTTAACAGATTCAGGAATCTTCAAGATGTTAAAGACCTGATAAATATTGTCTAGCTAGTACTATACCTATTGGGGTTCATTCATACCATTAAATTATGGGGGATTATTATATATTAACTCTGAAATTTTGTCCCTATCTTCTTCATATTTTAGTTGCGCCTCAACAACTTGGTTATGGACCCATAGTACATTATAGTCCATGACATGAACCACACATATGATAATATTTAAGATATTTTGATCTAGTGGAGGATTACCTTGAGAAGAATATCCCACTACACCCTCCTGAGGAACCCATGGAATACATCACATAGGAATGTCTCTACATACCAAAATCAGAGAGAAATGACCACTCAACAAAACAATATCAGTTTAAACTAAAAGGATATAAGAAAAAATTGAGATCAAGGTCAAAACACAACATAGGAGTCACACATCCCAACATACCATGGAGTCTTAAGGATTTTCATGAAAAGAGTTATATAGGAACTCATTTCAACCTACTCCTCAAGTCCCAAAAAATACAATCCTCTGTCTACCAAGTTCCCAAGATCGAGCATAACTATGCTCTGATACCAAATTATCATGTACCGACCTAGAAAATGTTGGAGTTGGTTCCCTAGAACCAAATTATGTGTACTTTATGATATCCTTTATTAATTTTTTTAATATTAATAAACTCCTTATCACATCATGATTATTCCCCTATGTTACATAGTATGTGATAATGTCATAAGAGTAGCTATCATACCGAAGGGTCATAACAGTTACCCGATATGCTGAGAACCTAGAAGTTCAATGATAATATTCTTAAATATATATTCTATATCCCGATAAAATCATTTGAGTGACACAAATGATATAGGCTATTAGGGGTGGATACTTATAGGACTTGGAGTCAATTTTTCATAGTGTACACCCATAATAATTTATAGTATAAGAAATTAAGATAATGACACCCACCAATTGGAAATCCATATTTATATGTGTCATTAGATATTACTATTTGAAGATCCGTGTATTGGTAGTTATACTTTTTTATTATTTTTAATAAATTTTATGATTTGTGTACTTTGATTTATTGACAAAAATCCCGATGACATATGTTCATAGTGAAGTAGGATACGTTGCGTGCATTATGAGTAATATTTCATTAATGAATAATGTGAGAAATGATTTTTCTCCTCTGTTATTTAACAGAACTTGATATATTATTCCCTTTTATAGAAATGATATATCCTAAATAAATCCATGGCCATGGTTTTTTGTAGGCAATTTTAATTTTTGGAAAGTCAAAGAAAGAGACATGAGCACATAGGTTGATGGCACTGACATTCAACCTACTTGATCAGAGATATCACGATAAAAGGGTTATTTTACATAGTAAGCATATTTATGTGGTTTTAGGTCATTATAATATTAACTTATTTCTCTACGGGTTCCTTAATATGTTTCTAGTTTTTAACCTTGGAATTTGGTCTGCTTCACCTAATGCCACTAAGAAATAGGCCTAGAGGGTCACACATTATGTGTATCCAAAACCTCAATTAAATAATAATAATATTTATTATTTAAGATTTTTAATAAATATCATTAGTACATGTGGTTTAATAATTATTCATGATTTCTTGATCACATATACTCCATTATCAGTTATTCGAGAGAATATTTTGTGTATAAAATATTTAATAAATATTAATTTACTATTTAGTAAATATAATATTTATTTATTTATTGGAGAATAATATAGTGATATTTATTTATTAAATAAATAGTCATTATTTAAGGTATGATTAATATTGTAGAGGAATGATGAACCAATATTAATAGTCTAGTGAGAAATAATATATATTGAATATTATTTGAATAAGTAATATTTAATTTAATTTTCAAGTTTAATGCAAGTTAAGAAATAATAATAATAATAATAATATTAACATGGGTTCCTGAAATAATTAATAAAAATAATAAGTGTTCATGAAAAATTATTATTTTCTGACCCTAGCGGTATATAAACCCAATAATATTATTTTATTTAGGTTTTAGAATTTAATTTGATTATTCATAATGAAATCTGGAGAGAATTCTCTCAAAGCCCTAGAGAACTCCCTCCCTAAGAATGATATCAAGAATAGAGATAAATACTCCTCCACCACCACTCTCAATGCTAGATATATCAAGTATAATCCTTCTTCAACTGATTCTTGGGGTGATCAAAGGTGAACAACATATGCATTAGGATCTACCACGTTATCACTAAGAGATTCATATGGAGACATTTGGAGGTTTGTGGAACATGTGTGAACCACTGATAGATGAAATCTACTCTTGATTTATAAAATGAAATGATGGTATGATGTAGAGAAATTTTAATATCCCTCAACGAAGAAAGAATTAACCATAAGATTATTCTTTAATTATTTAAGTTAATTATAAACAGTTTGTGATGATCTTGAATCTTGGTTCCAGCATTCAATCATCAATTATTATTTGATTAATTTCCATTGATCATAGAATTTATCATCAAGTAAATCTCATATTAATAATTGATTATGAAAAAAAGATAAGATAGGAATGACCAATCTGGTGCTTCTGTTACACCAGAAACCTGCAGAAAACCCTTCCAACTAGGCACCAAACTGGATCACAGAAAGAGCAGAAGTAAGTTCCCAATCCCCATGGACTGGAGAATAACACCTGGGAATCTAAAAAAAACTAGTGGGAAAAATTTTCCCAACCTAAAACAATATACATGAAATATATATATATATATATATATATAAACCATAAAATAAATATTTTACAACAAAAGAGTGACAACAGTATCGATAAAAACAAAGATAACAAGATAAAAACCCAAGAACATGCCCAAAAAAACCAAATGGACAACCAAAATTTCCAATGATAATTTAGGTGATATGTGATAAACATCCCACCATATCACCACTAACTACCCATACCCAAATTACTAAAGACATAAATACCTCACTACAGTGACTTACCCTTTCCTGCATCAGATAAAACGAGGTTTACACACCCTAAGAGAGTGTGCAGGGTGTGAGCTAAACATTCCCAGTAGGATCCCACCCAGGTGTTCCATATCAAGTATCTATAAAATAATCCCAAAATAATAAATTTAAATAATACATGGCATGATAAGAATTTATATAGTTTTATATTAAAATCATTGTAAAAAGTTCCCCTTTTTCAAAATCTTTCACAAAACCAAGTGATATAGTTCCAATTTTTTTTTTCTATAAACCCTTTACATTTATCAAAGCATGTAACATATCATATTAAATCCAAAATAGAAAAAATACAAATCAAACTAAAAACCCCTAGGACAACAAAGGTCGGGCTATCTAGGTTACTTATACCCAAATCACAACCAATGACTAGTGCACACTTAAGTCACTAGTGTCAATGAATCAATAAACCAAGGATGGAGGAACACCACAGAAAGTGAACCCCATAAAATGTTAATCAAGTTCCTGGAGCCAATGTAACTATAATATTGGAATGGAAGAACACCCTATAAAGTGAATTCCCTTATAGTTTAAACAGAAAAGGCTCAGTATTGAACCCTCTACCTAGGTACCTAAGGCTCCCATGTGTGGAATATATCAAATGAATCTTCAAGGTATTATCAAATTTCACAAAAAATTCCAAACAAACCTTTCCATAAAAAACATTATTTGAAAACCCATTTCACAATCCATTTTATACTTCTTTGAAAAAACAAATTTATTTTTCTAAAATGAGGGGGAAAAACCATCTTCTCTTGAAAACCCTTTTTACACACACAAATCAATCAATTAAATGATCATGAAAATTAATTTATAAAAAAATTTATAAAAAAAATAGAATCAATGGTTCATATATCATAGGATATAGATGGAACCACCTACCTCAAACTCAGTTCGCACACCACCCACAATAGGATCCACACACACCGAAAATCATGGGAATACAAGAATAATGAAAGGAATCCCTAACATCAATTAAAACATATTATAATTGATTTTCTATAAGAAAAAGGGTAGGAAGAGAAATTAAATAATCACATACCTTGAGATTATCACACACCCCGACACTACCAACATGGGATCCTACCTCTAGAAGAAAAGTTCAAAACAGATCTAGAAGATATTGAAGAAGGATCATAGCATGATCAACATATCCCAAAAACACGGCCTAAATCTACTGCCAAACCAAGAGATAAAAAAAGAACAATAGATATTAGATCAAACACACTAATCTAATAACAATCAATCTATCCAAGATCAAAACACCAATAGAAGGATTTTGGAGAGAGTTGGATCATCCAAAATTGCCTAGAGAAGTCCTAGGGTTCAGGGAAAAGAGAAGGAAGGGAAATGGGAAAAGAGACAGGTGACCAAAACATTTAATATATTGGAAAAAAATGATTCATGATGTGAATCATAGATTAATGAAATGAAAATTCATAATAGCTGATATACTAAAAATCACACCGCCTTGGATTGAAATCTTGAAATCCCAATTCATGACATGAATAATATCTCACTTAGTGAACAATTTTCACATCATGAACCCAAAATCATGGATTTTTTCTTGAATCTATTCATGCAGTGAATATAAATTCATGGTATGAAACAACTGATATATCTATTTTTCTAGGTTTTTTAAGTCATCTCCTCCTCCAACCAATCTTCATATACCTTAGGTTGAACTAAGACAATATAGATGATATGACCATTTTGAATCCCAATATGTCGTGGTGATGAATATTTATGAATAAAATAGTGAAAAGTTGAAGATAGTTGAAGAAATTTTGGGATGAATTTTTTAGGGATTAAAAGGCCTCATTTTGGTCAAATTATGTCACTCATGGTGTTGGGGACCCTTGGTGGAGTTTCAGGGAAATTAGAATACATTTAGGTAATGTTTAGAGGACTTTAAAAATAAACATAGGATCTACCATGTGGTACACACTTTTTTTTAAATATACATTTTATGTTTTTGTGTTTTATTTTCACCAATACAACATGGGGAAGTGCACCACGATATGGTGGAAATCCCTAGGCCATTTTGCAACATGTTTTTTCCAATTCTGAAGGTTTTATATCTCTAAAAGATATGAAAAATCATGGGAAAAGTTTAGGATATATTTGAAACATCCCACGTAAATTTTAAATCCTATTTTTTTTGTGTAATTAGGATTAATTAAATGAAATATTAGATTAGAGATATAATAAGATATAAGATATATATATTTTTTTTATAAAAAGCGGGCCTTATCTTGGAGAATGATCATCAACAAATCTCTAACAAGTGGGAGGGATTTGATTGGATGTTTTAAGGAATTAGAGGCTATGGTTAGATTTTAGATTTAGGTTTTACTTTCACTCTCTCATGTATAATATGTATCAAACTCTTTATTCTTGTGAAAAATCAATAGGGTAAACATCTTTTTCTAAGTTTTGTAATGAAGGATGATTAAGTGATTTATTTCTTTTGTTTTTAATATTGATTCTTATTGGGTTTGTGTATCCATATTTTCTTATTTATCTTTTCATATATCGTTATTTATGATCAATGTTTATTGATTTAGGAATTGTATTTTTATGGATTAATTAGTTCATAGAATCTTTCTTGATCATGAAATGTGTTTAACTGCTATGTTTAAATATATTTTTGATCACCTAGTCATTAAATAAACTGAATTAATTTACCATAATGAAAGGGGAGAGTTTATTTATTTGAGAAAAAAACATGAAGAACAAGGTTTTATTTAGATCTAATTTTGATGAAAATGAAGACCAATAATTAAAATAACCATAATTTAAATTTTCTCATGAACCTAGATTTATAGAAAATTGGTACACTTATTTGAATTGTATTTCATTCAATTAGTTTTATATTTACATTTTAATTATTCAAATCATGAGTTTTATATTTTGAATCAAAAGTTTCATGTTAGGGATCATTAGTATGTATGATTTTGACCACATACTTGAGCTATGGTATGTATTTTTTTTAGTTTTAAGGAGGAGTATACATAATTTCAAAACTTGATTCACCATGAGAATTAATGATGCATCACAAGCGGTCACATAATTTGTTACCAAAGTCAGGATACTTAATACTTCTTTTTTATTTTTTTATTATTATCCATTTTTTAGGAAGTCACTATAATGTAATATTATTCAATGATTATATTTTTAGTATATTAGCATCTCTTTAACATTATATTCATGATATATTATTTATTCACTCATAATATAAAATTTTCATAATCCATTATTATTATGAAATAATACGTTGATTCATGGTTTATTATCCAATTTTTACATATCTTAAATGATATGGAAATAAAATCTATATATAGGGATTGATACACCATTGCCTTTGTCTTTACTTATTATCAATCGTTCATGATTATGATGTTTTATTTTAATACCATATCATATACTTCAATTATAAGAAAAATACTTGCTATCAAAATTCCCCTATATCCCTATAGAGGTATGTTAATGAAATTTACTTTGATAGGGTAATTTTAGGTAAGTGGGGGGTCACTTAGCCCTTATGAATTTTTATAAAAAGATGACATATTCTATGCATTATCCAACATAGCCTCGATAGAATCAAGTACTTGGATTATACTTCTATAGGAGTATATTTGAATGTTACTTTGATTTTTTTTCAAATGATCCTTTAGAATTTTTTTTCATAGAGGTTATTTTAACATATACCCTCAATCATGAATTTCCTATACTTAATTATTCTGATTTAGGATTATTTACTAAGATACAATTTCTATTCAATTGATTGGGAAATATTGTTGAAAATACCATATATCCTTGTATTCTATACAATATGAATTCCCTATACTATATTATTTTGATTGATGATTATTCACCCAGATATCATTTCTATTCGATTTACTGGGAAATACTATTTAAAAGATCATATATCCTTTTATTCTACAAAATGTGAATACCATATAATTTATTCTTAACATCACCTGAGAGTGTATTTACTTCTCTCAGTGATTTTAAAATAAAAAAATTACATTCACCCTACTACACTAACTATTAGAGTATATAATAGTGATGAGACAGGGTCAATACCATGAGGAAAAGGGATATAATAATTTAATATTTTTGAAAATTGTTTTCCAGAATTTAACTAAAACTAAAGTAATAAATTACTTAAGAGGTGTGGGATATAATGACACAAAATAAATAAAAACAAGGATATAGGTAAGTGAGTTGTTATTGAAGATGTTTTTTTCACTAATAATATTAACCATGGGATTAAGTTATCTAGTATTTATTCTCAGTATCCACTAGAACTATCTAAATAATTCAGATTCTCTCATGAGTTTTCCTTTAACTAAATTATATGCATGGTGATTAGTCTTTAAATAGAAGGTAAAATTAAGGTCTAACTTTTCTCTCCCAACTCCCTTTATCGCATTGAGTTCCATCCCCTACATCCCATCACCTTCTCTATTCATTTAGAGGATATTATTCATTTTAATTCAAATTGATATTAATTTGAAAACCAAGGTACTTATCCCCTTTAATAAAATCAAATATCCCTCAAATTATTATTTATCCATGATTTATCTCTCAATAAATATGAATAATGATTAGTTTGAGGAATAAAAATAGATAATTAGTGATAAAAATATTTTTTTGTGAAAAACTGAAAACAAATACCTTAATCTCTCAATAAAAATTGAAATTTAGATTACACTATGAAAATAAAAAATAGAAAGAGAAATACTAAATTATTTCAAAAATGGTTAATGACAACCATAATCCTTCACAATCACTTTGGATTTTAGTTTGAGATATCCTACTTCCACCTACATTAAAAATAGAACCTCCTACTAGTGTTGGTGAATTTCTATACTAGGTTCCCCTCTAGGTATGGACTCTGGACCCCATTGCATATCAGTGGATGTCTTCCATTTATATATGATATTTTTTATATATTTTTAAATTTCTAGAGATAAGTTTCTCTATTTTTAAAATTTTAAAATTAATTCTCCCATTGTATCTTTTTATCTACTTGACCAGGTATTCAATTATATTCACATGGATTTCCTCTAACTTGGCCTGGTCTTCCTTGATTTATGGAGTTATTAAAAGATCATTGGGGGGGGGGGGGTAGGTTATTACCTCACATATATATTCATTTAAAACTCTTAAGGAAATATCCTATATAAATAGAAGACATCCACTATTATTCAAAGGGATCCATAGTCTAGAACCGGTGAGGAACCCAACATATAAATTCACCAAAATCAGGAGGAGGTTTCATTTCTAATATAAGATACATTGGGAGATCATAACCCTCCATTCGAATTAAGAGTGGAGGAAGATAGATATAATCAACAATTTTCTGTATAATTTATGGGTTCTCTCACTTTTTATGTAATATGAATTTCATTTTTCATTGTAAGAGTATGGTATTTTTTTAATTTTACACAACACATTTATTTTTAGCTGCAATTATCCATTCCTCTTACTCAATATAATCATTATTCATATTTACTTAGAGAAAAATCATGGATAACTAATAATTATAGAGATAGGTGAGTAGATTAAAGTGTATGAGTACCTCGGTTTTCGAATTTATATAATTTTTAATTAAAACAAATAATATTCTATAAATACACAAAAAAAGTGATGAGATTTAGGGAAAAAAATCAATGTGATTAAGGTAAGTGGGTGAGAAAAATATGACCTTAATTTAACCTTCTATTTCAAGACTAATCACATGCATATAATTTGTTTAAATGAAACCTCTAGAGATAAGCTGACTAATTTAGATAGTTCCAGTGGATACTGAGAAGAAATGATAGATACATATTATAAAAAAACCATCTTCGATATCAAATCAATTCTATTTTTCCTTTTATTTATTTATTTTGAGTCAGTCCAACCCACACCTCTTAAGTAATTTATTATTTTAGTTTTAGTTAAATTGTGATAAACAACCATCAATACTATTGAATTATTATTTCCCTTTTTCTCATGGGATTAACCTCATATCATCACTTATCTATGATCTAGTGGTTAGTATAGTCAGGTGACTATATTTTTTTGTATTTTGACATCATTGAGGAAGTAATAATGCTCTCAGGTGATGCAAAAATTGGTGCCATTTATAGGGATCATGTTTTTATAAATTCAATAGTTGGAAAAATATTTTCACCCTCATTTTTTGGCGTTTTCTAATTTTTGATAGGTTTTTTTTTCATTTTTAATCTTTTTTTGACTTGGATGTTTTTGGTGTGAACTCAGGAATAGGGAAAGATGAAATCCCATATCTGATTGACCATCAAACTATCAAGACTCTCACAATGAATTGAAGAAATAAAGTGGGAAATCCACATACATGGGTGTGAGCATCAAAGAAACCCTTGGGAACCACAACCACACCCAAGTCTGGAAACATCCCTCTAAAGAATGGAATTTTAGTTCAAAGAGGGGATATTACTTTTTGTAATCCATGGATAAAGAAGATTAAGAATTTTAAGATGGAACAAAGGAGGAATCCCACTATAAAGATCAATTTGAAAACACAACATTTTTTTAGGTGAAATATGAGGTAAATAATTTTTATGATTCTTATTCTGAATTTTCCATGGAGGAAACCTTCTTTAGTACTGAAGAGTTAGAAGAAGAACAAGAAGAATAAAAATAAGAATAATCCTCAAATATTGTAATAGAATATCAAAAGGAGGAGGAAGAATAAGGGGCTACTAAATTTTTTAATTTTACCCTAGATCTCACGGAAGAGCATCCCATAGAGAAGAATAAGAATAAGTGGCTACTACAAATGAATGGATGAGTATAGAATTTAAAGAAAAATAGCCACCAAAATAAGAGAACAGGGAGTGAAATAAGGTATAGAAAACCAATGAACTTATATTACAATAATTGGTTCTATCAACCACTAATAACCCTCCACCAAGTGGGAAGATAATATTTAAGGGTAGAAAGAGTAGAATAGCTACACCCGATTGTGCACAAAAGAAAAATTGGATTACTATAAGATGGTTGTCTCTATACCCTACTCCAATTACATAAACCAAGAGACTAGGTCTGCTTAAATACCTTAATAATAGTGCTTTGTGAGAGGCAATTAGAGTTTTATTTACTAGCTTATTAGTTTAGGATTTCACTTATCAGTGAACCCCCCGTCACTATTCAAATTTAATTTTAAAATGTCCTACATATTCACTATTTTTCTTATATTTTCAAGTCTATGAAGATACTATGAACAAGGAACCAATTTAATAATCTAAATCAAAGGGGAATAACTTTAAAGTTAAAGGTAATTAAACTTTAAATTTCATTATTCATCGTTACTCTCCTATTTTTTTCATAATATGTTTGTTTTGTAGTTTAATGAGAAAAAATACGTGCCCAAACATAGATTAGTGATTACTTTTTGATCAAGGATACTTATTATTTTGTTGGGAACACCCAGATACCATGTTTTAATTTTAAAATTAATGGAATTAAAAAAGTAAAATGGGGTGAATTGATGACTAGAGTGAAACATATGAATTTAAAATCAACTAATAATGTTTTTATTTATAGTTACATATTGTAGAAAATTCCCTTCTATATTTCATGATTTAATTTTCATAATTTCATGTTGATTGATTTGTTGTTATGAAAAATTCCATGAGTTATTTTATTTAATTACATGATCTTATTTCTGACAGGTTTCTAAGCCAAATTTTCTAATCTTTCTTAATAAATTTATTGAGGGAATTCGTAACACGTCACATACTAGGATTTGAATTTGAACTTTTAAAAATTATTATTGTATAAATTCACTTAAAAAATCATAGTCATTTTTTATATAACCATTATACTTGAGACATACATAGCATTAATCCTCATTTTGTCCTTAGAGACCATGAATGTAATTTTTTATTAATAGCCAGATTTCAATCCAATGTATCAATTAAAACCCTTACATTAATGTTTTTCATGATGTTCAAAGTTTAAGTGTGGTAGAAGAGGGGTTTCATGAAAAAAGGGATGTGATTATTTGAGATATTTTTTTGGGAATATCATTGGATTTTCGGAATAAGGTTCATGTTACTTTTCACTATTTTTATTATTTACCACTCTATAAAGAGGAAAAAATGAAAAAAATGTGGATTGAGTTATGGAGGGTCAAAAATCACCATCACTTGACCAATGATTTTTATCATTTGGGGTTGGGTGGTGGATGTGAGAATTGTCCTAGATCATTTTTTGAAAAATTTAAAAAATAAAAAAAATTAGAGGGGTAACTCATTCATTGTGATTTATTGATCATAAAAATACTTAATCTTGGAAATTATAGGGAAACATATCACTTTTTGAAGAGGAGAATAACATTGTATTTACTTTGTTTATCATGATTAAAACTTAGATACTAACCTCCTTTTTGAGCTTAACTTTTATATATCAATTTCCTACCAACACTTAACCTCAGAATCATTTGACCCCTATATCAAATTCCTCTTTATTTTTAGTGAAATATGTCTCTAATAAGCGGATAAAGAATATAATTTTCAAATTCATAAGTATGGTGCATATACTCAATGTATGTGGAAAAATTCACATATGAATTTTTCCTTGAGATAATAGAGAGTAAAAAAATGGTGAGGTTGATCACAACTTGGCATGTTAATGAAGATGAATTAAAATACTTGAATAAAATAGATGAGATGCCCCATCATTTTTTCATTAGAATTTCAACTACATTTTGTCTAGTGAGGAGATGAAATCACTTTCATGACAATTTAAACTTCTTTACCCCCATTGATAATTGTTTTTTCATTGATTTTGAATTTTAAATATTGGTAGAATGGGGCTGTCCTTTTAAATTCATAGTTGAGATGCATGCTTGAGGATAATAATGGTTTAAGTGTGAGGGATTTGATAAGTTCATATTTTGTGCATAATGTTTTAAATTTTTGATTGATAATTATCATTTTTTAAGTGATAACACCCATGTTTTAATTTAGAATAATTATTCTTGGGTATTTTTTTAAATAATTTTCTTAATTAAATAAATAAAAAATAATTAAAATTATGTTTTATCTTATTTAAATATTCTAATTATTTCATGTGTGATATTTTTAGTAAAATAAAAAAGGATTTTCCAAAAAAATATGTCCAATGGGTTATCCCTCAACCCACAGGGAAACCCACCACATAGTAGGCCCATGAAGGGCCCACCGTCTATGCCACCCCATAGGGAGAGTCCAACCATATCATAGAGGATCATAGATAGCGTGGGTTGGTGGATGAGATCAAGGGAGTACACTAACGTGTGGTTCAAGGTTCTATATGGTGGAAGGAGTTGAGACCACTGGTATAGAGTGATGCAAGATGGCACATGTGTTCTCCAGGCCCTATCTGACTTTTCAGAGTGCTAAGGGGATGAGTTATCATTTATAGCTGAGTGAATTTTTGGAACTTTTTTATGTGGTGTGTTTTCATCCCAGGAACTGTTCCTCACTTATATAAACGATTCTATATCACCCAACATAGGGATCCCGAGGTGATGAAAAATGATTATATTGTGGATTCACTATTGTTCCATGGTCCTTAAAGTCTGATAATGAAGAACCGATGCTGCAATATAGTGATAACTTCAATGTGTCATGAATTGAAATGGAGAAGAATAAAACCAAGAATCTGTAGTGTTTTCTAATTGGATGCACCATGGCCAATTTGAAGAAGAAAATATATAAGAAGAAACTTCACCATAGTACTCCACTATGATGTGGAGGGTTTGAATATGATAGTGGCCAATATTTTTGAGAAATAAGTGAAAAGGTTCTACAACCATGGAATAGACACTTTGGCCATGGCCATGCATCATATGCATGGGTTACATTGAAGGAAGAAGACCCACACCATAGTACAAGAGGTTCTATGACTTTTAAAAACCTAAAATTCTCTGTTTGTCCAAGTGCACACATACTGGATACAGGGAGATAAATACAACCGTGTACATATGGGACACACCAACCATAAAGGATTCTAAACACCCCTAAAAAATGAAGAAGGAAGTCCAACCACATTCACTAGGTGTGGATCCAATGAGGATGACCAGTTCAAACCAAAAATAAAAATATGAGGGGAGGAATAATTCAAATAGAGATAAAAATAAAAGAAAAGGAAAAGAAAATTTCAAATTTAAAAATTGAGAGATAATTGTCTCAGGGAGAATAAAACATTAAGGAGTCTATGGTGTAAGGAGTTAAATTTTTGGGACTTTTTCTAGATCTCAAACACCACGTGAAAGGAAGAGGTTGAACTATTAGTGATTTATAAGGGTGATGCTTTTGAAGTATGTCATTTTTTTTATTTTCTTATCCCCTTATGATTATCATAAGGGGTAAATCCTTTTTTACCAATCTTTTTAATTTACGGGGAGTGCACTAAGTGTATGGAATTTATTTTGATTGAAATTTTAAATGGGGTTTTAAAGTTTATTCATTCATCATAATTCATACCTTTCCTTATAATACACGAAAATGTTGAGATATAAGGGTATTATTATTAAATTATTCAACTAGTGACCACTATTCATGGAACAACCAATGCCTGAATTTTTAGTCACTGTGTTTAAATATGGTTCCAAACACCTAACTATTAACTAACCTACAAACTGATATGGGAGAAAAAATTTCATAGAATAGAGGGTATTCACCTTGAGGGGAGGATCACTAAAGTTAGGTTCCACCACCATTAAAATAAAAATTAAAACACTTACCCTTTACTATTTCAAGAACCCGAACTTACAAAATTTTTGTATGTTCATCTTACTCATTCCAAAACAAAACAATTTAATAATATACCTTTATTTATTTAAAATTTCCTAAAAATATTTAAGTTATTTCTACATAATTATTAGTGGATAAACCTTAATCTTACACTAATATATGTTTCAAATTAGTTAGTGACAGTCGAACACATAAATTTGTTCTTTAATATCTCCTGAGATAAATAACGACACTCTTAGGAGACGTTAATTCTTCTGATGGGATAGTATTCACATAGATATACTATCCATTCAATTGGATATGGATTTACTAGATTGACATAAAAATGTCTTACTCATGGGTTATACTTGATCATAATATACTTATAAAAGATTTATATTTATTATCTCATGTATTTATTTTAAGTTATTTATATATATTCTATATGTTGTTAGGTTGGTGGGAATGGTTATACATCCCTCCAATGAATTGGTTTATATTTCATCTTCATAGATACTATTCACATGAAATGATTATAATACAATGGTATTAATAGTAATCTTAAAAAAAAATCCATTATGATACCAGGACATATATTCTTGAAATTATAGGTCTTTGACCACATGTTTGTGAAAATGATACCATGGTTTTCTCAAGTAGCCTTTCTATCAAAGGCATTATGATATTGTGATATCAAGGAGTATCCATACCATTGAATCCATTGTGATAACATGGAATATATATTTTTTATCATAGGTATTTGACCATATGTTTGTGAATAAGATACCATGGATTTGGTGAGTAACCTTTCCATCACAGGTATTATGATACCATGGTATTGATGAGTATCTTTTCCATTGGTTCCATTATGATACCATGGATTTTGTGAGTATCCTTGTCATTATAGGTTTTTGAACACATGTTATGATGTTCATATTTTCATTAATTACTTATGTATCATGTTTTCCCTAAATATCATGTTATTTATCATGTTTTATGATTACACCATTCATTATAGAGGTAACTTCCATGACATTATACCATGATTATTGCTACCCTTATTGAGTATATAATCTCAACCCTTTTCTTAAGTTTTTAAAATTCCTAGGAAAAAAAGTACAGTATGAAGGATAGTTAGAATACGAGTTCGTGGATATACCTATAATATGATCATAATAATCATTTATGTATTATTTTTCATGTATGGAGTCTTAGTTACCAAAGACACTAGACTTAAAGATTATAGGAAGAATTCATATGTAATAAATCACAAGTTATGTAATGAATTCATACATTTATAGAAAAATATTCAGGATTATGGGTCTTGGGTTATATAGTGTCCCTTGACCCAGATCACCCAAATGAAACCCAAGACGAAGTGCTATAGAACTCAGGCGAGCCTACCCATATACCAGAGACTACCGTCCAACAAAGATAGTTAATAGGTGATCAATGAGAGACCTTTCCTACTGATATAAATATCTAAAAAATTAGTGGAATAAAAATATGTAAATAATAAACATAAAAAAACACCAAGAGTACAACTAGAAATATATCACATGGTATGAAAAATTAATATCTAAAATTTCACACAAGACATATAGAAGTAAACTGGATCACGCATAAGATGACCATGTATAGTAATATCAAAAAAGATTATAACAACACCAACATGTAATTGAGGATCCACCTATTCCATGCCCACATCCATCTATTTCCCACCCATTCATATATCACACCTCTATCCAGCTATACACCAGACACAAGACTATTTAACTTTCTTATATCACAAACTATATAGTCTTCATATGTGCTTGGAGGGACCGTATAGGGAATGAGTATGATTTCAGTAGGATACTGAAAATGTGGTCTTATAGTAATATCTACATGTATATTAGTGTATGAAAATTGGAATTCATGACAACTAATATAATCAAATCAACATACAACACTCCGTAATCGACCAACCATGAGTGAGCACCCTATTTACTTCGGATGATATCAGAGTGGGATGATGCACCCACGATCTATACACACTAATAAATAGAATAATACATAACCATTTGTATAATAACCAAGAAAAATGAATTTTCCATACTCATGGATTCCTTGTGAATGAGGCATTACTGAAACAGATTTCATAACCATACTCCACCCTTTCTAGCTCAACATTCCCAAATATTTCCACACAAAATGAAAATTCCACTCCCAACCTATGATCAAAATCACCCCTATATCTCATATAAATCTATAATATATCCCTAATCTCACTATATGGTCAACACCATCACCCTATTTACTCATCTATGAACAAAATATCCAGTGGTTAACACCATCTCACAAGCCTCTCTGTGTGAACATGACCCCAAAAAATTCAATCCCATGGTGAGCATCATCACCAATATCCTAAAACCACAACCTGATAAACCCCCATTCCTCCACCATTAGTGAATGTGATATTACCCTAGTACCATACTAGTAAATCACATCTTCCTATAGCGACATGAGTTACACATGTCTCATTCCTAAGGAACTACACCAAGAAACATGTTTTATGAACCATCACACAACAACATGCAATAAATTTCCAAGAAATCCTCAAATACATCAACTAAGGAAAACCCATACATGAAGTATCTTGAGTCATTACCCCTGAGATACTACCCATTTCATCTCCTTAAATCCATGACAACAAAAATTACTTCCATTACCAATCTCTCACATGACCCTATCCATTCCCACAAATCACACGTTGCATAAACACTCATATAATAATAGAAATATCTATACACTAACTACCTAATACTAGTAAAATATGGCAATCCAATTACAAGGTTTGATTTTACTGAAGGATAAAAAATTGAGAATCTAGAGAAAAATTTCTAAAACATATATTTTAGTCAAAATCTTCCATAATAGAGATAAAACAAAAAACGTACATAGATAAATGAAGAGGATTAACTATAGAAACTCTCTGTGACATAATACTCAAAGAACAGATGAAAAATAGGGAGAATCCCCTCTTAGAGGATTAAATAAGATAGGGAGGGTTCCTAGATTTATCTTGGTCAAATGGGACTCCACTTATTCATTTATAAAAATTAATTAATTAAGTAATAAAAATAAAATTTTATAAAAATTTAGTAGAATCTTACCAGAAATTTAGTGGAACCCACTGAAGTCATGGTGGCCCTCCATCAGGGTTTTGTTAATAGGTCCAATAAACACTACGTCACCTATTAGAACTCTGGTGGTCTCTAAGTATAATTTCAGTGGGAATATTATCTCTTTTATATTCCTCTATATCTTCAATACCTTTCCTAAAACCTGACTATGGGACACTTCCAAACCCCAAAACACCACAAAAGGACCTAAACATAGAAATTTTTTCCAGTGTTAAACCCAAAAAACTTCACCTAAACACTCACTCTTTTATAACCTCCCCACCATAGGACAAATCTTTCCTAAGCTATCTCCAACCACAACACTAAAAAATCCCAACAAAAACCTGAATATCCTACTTATTATTCCCTTATGACTCTAAAATTACACTGAATGTATCCGTCTATAGCCGATAACCATGACCTAAGACCACAAAAGATCAACTTAATATGTGTGTAATCCTCACTATAAGAATTTCCCAAAAACTCTCCCTATAAAAAAACTACCTAAACCAATGATTATACCATACATTAGCATCATACAAATTTATATACATACCTATTATTAATATGAAGTCACCACACATCATACCCAATACCCATACCTCAACCATCACTTGGTCAATCCACTTACACATAACACACACCATGAACTAATATACATCACATGAACATGGTTATTAGCCAAGTCCCAAACATATTAAATCCCTATCTACCATCCCAAAATAAAAAATAATAACCCACTTGCTACCATTTGGAAGATCCTACTCTGATACCACTTTATAGCATCCCTTGACCCAAATCACCCAAATGATACTCAATTAAAATTTCCATGATGTAAAAACCCATAACTTATAAAGGTGATAACACTTTAAAATTATGATAAAACTTATTTATTTTAATTTATTGTAAATTTCTATTCATTTATGGTGGATTTCGAGTGGGTTTTGGAAAGTTGGAAGAGGCTTGTAGCTGAAATTCTGCTGCTGGTAAGTGGTTGTGGCATAGCGGTTGAGTGATTCAATGAGATTCCTTGATCAGGGGACGTACATAGAATGGGGCTAATAGGGAACACCATGATGGTGTATGAATAGAGGTTTAGGACCTCTAACTTATT
This sequence comes from Viscum album, assembly GCA_963277665.1. NCBI lineage: Eukaryota > Viridiplantae > Streptophyta > Magnoliopsida > Santalales > Viscaceae > Viscum > Viscum album. The sequence goes on from OY728145.1 coordinate 921,515,435, forward strand.
AAGGTTACATTGTGATCCATAGGGGATACACCGTGATGAAGATCAATGGGGGTGTGTCACACCATGAACCATTTTTTGGGTAGTTTTGTTTTGAAATGGGAATATTTTTAATTTTATCTTGGACTTATATATAAAATTATATCCATATCAAATATTATCTACTTAACTTTTGATGATTTTGGAGCTCCTATTTAGTATTATAGGCCCCTTATCCCTCTTAATTTTTTCATTGAAGGTGTGGTTCATTCTATCATATTTTGGTAATTCCAAGTTAGTATAAACCCCATATAATTATTCATCTATTTATTAATTTTATATCCATTATAAAACCCTAAATTAGGAGGGTTAAGGATTATTTTAAGGTTCTAAAGGTTTGGGTGAGAATTAAGGAGCGTGGCTTGGCGAGTATGATTTATTTCACTTAAGGTAAGGGACCCTAAGCTATCCCTAAGGCCCCAATTCTTTTCCATGTGAATATGATGTGTGGTCATGTTGAATTAAAGTGTTATTGAACTTAAAATTAATTAAATAATTTATTATTTTGTTCTTTGTGAATAACCTCTCCTCAATTAAAATCCCTTCAGTGATTATAAATCTAGAATTTAGGGCACAAAATGAGGTGAGCCCTATTTTGGAGAAAATGGGAATTGAAAGGAAACCCAAGTGATGACATAAAGGAATAATTATTCCTTAGGATGATACTTAGGATATAAATTATGATTGTTACGAGATTATTTTATGGTATCCCTAGAGATTAATGGTAGAGACATGGGATGGGTTAGTGAACCTATAGAAAATAAATCCAAATGATTAAGTAGAGAACCAATATGAATTGACTCATAAATGAAATAAGGAATATATAAAATTATAAATTTTGAAATTTTGATGACATTCAGGCATGGATAATGTTTCCTAAGTAGGGAGTATATATGTCCCCATTTCCAGATGGTGTGTTTTGTGCTTATAAGGTGGGAAGCTTTTATTCCCCTGGGTTTCTGATAAGGTAAATTATGTTTCTGTCATAGGTATCATGTATTTTCCTAGGTTCTTGATGAGGTCAATTATGTTTTTAGGTTGGGGAGAGAGTGTGTCCCCAGGTTCCTAATGATGTGTGTTATATTTCTAGGTTGGGGAGAGGGTATTCTTTCTAGTCCCTAATGAGGCAACTTATGTTTTCATGGTGGGGAGAATGTACTCCCCTAGGTTCTTGATGATGGTGTGATATATTAGAATAAATCCAAAAATGGTTGAAGAAGGTATGGTTTATCCTAGGTGTCACCTTGGAACCTATAGATCAATGGTGATTTATTTGTCATGATTTTATTTACTTATCATGGATAAAGAACATGAACCTTTTTAGATTGGATATATTTAGGGACACTATTTGTTGTGGCATATTGAGTTATACTAACACATTACTTAGGAAACCATATGTACTAGAGTATACTTTATATTTGTTATATGGTATAATGGAAAAGGCCTTTGGATTGATGGTTGGTCTAGAAAGGTAGTGATGAATCATTGGTGATGGAATTAGGCTAGGAATCAGAATTGATTTTGGGATTTTTATGTATATAATCCACCCATGGGGGATTTTATTTGTATATATGATGTGTATTTCATGTATAACATTAATTTTTTATATATCATGGGTTTTTTATGTTGTTTATTAGGAACTTTCTATGAATCCAATTATCCTTGATTCATTTGGATGTATATGATTTCCATTATTTCCACTATTAATGATTAATATGGTATCAGGGTATAGTCTCCCCATGGTGTCACCATAGACCCTAAATATTTATAGAAAACCTATATAATATAATGAGGAGTTTTTAAGGTCATATAAAAACTCAATCCAGTTATTTTAGAGTAAGCTGGTATAGGGATGTTACAAAGTAGTATTAGACCATCCTTTTCTTTTTTCCTTACTATTTGAGAAAGGTAGAAAAAAGATATGATGTTTTAAGAACATGGTATGAATATTGTATCTAGGAGTATATAAATCATTAATAAGAGAATTATAAGTTACTTGAGATGGGATTGTTATTTTTTCTTTCTAATTTTTTAGTTGTATTACTTCACCTAAGGTGTTGAATTAAGATTTTGGATTTATGAATTTTTTATTTATACTCTTGTACTATATTTGAAAGAGGGTGTTCATTCATGTATTAGATCAGGAATGTTAGACTCATATTCTATTTATGTGATTTCTTATTATTTTCTACCTTAGTTACAATATTGGTTTTAGTTATTTAAAGTGTTTAAATAACTTATATAGTGTTTTTCCATATAAATTGATGATGGAATCTTATTAAAACAACCCCTTAAATGGTTTTATTGTTATGTATGGTAATTAAATTAAATGTTCAATATATAGTTTTGGTTAAATAAAATGAAAATAAAAACATATAAAGTGTTTTCTTCTATAACTTTTTAAGGAGATTTCATTTAAGTGTGTAAAATGTGATAACATTTTCAAAATTATAATGAAGATAATAATATGATCCTATGTACATTCAATGTTGACCTTGGTTATGGGTAGACAGGGATAGATAGAGTGCTTTATTTGTGAAAATTTTATGCTATGGGGTTTATAAGATAATAGTATGTTATGCTTGTTATTGCTTTCCCAAACTGTGATATTGAGAACTATAATAAAAGTTTATTCTAAGGATTTTTTGTCACTATAGAGGGATTCCACCATGATGATATATAGTTGAATTGCAAGAGTTTGAGGATGTGCACAACCCATCAGATATTGGATCAAAACCACTTATAGTACCAGAACCACTCATGGAAAATTAGCTCCATGATAGCTTACTATGAGTGATACAGTATATATATAGAGAGAGAATATTTGATCCATGCCTAATATGTCTGATATTATTAGAGTTTTTTAGATACAACATTCATTGTTTTTTATTGGTGAGGGAGGCCCCAAATAATTTGATCTTTGGGTTGAGTCTATATATATGTTCTTGGAACACTTTAAGAGACCCCCATAGAAGATGGTAAATCTAGAAATTTACATGTTACGAGGCCTAACAAATCACTGGTGAAATATATTAATCTAGGTAGAATAACACATGGGAATTTATTAGAAAGAATTATAGACTCAATTTTTTACCACTTATTTCCAAAGACTATAAGGGTGGATAAAGCCTAAGAGTTTATGCATATGGAACACATAAAGATTTTAGTCATGAATTATGATATGTTATTTATATATTCGCAACAATTTTCCCATATACTATATGGGGATGAGGTAGCTAGGTCTATGCATCTCAAGTATGGATTGAGATATGAGATTCATATTTAGGTGAAATTTTTAACCTTTATGTTTTTTATAGGTTTTAAATAAGGTATTCATTACTGAGAATAACCTGAATGAGGGTAGACTTTTAGGATATATGGATTCTACTGGGGGATAAAATAGTGTATCCTCAGTTAATATGAAGTGTCGATTCAATGATTCATTATTGAGAGACGGTGGATAAAGTAGTCAAGGTGGTGGTTTATCTCTTCCTCCTTAGGGTGATGACTCTATGGGATACTACTAGCCTGGTTGGTAAAGGGTTTTGTTAAAGTATAATAACATTTATTAGATCAAGTGGAAGTGATTAAAAACCATTGTTTGATGACCTCCATGATAGATAATATAAAAAATGTGATAAAACTGAAATGAATAACTATTGTAAATCTGGAATACATTATTCTAGAGATCCACTATATCAAATATTAATATCTTTCATTTGATGAGTTTGAGAGATATCACTAAAGTAAAAAAAATCATCCCAAATTCGTAGGTATCTATAGGTTATGAAGAATCATTCTACATTCATATGAGGTCCATATTCTCTCCATGGTATTCTAGTACCTCAATATGAAAAGAAGGAAGATGAAGAGAGATACGGGTCTCTGGTACTTTTTTAAAAGAATGATGATCAGAATCCACACCCACACACCCAACATCATATAATAGTAGGATTTATACATACCTCAAGGACAATCCTAGATAGTGAAATCATTAACTCATGTGTTTAAAATACACGAGTTAATACAACATTCATTCATGTATCACATGCACGAAAGAGGAAAACTCCATTCACATTAAAACTCTTTCAATGGTTTAATAAATGATAGATTTTAAGTTAGTTTTACTATTTGAATATTAAAACTCTTTAATATTCAGTTGTTCATATGATCAAAGGTAGTTTCATGCATGAATTATGATTTCAGTACTGTATCTTGATATAATATACACTCAATATATTCATGTACCATATACGTGCTATAAATTTAGGGAATATATCCTTTAATATCCCACTTGTAAAAAAGCCTAATAGTCTTTGTTCCATTTCACCTTATATTGTACCATATAAAATAACTTGTGAATCCATATCTTAAACTCCTTTTGGATATCTTCAAAAACACTTTTAGAAAGCTATTATTAACTCCACCTTGCATCACATAATATGAAATACCTTGTGGATACTTATCCAAAACACTTTTGGATTAATTCTAAATTAATTTTAGAGTATCTCTCTAAGTCAAACTAAATCCCAATTTTTTCAACCATAAAGTGTGACCCCATGAGCCTTTATAGCATTGGAAACAAATACGAATCTCCGAATTGATAAATGTAAGCAAATAGAGGCCTATAGAAAAGTGTCAATGTTACTCAATCTATAAAGTTATCTAACATGATATCTATCAAACACATGTATTAATATACATGTGTCCAATAGTATGAATTATATTATAACATGAATTCTCCTATTTTTCCTTTTTCCAAGAAATTGAGTGACCATGGAACATAGATCACATCAATCCCATATATCCAACTCATTTTTTCTTGATCATTTAAGTGTATAATGATCTGATCAATGAATACATAACATGTCATTCATCCTTATGGATAAAAACAACACATGTACCTTATCTAGATAGATATATAATATATAGGTACAGCCACACACTCCACAATCTATCTTAATCACGGTCCATGATGTCATACTTATCACATGATATGGAAAATACTATATTGGTTAAGATCCATCCGAAAACATGATAAAAAACATATCCAACCATCCCCATAATATCTAAGTCAATATGTAGAATTTTTGTATATAGGGTATCAAAATATGAAGGTTCTCATGATATGTTTCTTGCCAACCTCCAGTAGTGGAGACTCCAATATGATCCATGTTCCCCTAGTATAAAAAATACATTTGTATGAAACTCTATGTGGTATACTTAGTGGGTCATCCAGTGTACAAAAAGAATCCCATTCTTTTTCTTGTGCCCCATGAGCATATTTTGTATCTATATATAAGAATCTTACTCATTATAGCCTTAAAATTTGATCATAACCTATAATAATCCATGAAGATCTCGATTAAGGATAAACTCAAAGTTGTACTTTGAGAGGCCAATTATCATTATAATTCATGAAATGTTTATCTAAATATACATTTATTTATCCAACATGAAATAATGATAAAATGGAGGTTGCATTTAATATGATATATTTTAATATTACTAAAATCCTAAAGAATATTTAACAAAATGAACACAAGAATTGGTTTATCATATCATATATGATATACTACTAGATCAGCCTTATGTTTACTACATTTTCTAGGTTTTTTAACACATTACATCATATGTAATCAACATAACATATCTACATGACCATATGATAAAACACACCCACTAAAATATTTAGCATAAAATATCTATATAGTAATCTAGTTTGAATAATGGTGAGACTTAGGAACCATAATCCTAATTATTCATCTCTTTCAACATATTCAAACTTCTTAAGTTTAAAATATGAAATGATACGATGTAAAATCTTATTATATACTTAGAAATCTTTCTATGTTCATCATCATCACCCTTGAAACCTTATTCCATCTAAATGTTTCCATAAAATAATGTGGCCAATTACATTATTGTTTACTAATACATCCTAAATCTTTTAAGTTATTAAGTAAAATTCACTTTAAACTTATATTGGTGTAATTATTTGTTTATTAATTTTATTTAAGTCCAAAAATAATCCCACTCACCTCTTAAATACTATTTTATTTTCAGAATATCTTATTAAGATAGAAAAACCTTTTTATTTTAGGAAATAACATTGACTTTATTTTAGTTAGAATATTAAACAAATAAACTATTATTTCCATATCATATGTGATATTCTATGAATTCAAAAAAAATTTATTTTAAAAGAACACTTTATTAAAAAAAACATTCGGTTTCACACACCTTTAAAAATTAACTTTAAAAATATCCATAACTGACATGAACATTCTTTGTATTTTCATAAACTCCTTCATGTATTTCATATAATCCCATCATAAGGAATTATTATTCCTACTTCTTGATGACCATAGGTTTTAATTAACTTTATTAGATTATTGAATAAAAATTATTTAACTTTTCAATTAAATTTTCTTCTTTCGGTTTAAACTTTTACCCACTTATACTATCAAAATAGTACTGTAATATAGACACCATATGTCCAGTTCATCCATTCTCAACACTTGGATAATATCAAGATTTTTTTTAGAATTCAATCATATTTTTAAAGAATTTCCATGGATTATGATAGGATAAAATCTCTAATTAAAACAAACAATTTCTCATCTAACAACTTCGAAAAACTTAAACGAATCACTCTATGCTTCCATAAAGATCTAGATTCAATTTTTAAACAATGTCAATATTTTGTTAAAAAGGAAAGATTTTTTGGAACCTATAATTTTTTTTAATCAATCGTCTTAAACCACCAATATTGATTATGATATTTTCTTAAATTAGAAGACTAAGAGTAACTTACATTAAGCTTCTCTTTATCAAGGGTTGATTAACATGACAATGATGATGATATTTATCTACAATAATAACTTTTATTAGATGAGTACCATGCATTATTAACCATTTAGTAAGGTATTTTATTAAATGGGATCCCACTAAAATGATAACCCCTTATAAAATCCATCATTTCCATTAGTGGGTCAAGATCCATATTTCACCATGAATTACACTAGTTACCATATAAATAATCCAAGAATATATCTAGTATACAATAATTTTCTATCATATCATATATGAATCTTGCATAGTTGAGTGGATAACTATTTTTCTAATCCATAATATGGATAAAATCATCTATATTCCTTTGGTATCCTAATCACTAGGGATTACCAGCTACTGTAATCCAAAGAAAACACCAAAAATGAGCCAATAAAGGACAATAAAGGGATACACATTCTAATAATGAAAATACCAAAAAATAATAATTCAAAGTTACTTATAACTTGCATGGATTACACAAGACAATTCAGGGGTACTTGTACTGAGCTCAACAATACCCAATTGAATGATCAAGGTCTTGAAAAGTGATTCATTATAAGGAATATCAAACTTAGTATTTATAGTAGATTTTAATCTCACTATATTATCTCATGTTATTCCATTTTATATATGCATTATTCTACTAATTTAGTTTATAATCCTATTCCCTCTACCAAATAAATATGTTCATACCATATTAATGTGTAAATCTTTACACAACCCACAAGTTTATGTTACCCAAAAATATAAGTCAAACATATTCATACATATCTATATTAATCACATGCATAAGGTATATGAAAACTTCATTTAAAGGTTTATAATTGTATTATATTAATAATCAACACATGATTAAGCTCGAAGAAATAGATATCCAATCCCATTCACTTTTCTAGGAAAGGAATATGCCTATAGGTAAGTAGGCATTCTGAACCCAATTCCCTTTACCCAAGGATACTTTATTCAAGAGAGAATCCAATTCATCATAACTCTAATACCTAATACATAAAAACTAGATTCAATAACTAAATTCAAGATAATAACTTCAATTACAAACTGAGGTCCTGTTATATGAAAAAATAAATTCATTATAGAGACATTCCTAACATTTAAGGAAAGGGTCTATCTAGATGCAGTTTAACAATTAAACTAAATCATACATAACATTCATATTTCTTAAATAATTTACTAAACATGAATATATAAGGGAATAAAATTTTAAATAAATGAAAAATTTAAATATTTAAATATGAGATAATCATTTATAAACAATTCATAAATCAAAGTTAATTATAAACCCATTTTATAATTTTTAGTTTTAACATTATACACACTCAATAATTTTGAATATAATTATTCCTTATTCATTTCAATATAAAATCTTCCATATTTAACATTATATGACATTTTTATTTTAAATATATGATATTATATGAAATATAAACTATTTATAATCCTATTTATATTATGTAAACATTTTATATAATCTAAATATCATATAATTATTCATTATTTAAACCTTGATCATATCAATCATCAAAAAACTTTTGATGTGGCTTAAATAATATCCAAACAAGGCTTCTTTTATTTTGAATGATTCAAAACAATTAATTATGAACATTTCATAATTTAATTATATTTTTTTTATATTTTGGCATTATTTCATAACTTAACTCTTTATAAATTATTTCTTATGATTTATAAATAAATAATTTTATTTATAGATCATAAGTTATGCCGTATAATTTGTTAAAAGTTATTTTAAATATTAATATTTAATATTTGGAAAAAATAATTTTTTTATAAAAATTTATTTAAATAATTATTAAAAATTTATAATTAATTAATTTATAAAACTTTTATATATTAAAATATTCCAAAATTGTTTTTATAATGATTTATAATCATTTTATAAACCATTAAAATCGTTTAATAATTTAAAAATAATTTATAAAATCCTTTTGGGTTACCCTTATGTAGGAATCCATTCCTGCGTAAGGGTATACTCCCTCTACCCTTATGTTGACACTCTATATAAGGGTAATATGGTTCTAGGGCCCTTGTGTAAGGGTAGACTCCTACCCTTATGTATATAGTTCATGTAAGTGTAAATAAGATTGACCCATACACATCACATACCACGTAAGGATACTGAGATCTTTCCTTCATGTGAAATCCTTCATGTAAGGGTAATCCCTAGGTTTCCTTTACCTAGCCTTAATAAAACCTTCACTATGTTTATGTAGCCTCCCATGTAAGGGTAAGTGACTGATTGCCTTTATGTAACCAATTTATAAATTGCATAAAATTTACACATAAACCATTTAACTTTACACAAGATTTTAAAAACCCACATTACATTTACACATAAGGGTAATCAATATCACACCCATATGTGACACGTTTATGAAAACCATATGCATAAGGGTTACAATAAATACTATCTTTACATAAACCCTTTACATAAAGGTAACCCTCAACTATCTTTTCTTGTGCAAGGGTAATGCTATGTGACACTTATATAAACTGATCAATGTATGGGTAAAGAGAGATGACCCTTATGAAGACCACTATGCATAAGGGAAATTACTAGGTTACCTTTAAAAATATCAACTGTATATGGGTAATGTGTTTTTCACCTTTTTATAGCACATATATGAAATGGTAAACCATTTAATGAAATTGAATATTCATAAACATGAATCTACTATATTTTTTATTCTTCTTCATTTAAAGTATGATTTCATAAAACTAAACATGCAACTAACTCTGATACCACCGAAGGGTTGTTAGAGTCTAATAATGTCATGACCTGTCCCCCGAGGCCCGTGTCGTAACTACCCCAAGCTCACCTTTCATAGGCCAGGGGCTGACGACTAGAAACAAAGGCGTAAATCCCTATAATTGGGAAGACATTTCCTTTATAAAATGTAAACACACACATCCAGTGTACAAGTTGAAGCAAACACTAAGTAAAAACTAAATAACAAAAGATGTGTTGGAATGTAAAAGGGGCTAGAAATAAAAGACCAACAGTAAAGTACAAGGAAAAGACAAAACAGGTACAACTAAAAGACAAGCATCTGGAAGGTGTCTAGCAGCTCCTGGATCATCCACCACAGATCCTACCTGAAGGTTAGGTATAGATAGCCTCCTCAGCGCTCCACGTCAACCAGTCTCCTCCAGGTACCGTCTCGTCGTGAGGTACACCTTCGGGTACCATCCAGTCCTCGCACACTCCGCCTCGGTCACCGCTGTCTATCGTCTGCATCCAACAAAACGAGGTGCAGGCATAGCCCGTGCAGGGATGAGTGTAACGATACTCAGTAGGGACCCTAAGACCCTTAAGGTATCACAAAATTCAACGAGGATAAACCACAAATATGTCATAATTTGTGAGACCTTGAGGGTCTTGGGGTCCCTACTGAGTATTGTTATACTCATCCCTACACAGGCTATGACCATATCTCGTTGTATTGGATGCAGATGACAGACAGTGCTGACTGAGGCAGAGTGTGCGAGGACTGGACGGTACCCGGAGGTGGACCTCACGACGAGACGGTACCCAGAGGAGATAGGTGGATGCGGAGTGCTGAGGAGGCTATCTGTACCTACCCTTCAGGTAGGATCTGTGGTGGATGATCCAGGAGCTACTAGACACCATCCAGCTGTTTGTCTTTTAGTTTGACCTGTTTTGTATTTTCCTTGTACTTTACTTTTGGGATTGTATTTTTGGCCCCTTTTACTTTACAACACATCTTTTGTTATACAGTTTTTACTTAGTGTTTTCTTCCTCTTGTACACTAGATGTGTGCGTTTACGTTTTATAAAGGCAATTCCTTTCTAGTTATAGGGATTTACGCCTTTGGTTCTAGTCACCAGCCCTTGGCCTATGGAAGGCGGGCTTGGGGTAGTTACGACATGGGCCCCAGGGGACGGGTCGTGACAAATTGGTATCAGAGGAGTCAGTTCTACTACATAACTTAGGACTATGATATTTCTTTTCTGTGAAGCAATAGTGTTAAGGGTACCAAGTGTGGTTTTCAGTTCAGGGAGTCCAGTGTTGGTGCGACGGTCGACGTATCCGTACACCAGGACCCTGAATTATGATTTCCAACTCAGTGCACCAAAACATTGATTGCGTGTGTGTTTCAAATTTTTTTCTTTAAGTAAACTCAACCAGGTCAGCTCACCAAGTATAATCGTTTGACCGTGTTGCATCTATTTCTTTTAGGATGCCTCCCTGCAGATGACCAGTTAGAGCCCCGAGAGTTGTACGCACTAACAGCCCGCCGAGCGATGAGGCCTCAGTGCAGGGCCCCTTTATAGTTGAGGCACCAACGAAGGCACTAGCGGTACTACTTCCCATTGGGCCACCGATGCCACCAACCCTTGTAGCAGACGATGCACGCTGCTTGAGCGCGCTGCACGAGTTCCAGCGCCAGAGGCCACCCAGGTTCTGGGGAGAGACAGACCCTCAGGCAGCTGAGGATTGGCTGGAGGCTGTGGTGAGAGTCTTCAGACTGGTAGGGACACCAGCTGACTTCATGGTGATCCTTGCTGCCAACCTCCTTTAGGAAGTAGTAGGCATATGGTGGAGCCTGATGCTTCAGATACACGACGAGGTGACGCTACTCTAGGTAGACTTTGAGAGCTTGTTCCGGGCGGAGTTTTTCCCAGCCACCCTTCTAGGAGTGCAGATACATGAGTTACTTCATCTACAGTAGGGTAGCATGACAGTAGCGCAATACTTATCAAGGTTCACTGACCACTCATGCTACTCTACGGATATGGTACTCGACCTATTCTTTAGGGCTCAGACCTTCAAGAAAGGGCTCAGGCAAGAGATCAGAGCCTCGATGATCTCCCTCAGCATTCCGACGCAGGATGGATGTGTGTGTTTACGTTTTATAAAGGCAATGCATTCCTAGTTATAGGTATTTACGCCTTTGGTGATAGTCTCTAGACCCTGGCCTATGGAAGGTGGACTTGGGGTAGTTACGACACGGGCCCCGGGGGACGGGTCGTGACAAATAACATTTATCAGATCAAGTAGAAGCAATTAAAAACACTTTTATAAGGATCTAAATGCATGATAATATGAATCATGCGATAAAACTGAAAAGGAGAACTACTATAAATCAGGTGAACCTTACACCAAATATCCACTGCATCAAATCCTAATCTCCATCATCTGATGAGTTTGAGGGAGACCACTAAAGTGTAAAAAAAATTATATCACCTCCTTTGGTATCCATGGATTGTTCAAAAGCATCTAATGTTTTGATGAGATCTATATTCTCTCCATGTTATTCTAGAATCTCAATATAAAATGAATGAAGATGAAGAGATCTATGGGTCTTAGGGTGTTTTGGAAAAGTGTAAGGATCACAATCCATACCCACACACCCACCATCACATGGTATTAGGATTTATAAATCCCTCTAAGACACTCATTGATGGTGTAATCATTGAATAATTCATTTAAAATTCATGAGCTAATACAACAACCATTCATGCACCATATGCATAAAAGTTTCAAACTCCCTTTACATTAAAAATATTGTAACAATTTAATAAATGTCAACATTTAAGTGAGTAAAACTATTAGAATATTAGCACTCTTTAATAATTGGTTATTCGTATGATTAAAGGCTATATCATGCATGAAATATTATTTCATGAATACATATCAATATACTATATACTCAATATATCCGTGTATCATATACATGCTATAGATTTATGGAATATCTCCATAAATCTCCCACTTTAACTAAATCCTAATACACTTTGTGCCATTTCACCTTATATTGTATCATATATAATAATATGAGAAACCATATCCAAAAATCAGTTTGGATATCTTCCAATTTTTTTTGTAAAGATATTATTATCTTTACCTTGTATCACATCATATGCAATGAATTGTGGACACACATCCATTTTTTTGATTAACTCTAAGACACTTTTAGAGTAGCTCTTCGAGTAAAACTCAATCCCCACCCAATTAAACTCAAAGTGTGACCCCATTGTACTTTAAAAAATTGAAAATAAATAAAAATTTTCAAATATATAGATATAAGAAAATAGAATAATCTAGAAAAGTGTCAATACTACTCAAGATACAGATAGATTTGGCATGATATCCATCAAACACATGTTTCTCTATGCTAGTGTCCACGAGTCTGCATTATTTGTAAATAAGAATTCTCATATTTCCCATTTTTCCATGACATAATGTTACCATGGGATAAAAATAATATCCATTCCATATAGGCAACTAATCTATTATCAACTCTCTGAGTGTAAAATGATCTAATCAATGAATATATCACATGTAATTCAACCTTATAGATAAGCACATCACATGTCCCTTATCCAGATAGATATATAATATCAAGGTATAACCAAACACTCCCATAGTCTATCTCAATCGAGGTCCCTGATGTCATACTCATCATATGAAAGGATAAATTACATCTTGGTTATGCTCCAACATATGACATGATCATTAACATAAACAACCACCCCCCATATTAGCTAAGTCGATATATTTAATTGAGTAAGTTGGGTATCAAAGTATGAAGGTTATCATGCTAGGTATCTCTCCAAAATTAGGTAGTGGGGACTCAAATATGATCCATGAACCCCTATTATACCAAATACATTTGTATGACACTCCATGTGGTATACTTAGTGGGTCATCTAGTGCACAAAAAAAATTCTGTTCTTTATATTGTGCCTTATGAGCATATTTTGTACCTCTATACAAGAATCTTACTCACGCTAACCTTAAAATTTCATCATAACCTATAATAATCCATGAAATAAATCATTTAGGGATAAAATCAAAGTCATACTTTGAGAGTTAAATAATCATTACACTTCATGAAATTTATATCTATATATAGATTTATATAGACACTATAAAAGAATGATAAAATGGAGGTTTCCTTTAATATGATACATTTTAATATTCTTAAACTCTTTAATAATATTTAAAAAATCCAACATAATCACCTTTTTATCATATCATATCTGATAAAATTCCAGATCATCCATATATTTGCTATACTTTTTGGGTTTTGTTAACACATTACATCATATGTAATCAACATCACATCTCTATGTGACTATTTGATAACACCATCCCTTTAAATTATTTAGGGTGAAATATCTATGAATTAAGATGGTTTTAATAATAGTGATACTTAAGAATCATATTCATAATTGTCCAACTCTTTGAACACATTCAAACTTCTTAACTTCTAACCATCAAATGTTATGATGTCAGCTTCTGTTGTCTACTTAAAACTCTTTCAATATTCATCATCATCATCCTTGGAACCTCATTCCATAAAAAATTGTCCATTAAATAATGTACCTACTTAAATTATAGTTTAATAATACATCTTAACTCTCTTAGGATATTAAGTAAAATTAACTTTAAACTTAAATTGGAGTAATTCTTTTTTTGTTAATTTTACTTATGTCCAAACATACTACCATTAGCCTCTTAGATACTTATTATTTTTAAAATATCATGATAAGATACACAAACCATTTTTTTAGGAAATAAAATTTATTTCCTTTCAATAGTAATATTAAACAAATAAAATAATTTTTTCATATCATATATGGTATTCTATCTATTTGGAACATTTTTATTTGAAAATAAGACTTTATGAAAAAAAGATTCAGTATAAAATACCTTCAAAAATTAATTTCTAAAACATCCATACCTGACATTAATATACCATGGAGTTTCAAAAACACTTTTAGGTATTCCAGATAATCCCATCATATGGAATTATTATTCTACTTATTGAAAACCCAAGGTTTCAATGACCTTTATTAGATACTTAAAGAAACATTGTTGAAATTTTAAACTAAGTTTTATTTTTCTGATTTAAAATTTTAACCACTTGTACTATCCATATAATAATAGAATCTAGAAATAATATGTTCAATTCATTCATTCTAAACACCTTGATAATATTAGGTAGAATTTTCTTGAATTTAATCATATCATCAAAACATTTCCCTAGATGATAGTAGGACAAATTTTTTAACTGGATCAATCCATTTTTCATATAATGTATTTTAAAAATTTAAATGAATCACTCTATACTTCCATAATAATCTAGATTGAATTATTTAATAACTTCAATACTTTCTCATTAAGGAATTAATTGTTCATACACATATAATTTTACTTAAGAATTTTTCTTAAATCACTAATATTACTTAAAAACTTTTCTTAAGTTACCATTCTATGAGAAACTTACATTATGATTATCTTTATCAAGGATTTATTTTAAATTTTATCGTCAAAATGATGATGATATTTATCTACAATAAAATCTTTTATCAAATTATTGTCATGCATTATTAACTATTTAATAATGGATTTTGTTAAATAGGATCCCAGTAAAATAATAACCCCTTTTAAAAACCAGCATATCTATTAATGGGACAAGATCTATATTTCACCATGTCTTACATTGGTTATCACATCAATAATCTATGACTATATTTAGGGAAAAAAATTTCAATCATATCATACATAAATATTGGATAGTTGAACAGAAAACTCTGTCTAATCCATCATATAGATAAAATAAACTCTAGTAATTTGGTATCCTAACCATTAGGGCTTCCAATCTAGTGTAACCCCAATCAAATTCAAAGAATAATCCAACAAATTAAAATTAAGGGATACTCACTATAAGCTTGAAAATATACACAAATTAATCCAAAGTTACTTATAACTTTCTTTCATTACAAAAGATAATTTATAAGTACTCATGCTTAGCTCAAAAATACCCAGTTAAATGATTGAGGTCTTGAAAAGTTCTATTTTGGTATGAATGTCACACTTAGTATTTTTTGGATATTTTAATCTAAACATATTATCTCATGTTATTCCATTTTATGTATAAATGCTTTTATTAATTTAGTTCGGAATTCTATTCCCTCCACCAAATAAATATGTTCAAACCAAATTGATGTGAAACTCTTTACACAACCTACAAGTTTGTGTTGCTTACCTAAAAATAGAAGTTAAACACATTATTACATATCCATATGCATAATATGCATAAGGTACATGAAAAATTCATGTAAAGGTTTAGAATTATATGATATTAATAATCTCCACAAGAGTAAGCCTGAAGCGATATATAACCAACCCTATTTACTTTTCTAGACAAGGCATAGGCCTCCAAGTAAGTAGGTAGTCTGGACACAAGTCCCTCTACCTAGGGATACTTAACTTAAGAGATAATATATAATTCATCATAACTCTAACCACTAATATGTACAAACTATATTAAATAAATAAATTCAAGATAATAACTTCAATTAAAAATTGAGGTCACGGTAGATGAAAAAATAAATTCATTATAGAGACATTCCTAGCATGTAATGTAAGGATCTATCTAGAAGTTGTTTAAAAATTAAACTAAAGCATAATTATTATTCACATTTCTTAAGCAATTTACTAAACATGAATATAGCAGGGAATAACCTTTTTAATAAATAAAAAATTCAAATATTTAAAGACGAGATAATCATTTTTGTATAATTCAAAAATAAAATCTAATTATAAAAGTATCTATATTTTTTTAACATTATAGACATTCCATAATTTTGAATATATTCATTTTCTATTCATTTCAATATGAACTCTTTTATATTTATCACTAATTTTTATTTTAAAAATATGAAATTATATGAATTATAAAGTATAATCCAATTTCTATTATGTAAACATTTTACATAATCTAAATATAATATAATTATTCATTATTTAAACCTTGATCACATCAATCATCAAAATAGTTTTGATATAGCTTAACTAATTTCTAAATAATCCCACCTTTTATTTTGAACAACTGAAAATAATTTATTATGGAAAATTCATAATTTAAATATAAACAATTTATATTTTGACCTTGTTTCAAAATTTATAACTCTTTATAAATTATTACTTATTATTTCTAAATAAACACTTTTTTCTAGATAGTAAGTTATGACATATAATTTGTTAAATGTTATTTCAAATATTATCATTTAATATTTGGGAAAAATAAAAGTTTCATTAAAATACATTTAATTAATTATAAAAAATTTATAAATAATTAACTCATAAAAATTTTCTATAATAAAATATAAAAAAAATACCTTTTATAATGATTTATAAATATTTTATAAACTAGTAAAATCATTAATAATTTATAAAAAAAGTTAAAATATTTTCTTTTTTCACTTATAGAGGTACTCATTATCGCATAAGTGTATCCTACCTTCACACTTATATAGAAACTCTAAGTGTAATCTAGTTTTGAGGCCCTTGTGTAAGGGTAGACTCATTCTACCCTCATGTAGATAGTTTATGTACGAGTAAATTGGATTGACCCTTAAGCAGAACATAACACATAAGGTTACTGAGATCTTACCTTTACATGATCTCCTTCATATAAGGGTAAGACCTAGGTTACCTTTATGTAGCCTTAAAAAAACCTCCACTAAATTTATATATCCTCTTGAGTAAGGATAAGTGGATGGTTACCTTTACGTATCCCTTTTAAAAATTTCACAACCTTTACACATGAACCATTTAATTTTATGTGAGATTTTAAAACCCTGAACTACCATTATGAATAAGTGTAATCAATATCATATCCTTAAGTAACACCTGTATGCAAACTACTTACACAAGGTTTATAATAAATACTTCATTTTTTTGAACTCTTCACATATTTCTAATCCTTTGGTATCCTTGCTTGTGTAAGGACAATGATAGGTGGACCTTATGTAGAATGATCTACATAAGATTAAAGTGAGATGACCCTTATATAGAACACTCTATATAAGAGAAATTACTAGGTTACCTTTACACATCTTAGCTGCCTAAGAGTAAGGTGTTGGTTACCTTTACATATCCCATCTACATAAGGTTAAACCCTTTTATGAAATGAAATATCTAGAAACACGGAACTGCACTATTTTTCAATTCGTCTTCATTTCAAGAATGATTTTATAAAACTAAACATGGACCTAGATCTGATACCACTAAAGGGTTTTGTTATAGTCTAATAAAATTTATCAGATCAAGTATTATTAATTAAAAACCCTTGTCTGAGGATCTCTATGCAAGATAATATGAAACATGCGATAGAACTAAAATGAAGAACTGGTGTAAATTTGGTGTACCTTACATCAAAGACCCACTGCATCAAATATTAATATCCTTCATCTGATAAGTTTGAGAAATATTACCAAAGAGATAAAAACATAACCCCACCTCCATAGCTATCGACAGGTTTAATAGAATCATCCAAAATTCAAATGGGATCCATATTCTCTCCAAAATATGTTAGTACTTCAATGTGTAAAGAAAGAAGATGAAGAGAGATACAAGTCTCAAGGATTTTTTTACCAAGTGTGAGGATCAAAATCCAAACCCACACACCCTTCATCATATGGTAGCGGGCTTTATAAATCACTTGAGGAAACTCATTGACAGTTCAAGCATTAACTCATGAATTTAGAACACATGAATTAATATAAAAACCATTCATGTATCATTTTAATGATAATAGAAAACTCAATTCACATTAATATTCTTGTAATGGTTCAATAAACAATAGTTTTTAAATGATTTGAACAATTTGAATATTAACACTATTTAATATTTAGTTTTTTATATGATAAAATGTAGCAGAATGCATGAAATCTCATTTCATGCACACATCTCAATATACTATACAGTCAATATATCCATGTATCATATACATGATATATATTTTGAGAGTATATCCTTTAATAAGGACAAATGTTTTCATCCCTAGTGAGATTGACTATTAATGGAGTGTCAATCATATGGTAAGATGGTACACATGTGAAATTTTTTAGGGGTTCTTAGTTTTCAACCAGTGAGGGAGGACCAAGGTAGAAAGAGGTTTTAGGGTATGGATTAGGTATACTATATGTTTTGGGTAGTTGGAGTTCTAATAGATGTTCGGGTTAGGGTAGAAGTTGTGGTGCCATGAGATAGGGGTAGTAGTGAAAATTAGATGTATAGTTTAAGGGAGTTAGGAAGGGACTCAAGGCCAAGGTTCATTCTAGTTTCATACTATTGAGCTTTCACCCATTGACCAATATATCACACCATCTACTGTCTAATGTATGATTTTAGTATCTTTCACTCTTTAATTTTTTTTTTCTATACCGAAGAATCACATTCCTTTATATTTTCTTAGTTCATTGATGGATTAGGGATGGATATAGAGTAATTATATATATTTAGTTTTATCTATATTACTTTAGGGGAATGATTCAGGGGATTTAGAGGTTCTAGAATTACAATAATTTGGTTGGAAGTTATATATTTCTTTGGGATTTATTTATACTATAGATGAGTTACTTAAATGTGTTTTAGGATGGATTTTCTAACTCAATATAAAGCTTATATTGACTACTATCATTAATAACTTCCATTTACATCTTCTAAGGGGGATAGTTAAGTGTACATCAAATAGTGGGACATACATACAAGTCATGCAGAACCTAACCACCAGCAGTTGGGAAGGATCATAAACTAGGTTACTATCCTTATTCTAGATGATAAATAAACACATCCAAAATTATTTTCTCCCATGGTGGATAAGATTCAGATCATTTTTATTAATGATTTATTAGGATTACACCATAGTGAGAGGTTGAAATATGATCAATATAATTCTAGGTTCAGAGCTTGTATCTATTCATCCTTATAATATGGATATTATATAGATATTAGATCCTAAGGGTTATCTAGAGTACTTAGAGTCAAAGGGGTTCATATGGATGAGTACGTCTCCTTGAGGTGTTCCAATTTTATTCACCAAGAAGGTGTATGGATCCTTGAGTTCAAGTATGGACTATCAGTGGTTGGAACAAGTGAGGGTCATGGACTGATATCCAATCCATCATATTGTTGATTTATTTAATAAACTTAGAGGATCCAAGGTGTTCTATAATAATGATTTGAGATTAGGCTATCATCAATTGAGGGTGAGGCCTTCTAACATACCTTTCACTACATTCAAGAGAAAGTGTGGTCTATATGAGATTTTGGTGATGCTATTGATCTAAAAAATGTTGAAAAAATGTTTATAGACCTAATATATTGGGTCTTCCACCCATATTTGGATACCTTTATAGTTTTATTTATCAATGATATCCTTATGTACTACAAATTGAGGGATGATGACATGTGATATTTAGAAATTATTTTGGGAACACTTAAAGAGCATCAACTGTATTAAAATATCTTGAAGATACAATTTTGGATCAACTAGGTGAACTTATTAGGGAACATGATATTAGAGGTTTGATTATTAGTATACCTTGAGATGGCCATGACTATAGTTTCTTGGGAGAGGCCTAATAATGTTTTTGAGATCCATAAATTTTTGGGGTTGGTTGGTTATTACTTGAGATTCATCTAGGACTTCTCCCAATTGGTAGTAATTATGATAATACTGAAAAAGAATGGGTTGTATTTTTTATAGTTATAATCTTGTTAGTAATCCTTTTAGGAGATGAAGGGAATTTTGATGAAAACACTAATTACGACCTTACCTAATCTACGTAAGGATTATAACTTATATTATAATGCATCATGAGTTGATATGAGAGTAGTTATAATACATGATAGTGTGGTAGTTTCTTATGGGTCTAGCTAGCCATGTATGTATGATAAAAAGTACTCGATGCATGATTTGGATCTAGAAACAATAGTACACACCTAGAGGTATTGGTGGAACTTCCTACTGGATGAGAGATTGTGGTATACACTAAAAACAAGATCTTGGGGTTCATTTTCTCACAGAAGTAACCGAACCTTCATTAGTGAAGGTGGGTCCAATAATTATAGTATATTGATTTTAAGATAGTGTATACCCATGGAAAGGTTAGTGGCATTACTGATTCATTGAGTATGAAGAGTCAGACTCAGGTGGTGTAGGAGTTTATTATTGATTGGAAGATGATGGACCTCTTTGATGAGACATGACTTGATGTATAAGAGTACTAGGGTAGAGTGAACCTTATTCCCTTATCTACCACCTATTCACTCCTTATTATGGTATCCATCTATTTGATTCATACTATCTAGTCATAAGGGACAACATATATGTTGGGGATCCACCACTGAGTTCTTCACGTCAGTGGTCATGTTGTGGTCCATACATGCATGAATGAGGAGATAATGATGGAATCACATACCTCAATGGGAGTTTTACATATATGTTTAATCAAAATTTACTATGATATATTTAGGTATTATTGGTGTCCTGGGATGAAGAGGGACATATTAAGTTTTTTCACACGATGCTCCACTTATCTCTATGTAAAGGCCAGGAAAAACTGTCCCACTAGTTTTCTCTAGCTGTTACCCAATATTGAGTGTAAGTGGGATGATGAGATTATGTATTTTGTGATAGGTTTGTTTAGGATACCCTGGTTTAGTGATTAAGTATGGGTGATCATGGATTGATTGACTAAAGTGGCATATTTATTACTTATCTGAGAGACCTTCTCTGTTAATGAGTTAGGAAAGCTCTATGTCTAGGAGATAATAATCTTGAATAAGGTATAATAGAGAATCAAATCAGATATATATCTTTATTTTACATCATTCTTCTAGTGATTATTATAGAAGTAACACAATATATAGGTGAATTTGATCACTATTTATCACCCATAGACAATTGGGAAGTTAGGGTATACTATTTAGATATTAGAGGAAATGTGAGCATATGTCATAGATTTTTGAGGTTTATGGCTGATCCACATGGATATAGAAGAGATTTATTAAAATAATTGATATCAATAATAGATTTATATTTCTTACTTCAAGGATTTATATGATAGTACATTTCGGCCAACATTGTGTTGGTTGAAAGCTGGAGAGTCACTTATTATTGGGTTGAGTCTCATATAGGAGACATTTGTGAAAATATAATTGATTAGGAAATGGTCATAAAATACTCAGAGTAGGAATAGTTCATATTCCAAATTAAAACACTATCCTCTAGAGGTTGAAGCGGGTGACAAAGTGTTCTTGTGGGTTTTTTCAAGATTGGGATGTCAACGTATTCTGAGGTAAGGAAAGATGGAACCTAGATATTTGGGGTTATTAAATATTGTAGAGAGAGTCAGTAAAGTGGAATACTAATTATATATATATATAATTACTTTATTTATATAAAATATGTATTTAATATTGTTTAACTTCAATGGTATTATCCAAATCCATCTCATGGGATTGATATCGATGGTGTTGAGCTCGAGGGTAATGCATCATTTGAGAAGCATTCAATACATATTGTAGACCAGAGTAAAAAGAATTTGTGCATGAAGATGATACCAATAGTATGAGTATAGTGGAATCATGACCATTTATATGAGGATACATAGTATAAGGAGTCTGAATTGTATCCCCAATGGCTAGATTTGTTCACTGATGAGCCTCGATGATGTTCAAGAATATATCTTGAGGATGAGCATCAATACAATGGATATGTTGTAAAAACCAATAAATTATCAAGGTATAAACCCATTTAAATTTTAACAAACCTCATGGATTTTTCTTATTTATAAATTTTTATGTGTTAATAGTGGATCAAGATAGAGTTTTCGTAAATTGGAGGGGTCCTATAGCTAAAATTCTGCTGTGGGTAGGCGATCATAGTGCATAAGCTAAGTGTCATGGCATGGAACCTAGAGATTGGGAGGTTCATAGAACAGGAAAAAAGGGGTGAAACATGATGCTATTTGGATATAGGGTCTTTCACTATATCTAAGAAACGGTGTTTCATGACCCATAGAGGCTTCGCCATGACAAAGCCCTACATGGGTGTGCCGCATCGCGACCCTCAAGCTTGCATTGTGAACCATTCACTAGGTAGTTTTTTTTAAAACGGGTATAGTTATAATTTATCATTAGAACTATATTTCTTCTCCCCTCACTATACTAAAAGATACACTTGATATTGGAAAATTTTGAGCTCTTACTTATCATTCTAGTACCTTTATCCATATTTATTTACATGTTTAAGGTTTCATTTTGTATGGTGATCATATTTAAGTATGTTTAAGTTTTTGCATGCCCTAGATGACTAATTATCTTTTAATTTCTTTAATATAAATTATATAACTCTATATTGAGAGGTATGGGATTGATTTTAGGGTTTTGGAGGATTGGGTGTGAATTAAGGAGTGCGTCTTGGTGAGTGTAGTCTATCACACTTAAGGTAGGTGGTATCTAAGCTATCCCTAAGGTATAACTTCTTTTACATGTTCATGTGATGTGTTTTCACACTGACATAGAGTGAAATTGACCTTAAACTTATATAAATATTTTATAATATTTTTCCTTAATAATAACCCCTCCTTCAGGCCATGAGAAGCTTGTATATGATTTTTAATATGGACTTTAGGCTACTAAATGAGGTGAGCCCTAATTTAGAGAAAAGTATTAACTGAAAGGAAATTCAAGGGGTAAACTAATAGAATGATGATTACATAGGATTATACCTATAATATAAAGTACAATTATTATGGGTTTGGTTGAAGGTATCCCTAGAGAGTAAGGGTAGAGACTCGAGGTGGGTGAGTGAACCTCTAGAAAAGAAAACTAAATAGTTAAGCTAGGAAAAAGTATGAATTAAATTATAAATGTAATATGGAAAATATAGAAGTGTAAATGTTAAAATTTTAATGACATATAGGCATGACTTATGTTTCTTGGGTGAGGAGTATGTATGCTTCCTGCTTCTAGATGGTGTGGTTTATTTTTCCTAGGAAGAGAGTATATATTCCTCTCAGTTCTAGATGGTATAAATAGTGTTTCTAGGGTGGAGAGAATGTAAAACCCTAAGTTACTTATGATCTGACTTATTTTTCTAGGGAATGGTGTTTATATACTCCCAGGTTCCTGATGAGGTGAGCTATGTTTCCATGGTGGAGAGAGGGTATGCTCCCATGTTTCTGATGAGGTTAATTATGTTTCTATAGTGGGGGAAGGTATAAAAATAGGTTCCTAGAGAGGTGAATTATGTTTATAGGCCAGGGATCATGTATTCCATCAAGTTCATGATGAAAGTGTAGCATTTTTAGTAACACATGAAACTAGTTGAAGTAGGTATGGTCGATCCCATGTGTCACCTTAGAACATGTGGATTAATAGTGATTTATTTATCCTGATTTCATTTATTTATCTAGATTTATGTGATTGAAATTATTTAAAATTTTATTTATTACATTAATATGTGAGTATAGTCTCCCTATAATATCACTATAGATCCTTACTAATAGTTGTAAGCCTCTAGTGTATAGAGAGGTGGGCCTGTGGTCATGTAACAACTCGGTCCAATTACTATGGATTGATCCAAGAGGAGGATGTAACATATGGACCTTAGGCATGGCTCATTATATATCAGAGGCTTCTAACTAGTGGTGGGGGTTAGTAAGTGATCATGAGGAAACTGTGCCCTATAATATTAATATTTTAAAAAAATATATGGATAAAAATACATAAGCAATCAACGAAAAACAACACCACACATACAACTAACTTTATATCACATGATATTCAAAATAACTATCTATAATGTCACATGACTCATACAAAAGTAAACTGGATCACCCATAGGATGATCATTTATACACATATATAGAAATATTATAAAAACACTTGCATGGAATTTAGGATCCACCTGGTCTAGGCCCAAATCCATCTATGACATGCATGTGCATTGACTATACCTCAAAACAGCTATGTACCAGACACAAGGCTATTTCACTTTCCTATGTCATGAATTATAAAGTTTTCACACATCCTATAGGACATTTACAAGGTGTTTTTATGATCTCATTAGGCCACTAAAAATAACCTCCCTAGATAATATACACATATATATGAGTGTATACAATGTGAAATGTATGGAAACCAATAAAATTTTAAAAAAAATCACACCAATCCATTATCAACAATCCATGGATGAGAACCCCACCTACTTTGGCCAATGCCAGAGTGAGATGGTGCACCCATTTTTTATAAATAACCTAATGGATAACAATGTATCACATCTTATATTATAAAAAATAAACATTTAACCACCATACCCATGGCCTATTAGTGAATGAGGCATCACCACACAACATTTCACAACCATCTTTCATCCTTTTCTGGTAAAAGACCCTAAAAAATTCTATAGGAATCAAGGATCCAATCCCCACCTGTGATCACAATCACGCTCAATCCTATGGCTAACTAAGAAGTATCACTCCTCCCACTTGATGGTCAACACCATCACCCTAGGCCAATCATATATAGAGAATATCTTTAAAAATATAGTGGCTAAAACCTCCTCATGGGCCCCTTTGCGTGCACTTAACCCCAACAATCCGGGCCCCATGGTGAGCAACATCACCAATATCCTATAGCCATAACCTAGTGAACACTCAATACCCCACCATAGATGAACAATATATCACCCTCATACCATACTAGTGAAACACATGACCCTATAACCACACAGTTCACACCCATCATGTTCCCAAAGAACCACAATCAGAAAAATGACCCATGAACCATCACATGATAACACATGATGACTTATCGAGTAAGTTATGAATATGACAACCAAGCGATACCTATATATGGAATAACCTAAGTAATTACTCCCATGATACTACACATGGAAATTTCCCTTGATACATGGAAATTAAAAGTGGTTTTATTCTCGGTCACACACACGACACTACCCACACCCCCAAATCACATTATGAATAAACACTCATATAACAATGGAAATATCTAGGCATCACATACCTTGTACTATAAGGATAATGCATGTACGATTCAATATCCTAATTCAACTTGAGTCTAAAGAAATTGATAATTCATAGAAAAATACCTAAAATAGAGATTTTAGTTGAAACTAACCATAATGAATATAAAACTATAAATTGATGAAGATGGATAAAAATTCTTACCTGTGACAACTCCCTATGATTGATGATTCAAAGAGAATATAAAAAATGGGGAGAATCCCTTCTTAGATGATAGAAACAAGAGAGGGAGTGGGACCTGGATCATTATGGGTAAAATGGGCCTATACCTCTTAATTTATAACCACTAAAAAATTAATTAATTAATATATATATTTTAAAAAATGTCAATAGTATCCCAAAAGAACTTCAGTTTCACCCACTGGGCTCTTGATTCCCCTTCAATGGGTTTTCGGTCATAGGGCCAATCACTACAACCTCACCCATCAGAACTCCAATGGCCTCCTAGTGGATTTCTAGTGGGAATATGATCTCTTGAAGATTTCTCAATTTCCAAAACTATTTCCCAAAACCCAACTTTAGACCTCTTCTAACAAAAAAAATACCCCAAATGGTCCCAAATACACACAGTTAAGCTGATGCAATAAAAAAAATACCTTATATAAACACTCGAACCATTATGGATTTTTCATTTAGAACTACAGTAGTGTTTATTTATTATTAGTAATGATGAAGTTATTTTTTAGGGATTAAGATATTAATTTTGGATTTTGGAAGGAAGACATAGGAAAGAAAACCCCTAGTTTTGGAGAATTAGTTTATGCATAACTAATATAAGAACATGTTGTTAAACTTTCTTCCCTATTAATGATAATTACTATAGAATAATTAGTTTAATTATTAAGATTTTGGTTAGTAAACAAATGTGGAAACCATAATAGTGAATCTTAAGATGAAATTAACATTTCATAATATTTTAAAGGAATTAATATAATTATTAATTAAAAATTAGAAGGATGCAATTTATTTAGTTGGGGGATGTAACAAACCTATTTTTTTCTATAAATAAATTTCTCATTTTATTTTACTTTAACATTTATGTGTGTTATGATTAATTTTATTTTACTTTATTTATAAAGTAAATAATTTTTTAAAAAATAATTCCCTGGATAGATGCATTAATATAAAAAGATAAGATTTCATTATTTTTTTAAAATGAAAGTAATTTTTTTTAAAAAATAATTCCATGGATAAATGAATTAATATAAAAATATAAAAATTATTTCATTATTTTGTTAAATTAAAGTAAAATTAAATGATATAAACTCACTATATTTAATTTTTAATAAAGTTGGAAATTAATAAAAGTAAATGTCATGACTGAGGGATGTAAATATCAAGGTCTTCCATAGTCATCTTGACTAGGATGATTATTTTAAATGGAGAAAACTATTATTCATGAAATATGAATTCCTTCATACACATCATGATATAAAATACGAATTGTTTTTTTAATTTATAATATAATGTTATAATTTAAAGGTAGATATTATACATAATATTGGAAAATAAATTCAAGTTAATATCTCATAACTCATATTATCTAGAAAAAATTATAGTTATAAGAAACATGGTATATAGAAAGAAATAGATTAATATATGAATATATATTTTTTTAGTAATACAATAAAGAAATCGGTGGGGGGATATAAGTTCAATGTTGCTTTCATGACCATTGAGTATATATTATTTTGAAACAATTATAATGTAATTTTTTGGTGGAAACATTTTTATATCATAGAAATATTGATTTGTTTTAAATGATTTATTATTTAGAAATAAAAAAATAAATATAAACAACATGTAATAACAAAAGTTTTAAAATAATAATTTATTATTTTAATGGTAATAAATTTTTTTCATCTCGAAATCATGATTTTAGAATGCACTATTTATCACATTTATATATGTTTTTAATAAAATTTATAATGTATCAAGGAATAAAAATTGGTAATATTTTATTTAATATAATTAATGAGTATTATTAATTCATTTATTATAATAGAATTTTATCTATATTTATTATAGTAATAATAATTTTTTAAATGGTTTTATAAAATCATTTTTATTAAATTCATGATTTTTTACACATATAGTTTTATTTGATAACTACATTTATTGTATCTATAATTGTATTTTCATATGTTCATTTTAATAGTAATGATGTAATTGGAATCTAATTGTTAACATAGCATTGTAAATGTTTTAATAGTTATATAATTGTAACATTTAATCATTGAAAGTAATGTAATATATCATTATATAATTTTTTAATGTTATATGACATTTTATGTGCTTCATAAGATAAATAAATGGTTAAATAACATTTTTATGCTAAAAGAATATTTTATGAGACATTTATAAATTTTTATAATAATTCATTTAATGTTTAAACTGTTTTTATCATTTTTATAAATAAGTACAACATGTTTGTGTAAGTTTTAAATACTATAAAAATTAATTTTAAATGGTAAAATAATATATTTTACACTAAGATGATATTTTATGAAATATTTATTATTTTCATTGTAAAATTTAATTTCTCATATTTGGGGTATTATTATAAAAAATATATTTTCAATTTGGATAAGGTAGTCATTATAAAATTAATATGGTCGTTGTTATAATATTATTGTCATTATGAATAATGTTCCTTATACAGAAACTATTTTATTAAGTATTTATTGAAAATATATATTTATATTAATTATAAGATTAATGTGATAAAATCAATTACATATTTGAAATAAGGATATCAAAATGAGGTAAAGGGTGATTTTTTTTAATTTTTAGTAAAAATAGTTAAATAGGGGAAAATGGTGAAATATGATAATATATGATAAATATGTCATAATATATATGTAATCATGACCAATAAGACCATGTTATTATTATTGACCTAATATTAGTACTAGAAATTATAGTATAGCATTAAGTAAGATAATGGGGGAATTCTGTGTTTAGTGGAGCACCTGAGATAATGGAAAAATAAATTATTATAAACATTATTCCATAATATTCCATATACCACACCAACAAATTTCCATCCCACATGTCAATTAATCATATAAAAATATCAATTTATCTATTTAATAGTTTTATTAAGGATTATTTACTATATCTCTCTCTTAAATATTGAAGAGTTTTCCTATTTAGAAGTGATGGTATTAAACTAAGAATCTTAAGTAAGGTAAGTCTTTATATTCAACCCTCTTGATTTACAATTGTTATTTTTTGTAACCTCTTTTTAAATTACATGTAAAATGATAATATGCTTCTATTTAAAGTATACTATCATCTATTTGATATATTTTATATGAAATATTATCATCTATTTTTAGGATTGAAATATAGATGTATATGTATATGAGATGGAACAATACAAGAGTTGGGGGGGGGGTGAATTGTAGGTTTAAAAGTTTTGTATTTAAAATCTTAATAAGAATCTTAGTTTAAGATATCTTAAAATAATACAATTCATAAAGCCTCTTATGAAATAATAAAAATGATTAGACGAGACCTGAATCTGATGGATATAATATGACACCATAGTTTATTAAAAATAATTGTATTTTAGTTGAATACAATGATCAGAGTATATAAAATGTGAATGATTCTACCATAAAATGTATAGAATATTTTAATATAATGTAATATAAATTGATGTATTGTAATTTTAAATAGTTACAATAGAAAAGAATATGAATAGAAAGAGAAAGTAAAAGTATTCTCTTTCCATTATAAATATTATTGAAAAAGTAAAGGGTATTATAATTCTTTTATCCCAAAGAGCAGGGTATCCTTTCACCTAGGATAATAGGTCTGTCTTACCACCACTGTAGTAAGCCCTCAATATGATGATCAGTACGTCTGTTTTCCTATCCATGGAAGTCCTTGATTAAGAAGGTAATCATCACCTCTATCTTTCAAATACTTGAAATCCCTCGATATAATGATCGACAACACCATCTTCTTATCCCCATAAGCCCTCGATCATTATCACAATGATCGATCACACAAATTAATACAAAGAGATTATTGAAATACAAGAACTAGGAATAATCCATTGACGTCTTGTATCTTGAAGGATTTTAGCACAAATCAAGAGAGAGGTTACACTATCTCTCTCTAGAACATAATTAAAAAAATTGTGTCTTCTATGGTCAATAGTCTAAGTCTCTTACTTTCTAGTTCAAATAACCTCCTATTTATAGGCCACCTGTTCAACAATCATATTTGATTTCAACAGTCATATTTCTCTGTAAAACTCAGAGGGACTTAGACATATGACACTATAATGGTCAAAATAAAATAGAATACACAACATCATTTTAATTAGAATATAACTAACTCTATGAAATCATTTTGGTTAGAAAATAATAGGTACAAAAATATGAAAGAATGAGTATGATGAATATATAAAGCATGCGTAAAAGGATAATGTGAAACATGTATATGGTATTAGAGTAAGACATGTGTACAATGAATTACATGAGTATGATAAATAACATGTGTATGATTTATAACATGATTATGATGATTAACATGGGTATGATACATTATATGCGGTTACGAAGAAA
The DNA here is from genome assembly GCA_963277665.1 of Viscum album. Classification (NCBI taxonomy): domain Eukaryota; kingdom Viridiplantae; phylum Streptophyta; class Magnoliopsida; order Santalales; family Viscaceae; genus Viscum; species Viscum album. The sequence goes on from OY728145.1 coordinate 921,545,794, forward strand.
AACAATACATGTGGTTACGATGAAAAAAATACATGCGGTTTCAATGAAAAACAATTCATAAAGTTACAATGTAAAACAATACATGATATTATGATGAAAAACAATACATTCAGTTATGATGAGAAACAATACATGTGATTATGATGAAAAATAATACATGCGGTTATGATGAAAAATAGTACATGTGATTACGATGAAAAATAATACATGTGATTAAAATAAAAAAAAATACATGTAGTTATGATGAAAAAAACATATGGGGTTATAATGAAAAGCAACATATGTGGTTACGATAAAAAAACATATGCAGTTACAATGAAAAAATGAAATAATTTGTGATTTCAAAAACAAAAATAAATGAATGAGAAGGTCGAAACACAACTATTGACTAAAAACAATCCCCCTTTTTGGAAAGCATAAATAAATAAAGGCTTATCTCCCCCTAAGTTTAGTAACTCTTCTGAAAGTAATAGTAAATACGACTAATTCCACTTTAGGATAAAAATTATCTCTAAGGATCACATTCTCTTCACTTCACCTTTTCTTATGAGTTCCCCCCTTAATAATATATTCTCCTATTTTTCTTTTTATGGGAAAAAAATTCTTCTATATAAAGAAATTTCTTCTTTTCTAAATTATTCTCCCCCTTTATGATTTTCAAAAAGAATAAGGGAAATTTTCTTTTCTTATAGGGAGTTAGAGAAACAAAGTATGTGAAAAAATATCAATTACTTAAAATGTAATTAAATAAGTTTTATTATAACAAGAGTTCAAAATTTATTCTTTATCCTTTTGTTTTTCCAAGAGGTTGAAAATATCTAGCCTCATCTTCTTAAACTCTTTTCTATCATCCATAAACTTGTCAAGAGATCCTTGATAAGACTTCAACTTCTGATCCTATTTTGCAATAATCTTTTTTTATTGATGGATTATTTCTTCATGCAGTCGATTGATTGCTTCCTATACTTTGAGCCTTACTTCCAGGTAATTACAATCATCTATTCTGACTCTGTAGGCCTTTTATAAGACTAAAACTCTATTTGAGAGAAAAAAATTCTCATTACATTCATTTTCAAATTTTTTCTTTAGATGTTCAAGATATTCAAAGGATATTCCTTTTGAGGTACTCAGTCTTTGAATGGATTCTACCTTTTCATTCATATTAGTGACCAAATTTTGGTAGACTGAATTGAGACCATTTACATGCTTCACCAATTCCTCAAGAATTTACACTTGATACTTTAGATTTTAATCAATATTGTACAACCAAATAACAAATTTTTTTCAAGCCTTTCTATGCTCAGTAGAAAATTATTTGAACACTTTAAAATTGGCTTCATGTTTCAAAAACCTATCCATTAGAATCTTGATAGAATCCATTAATTAATTATGATTATTAGAAATGATATCTATCCTGGCTTAAATTTTTAGAAATAAAGGTATAATATTTTCTAATCTTTTCAAGGCTTGTTCAATAAACTGAACTCCCTTTACTATTATTTTCCTTTCCGAATCATTATATTCATTGAAATTTGGAAGTTCCCCAAAATGAGTTTTCGTATTGACAAATTCAGCTGGTTGATTATGATTCTTATCAGATTCTTCTTCTTCTCCCTTGTCTTAGATTTGAATAACTTTCTTGGAAGTATTCTTTTTAGAAACTTCTTTTGATGATTGAGGATTAGGAGATGGAAACTTAAAGGATGGGGCTTCTAACAGTGCTACTGAAGTAATTTTTTGAGATTGATTTTTCTTTTTTGCAGCTTCATTTTCATCATCATCATCATCATCATCATCATCATCATCATCATCTTCTTCACCTTGTTCTTCTTATTCTTCTTCTTCTTCTTCACTTTCTTGATTGAGGATTTGTGTAACCAATTGTTTAGCTACATGTTTTTATTTTCCTTTCTCTCCTGGATCTGGTTGGATTTGAAGAGATAGTTCCCTTATGACCATTCTCTTTCTATCTTTCTCAACTATCTTTAGAATACTATAATTATCTATGGCTAGATCCTTTCTCGTCTTCATTCTCTTTTTATTTTCTTATTCTTTTAAGGTTTCTTTAGTTTCTATTCTTTCAGCCATGGCTTCAACAATGTCTAATCCGAATTGTGGATCAACTTCTTTCATTTCTACCTTCTTCTTCTCTATTCTACCACAACCTCACCCGGTACTAATTTTTGTTTCTTTTATTTCTTTGGGGATGTATCCTTAGATAAATTTCTTTTGATCATAGTTGATTTGGATGACTTAGGAGTTTTCTGACTCCCTCCTGCCACTTCTTTTAAATTTTAGGCTTCCGGATCTTTCTTAAACAATTTGGATTCTGGATTGAATCATAACTTGAGTCTCCTGATCATATCCTTACTAATGAGTGGCTACTTGAAAGTTATCAGATATGACTTAATTGGTAAGTTTCACAATCTTAGGAACTCTTTTAAAAACTTGCTCAGAATAGAAGGAAACATGACCAGCTGGGGTTTGATTGCACCTGATTTAAGTTTCTTGATGGTAAAGAAAATAAAACCCATGAGATTGAACTACCTAATATTTAATAGGTTGTCAAGAACATAGATATTAGAGAATTTTAGAGTTTCCTTATCACCTTTTGTCGCTACTATGAAACCTTGCTTCCAAAGGGCTATGAGACAGTTGTTAGATGATAAATTATTTACTTCCCTCTTATCCTCAAGAATCTAAAAAAGCGATTCCTCTACTTATCTATTGTCAAAAGTTCCATCCAGATCCAGTAATTTGTGAGATGGTAAAAGACCATCTCCCTCATACAAAACTCCTAGGAATGAAGATTCTTGTTTAACTAAGGTTCGGTATTTCTTATCATACATCGTAAATGAAACCTTGAGACTTTCTTATATCTCCATTATTTTATAGAATTCTAAAACTTCTTCATAATACACAAAATCTTGATCTGATTCAGGTCTTTCAATACACATGGATTTATATCCTTGTAAATTTATTATTATTTTCAATGAATAATCATAAGACTCATAAAATTCTCGAGAAACTGACCTTTCACCTTGAAAGTTTATAAAAGAGAAATATTTTGAAGGCATTTGTTTCAGAGAATAAGCAGTTGACTCAAACATGAAAAGCTTAAAAAAATCTTGAACATTGAGGTTTTCTCTTGTTATGAAAGCTATGAACTTATCTGATTAAGAAAACTAAAGTGATCCTTGATTATGAATAGTGAAGGCTATTTATAGAGCATTAGAACTTTGGTAAAATTCAGAAGTATTTTGATGTGGAATGGGTAGGGTGTTCTTTTAAAAAGTAATTTGACGGTTAATATTAAATCTAAAAGATCCAATGGATGAGAAAGAATTCAAACTCTTAAGGTTTTATTTAATAAATGTATTCAAGATGAATCTGATTAGAGGTTAACAAAATTAAAGAATTAAAATACCAATAATTTGAAATATAATGGACAATATAGGGTTTTAGAAGTTGTACCTATCAGAGTATTAGGATACATATATTGGTTTAAGTATATTGTTATTATGATAATGGTACTTAAATATTATTGTAATATAAAAGTAATTGTAATACCTAAAAGTATGTGAAATTGATAAAATTCTAATACTGATACAATTTAGTACTGATAAAGACATGAAATCGATTAAAAAACCTAAAACTGATAAAAAATTAAACCGATAAAAAACATGAAATCGATAAAACATGAAACCGATAAAAACCTAAAACCAATAAAACATGAAACCGATAAAAAATGAAACTGATAAAAGCATGAAACCAATAAAACATGAAAATGATAAAAATATAAAACTGATAAAACATGTAATCGATAAAACCTGAAACCTATAAATATATGAAAATGATAAAACATGTATGCCCCCCCTTTGAAAAGGAGTAACTTAATGTAAGGAGATGGTTTAAAAAAGAAATATAAGTGAATGATTACTTTATGGTGATAATTCTTAGCTTCTATTTAATGTATTCAAATCTATCAGAAGATAATAGTTTTGTGAAAATGTCAGCAAGTTTTTCTTGCATTCCGATGGATTGTAAAATAATATATCCTTTTAATGTGTGGTCTCTAAGAAAGTGATGGCTAATATCTATGTGTTTTTCACGTGAGTGATGTGCAGGGTTTTTAATTAGAGAAATGTCACTAGAATTATCACATACTATTTGAGTTTTGAAAAAACTCATTCCATAGTTAGTGAGTGTGTGTTTCATCCACAACACTTGAGCAAAAAAACTTCTAACTGCTACATATTCAGCTTTAATAGTGGAAAGTGATACTGAATATTGTTTTTTTCATGACCAAGAAACTAATTAATCTCCTAAGAAATGAAATGTTCTGAATGTACTTATTCTATACATTCTACAACCGCCAAAGTCAGCATCTAAAAATTTTTTCAAAACAAAATCATTTCTAGAAGAATAAAATAGCCCCAAATCCATAGTTCCTTTTTAAATAACGAAAAATTATTTTTACTGATTTTAAATGGGATTCCTTTGGATTTTATTGATATCTTGCACATAATTATACAGAAAACATTAAGTATGGCTGACTAGTTATTAAGTATAATAAAATTTCTTTCATTCCTCTAAAATATGTTTGATTCACCGGTTTCCCAACTTCATTAATATCATGTTTATTTGAGGTTCCAATTGGAGTTGTTATACTTTTAGTATTTTCATATCCATACTTTTTAAGTAATTTTTTATATACATATATTGGGATATATAGGTTCCTTCTGGGTTTTGAGAGATTTGAAAACCTAAAAATAATGTTAACTCACCCATCATACTCATTTCAAACTTAGATTTCATGAGATTCGCAAAATAATCAATTAGGGATTGTTGAGTTGATCCAAATATAATATAATCAATATAGATTTGAATAATAAAAATATTTTTGTTTTCCATATTTATAAAAAGATTTTGATCTGCAGTTCCATTAACATAATTTGTTTGTAATATAAATCCTTTAATCCTATCATACCAAGATCTAGGGGCTTGTTTAAAGGCATATAAATCTTTGGTAAGTTTGAAAACATGATCAATTTTTTTTTGAGTCTACAAACCCTATAGGTTATTCTAAAAAAACTTCCTCTTGTACATATCTATTAGGGAAAGATAATTTTACATCTATTTGAAAATTTTTGAATTTAAATAATGTTTTAAAGGCTAATAGAATATTAATAGATTCAAGTCTAGCTACCCGAGCATACGTTTCTTCATAGTTTACTCCCTCTTGTTGATTATAGACTTTATCAAAAAGTCTTGCTTTATTTCTTATAATGACTCCATTTTCATCAAATTGGTTTCTAAAAACCCATTTTACTCTAATTGTAGTTGTTTATTTAGGTCTTTCAACCAAGGAGCATGATTTATTCCTTTCAAATTCATTTAGTTCATCTTGCATTGCTTTAATCCAATCCTCATCACCTATGGATTAATTAGAAGTTTTAGGTTCAAATTGGGATATAAAAGCAAGATTTTCTATTTCATTTATCAAGGAATTTATATTCCTTATGGGTTGATTTACATCACCAGTGATATTATCACTAGGATGATTCCTAAGAAACAATTGATTTGGGTTTTGTAAAACCTGTTCATCAACATAAGGTAGAAAGTCTTCTGGGGAAAATATTTCGGAAACATTTTCCTGAGTATTTTCCTTATCAGAATAATTTTCAATCAAATAATTAGTTTTTGAAAACAAATACATTGATGTAGTTAGGAGTTGTTTAAAAGTAAAAGGATTAGTTTCATCAAATTTATCAGGCACTGTTTCTTAAACATTACAATACTTTTGGTTAAACACTCTATAAGCCTTAGAAGTAGTGGAATAACCTAAAAATATTCCTTCATCATATTTGGGTTCAAATTTATGTAATTTATATTTAGTATTCAATATGAATACTTTTCATCCAAATAATCTGAAGTAAGAAATTGTAGGTTTTCAGACAGTCTATAATTAATAAGGTGTTTTATTAAGAAAAGATCTAATTAAAACTTGATTTATTGTATAACATGCAGTACTTACAACTTTAGCCAAAAAACGATTAGCAATTGAATATTAAATCAACCTCGTTATTATAATTTCTTGAAGAACACAATTTCTTCTTTTAACAACACAATTTTGATGACGGTTTCTTAATGCAGAAAAGTTGTGAGTAATACCTTTCTTACTAAAAAAAGTTTCAAAATCTGAATTTTGAAATTCTCCACCATGATCACCTCGAATAGTTATCAGTGGTAGGTTTTTCTCATTTTTTACTTGGGCTCTAAAAATTTTGAAAAAGGAAAAGGCTTCATATTTCTTTGCTAGAAAATATACCCATTTAAATCTAGTGTAATCATAAACTAAAACATATACAAAGTATTTTCCTCTAATAATTCTAGTTGCATAGGACTAAAAAGATCCATGTGCACAAACTATAATGCATTATTAGTTGAAACTTAACTTATAGATTTAAATCTAGATTTATGTTGCTTTATATATTGATAAGGTTTATCAGCTTCTGAAGAATCAAACCTAAGATCCAATATATCCTTAACACGTCTTTTATTTTATAGTTTTCATAGTTTTCTAAGGTTACAATGTCCTAACCTTCTATTCCATAACTAGGATTGGCCTTCCATTGCACTTAATCAAGGTAAGTCTTAGCTCCTAAGGTCTTCTAAGTTAAGTGTGTATACATTCTCATGCTTATGGGTAGAGAGAAAGAATTCATCATTGGAATTATGAACTAAACATTTATCATTCCTAAAATTAACAAGGTAACCTTCGTCACATAATTAAATTATACTTATAAGGTTGAGCTTAAGACCTTTAAAAAACAAATCATTTGAAAGTAAAACTTTTCCTAAAAGAAAAATATTACCTATATCAGTTATCTTTCCTTGAGAATTATCTCTTAAGGTCACTCTTCCACCTTTAATTTTAATGATCTTTAGGAAATATTTATTTATAGTCATATGTCGAGAGCATCCACTATCCATGTACCAAATATTCTTTTTTGGGTACACTTTTTGTTTTATTAAAAATGAAACAATTAGTTTTTTGGAACCTAAAATTGTTTAGATCAAAAAATTTTAGATAAAAGAACTTTAGGAATCCACATTTGTTTTTCAAATTGAGCTTTATGAAATCCTAATGATTGTGTTTTATTAAGGGAATAATTTATTTTCCAATGTCCACCTCTATGAAACTTAGTGCAAAATGAGGAACTCTTAGGAATAAAATATTTATGTCTAAAAATAGGTTTTGAGCAAGAATAACCTATTTCCAAATTATTTCTTAGAGTATGTATTTGTGAATACATCCTATTAATGTTTTTATTACCCAAGATAAATTTTGATAATTTTTTCTTAAGATAATTTTTTTAGATTTTGGTCTAATGACTAAATTTTCATTCTCACAAGAAATTGTTTTGGAATTTGTTTTTGTTTTAAAAAAAATTTTCTATAAAAAAAGTTTTTGAAAGCCCTTAGAAAGTTTATCCTTCTCATAATTTACTTCGATAAGGTTTTTTGAAATATTTCCTAAATCAAGAGTTTTCTGATCAAGATCTTTTGAAAGATCTGATACTTCTTTTGTAAGGATATATATTATAAAATTTTCATTATCAATCTTTTTATTGCATTTGAAATTATCATTCTCAAGTAGTTTGGAAAATTTAGATACTTCTTCAAAATAAGGTAAATTATCCTCTACTAAGGATGATTCTTTATCTGAAGGGTAAAAAAATTTCTCATTAGGGTAATTGGAATTTAAATATACATTTGTAAGAGATTATTTTTTGTGTAACTTATCTATGAGACAATGATTTTAAATGGGTTGTATGGCTATAAGTCAAATATTATTCTGACTAGAAGATTCATATTCATAAGATTAATCTGATGAGACACCACCACTGGAACTCCATGCATAATTTTCTTTCAATACACTCTTAGTCTAAGAGTTGTAATAATTTTTATTTTTTCTTTAAGAATATTTATCATTTCGATCTTTCCTGGTAAGAAAATGACAATCTGGTATAATATGATCTTCTATTTTACATTCATAACAATTTACTTATGAGTCTTTCTTATCATTTATATATTTCTTTTTGAATATGTACTGAAAATATTTCTTTCCCACAATCTTGTCCATTCTTAGAGCAAGATTGGCTAGTTCATTATCTGAATGATCAATTTCACTTGATTTATATGTAACATTGATTTTCTTAGCTTTAGATATTATTACCCTTTCTGGAGTCTTGGATTTATATTTAGTAGTGAAGGAGACACTTCCATTACCATTATTATTCTTATTAATATCTGCAACTCTTTTTATTCTTGTATCATACTGTATGAGAGTACCAAATAATTCATCAAAAGTTATTCGAGTAACTTTTCTATTCTCATCAATAGATTTATTTTTTTATTCCCACTCGTTGGGCATGTTGTCAATAATCTTGTTCACAAGTATCTCGTCATCAATTCATTTTTCTTCAATATATTTAAGACTATTGACGATTATCATAAATCTTTGTTGAAACTTGCATAAAAGTTCTCCATAGGAAAAAAAAAACCATGATATTCAGATCTGGGAATGAATCTTCTTGTTTCTATAACTTTAGATGTAACAAAATGTGCGACTTATACCAGATATAGTTGGCTACTTCACAAGATGATATCTAACTATATATATTCCTGGTCAAAGAACATAAAAAAGTATTGCGTAACTTGTAATTTATTTGATATTCTTATTTCTCTTTGTTGGTGAATGTTCTAACTTCCTTGTCTAGAAATTTTTAATCTCTAGTGAGCATCACAAAATTATATACTCCAGTATTAATAAAAAATGAGTTCATTCGATCTCTCCATTACTCATAATCATTCCCATAAAAAATAGGTGGTCTATTTGGGTTTAGATTATCAATTAATCCAGTATTCATTACTTCCATATTATAAAAAAAACTTTTCCAATCCACACGTTAGTGTAGTAGGTAATTATAAACAAAGATTTTATAAAAAAACTATAACTATCTCTCAGAAAAAAATATAGAAAGTAAAACAAATCAGTATAAACCTTCTCTAATACCAATTGTAGGATTGAAATATAGGTATAAATGTATATGTGATGGCACAATACAAGTGGGGGGGGGGGGGGTGAATTTTAGGTTTAAAAGTTTTGTCTTTAAACTCTTAAGAAGAAACATAGTTAAAGAGATCTTAAACTAATACAATTCACAAAGACTCTTATGAAACAATGAAAATGATCAGACTGTCCCTGGATCTGATGGATATAATATGATACCACAGGTTATTAAAAACAATTGTATTTGGGTTGAATATAATGATCATAGTATAAGAAATGTGAATGAGTCTACTATACAACATATATAATATTTTAATATAATGTAATTTAAATGAATGTATTGTAATTAAAACAATTACAATAGAAAATAATATGAATAGAAAGAGAATGTAAAAGGATTATATTTCTATTACAAATATAAGTAGAAAAGTAAAGGGTATGATAATTATTTTATCCCAAATAGTAGGGTATCCTTTCACCAATGATAATAGGTTTATCTTACCACCACTTGGGTAAGCCCTCAATATGATGATCGACATTTCTGTCTTCCTATCCACAGAAGCCCTCAATTAAGAAGTTAATCAACACCTCTGTCTTTCAAATACTTGAAAGCACTTGATTCAACAGTAGAAAACAATGTCTTCCTATCCCCAGAATCCCTTGATCATTATCATAATGATATGTCACACAAAGAAATACAAATCACTTATTTAAATAAAAGAACTAGTAACAAACCATTCAGGTCTTGTATCTTCAAGGCCTTTCACACGAATCAAGAGAGAGGTTACATTGTCTCTCTCTTGAAGTTAATTCAAAATAGTGTGTCTTCTATGGTCAATGGTCCAAGTTTATTACTTTCTAGTTCAAATAATCTCCTATTTATAGGCTTCCTTTCCAATGGTCATATTTGATTTCATTAGTCATATTTCTCCCGAAAACTCAGAGGGACTTGGACACCTAACACTATAACGGTCAAAATAAAATAGAATATAATACATAGTTTTTATTAGTATATAAATAACACCATGAAATCATTTTGGTTAGAAAATAACAGGTATAAAAATATGAAAGAATGAGTATGATAAATATATAAATCATTAGTAAAAGGATAATGTGAAACATGTATGTAATATTAGAGCAAGACACAAGTACAATACATCACATGAGTACGATGAATAACATGGGTACAATGCATAACATGAGTACGAAGAATAACATGGGTACAATATATTTCATGTGATTACGTTTAAAAACAATACATTTGGTTATGATGAAAAACAATACACGCAGTTTCGATGAAAAACAATTCACGCGATTACAATGAAAATAAATACATGTGATTACGATGAAAAAAATACACATGGTTATGATGAAAAACAATACCTGTGATTACAATAAAAAAAAATACATGAAGTTACAATGAAAAGAAATAAACGTGATTATGATGAAAAGCAATACATGTGATTAAGATGAAAAACAATACATGTAGTTATGATGAAAAACAACATATGCGATTATGATGAAAAACAACATATGCGGTTACGATAAAAAAGAACATATGCGGTTACAATGAAAAAGATGAAATAATTTGTGATTTAAAAAACAAAAAGAAATTAATGGGAAGGTTGAAACATAACTTTTGACTCAACATTATTTTTCATTCACTCTCATCACACCATTTTCTTAAACCGATACCATGAGAAAGCAAGGGTTGTTATTCCTTTCTCCTCCCTTTCCTATAGTAATTCTTCTGTTAATAATTTATTTAAATTTAACATGTAGTATGATTCTATGATTAAAAACCAATAAATTATCATCCCTTTGATTTATTTTTCATGAGATATTATCCATTCACTCTCATTATACCCTTTTCATAAGAAGTTACCATATCAAAGTAAGGATTCCCAATCCCCTCCATTTCTTTCCCAAATATAATTCTTTTATCAAAATCCCTTTTAAAATACTACTTAATATTTTCATATTTTTATAATTATATGGTATTATCGTCTATTTGATCTTTTATCCATGATATATTATCCAATTCCTTTCATTATACCCTTATCATAATCCATTACCAAAGTAAGGATACCCAATCCTCCCCCTTTCTTTTCCAATTATGAACCCTTTACTACAAACACATTAAAAATTAAATTTCATATGTTATTATTATTATATTTACATTATATTATCATATATTTATAATTTTGTTCATGATATATGACCAGTACCCTAGGTTTCTAGATATCTTTGTGACAAATTAATTATTTATAACCCAAATAAAAACTAGTTTATTAATGAGAAGGGGTTGATTTGTAAGGAAGGACTCACATATGTGTGTTTGTGTTTGTCCAAAGTAATAAGGAAAACAATAAAAGAGGTGGTGGAATTGGGTTTAGTGATGAAAAACTAACGAGAGTGATGAATTTGTGTGAGTGTGAGTGTTAATATTTGGAAAGAAAATAAGAGAAGCCAAAAACAGAAACTAGAAAGGAAAACTAGTTGATAAAATAGGGTAAATAAATTGGCCATTTTCTATGAAGATTTTCCTTCATTCATGAATTTTAATTAAACATCATAAAAATGTTTAAAAGAGGATAACCTAATTTTTCATTATGATGACCATAAAATGAATGATCCTTATATCTTTTAAACTATATAAGTAACTCGATCACATAATGAAAAACCAGTTATCACTAAGTTCATTCTATCAGTTGAACTCAGTGCACTACTTTATTAATCTTGGTCTACTTTTCAGTAAAATCCTTAGATGGTAAAATAGTTTAAAATTTAGTTAGATCAAGATCAGTTTTCAATGATACTTTTTGTTTTGTAAAATTTTGTTTCTAAAATCAATTTGAGAGTAGTGTTCAATTGGATTGATGCATTAATTAAGACCTAATCTTCAACGATTAATCTTAGTGAAACCAAAATTTCTTGCCTCATTCGATTTTCAAGATTGGTATTGCTTCTATTTTCTCAATGAGGATATCCTATAATTATTTTTGGTGAGAAAAACTCATGTGAATTATATTAGGATTCATTTGGTGTGCATCAACAGTGAAACTTATTCATTGTGGTGGCATGGTTCGGTCAAATGTGTGGATATTCGTGCATTAAAAACACACTCTAGTTCTAGCCTTGTGAAAGGTTAGATCTTTTTCTTAGGTTCATTTAAGTGACTGAGAGAACTATTCATGATAGTTTTATTATACTTGTGTCTAGTTGGATTCATGGTAAGTAGGAGTTTTATGGTTGGTTGAAATGTGGGGTGTCATAGTCCCTTTCCTTTGTCTTATGGTCAGTATTAATTTGAGGGTGCAGTAACTTAATTTATAGGAATAGTCACTAATAATTTGCACATGTCCCATTGTAAGATTCATAGTTGGTATAAGTGGAGAGACATGATCAGTTCTAATTTTTATTTTTAGGCACTTTCAGGACTGGTAACTTTAAAATTTCCTATGCATAGTCACTCTGAAAGTGCCATTTTTGGGCACAATCACTTTAAACTAGAATCTTAACGACAAGTATACTTACCGTGAGATCATGTCATGGTTATTTGATTTTTTTTCTTGTGATCACTTAAGTGATTGCATGCCTTTCATACAGTCAATTATCTCAGAGTTAGTAAAGTGATCGTGAGAGTGACTTTTTGTCACGACCCGTCCTCGGGGCCCGTGCTGTGACTACCCCAAGCCCGCCTTCCATAGGCCAGGGGCTGGCGACTAGCACCAAGGCGTAAAATCCCAGTAAACAGGGAAGGCATTGCCTTTATAAGTAACAACCACACAGAGTCAGCAAGCGGAAAGTAAAGTAAAGGGGGCCGGAAATACAAGCCCAACTGTAAAGTACAACTGAAAAGTAAAGTACAGCAACTGAAGAAAAGACGGCGGCCTCGTGTCGTCCACTGGCAATCCCACCTGAAGGGTGGGTACAGATAGCCTCCAGGCTCCTCGGGTCCCACGTCCGCTCCGAGCACGTCCCGCCCAGTGGTCCACCTCCAGGTACCGTCCTGCTCCACGCCCCAACCGTGATCAGCGCTGTCCGTCGTCTGCAACCAACACAACAAGGTGCGGGCATAGCCCATGCAGGGGTGAGTACAAGCTACTCAGTAAGGACCCCGAGACCCCCGAAGGTCTCCCGAAATCCACAAAGGATATAGCACAGAAGAAAGATGCAATCACGAAATAACATCTGACTCGACTTAGGTATATGCCCATACATATACCTAAGTCCCCAATTCTAGCTCTGCTCACGAGCTCAAGAACAACTCAATCCACAAAGGAAAGCAAGACTCAAATCCACAGGGAGAGTAAACAGTAAATCCACATAGGATAGTTCAACACAATCCACAAAGGAGAGTAAACAGTAAATCCACATAGGATAGTTCAACACAATCCACAAAGGAGAGTAAACAGTAAATCCACATAGGATAGTTCAACACAATCCACAAAGGAGAGTAAACAGTAAATCCACATAGGATAGTTCAACACAATCCACAAAGGAGAGTAAACAGTAAATCCACATAGGATAGTTCAACACAATCCATAAAGGAGAGTAACATAAGATTCAGCTCAACCAGGATTTTCATTATCGAAACCGTAAATGTTGAAGAGCCCCATCTCTGAAGTGTACAGTGGTCCTGTCACGACTCCGAGGTACTTCTCACTAACCTAAGACTGCTGAAGTACTCCTCCTGTCGAGTACCGCGGGTCTGCTGCCAACTACCGGGCGCTCCGTCCGCTGAGGGTCTGCTGCCAAATACCGGGCGCTCACCCAGATAGCCTACTGAGGTACTCCTCCTGTCGAGTACCGCGGGTTTGCCACCAACTACCAGGCGCTCCGTCCGCCGTGGGTCTGCTGCCAACTACTGGGCGCTCCGTCCACTGGGCTAGTCGACTCACTCCAAGTCGAGTCGGTCAAGCAGTCGTCAGGTCTCAGTCATCTACACGGTCTCCGTACTCTGCACGCGCGTCTCCACCGTCGCGGGTCTGTCGCTACAACCAAGCGCACACACTCCGTAGAGTATCGCGGGTCCGCCGCTACAACCAAGCGCTCCACCGCCAAGGGTCTGCTGCTGCATCCAAGCGCACCACCACTGTCAAGTACCACGGGTCCGCCGCTACACCCAATCGCTCCACCGCTCAAGGTAAAAAGAAGATTCAGCTCACACAGGTTCGGTAGCACTGTTCCACATAGGATCGCTGAGTGCAGTAGTCGACGCAGTCCACTGAGGATCTCTGCACAGTCGTCGCCGCAATCCACGAAGGATCTCTGCTCTGCCGTCGTCGCAGTCCACGGAGGATCTCTGCTCTGTCGTCGTCGCAGTCCACGGAGGATCTCTGCTCTGCCGTCGTCGCAGTCCACGGAGGATCTCTGCTCTGTCGTCGTCGCAGTCCACGGAGGATCTCTGCTCTGTCGTCGAAGCCACAGCCAGCACTAGGGTTCCCGCACTTAGCGAGCTCGTTTAGGAGGGTCCGCTCCACGAGCCGAGAGGCTGATACATCAACTGACACGTAGTCCGAAGTTGATGTATCCAAAAGTTCCGTATCGACAACAGGATCTCAACGCAACAGACGGCGCGTCAATCGGACGCCCGGTCTGAGAGTTATTGGCATTTTCGTTCCAGGGGCCCGGTTGGTTTTTAGGGCAAAACCAACCCGACCGTACTCCGCCTGTATCCGATCCTCGGGCGGAGTATGCCAAAAGTTCCGTTTCACTTAGAGGAAACTACCACAGCTGACGGTACGTCGATCGGACGTCCGTAGCTCAAGTTATGAGCGTTTCCGCTCCGAGGGCCCGGTTGGTTTCGTGTACGAACCAACCCGGGCGAACCCAAAGTTTTCCGAAAACTTGATTATAATATACCGAAACGACCGTCTCGATCCAGGGATCGCGTAGCCGCTGACGGTTCGTCAATCGGAGGTCCCAGGCCCAAGATATGGGCGAAAGACCGAAGAGGGCCCGAAACGGGGGTTCTGGGCCCGGGGCGGCCCGGCCCGAACCCCCCCTGGGTCGGCCGAACCGGGTCGGCCCGACCCGGCTAGGCCGGGTCCGGTCCGGCCTGGGCGCGGCCCGGCCGACCGGACCGGCCGGCTCGGCCGGCGCGGCTTGGCCAGCCGCGCGGGTGGAAGGCCGCGGGCGCAGCCCGCGGTCGAGGGAGCCGCGGCCCGCATGCGGGCCGCGCGGGTGGTCAGCGGACGCGGCGCATTGCCGCGTCCCGACCGGGTGGACCGGACCCGCGGACCGCGGGTCCGCTGGTTCGCCGCCGCCGCGGCCGAGCCGCGGCGGATTCCTCCGGCGGCGCGCCGGGCGCCGCCGCCCCCGGTCGCTGGCGGCGCCGCCTCCTTCCGCGGGCCGCCGGAGATGCTCCGGTGGCCCGATTTGCCTCCCGTCTGCGCCGTTGCCCCTCCCGGATGCCGACCTTCACTGCGGGATCAACGGTTCGCCCCTGCCGCGCGGTTTGTCGTCGTCCGTCATATCCGCACAACAAAAGAGATCGGCGGAGGGTTGCCGGGTCTTGTTCGTTAGACCCGCACCCTCCGCGTTAGCCATAAAATCATCGGGAGGAAAAGGATTAACCAAATCAACAATTTTAAATAAATTAAAATTGTTCCGATCGGGTTCTTTATTTGAAAAGAATAATCACGGGAATAAAATATTCCAATCAACCCTTACCTTGTCGTCGTCGTCGGACGAGAGGTCGTCGCGGAATCGCTCGTCGCGGAAGAAGGGGGATCGTCGCGTCGTCGCGGTATCCGGCGTCGCGTCGCCAATCTCCGGATCAAAAACAAACGGATTTAATTAATTAAATCCGTTGTTATTGAAATTAAAAAGGGAGAATTTAGAAGTTTCGATCCTCACCCTTAACCGCCGATCGCAGGTCCGCCGCGGAAGAAGAGGCACCGAAGAAGAAGAAGAAGAAGGTCGCGGAAAAGTTGTTGACGTCGCGGATCGTGCGTCGTCGAATTCCGGTTCCGGCGTTCTTCGCGTTCTTCGCATTCTTCGCGTTCTTCGCGTTCTTCGCGGGGAGAGTGGAGGCTCAGAGGAATAGCAATCCTCCAAAATAGACAAGTTTGTCTATTTTATTATTTTGCCAACAAACGTAAAACGCATAAGTAACGACCCAATTAATTCGTTGAATTAATTCAACGAGCGAAACAGCCCATTTAATTCACGAAAGAAACAGTCCATTTAATTCATGAAATAAACCGCCCAATTAAATGGTCTGTTAAGAATTAAAGAAAACGCGTCGGTTGACTTTTCAGTTACTTTGACGGGTTTTCGCGGGTGCGTTACTTAGCGAAAGAAACGGCGGGGCTCGTGCGGGCCCTGCCTCACAAATATCCTACCAAGGGGGTAGGATATTTTTGGATAGCATCCTATCCAGTTCAACTCAGTTCAAGCCGCCTTTAAGTGACTTCAAGTGGCTTCCAAGCAGCTTAAGTGAAATAAAATAAAGTTGTCGCACAAACTTTATTTTATTTCTGACTTAAAGCCGCAAAATTTAAAAACCACGTCTGAGCAAACGCAACTCTGGAAGAGGCGTTTCTAAGCAAATACCGGCGCTGCGCTTTCATCGGTGCCCTCAGAATTTGATTCTGGGCACCGGTTCAAAAGATAGAAAAACCCGCTCGTCCGTTCACTGAACGTACCCGAGCCAAACTTCGGAAAATGATTCCGGGCACACCGGGCCTTGGAATCAGGTGCCGTCTGAAGCTGCGCTCTTGTAAAATTCCAAGGAAAATTAAGAAAAAAATTTCCTTGAAATTTGCGGGTCTTTACATTACTCCCACCTCAGGGCTTTACGTCCCCGTAAAGATACATCAAAACTAGGGGAACAAATGGGGGGTACCGAGCACACATCTGAGCCTCCCGCTCCCAAGTGCTCTCCTGGAAGTTCCCGTGCTGCCTTCTGACGCACACAAGAGGAATCGACCGCCCACGTAGGACCCGCTCTTGTTGATCCTCGATCTCCACTGGGACCTCCGCAAAAGTCGCCCCGTCGTCCACGTCCAGCTCCCCAAAGTCGATGATGTGCGTCGGGTCGTGCACGTATCTCCTCAGCTGAGACACGTGGAAGACGCCGTGCACCCGGTGCAACTGAGGTGGTAGAGCCAGGCGATAAGCCACCTCTCCTATCCTGCTGAGGACCTGGAAAGGCCCGATGAAGCGTGGAGACAACTTGCCGCCTCGGCCAAATCTCCGTAAACCACGTCGAGGTGAGACACGCAAAAAGACGTGGTCGCCATCCTCGAACTCCAGTGGCCTCCGCCTCCTGTCAGCATATGATTTCTGCCGGCTCTGAGTTGTCCTCATCCTCTCCTGGATGATCTGGACCTTCTCTGTCGTGGCCTGGACCATCACAGGTCCCACAAGAGCTGCAAGATTTCTTCTTTGCCGAAAAGAGAAATCCGGTCTCATCCCCTGGATGAACCACATTCTTTACACTAAACACTATTGCTTCACATAGAAAGAAAGGTCGATCAGAGTCTGCGGTAGAACCGACCACCTCTGATACCAATTTGTCACGACCCGTCCTCGGGGCCCGTGCCGTGACTACCCCAAGCCCGCCTTCCATAGGCCAGGGGCTGGCGACTAGCACCAAGGCGTAAAATCCCAGTAAACAGGGAAGGCATTGCCTTTATAAGTAACAACCACACAGAGTCAGCAAGCGGAAAGTAAAGTAAAGGGGGCCGGAAATACAAGCCCAACTGTAAAGTACAACTGAAAAGTAAAGTACAGCAACTGAAGAAAAGACGGCGGCCTCGTGTCGTCCACTGGCAATCCCACCTGAAGGGTGGGTACAGATAGCCTCCAGGCTCCTCGGGTCCCACGTCCGCTCCGAGCACGTCCCGCCCAGTGGTCCACCTCCAGGTACCGTCCTGCTCCACGCCCCAACCGTGATCAGCGCTGTCCGTCGTCTGCAACCAACACAACAAGGTGCGGGCATAGCCCGTGCAGGGGTGAGTACAAGCTACTCAGTAAGGACCCCGAGACCCCCGAAGGTCTCCCGAAATCCACAAAGGATATAGCACAGAAGAAAGATGCAATCACGAAATAACATCTGACTCGACTTAGGTATATGCCCATACATATACCTAAGTCCCCAATTCTAGCTCTGCTCACGAGCTCAAGAACAACTCAATCCACAAAGGAAAGCAAGACTCAAATCCACAGGGAGAGTAAACAGTAAATCCACATAGGATAGTTCAACACAATCCACAAAGGAGAGTAAACAGTAAATCCACATAGGATAGTTCAACACAATCCACAAAGGAGAGTAAACAGTAAATCCACATAGGATAGTTCAACACAATCCACAAAGGAGAGTAAACAGTAAATCCACATAGGATAGTTCAACACAATCCACAAAGGAGAGTAAACAGTAAATCCACATAGGATAGTTCAACACAATCCACAAAGGAGAGTAACATAAGATTCAGCTCAACCAGGATTTTCATTATCGAAACCGTAAATGTTGAAGAGCCCCATCTCTGAAGTGTACAGTGGTCCTGTCACGACTCCGAGGTACTGCTCACTAACCTAAGACTGCTGAAGTACTCCTCCTGTCGAGTACCGCGGGTCTGCTGCCAACTACCGGGCGCTCCGTCCGCTGAGGGTCTGCTGCCAAATACCGGGCGCTCACCCAGATAGCCTACTGAGGTACTCCTCCTGTCGAGTACCGCGGGTTTGCCACCAACTACCAGGCGCTCCGTCCGCCGTGGGTCTGCTGCCAACTACTGGGCGCTCCGTCCACTGGGCTAGTCGACTCACTCCAAGTCGAGTCGGTCAAGCAGTCGTCAGGTCTCAGTCATCTACACGGTCTCCGTACTCTGCACGCGCGTCTCCACCGTCGCGGGTCTGTCGCTACAACCAAGCGCACACACTCCGTAGAGTATCGCGGGTCCGCCGCTACAACCAAGCGCTCCACCGCCAAGGGTCTGCTGCTGCATCCAAGCGCACCACCACTGTCAAGTACCACGGGTCCGCCGCTACACCCAATCGCTCCACCGCTCAAGGTAAAAAGAAGATTCAGCTCACACAGGTTCGGTAGCACTGTTCCACGTAGGATCGCTGAGTGCAGTAGTCGACGCAGTCCACTGAGGATCTCTGCACAGTCGTCGCCGCAATCCACGAAGGATCTCTGCTCTGCCGTCGTCGCAGTCCACGGAGGATCTCTGCTCTGTCGTCGTCGCAGTCCACGGAGGATCTCTGCTCTGCCGTCGTCGCAGTCCACGGAGGATCTCTGCTCTGTCGTCGTCGCAGTCCACGGAGGATCTCTGCTCTGTCGTCGAAGCCACAGCCAGCACTAGGGTTCCCGCACTTAGCGAGCTCGTTTAGGAGGGTCCGCTCCACGAGCCGAGAGGCTGATACATCAACTGACACGTAGTCCGAAGTTGATGTATCCAAAAGTTCCGTATCGACAACAGGATCTCAACGCAACAGACGGCGCGTCAATCAGACGCCCGGTCTGAGAGTTATTGGCATTTTCGTTCCAGGGGCCCGGTTGGTTTTTAGGGCAAAACCAACCCGACCGTACTCCGCCTGTATCCGATCCTCGGGCGGAGTATGCCAAAAGTTCCGTTTCACTTAGAGGAAACTACCACAGCTGACGGTACGTCGATCGGACGTCCGTAGCTCAAGTTATGAGCGTTTCCGCTCCGAGGGCCCGGTTGGTTTCGTGTACGAACCAACCCGGCCGAACCCAAAGTTTTCCGAAACCTTGAGTATAATATACCGAAACGACCGTCTCGATCCAGGGATCGCGTAGCCGCTGACGGTTCGTCAATCGGAGGTCCCAGGCCCAAGATATGGGCGAAAGACCGAAGAGGGCCCGAAACGGGGGTTCTGGGCCCGGGGCGGCCCGGCCCGAACCCCCCCTGGGTCGGCCGAACCGGGTCGGCCCGACCCGGCCCGACCCGGCGAGGCCGGGTCCGGTCCGGCCGGGGCGCGGCCCGGCCGACCGGACCGGCCGGCTCGGCCGGCGCGGCTGGGCCAGCCGCGCGGGTGGAAGGCCGCGGGCGCAGCCCGCGGTCGAGGGAGCCGCGGCCCGCATGCGGGCCGCGCGGGTGGTCAGCGGACGCGGCGCATTGCCGCGTCCCGACCGGGTGGACCGGACCCGCGGACCGCGGGTCCGCTGGTTCGCCGCCGCCGCGGCCGAGCCGCGGCGGATTCCTCCGGCGGCGCGCCGGGCGCCGCCGCCCCCGGTCGCTGGCGCCGCCGCGCCGGCGACCCGCGCCGCCGCCTCCTTCCGCGGGCCGCCGGAGAT
This sequence comes from Viscum album, assembly GCA_963277665.1. Lineage (NCBI taxonomy): Eukaryota > Viridiplantae > Streptophyta > Magnoliopsida > Santalales > Viscaceae > Viscum > Viscum album. The sequence goes on from OY728145.1 coordinate 921,566,145, forward strand.
GCTCCGGTGGCCCGATTTGCCTCCCGTCTGCGCCGTTGCCCCTCCCGGATGCCGACCTTCACTGCGGGATCAACGGTTCGCCCCTGCCGCGCGGTTTGTCGTCGTCCGTCATATCCGCACAACAAAAGAGATCGGCGGAGGGTTGCCGGGTCTTGTTCGTTAGACCCGCACCCTCCGCGTTAGCCATAAAATCATCGGGAGGAAAAGGATTAACCAAATCAACAATTTTAAATAAATTAAAATTGTTCCGATCGGGTTCTTTATTTGAAAAGAATAATCACGGGAATAAAATATTCCAATCAACCCTTACCTTGTCGTCGTCGTCGGACGAGAGGTCGTCGCGGAATCGCTCGTCGCGGAAGAAGGGGGATCGTCGCGTCGTCGCGGTATCCGGCGTCGCGTCGCCAATCTCCGGATCAAAAACAAACGGATTTAATTAATTAAATCCGTTGTTATTGAAATTAAAAAGGGAGAATTTAGAAGTTTCGATCCTCACCCTTAACCGCCGATCGCAGGTCCGCCGCGGAAGAAGAGGCACCGAAGAAGAAGAAGAAGAAGGTCGCGGAAAAGTTGTTGACGTCGCGGATCGTGCGTCGTCGAATTCCGGTTCCGGCGTTCTTCGCGTTCTTCGCGTTCTTCGCGTTCTTCGCGTTCTTCGCGGGGAGAGTGGAGGCTCAGAGGAATAGCAATCCTCCAAAATAGACAAGTTTGTCTATTTTATTATTTTGCCAACAAACGTAAAACGCATAAGTAACGACCCAATTAATTCGTTGAATTAATTCAACGAGCGAAACAGCCCATTTAATTCACGAAAGAAACAGTCCATTTAATTCATGAAATAAACCGCCCAATTAAATGGTCTGTTAAGAATTAAAGAAAACGCGTCGGTTGACTTTTCAGTTACTTTGACGGGTTTTCGCGGGTGCGTTACTTAGCGAAAGAAACGGCGGGGCTCGTGCGGGCCCTGCCTCACAAATATCCTACCAAGGGGGTAGGATATTTTTGGATAGCATCCTATCCAGTTCAACTCAGTTCAAGTCGCCTTTAAGTGACTTCAAGTGGCTTCCAAGCAGCTTAAGTGAAATAAAATAAAGTTGTCGCACAAACTTTATTTTATTTATGACTTAAAGCCGCAAAATTTAAAAACCACGTCTGAGCAAACGCAACTCTGGAAGAGGCGTTTCTAAGCAAATACCGGCGCTGCGCTTTCATCGGTGCCCTCAGAATTTGATTCCGGGCACCGGTTCAAAAGATAGAAAAACCCGCTCGTCCGTTCACTGAACGTACCCGAGCCAAACTTCGGAAAATGATTCCGGGCACACCGGGCCTTGGAATCAGGTGCCGTCTGAAGCTGCGCTCTTGTAAAATTCCAAGGAAAATTAAGAAAAAAATTTCCTTGAAATTTGCGGGTCTTTACACTTTTAGTCACTTCTCATGATAGGTTACCACTGTAATTTTTTTTCACACACCCTATATGAACACAAAATTCATATTTTTAGTAAAAATTATCAAATTAAAAATAAAAAAAAAATCAAAGAATAAGATCACCATTTTAATTCCAAAAATGAAGATAAAGAAGTAATTCAAAAAACAATTCATGGATTTTTGATGAAATAATTGATTTTAAAATTCACAAAATCATCAAAATAATTTTAAAAAGATATTTTTAATTAAATTCATCAAACCATTGTCCATAGAAAATTTTGGAAAATAGAGATTTGAAAATATGTTCATTTAATCACCCAAAACCCACATTTTAATAAGATTTTTAAGGAATGTAAATTCTATAAAAATCATTAAATGTCAAAATATTCCCAATTAAATATCATATTCATATAAAAGTTTCAACTATTCTACAAAACAGATGTGGTAATGTGTGTAAAAATTGGCCACATAAAACCCCCCCACACATAAATATTTATTTATCCTCAAACAATTCCATGTTTTTTCCTTCTAAAACAGACATAATTATTTTTACAATTAGGTCAAAATGAAGCATTTTAAGAAATTTATTTATAAAGGAACAAAATCATGAGGCAGGTCATAATTTTCAATGAATGTTCACATCAAGTCCTGAATAAATTCAAATATAAACTATAAATCAAGGGAAAAAAATTCATCCACTTTTGAAAATGTCATGCCTCTTATATGAATTCATTGGTACAACTCTAAAAGATTTTATTATAAATAAATTATCTCCTTCTTCATTTGAGTTCAATATTACCCTCACCTAAATGTAATAATTTTTAACAAAGACACTTTATTTTAATTTTATATAGCCATGAGTTTGTGCATAATACTATGCAAATCACTTATTGAGTTTTGAATTGGCTTTATTTACAGATCATACATAGTCCAATTGTCTCAAATATTCACTATGTGATCCCAATTTCCCATTTTAATCTAGATTTATAGGGATTATATCATACTCAATTGATTTGGTTTCCTAAGGTGTTTTATTTTCAAAAAGGTGAGTCCCATAGGATTGAGTAAAAATATCTAATTTCCTCAAGTTATAATCATAATTCCACAAAGATCTATCCTATCTCATTCCCTTTATCAGTTCCAAAATACAAATTCTTTAAAAAAGTATGTAATATCACTCAACAATCTTACACCCCCAAAAATTTCAGAATGAATATAAACATCATTAACCAATATGATATTATTCACCATGTGGGAAAACATTAAGTTTCAAATAGAAGCCTAAAGACCTTTAGTTTTTTAAAAATATTTTGATATTTTTGATATTTGTTTTAGAAAAAAATTAAGGGGGATTTTGATGCATCCAACATTGAAGTACAACTAAACCTAGAGAAATACCCCTCTCCTGCACACATAAAATTCAACATTTTCCCCAATATTGAATCATAAGATTGGATTTATTTTAATTTAGAACAAATTTATAATTAAAAAATTCTAATAATGTTAAAGGGGTTAAAATAAAGTTCAACAATCACTTTTTCCACATTTCAATACTAAAAAATACTCTAACAATGCTAAAAATGGCCTTTATCAGTGCTATAGAAGCACTGATTACTAGAGAAAGATGAATAGTCATAGGCTTTTATCAGCATTAAAAATCATGGATAAAGGGGTTCTTTATCATCACTTTTAGTAGAACTGATAAAGTAAAACATTTATCGACACTCTTATTTAGTGCTAATAAAGGGGAACTTTATCAGCACTTATAAAAACACTGATAAAAGGGAATAATGTAGTGTGCTGTAACAACACACTATAACACAATGAAAGTGAGCTTTAACAACACACTATAGCACTAGAAGCACTAATAGAAATAAGAATAATCAAGTACCAATAGATAATTTAAATGAAATAAAATTTACAGCACAAATACAAGAAAAAACTTTATATTATAGACATTTCAAACATTGGTTTATACATTTACATAAGTACAAATTATAACATACATTGAAAAACATAAATGTTCATTTTTATTTTGATCCTGAACCTGACTCATGATATTTCCTAAAACAATGTGCTAAAGAAAAATAAAATACCTATATAAAAAAATTCTTATATTAGTAATAATATAAAGAAATAAATCAATATACAGTGTTAATTTTAAACTAAACTTTGAGTCATACCAGAAACACTATGTATTGGATTTAGTTTCAGTTGATTCCTGCACATCACACAATTTCTTGTTCATCTTCAAGAATTATCTCTATGAAAATTAACTAAATAATTATAAGATAAAAATTATAATGAAATTAATTATGTAAAAGTAGATATAATGATAAGAAAGAAATATAGGCTCATTTTCTTAGTTTTAGTGATGTGATGCACATTGTAAACTAAAATGACATATATATATTCTAAATACACACTTGGAGTCATATCAATCACAAATTGCATTGGATTGAGGTTAAGATGATTTCTACATGCCCCAAATGAATTATGGATCATTTTATTAAAGTATCAAAATAATATGAATGCATCTAATTGGTTTTGAGTATGTCACTTTTTGTTTTTACTAAAATGCCATTTTAAATTGGAAACATGCACTTTGAGTCATACTAGTCATGTCGTATGTTGGTTTGACATGAGACTAATTCCTATACATAATGAATGAATTGTGAATCATTTTCTAAAATTATCAACACATTCCAAGTGTGTGTTCTTGGTTTTCAGTGAGTGACACTTTTTGAACTAAAATGTCAGTTTTAAACTAATAATGGGAACTTTGAGTCATACCAGACAAATGTTTTATCATATTGAGATAGGGATGATTCAAAAACATAAAAAATTACTTATAGATTGTTTTCATAAATTATTAAAACAATATGATTGTGTTTTCTTGGTTTTGAGTATATCAGTTGTCTTTTTTATTAGAATTAATGTCATTTTTAAATAAAAATATGCACTCGAAGTCATATTGGTCACAACATGCATATAATTGAGGTTAAGCTAATTCCTACATGTCAAAAATGACTTATGGATAAATTTTATAAAGTATAAAAATAATATGAATTCATTTGATCGGTTTTGAGTACGTCACTTGACTTTTTTTAAGATATATATTAAACTGGAAACATGCACTTTGAGTCATAATGATCACATTATGTGTCGGTTTGATGTGAGACTAATTCCTACACATAAAAAATTACCTATAAATCATATTCCTAAATTATTAATATAATCCGAGCATGTTTTAATAGTTTTTAGTGAGTTACACTTTTTTGAACTAAAATGCCAATTTGAAATTGTTAATGGACACTTTGAGTCTTACTAGGAATGTTGTGTATTGGATCAAGGTGAGGATAATTTATATATGTAGAAAATGTATTAAGGATCATTTTTATAAAGTATCCAAACAATAATATCATGTTTTATCAGGTTTGAGTATGTCAGTTTTCTTTTTTACTAAAATTAATGTCAATTTTAAATAAAAAGACACACTTGGAGTCATATCGATCACACTGTGCATCAAATTGTGGCGAGGATGATTTCTACACATAACAAACGAATTATGGATATTTTTACTAAATTATAAAAACAATATGAATGTGTTTTATTGATTTTTAATATGTAACTTAACTTTTTTACTAAAATGTCATTTTAAATTGGAAACACATAATTTGAGTCATACCGGTCACATAGTGTGTTGGTTTGATGTGAGACTGATTCCAACATATCAAAAATGACTTATGATTCACTTTAATAAATTATCAAGTTAATATGAGTGTGTTTTATTTATTTTCAATGAGTGATATTTTTTTAACAAAAATGTTAGTTTTAAACTGATAATGCACACTTTAAGTTATACCAAGACCATCGTGTATTAAATTGAGGTTAAGATGATTAATACATGTAAAAAATGACTTATGGATCATTTTAATAAATTATCAAAATAATTTAAATGTGTTTTCTTGGTTTTGAGCATGTCAATTTTCCTTTTTACTAAAATTAATGGCAGTTTTAAATAAAAAGACGCACTTGGAGTCATATCCGTCACACTGTGCATCAGTTGAGGTGAGGATGATTCCTAAACATCTCTAATTACTTATGGACTGTTGTAATAAATAATCAAGACAATCTAAATGTGTTTTCTCTATTTTTAGTATGTCACTTATCTTTTTAACTAAAATTTCATTTTAAACTGGAAACATGTACTTTGAGTCATACCGGCCATATCGTGTTTTGGTTTGATGTGAGACTAGTTCCCACATGTCAAAAATGACTTACGAATTGTTTTCTTAAATTATAAATACAATCCAAGTGTGTTTTCTCAATTTTTAGTGAGTAATAACTTTTAAACTAAAATGTTAATTTTAAATCGATAACGGACACTTTGAGTCATACCTGGCACATCGTGTATCAGATTGAGGTGAAGATGATTCCTTCATGTCAAAAATGACTTATGAATATTTTTACTAAATTATAAAAATAATAATAATGTGTTTTATTAGTTTTGAGTAGGTTAGTTGTCTTTTTTAACAAATTTAATATCAATTTTAAATAAAAAGACGTGCTTGGGGTCATACCGATCACATAATGCATAAGATTGAGGTGAGATTGATTCATACACTTTCCAAATAACTTATAAATCATTTTTATAAAGTATTAAAGTAATACAAATGTTTTTTTATTGGTTTTGAGTATATCACTCGTCATTTTTACTAAAATTTTATTTTAAAATCAAAACAAATACTTTGAGTCATACCAGTCACATCATGTATCCGTTTGGAATGAGATTGATTTCTATACATCAAAAATTAATTATGAAATGTTTTCATAAATTATCAAGACAATATGAGATAATTTTCTCAGTTTTTAGTAAGTAATTGTTTTTGCCTTAAAATTTCAATTTTAAACTGATAACGATCACTTTGAGTCAAACTAGGCACATCGTTTATTAGATATAGGTACGACTGATTCCTACACGTCACAAATGACTTATGTATCATTGTACTAAGCTATCAAAACAATCCAAATGTTTTTTCTTGGTTTTGAGTATGCCTGTTGTGTTTTTTAATAAAATTAATATCAATTTTAAATAAAAATAATCACTTGGATTCATATTGGTCACATCGTGTGTTAGATTAAGGTGAAACTGATTCTTACACATCCCAAGGTCTCAAAACAATCCCAACTACCTTTTTCTTTATTTATTGAACTTCCAAAACTAAATATTGAGATGATGTTCTTATCCAAAAAAATGTTTTTCAACAAAAAACACAAAATCAATATGTTGTGTCAGTAGTTCGAAAAAGAAAGGCAATATAAAGCATGGTAATATTGGAATAATGGAACACATTATCTCTTTTGTGGGTTTTTGTAGATAGTTGAATGAAAAATATGAATTTGCAAAAAATATATGAAAAAAATATGTATTAGATAAAAACAATAAGGAAATTAACTTACAAATAATAGATAAAATGATGAAAAAATTAAATAAATAAGTAGTAGGAATTCACTTTTTTATGATGGTTTTATACATTCTTAACCCACTTCCTTGCTTTCATTGTCCTAATTACAGTCTTGAAGTCCAATCTCTTATGAGTATGAGTAGCTTCAAAAAAACAATGTAACACCCTGATATTTTTATGAAATATATTTATAAATAATCTGTTTTCTTTAATATATTTTTTTACACGATACACCATATTAATCTTTTACTACACAAAAAACTGACTTATCTTGTGTTATACGCAACACTGAGTCTCTATGAAACATCTTTTTTATTATTATAATTATATAAACAAGACAATTATAACCAATAAATTATAATGATGGGTATAAAAATGATTAAATGAATTATGAAATTATGGTTTACACAAGTATATATATAATTCTTTTTTCCAATTAATTATAAATGAATGTAAAAATATTTTTAAAGTAAAAATACATGTTTTTTTTTTCTGAAAAACTATTTAAATGAGTACAAGTGTGTTTTATATCAATAAATAAACAAATAACTATTGTTGGATTATATTAAGGAAATATAAATATATAATATATTAAATTTACCTTTTAACATTCATATTATGTGTTTTCTAGATATTATATAAGAAAAAAAATCCAATTTTACATATAAAAACATTATTTCTCTAGAAAGATAGTTTTTCCGCCTTTTGATGGTGCATTTGTTAAAAATATAGTTTTTAAAACTTTTATATATTATATATGAAAATATAAACTAATTATTTGGTAATAGGATATCAAAATTTACTTTGGATGAACTTTTGGTATTTTTTTGAGAAGTTTTATGTTTAGATTAATACTAAAAATACTAATTTTTATTAAAAAATATTTTTTTCTTTTAAATAATTTACAAGGTGAAAGTATGTTTTATATTTGTTTAAAATTTTAATTAGTTGATTTTAATTTAAAATAATCCAATAATTTTTTTTTAAAAAAATATTTTATACATGAATTTATTATAAAAATATTTTATGTTTTAAAAGGGCATTTTTCTGAAAAACTGTTTTTCATGGAATTTTTTGGTTTTATTTTAGATAAAATTTTAAACTTTTGTGTTTTGAATTTAGAAAAATGGATGCCAATATTTAATTCATAAAGTAAAAATTTATTGAATAGGTCATTCTTATTTTTGGCCAATATGAATAGTAACCATGGTAAATTTTGTTGCCATGATAAAGGGTAAATTTGTAAAATTTAGTTTAAAAATAAAATGATAAAGACTATAAAATGACCTTAACATATGACAAAATTTTATTTATTAAATATTATTTGATCCTTAACACATAAGTATAGAAATTAATTTTTTTAATGGATACTTTTCCATGAAAACGACTTATATAAAATTTAAATCAAAGAAAGACACAAAATATCACTCTCTTTATTTAAAATATCTCTTATGTGTCCACATAGGTACAAAATTAGGTTATAAAAGAATATAAGAGATTATATTAATCTTTATTCTTTTATTTTTATGATAAAATGTTTTTTTATATTTTATATATGAAATAATTACCTTTAATACTTATGAAACACTGATGTAGTGCTTGTGCAAGCAGATGAAAAATCAATAAAATGAATTTAATTAAAATGATAAGAATAACTAAAATCCCAAAAAACATGAATAAATATTATTGGTTGAGTATATATAGACCATAATAATCCAAGAGTCTAATTAAGGACCATTTGGAGACACACAGAAAATATTATGATATTTAAAATATTTTATTTAATGTATAGTCAAAGGTGTCACATTCATATTTTTAATAACTATAACATTTTAATATAGGATTTTCCAGGAGGAAAATTCTATTATAAATATTACATATAAATATAAATAATATATATTAATCATTGTAATTTGTTTTAATTTTTTATCGAATAAATAATTAGCTTAAATAATTACAAAATTACGATTCAATAATTATTCAACTTATGGAAAAATGAAATAAATGATATTAAAGATATTAAAAGAAATATAATTTGAATTAATTAAGATTATATTTTTTTATAGATAACATGGAACCATTAGGGATATAATAAAATATTTGGTTCAAAGTTAAATTGTTATCTTGATATTTTTAACAGTACATGTAATTAATAATGTCAAAATTGACACTAATGATATTTTATGAAAATAATATTTAATTTTTTTAAAAAATAAAAAATATTAAAAAAATAAAAATTTATTATGATAAGTTCTAAAATGTAATTAATTGACTATTTTTGTAAAATTTACACCATAAAATCAAAAATTAATTTTTTTAATATTAAATAATGTGTTACCGTAATTAAAAGTAAAATGAGTTAACTAAGTGTTAATTAAAATGACAAGGTTTAAAATAATACCAAAACATATAAAAAATATATTGTTTGATGATATCACCTCCTTATATAATATTATATTCCAATAAATTTAATTTTTGATTTATTTGGATTGAGATTGAATTTATTATAATTTAATATTTTTTGAAATTCTAAAAGTGCCCCTCTCCTCAATTATAAAATTGCACCACCTCCCTCACTTATACACCCCACATTGATCCTTATAGCTTAAAAAAACTTTGTAAAATTCTCTTATACACTTCCCTATACACATTATAGAAGTTCTTTTACTCTTGAAATACCAATTATAGAGTCTTTTAGAGGAGATATATAGGAGCCATTTTGAAGAAGAGGTAATCGCTCTAACCGATCAATCTATTTTTCTAATCATTTATACCTCCTCTAAATACATGATATATAACATAAAATAATACATTAATAATAATAAATATTATGAAATTTTATTATTATTATGAATACAACACTATAAAACCCCTTTCCCATTGAACAAGAAATGAAACTACCATTCGTGCATATGTATGACTTACCGTATCCACATAATGATACAATTCATTTTACACCACCAACTTTTATGAGCGATAATTATGATGGGTTTAATGTTTATATATTATATATATGAAGTTATTATAATTATTTAATAATAATTTCATATCTACCTTTTTACCATATAATCTTTTGGGAAATTATATCGTCGCTCGTGTGTACGTATGACTTACTATCTCCAAGATGCAATGTGATTCATTTTTCATCTATATTTTACATAGATGATAATAAGGATAAATTTTATGAATATATATGATATATATTACATAAAAAGTATTCTGTAATGATAATATATCATATATATATCTATATTTGATATAATAAGAAAACAAAAACAACGTTTATGCGTACGTACGACCTAGCGTCTCCATGAACGATGTATTTCATTTATATATTTTATAGATTATTATAAATAATTATGTACTGAATATAAATTATATTTATATCATGGTTATAATTATAGAGATGATTAAATTAAGATATAAGTAATAGGACCAAAAAAATCACAAATCAAAAATATATGTGAAAAACAAAGTAATTATTACCCGAAATGTATCTTTAACATGAAAATTATTAATAAAAGGGTAATAGAAGGCCATAATTGACGAACATATGGTATGAAATAATTGAATAATTTTCTATAATATATGTATAACAAACTTATATTTATTATATTGTAGGTTTTTACAAGTACGATGAGATTCAAAACTCAAGGAAAGAGATTTTTTCTTACTTTTATTTATGTGGGACAAATGCAATATACACTATTTGTTTATTTTTTGTGGTGTATATAATACCCCTGAATGAATTTTATGAATATTATTATAAAAATTTATGGGTATTTACATTTCCATTTGATGATATATTTTTCATGGGGGTTACGGTTTAAAAGTTACAAAATTTATAAGGTAATTTTGTCAAATTTTTCCTTCTTTGAGACACATGTTATATTATGAACCTATATCATTTTATGAGGTGTATATATTTACCTTTGAAATTTTTATCATGAATATTATTATTTTCATGATTTTATATTTTTCATGTAAATTTATTCTCTATTCTATCGGAAATTTGTGTTTCTTTAAAATAAAGTTTTCTCAAAATGTTATAAAAGTGATTTATGTGATATTATATGAATTTTTAAGGAAAATTATTTCAAATATGTTTAAAATGGTATTAAAATAATAATTTATATATTTTTCAAGGTTATTATCAATGAAAAACGTTTTCTAAATGGTTTATGATTTAAAAAGTTTTTTTCAAAGAAGAAAGGATATTTTCCTCAAGAATTATTTCAAATGATATTTCAAAATTATTTTCCATATAAGATAAAATTATTTCATGTTAATTGTGTTTTAATGGGTATATGTTTCAAGGATATTATCCCCATTACTCATATGGATGGTTTATTTTTATGATGGAATGATATTTATGAAACCTTTTTTTCCATGGGTTATGTTATGATTGAATGATGTTTAAAACAACCATTTCATTCCATGGGTTCTAATATGGTGAATAATTTATATTCTTGTGGAACACATATGTATCATTTTAATTATATGATGGGTGGGACATATATCTCACTCCAATTAATTGGGTAAATATTTATATCTCCTGAGATAGATAGGACTGAAATGAGAAGTGAACTCGGTTCAACAATACTTGACTAGAATGAGAGAAAACTCAGTTCAGTAATTTAGGATTTGAATGGGAGTAAATTCAGTTAAATAATAATTTATAGAATATTAGTAAACCTAATTTTTTAATATATGGCTGGAAAGAGGAGTTACCCAAGTTCAGTAAGGTACTTTTTCCTCTATGATGGTCTTGGAAATGGACATTGACTTATATGGAACTGATTTTATATGCTTATGTGTTTTATACAATTTCATGTATTATGTTATGCTCTTATGGAATATGTTATTTCATTTTTATGAATTCCTATGACTTATTACATGACATGATATCATGATTCTTTGATATGTAGGATATAATTTTCAATTGTTTTGTTCATGTTCTTATGTATTATGATTATGATATGATTTGGTATTTTCTATGTTTACTCTTATTGAGCATCTGAGTTCAATATTTTCTTATGTTTATTTTTATCAGGATATAAGGAAAGATATTAAATTATTTTTGTTTATAAGGATTTCACATGGATGATGTTGATGACCTATTTTTAAATAATAAAAAATGGGTATAATGGGAGATACTGTTGATATTTATGAACTAGTTGTTTATAAATCCAAGTTAGAATTTTTCTTAATTATATAAAACCAAAAACATAAAAGGTACTTGTGAATTCAAGTGATCATGTATTTACTTTTTATATTGTATGTTTTGGTAGAACAATTTGGTAACATTTGTAAATTTTATGTTTTTTGAATCGAATGCAGAAGTGCAGATTCTAGGCTCTTTCATTTGGTATCGGAGTAGGGTTTAGATAACTCTGGAGATTAAGATGTTTTCAATAGAATTTATATTAAGAGTTATAGACAACATAATGGGTATATGGTACTATAAGTTTAGAGTCTTATAAATTCATTTTGAGGTTTTATGTTATGAAATTTTAAGGTGAATAATGATATTCTTAGAGACATTTATTTTTGTAAGGTAATTAAGGGTTGTTACATTTTGGGATGAAAAATGGAAGGTATGAGATAACCTTTGAGGTTAAAACATTTATGTAATTTTTAATATATTAAGGTAATTTTTGAGGATTCATATCATGATTATGGACTTTTATTAATATAGTTTTATAAAAAGGACAACCCACATGATGGGTGAAAACCCGTCACATTCAAGAAGGCCACGAGGATTGAACACACAACTCGAAGGTGACAATGGTGTATCACCTATCACTGGCCTATGTAAATTTATGGTTAGTATTTCATTTTATTTTTAGTTAAATGATATGAGGGATAAAGGTTATGTTAATTTTGGGAATAAATTTTTTATCATATAGATAACCATGGGATTAGAAATTTATTTGATGTTATATAACTAATGTTATTTTAGAAGACATTCACTATTATGAAAAACTTATACAATTATGGTAAAAATAACACTATGGGATTTTATTTGAGGAGTAAAGGTAAAATTATATTTGATTTTATTTTGTTTTTATAGTTATTCTGATTATTTATGAAAATGGTTAACGTACCTTGATGATTATTAAGGAAATTAATTTTTGGTATGAGACATTAAGAGCGACTAATGTTATTTAGAGATAAATATTACTATTTATCTTAGAAGACAACATGATCAAATATTTCTAATTTTTGGTTTTCAATCTTAGTTTAGGATATTTTTGAGTAATTTTAATGTTTTTTATTGGTTGAATAATCAATTTTTAACTTTGGGTATTATTGATATAATGTATTATTCTTTTTAGAAACTTATCTTATCCTGCACTAACTAATTTGGGTTGTGATAAATGCCTAATGATAGGGATAATGGATTGTTATATTTTTTTGAGGATTTTTTATCTATAGAATATTATTTTTTTGATTTAGGAATAAAAAATTCATCTTGAATACTCATAGTCTAGAGAAAAATATGAGTTTCTGGTGGAATTTTATTAATTGAACTGTCTCTAATTTTTAAGTAAGTACATTTCCTTATGTTCTTAGTATAGATTGAAAATGAATTCCTTAACTCTAGAAATATAACATTTAAATAAAAATTTAAATAAAATATTTATCCATTAACTTTTCACACTGATAAATCAATGATATTTTAAACCATCATAGATTTATGGTTTTGAGATGATTAACTTTATAAGGACCGTGTTCTCTATCATGACATGATAGTTAGATTTCTCTTCTCTGTCTATGTTTTCACTTGCCAAATATGTTCTCCAATGTTGAAACCTAGTTATGAGTTACTTTAGGTAATTTTTATGTTTCAAACTTTCCCTTTTTAAAGGTATTTTTATTATTCATTTTTATGTTTTTGTATTCTATGAAAGGAACTTTCAAGTATAAAACATTTGATAACCCAAACAAACTTTGAGGGAGAAATTCATTTTAAGGTGGTATAATGTAACACCCTGAGATATTTATGAAATATATTTTAAAATAATATTATTTATTTAATATAATTAATTGCACGTTACACCATGTTAAGCTTGTGGTACACACAACACCAACTTAGCTTGCATTACATGCAACACTAAGTTTCTATGAAACATATTTTTTATTTTTATAATTATTTAAACAAGAAAATTATAAAATAGCCATTATAATGATGGGTATGAACATGATTAACTTAATTATGAAATTATGGTTTACACATACAGATATATATATATATAATTATTTTTCTAATTAATTATAAATAAATATATAACTTTTTTTTAAAAGTAAACAAAATGTTTTTCTAAAAAACTATTGAAATGCGTACAAGTGTGTTTTATATAAATAAATAAAAAAATAAATATTTTTGGATTATATTAATTATATATATGTATATAATATTCAATATAAATTTTAGCATTCAACTTACCTGTTTTTTAGACATTATATAATAAAAAATCTAATTTTACGTATGAAAGAAGTATTTTTTCTAAAAAGGAAATTTTACTTCCTTTTGATGAATAACTTGTTAAAAATATTGTTTTTAACACTTTTATAGATTATATTTGAAAAAATAGACTTCTTATTTGGAATAGGGATCTAAAAATTTACTTTGGGTGAAGTTTTGGTATTTTTCTGAGAAGTTTCATGTTTTGATGAATAGTAAAAATACTAATTTTTATTAAAAACTGTATTTTCTTTTAAATCCTTTACATAGTAAAATTATGCTTTTTATTAATTTAAAATTTTAATTTAATGTAATCCAACTATTATTTTTAAAAAAATTATTTTATACATGAATTTATTATGAAAACATTATTTTAAAAGGGTATTTGTTCAAAAAACTATTTTTCATGGAGTTTTACTAGTTTTATTTTAAATTAAGTTCTGAAACTTTTGTGTTTTAAATTTTTAAAAAAGGCTGAAAAATTTGGCCTCATAAGGTCCAAATTTAGTGAATAGTTCATTTTTATTTTTGGCCATTGTGAATATCAACCATGGAAAATTTGTTACCACAGTAAAGGGTAAATTGGGAAATTTAGGTTAAAAATAAAATGATAAAGATGATAAAATGATCTTAAGACATATCAAAATTTTATAGAATGGAGATAATTCTACACTTAACATATAATTTTAAAAATTATGTTTTTTAATTGACACTTTTCCATGAAAATGACTTAAATAATATTTAAATCAAATAAAGACACAAAATATCGGTTTCTTTGTTTAAAATATCTCTTATGAATCCACACTGGGACAAAATATGGTTATGAACGAATATAAAAGAATATATAAATATTTATTTAATTATTTTTATTATATTAATTTATTTTTAAATTTTATATGTGAAATAATTACCTTTAACACTTATGCAACACTGATATTGTACTTGTGCGAGGAGATGAAAAATCGATAAAATAATTTTTATTAAAATGCTAATAACTGTTAAAAGACCAAAATACTTGACTAAATATTATTTTTTTGATTATATATCTACCATAATAATCCAATTTTATAATTAAGGACCATTTTAAGACACATGTAAAAGATCATGAAATTTATAATATTTTATTTATGTATAGTCAATGCTGTCACATTCATGTTTTTAATAACTATAACATTTTTAATATATGGTTTTACAGAAGATAAATAAAATTATAAATATTTTATGTAAATATAAATAATTTAAATTCATTATAGTAATTTATTTCAAATTTTTAGAGAATAAATATTTATCTTAAATAATTACACAACTATGTTGGAGTAATTATTCAAATAATGGAAAAATCAAATAAATTATATTAAAAATATTAAAATAAATGTAATTTGAATTAATTAAGGTTCTACAAGAATTTTATAGATTAATTGAACCCATTAAGGTTATAATAAAATATTTTTTCCAATTTAACTTATTATCTTAATATTTTTAAAATTCTATTTAATTAATAGTGTCAAAATTGACACTAATGATATTTTATGAAAATAATATATTATTAAATTATTTAAAAATAATAAAAACTTCAAAAAATAAAAAATTATTATTATAAGTTATAATTTATATAATTGAATATTTATGTAAAATTTAAACCATATAAGTAAAAACTAAATGTTTTAATATTAAATAATTTGTTACCATAATTAAAAGTAAAATGGGTTAACTAAGTGATAATTAAAATGATAAGGTTTTCAATAATACAAAAAATTGTACAAAATATAATTTTTGATGATATTAAAACCTTATCTCATATTATATTTGAATAAATTTCATTTTTTTATGTATTTGGATTGATATTGAATTTGTTATAAATTAATATTTTTTGAAATTATAAAAGTGCCCCTCACCTCTATTATAAAAGGGAACCACCTCCCTCACATATTCACACCAAATTGAGCCTTATATATTGAAAAAAATATTCCAAATTATATTATAAACTTTCTTATTCACATTATAGTGGTTCTGGTATTCTCAAAAGACTAATTATAGAGTCTTTTAGAGGAGATCTAGAGGAGCCGTTTCAAAGAAGGGGTAATCGTTCTAACCGGTCACTCTTGTTTTATAATCTTATATACCTACTATAAATATATGATATATGTCAGAAAATAATAAATTTAGAATCATTAATATTATGAAATTTTATTATGATTATGAATAAAACACTATAAAACCCCTTTCATATCGAACAAGAAATGAAACCATCGCTCGTGTGTACATATAGCTTACCGTCTCCATGTAACGATACAATTAATTTTCAATCACCAATTTTTTATGAGTGATAATTATGATGAGTTTAATGTTTATATATGATATTTATGAAATAATTATACTTCTTTAATAATAATTTCATATTTACCTTTTTACCATCTAATCTTTTGGGAAATGATAACATTGCTCGTCTGTACGTATGACTTACCATCTCCACGATGCAATGCGATTTGTTTTTCATCTATATTTCACATATATGGAAATAAGAATTAATGTTAGGAAAATATATGACATATATATAACATAAAAATTATTTTTTAATTATAATATATCATATAAATTTCTTTCTTTTAATATGAAAGTAAAATGAAAACAACATTCATGCGTACGTATAACCAACCGTCTCCATGAATGATGTATTTCATTTCTATATTTCATAGATTATAATAAATAATCATGTATTGAATATAAATTATATTTATATAATGGTTATAATTCTAGAGATGATGAAATTAGTATATAAGTAAGAGGACAAAAAAAATAACAAATCAAAAAGACATGTGAAAAACAAAGCAGATATTACCCAAAATATAATTTTTACATGAAAATTGTTAATAAACGAGTATTAGAATTCCATAAGTAAAGTAAATATGGTATGATATATTTTAATAAGGTTATGTAATATATTTATAATAAATTTATATTTATTATACAATAGTTTTTCACGAGTACAACGAGAGTTGGGACTTAAGGTAATGGATTTTTATCTCACTTTTATTTCTGTGGGACACATGCCATATACACTATTCATTTACTTTTGTGTGGTGTATATACTACCCATGAATTTATTTTATAAATATCATTCTAAAATTTTCTATGTATTTACATATCCATTTTATTATCTCTCTTTCATGGGGGTTACGGTTCAAAAGTTACCAAATCGATATGGTAATTTTGTCACAATTTTCTTTCTTTGAGACACATGTTATATTATGTACCTATATTATTTTACTAGGTGTATATAATTAACTTTTATATGTTTTATTATTTATCTAGTTATTTTTTTGATGTTATAAGTTTCATGTAAAGTTATTCTCTATTCATTCGGAAATATGTGTTTGTTTAAAATAATTTTTTCTAAAAACATTTTAAAAGTGTTTTACATGATCTTATATGAATTTTCAAGGAATAATATTTCAAAGATGTTTAAAAAGGAATTAAAAAATTCCTTGATAATTTTTAAAAGTTATTCTCAATGAAAAATATTTTCTAAATGTTTTATGATTTAAAAAGTGTTTTTAAAGAAGAAATTATATTTCTGAAGGAATTATTTCAAATGATCTTTCAAACCAATTTTCCTTATACGATAACATTATTTGATGTTACTTATGTTTTAATGGGGATATTTTTATAGAATCCTATCCCTATTATTTTTATTGTTGGTTTATGTTTATTATGGAATGATATTTATAAAAACCATTTTTTTCCGTGGGTTATGTTATGATTGAATGATGTTTATGAAACCTATTTCATTCCATGGGTTATGATATAATGAATGGTTTATGTTCTTATGGAACACATATGTATGGTTTTCATTATTTTATGGGTGGGACCTATATCTCCCTCCATATAATTGGGTAAAGATTTATATTTCATGTGATAGACTTGACTGAAATGGGAAGTAAACTTGGTTTAATAATACATGGCTAGAATGAGAGTAAAATCGGTTCAGTAATACATGGCTATAATGGGGAGTGATCCCAATTCAACAAGGGACTTTGTCCACTGTTATGGTATTGGAAATGATCCTTGAATAACATGGAAATGATATTTTATGCTCAAGTGTTTGAAAAAATTAAATGTATTATGTTATGATCCCATGGAATATTATCTTAATTTTTTTTGAACTCCTAAGATTAATTCCATGACATAATATCATGATTCTTTGATATGCAGGATATAATCTTAAAATGTTTTGTTTATGTTCTTTTGTCTTACAATTATTATATCATTTGGTATCTTCTATTTGTACCCTTAATGAGAATCTGAGCCCACTATTTTCTTATGTTTCCTTTTCCTAGGATATGAGAAAAGATATTAATTGAGTTTTTTATATAAGGATTTCACATTGATGATGTTGACGACCAATTGTGAAATAATAAAAGCTAGGTATAATGGAAGATAATGTTTATTTTTATGAACCACTTGTTTATGAATAAAGGTTAGAGTTTTCCCTAATTCTATAAGACTCTAAAACTAAAAGTTACTTGGGTATGTGAGTGATCTAGTATTTCTTTTTGATGTTGTAATTTTTGATAGAAAAATCTGGGTAATATTCTTAAAGTTTATGTTTTTTAAACCAGATCCATAAGTACAGATTCTAGGCTATTTTTAACTATCCTAACTCGAAAAAAGAATCCACCTGTATAAGAAAACAATTATTATATGAGTATTACTAGAAAATAAATAAATAAATTAAACATAAATATGAAACAATACAATAATTCTGTGGAAATTGATTTTATTGTGAAAACATCAATATTACCTCTGTGATTGAGCATAGGTAGAATCATTTCTCTTTCTACAAATATAGTGGTCGGAAGATAAAGAAAATTGATAAATGCAAACACTACAGGGGTGAAAAGGTTTTGAGGGAGAAGAAGTATTTGGAATTTTTGGTGATGAAAGTATTGAAATATAGACATAAATATTCTAAAATAAAAGAAGTATGAAAATAAAAATTCCCAAAATATTTGTTAAAAAATTAAATAAGTATTAGATAAAAATGATATGGAAATTTTCTTACAAATAAGAGATAAAGTGATAAAAAAATTAATTAAATAAGTAGTATGAATTACCATTTTCATGATGTTTGTATATATTCTTGACCCATTTCTTTATTTTCATTATCTCAGTTGCAGCCTCGAAGTCCAATCTCTCACGAGCATGAACAACTTCCAAAAAACCAACCCAAATTGTACAAAAGAATCCAATTATATAATAAAACAATTCATATGTGAGTAACACTAAAATTAAATAAATTAAACATAAATATGAAACTATAAATTAATTCCATGGATAATTATTTTACTATGAAAACATCAAGATTACATCTATGATGTCACGACCTGTCCTCGGGGCCCGTGCCGTGACTACCCCAAGCCCGCCTTCTATAGGCCAGGGGTCAGCAACTAGCACCAAGGCATAAATCCCGATAAAAAGGGAAGGCATTGCCTTTATAAAAGAAAACAAACACCATAGAGTATGCAAACTGAAGTAAACACTAAGTAAACTGAAAACAGAAGTAAGTGCTGAAAGGTAAATGGGCCAGAATACAAACCCAACAAAAGATGTAGTACAATTGAAAGTAAAGTACAACTCAAGGGCAATAGCTGAAAGGTGACAAGCCGCTCCTGGATCGTCCTCCAGCTTCCTACCCGAAGGGTAGGTACAGGTCTCCTCCTCAGCACTCCACGTCCGTCCGTCTCCTTTGGGTACCAACTCGTCGTGAAAACCACCTCCGGGCACCGACTCGATGTGATATCCACCTCTGGGCACCGAATCGTCATGAGATCCTCCTCCGGGTACTGTCCAGCTCTACAAGCCTCAACCATGATCAATGATGTCTGTCGTCTGCAACCAACACAATGTAGTACGGGAGAAGATCGTGAAGGGGTGAGTATACGATACTCAGTAGGGACCCCAAGACCCCCGAAGGTCTCCCTGAATCCACAAAGGATAAACCACAAAGAAAAGATACAATCACGAAGTATCATCCAACACTACTTAGGTATATGCCCATACATATACCTAAGTCATCAAATCCAGTTCAGCTCCGACTCACAAGCTCTAGTACAATCCATTCCACTCAGGAAAGTAAAACTAAATCCACACAGGAAAGTATGACCTAATCCACACAGGAAAGCATAATCCAATCCACACAGGATATCAAATCAATCACATTGAAGATAATGATTGAAGGTCAAGACTCATCTCACACAGGTATACTACCCATGAAGAGGGGTGGAGATTATTATATGTATCCTCTGAATCATCTCCTCTGCCAAACCCACGTAGGATACAAGTTTAGTAGTCGTCGTTGTCAAACCCACGGAGGATCCAAGTATAGTAGTCATCGTCGTCGAACCCATGGAGGATCCCAACACGGTAGTCGAACCCACGGAGGATCCTAGTACAACAGTCGTCCTCGTCGAACCCACAAAGGATCCCGGTACGGTAGTCATCCTCGTCGAACCCATAGAGGATCCCAGTTCGGTAGTCGTCCTCATCGAACCCACAGAGGATCCCAGTGCAGTAGTCGTCCTCGTCAAACCCATAGAGGATCCCAATACAGTCATCATCGTCGTTGCAGTCACATCTAGCTCTAGGGTTCCTGCACACAGCATGCTCGTTCTGGGAGGGTCCTCTTCACGAGCCAAGGGGGGTCGATACATCGACTGACACAAAGTCCGGAGTTGATGTATCCCAAAGTTCAGTCTCGCCAATAGGAACTCAACGCGATAGACAACGCATCAATCGGACGCCCGATCTGAGAGTTATTGGCTTTTTCGTCCCAGGGGACCAGTTGGTTTTTAAGTCATAACCAACCAGACCTTACTCCAACTGCATCCAAACCTCAAGTGGAGTAAGCCAAAAGAACCGTCTCAGTAAGAGGAATCCAACAAATTCGACGACACATCATTCGGATGTCTGGAGCTCAAGTTATAAGCGTTTCCATTCCAAAGGCCCGGTTGGTTTCGTGTTCGTACCAACCCAGCTGTACCCAAAGTTCTTAGAAACCTTGAGTGTAATATAACGAAACGAATGTCTCAATCCAAGGATCGCATCGTAACTAACAGTGCATCAATTAGAGGTCCGTAGCCCAAGTTACAAACGTTTAAATGAATCTGTCCGTTTTTAGGGGGGTTTGGGCCCAGACTGACCCAGCCCAAAACCACCTGGGTCGGCCCAAATCGGGCCGACCCGACCTGGGTCCGGATCCGCCCCGTTAGGGCGCGGCCCAGCCCAGCCGGCGCGGCCCGGCCCGTCCCGGTGGTCCGGCCCGACGTGGGCGGCCCAACCCGGCGCGGCTGGTCCGGCCCGACGCGGGTTACCGCGGCTCGGCACGTGGCTGAGCGAACTCAAGGGGGAAGCGCCGCCCCCTTTTTTCAGAATGGCGTACCCAGTGGGGTCCGCCCTAACTAAACCTGGGGGTTACGCCCCCATATTTGTTCAGAAAACGGCTGGTCGTTTGGCCGGCCTTGTGAACTGCCACGGGACCCGTGAGGGGTCCCGCCTCCTGGAGATCCAGCGACTGGCCATGCCCGGCCGCCGCTTGCTGGTGACTGCCGCTGCGGGACCTCGCAGTCCCGCCCTTCCGAAGCACCGGCGGCCGGTTTATCCGGCCGCCTCCAGGTTTTCCACCGCAGCCAAAGGGCTGCGACTCGTGATGCTCCGGCGGCCGGGGAGTCCGGCCGCCCCCTGCTGGTGACCGCCACGGTGCGTCGGCGCCGCACCCCTCCGTCGCGGCCTGCTTCGGCTGCGACATTCCCTCGAGTTCTTCGACATGGCGCGACGACACCGCGCACCACCTCCGCAGCTCTTTTCGTTACCGCGTGGTGCATTGGCACCGTGCCACCTTCGTTCGAGCCACAATGAGTACAATAAAAAGGGGGAGGAGGGTCAGTCGTGTTCGTGCGGTCCGGCCCCCTCCCGTTAAATCGATAACAAGCGGCTAAAGGTTTAACGATGGATGCCAAAAATATTCAAGAACATTTAATCAAACCCATACTTTGAGGAGTTGTCGAACGATGATCGTCACGGAAAAATGGCATCGCAGAAGACGACGTCATGGAACGAGGCTCCGTATACGTCGTCGGTGCATGCCTGATGAAGGATGCAACATCCCCCTTTCTTTGATGCGGAAAGAAGATCGAAAGGCGTTTCAGTGTTCTTCACGTTCTTATACGAGGAAGAAGATGTTCTTCGAGACTGTGGTTATTCTCTCCCCAGATTCCACACAACGAATCAACCAAAAATAAAATAAGACTTTGTCTTATTTTATTCACACATGCCAACATTTTTAAAAAAATTCAAAATGAATTCACCAAATTAATTAACTTGTGTTGTCAAATTAATTAGGCGTTTAATTGGCGTGCATTAATGTGGAAGAGTGGATGAGTTAGAAAATTAATTTATAGAGGGGGGTTTAATGGGGTGTTAGGGAAATTGAAGGAGGTGGGGGCTCATGTGGGCCCCACCCCAACTTCCTCACAACTTCCTTTCCCTTAACACTTAAACCACTAGCGGTATAATAAAAATATAATTGTAATGCAACTATATTTTTATTCTTCACATTTTTTTAACAATTCCTCCCGAGAAAACGAACCTCCAGGAAAGGTGTTCTTAAGAAAATAACGACGCTTCGGTTTCATCGGTTCCATCAGATTTTAATTCCAAGCACCAGATCAAAAGTTAGAAAAACCCGCTTGTTCGTTCACTGAACGTACCTGAGCTAAACTTCAGAAAATTATTCTGGGCACACCGGGCCTCAGAATCAGGTGCCGTCAAAAACTGCGTACTCGTAGAATTCCAAAGAAAATTAAGAAAAAAATTTCCCTTGAAATTTATGGGTCTTTACATGTGATTTAGCATAGGAAGCGTCATTTCTCTTCCTATAAAGGAAGTGGTGGGAACTTAAAGAAAAGTGATAAATGAAAAAACTATAGGGGTGAAAAGGTTTTGAGGGGGAATAAGGCTATGGAAGTTTTAGTGTAGAAAGGCTTAAAAGATAGAAATAAATATTTTAAAATAAATGAACTCTGTAAGGAATAATGAAATTTAAATCAACGTTTTATTATATAATTTTTTGGTAATATAGGGAAATTATATCTTAAAATTACCTTTAATATTACCAAAGGGTTTCATTTGTTATAGTCTATTATTCCGTTGGATTAACAACATCATCATGTGAAAAAGATATTTCCTACATGTGTAGTCAAACATTTAATTTAGATAATGTCAATGCAGTAGATAACATATAATATTATGAGTGAAAATTTAGTATATTAAGAAACACTTTTACCTTATCATTGAATACTATTTATTTTTTTAATGGTTTTAAGGATTTGGACCATCTATCGAGATTCCAAACCCCCTCTTTGTGGTCCCAACTAATGTATAAGACATTGTCTATATTAGGACCAACATGAGATTATTTTGATCTTCCAATGAATGATTCATCCTTGATTGAATTTTAATTTGATCCAAAATTTGTTTTAGTCATGAGCAGGACAATCAAAAAATTCTTGTTTGTTGGATCTAAGACAAAATACTTTCACTACTTGTGATTCCATTATGAACGACTCATATTTTCCCCCTTCCACACTAAGATTCACCTTCATGAATCCCATTTCATCAAATTTCACTACACTCCTATTGTCAAAGCATTTCTAATAGAAAATAGGCACTTGAAAAATTGTATAATATAAATTGTATATCTATTCAATAATGCCAAAATATGACATATTTTCATAAATCAGATTTCTATCCTTGGAACCGAATATGTGCATTGCTTCCGCCATAAGCACAACACCACTATCTTGCATCATAAAGCAATTATCATGTTCTTTTTTATAGAAATCATAACCATTGATTACAAAACCAATGTAAGATATAAAATTTGAATTTGGTCCCCTGGCCATCCATCGAAGTCATTCGATAATTAAATTTGGATTTTCAGATAACTCCTTATTAATTTGACCTCAAAACCTCCTATAAACCGTTGATTATGTGTATTTTATATCTATCCTTCATCCCTTGACGAATTCAAATATGTAAGATTTTTTTGGGCATAAACTTATGGATCAACATCTTCACTATTATGTAAAATGTAAAGGTGTGCTTTCTCCCACTCTATCAAGGTAATTGCAACAACATCTCTTCTAGAAATCTATTTACCCATAAGTAATCCTCTATGAAAATACTTTAGAAGACCAATGATATCAAAATCATATTGGTAATTAGTATATAATTCAACAACTTTTTCAATAATATATCATTCCGCAATACAACCTGTTGGATGACTTCAATTCTTGACATAAACTTTAAAAAAATTATGATACCGTTCAATGGAGTACATCCATCTATGATAGAAAAGACCACATAGTTGAACCTCACTAACCAAGTGAACCATTAGGTGGATCTTTATATTAAATAATGTTTGTGGGAAGAACATATCTAATTCATATAATATGACTAAAGCCTCTTTATTCCCGGCTGGTAACTTCATCGGTTCTATAACTTTACTTCATATGGATTTGAAAAAGAAGTAGATTCTGGTTAAGGTATGCCATATAATTTTAGGAAGAATGAAATAGAATAAAATAAACATCAAACCTTGCATCAAAAAATGAAAATTGTGTGAATTTAGTCCCGTAACTTAAAATTCATCATTGATACAACATTCTTGATATTACATGAATAACCCTATGAAAATTTTATAGTATAAAGGAAAAGGAAAAATTTCAATTTTTCCTATCTGGAGAGAGTTTAAGATATTGTTGGAAGAAATGAACACTCTTTACCCTTCACTAGTGCCAAATCTTCCCTTATCCCCATGTCAACCATGTTCAACCTAACATTTATTCCATATTTTTTCTAGGAACATTTAGTAATGTTACGATAACACTATAAAATACATTTTTTATACATGCATGGAATCAAGAAAATGTCTGACATACAAAACAATTCCTATACAATAATTAAAATAAAATTGATCTCTTCTACCAACTTGATTTCATAAAGTTCTTCAAAAATGGTTTACAAAAAATAGGGTCAATATCTTTTTCTTTATCAAACAATTGATAACCCATTATTGGAGATGGTGTTTTACCTTATTCGATATTCACATAAAAAGATATTGTTCGGGATCAGTATTTATATCATCGAGGTAAAAATTTCTGATGTCCTAAAAACACAGTATTTGAGGAATGTTTCAACCGAACTGAGTGTGTTCATTCTCCACAAATGGTAAACCACAAAATTCCTTTAATGCTATAGCGAGATAATTTTCCATAAATTGGAAAGTCATTTATCATCCCACACAACATGGTCCTCAATGTGAATTATTCACTTATATGAGCATCATAAATTGTAACAATAGTATCCCACATCAATTTTAGATCTTCGATCAATGGATCCAAATAGGCATCAATATCCTTACCAGGTTGCTTTGGTCGAGATATAAGAAAAGACAACATAATGTATTTTCACTTCATGAATAAACATGGAGGCAAGTTATTATTTGCCAACATGACAATAAATGTACTATGATTACTACTCTGTACACCAAAAGGATTTATTCCATTTATAGATATAGAAATATGAAAGTTTCTCAACTCATTTACAAATTCAAGATACTCGTAATCAATTTTTTTCCATTGAAGAGAATCTGCTGGATGACATAGGTTCCCATATTTATTTATTGTATCTCCAAGCCATTTCAATTTTTTCACAGTTTATTGACATCTATATAGTCTTCTAAACTGTGGAATGATAGGAAAGTACCATACAAATTTTGAAGGACTTGATTCATTTTTCTTGTATGGATCTGCACCATACTTAGGGAATTTTATGGGTGATTCATGGTCCTTGAGAAAAATATTAAATAATTTAGAAAAGCATGTATTTTTTTAAATATCCTACCCATTGAATGTATTATTAATTTAGTGTCATATGTTCCACATGGTAGTTCATTTTATTTTTATAGAATATCATTCAAGAGACCAAATGGTTCTTTAATACTAGCATCTCTATATCTGCTTCTAACTTTCAAATTATATAACTTCAATAAGGTTGAAAATGTTGTGTATTTAGTACAACTGATATACAATAGTATCTTAGCACAACTATTTAAATTCTCAAATAACTTTGGAAAATAATGAAGTTCATATTCAATTTCCATTTCCATTTATTTTATGCTATCTCCATCATCATTTACACTCATATTCATATCAAATGATCCATAAACTGCAGTATCATCCCAATCGGTGTGAACATTCTATTTTTCCCTATGTTTAGTCTAAAATTTATAGTTTTTATATATTCTGTAACTAATCAAATGTCCTCCCAACTCTTATGGACTAAGTTTTCTTAAATAAAAACAATGTAAACATAGGTAAAGTATTTGAGAAGGGTCATATACATGCTCTATTGAAAACTTAATGAACTTTTAACTTTATCTTCATACTGTTTTGGCAAAAGATTAGTGTGCATCTATTTTCTATTTATATCCATCCTATTATGTTCATAAAATATTCATTTTATACAATAAATAAATAAATACACATAATATATTCATCATTAAATGTAAAAGTTATAGATAATTCTAATAATGGAATGCCAACATTTGATTGTTCCAAATAATTTTAGTATGCTTTGAATAAAATGTGTAATTGAATTTAAGAAAATAATTACTCCACTATTTTAGGTGTTATCCTTTAAATTCATACAAAGTTGAAAGTTATAGAAACTTTTCATCCTCATTAGCACCATATCTCAAATAATTATTATTTCATTTTTTTGTTTGAGACTCATCCTTCATATCTTGTGGACATGAACCTATGTTTCTTTAAATAAGCTAAGAAATAGTCATCAATGGGATTATTACTGCTTAGAGTAGTCCAAGAAGCATAAAATAGATGGTGGATGAGTCTCAAGAAACAAATTGTAATAATAACTATTCTATAGATGAATTTGATGAGGATGGAAGTTTTACTCCATCGTGTTCTCTAAAAGGGGTAACGCCTCCCATTTTTAAGAATTACAACATTGAAACCGATTATTAACTCGTAACCTATTGAAGATGAGATTTGGGGGGAATACATGTTCTTATATATGATTGAAGGGGTCTTAGTGGGGACTTTTTATGATATAATAATCCTTGGGGCCTCTATTTTTTTAATGGATGGAGGCATCATCTCTTATATTAAAAAATGAAAAGTAAAATCACAACACAAGTTGGTTTTGGGTAGACAAAGCATAAAATTTCCAATGTAAAAATCTAACCTATACTTTTTATTATCCATTCAACAAGTTTTCTTTATTCCTCCTATATTACAACCCAGTCAACTCTTCCACATCCACGCCCCTGACCTCTACCTTTGCCCCTCCTTGAAGGTAGCGATATAAACCTTTCAAGTAGAGTTTCTGTATCAGTTCTATCAGAGTCCAAGCTATTAACATGGTGCCCTTTTAATTTATTAGGAGAAGAATACCTTACCATTGGTACTTATTCTTCATTTGATCCAAGTGGTTCTCCATGAATCGTAGCAGAGTATTGGAATCCTATATGTTATTATCATAATCAACATTATGTTAATAAAAAAGATAGGTCTTACCTTCTCTTGGTGAATCAATCACCACTGTAGAATCAACTGTGGACCTTGTCTTCTTGTAGGGGACAAGATATAATAAATCTTCATCCACAATATGTTTCAAAGAAGTATTTTTTAATCCTTCATAAGAAATCTCATTTGGGAAAGCAAATCTTCCATCAGTGGGAGTAGTCACTTCCATCAGATGTAAGTCCCTTGGACTAGGTTGTCCAGATTTAGAGATCACTGGACCAATATTTGTTTTCACTTTTAGCTACCATTAATAGCCATCGTTTCATGTGATAGTTGTTGATCAATTTTTTCCAGAATATCTTCTTGAGTTACCTGTTTAGACATCAACTCATTCTCACTGCTTGTAATGTTATAATCCATTTGATTCCTCTAGGATTTATCATTTATATCATTACTACAACTATCAGTATTATCCACATTAGCTTCTTCAGAGAATATAACAGACCAGGATTTCATCTTACTAGAAGAATCAAGGACTTTATCATATGATGAGTTGCTTGGCAGGCCACCCTTCTCCTCTACCATTGACTTATCTGCATTAGCTGGAACAAAAACCTATTCTTCTAACTTCTGTTTAACATTTTAAAAAGCAACACCATCATGGGTATGACTATATTTATTGTCAGGAAGCAGGTTCGTCTAAGTAAAAACATGAACAATAGAGTTATTTTACTTCTTAAGGTAGTTATTCGAATCATGTCCATTCCTAGAACAGAAGAAACATTTTGTAGATCACAAATATTTATTTGAATCATGATCGATAACATTACAGTCCCTACATAATTTTTGGGTCTTCTCATACATTATCTTCAATTAAATAATATCATAATTAGCTTCAAGCATTACTTTTTTCAACTAGTTCTGAACCCAATTCTACCTCCACTATGATCCTGGAAAAGTGGTTAAATATTTCCAATTTCAGTTCTTTATCAATTTTAATTTGTATACCTATTGATAGAACATTATAATAGAGAATTTTAGGATGCCAGAGTATCCAATTCAACCCATATTCCCTTACCCAGATTTGACTAGTGGTACTGCCAACCTAAAATTGGTTTAAATTTTTATCCCATTCACACAGATAAACAATACCTGGTTTGAGAGAAATTGAACCGAAACCCCAGGCCCGTACCTTTATCTCTTCAGAGGTGAAAATCATGTGGAATAACCCCCTTCATAATGATACACCTTTAAAAGAAGAAAAACCCTAAATCAATGAAATCTGCTCCATTATTTCATCTAATTTCAGAGGATGATAACCTTTATGGAGGAAGAGGCGAGCAATAATAGAGTGCTCACCTATTTTCATCTGCTCCAAAATAGAATTTGGATCTGATTTGATATGCGTAACCTTTCCATTTCATTGAATTGAAGAATAATCCATTCCCTTGAATATGGTGAATGATCGCTTCTCTGTGACTTCCTCGAGCTCAACATCTCCACTTCGTGAATGAGGCTGATGATCCATCCTGGACCCAGATGAGTGATAAGAATCAAATCTCACAGTTTCAAGAAAATAATCAGCCATGATGGAAGAGAGGTTGAAGGATCAACCAAGGGGGTAGGAAACCCTATTCACCTGTGGTTTTAGATAGATGATATCTTAGTGTTTCTCACTCATCCCGACCCCCTCTTGCGGCCTCTATAAATTTTATATTTATTGGAGAAATCCCACTTTTAATACTTTTAATCATTTAACTAAGACTAGTACAACCTCTATTAAAATGATCCATCAAGTCTTTATTAAACCCCCTAAACAAATGAAAATATAATATAGGACATTAAGGAGTAATAAGAAACTCAAATATGATAAACAAGAATAATAAACTCTTATTTAATAAATTAGAATATATAAAAATGTATTGATAAAAAATTTTAATAAATAAAGAGTTATTTCATATACATGGATGCTAATAATAGATTCCTAGGGGTGAAACCAATGCATGTACCTAAAGTGATGAATACCTAAAAATATTTTCTAATAATTATTCTAAAATAAATAGAATTTTAAAACCTCCATTCTATTTTCTTGGAACAAGTTATGTAACAACCTAATGAATTATTACATTTAGTATTAATGGTATATCAAATATTATTAATCTCTATAAATTATCTTAATAAAAATTTTCACCTTAAAAATTGATATTTTATTAAATATATATAATTATAGACTCTGTAAATATTATAGGGTTCTTAAATATGCCTCTTTATAACCATAATAATGAATAATAATATAAAATAATAAAATGAAACATTAGTTAAATAAATAAATAAATAAATCCAATCAAACAAAATATATAAAAAATCGGTCATATTATAATGGATCAATATTAAATGTGGTGTAAGTAAAAAATAATATACATGTAAACACTAGTAAATGAAGCATATGTAATCTTGGGAAATTCCAAAACATCCAATGAGGTGACTCTAGACATACTTGGGTTAGAACCACCTATAAGCATGATGACGAGTTCCTATGTTTATAACCCACTAGAGACCCACAACTATCCAACCTTGTTGGACTCCCATATGAAATTTGATATAAATGAGGACCTAAACAATCTAATTGATACTACATTGTAACTATATCTCATCTCTCAATATGATCTATGTATTTAAAATAAAAAAAATTACCTCATCAAAACTAATATTGAAAGCATCCATAGATGGTGATAACTTTTTATAAAAACAATTTTGTGGTACCAACAAGGCCATTACACTATATACTACTATTACTTTTCAATGGAAAAAATTATTTATTTAAATATTATTCAATATAAAAATGTTATAATCAAAGTTATTTTAATAAATTCCAACCATGCCTCAAATTCATAATTTTAAAACACACACATTAATAGTCTCTCTTTGAATGCATTTTTTAAACCATTAAAAAAAATTATCATCTGATTATTGAATGAATCCTATTTATATTTCATATGACTATATACTTACAGATGTATATAAAATAATGTGTTTATATATATATTTTTATATTTGAAAATTCATATATATATATGTATGTTCATATAGGATATCAAGAAAAAACAATGAGGTAAAATTGAGGAAACTTAACATAAAATAAAAATATCGATGTAATAAAACTAAAGATTCAAAATAGAAAAAACCCAAACAAACTGCATCTCAATTTCAAGAAATAATTACATGAAATACATTTTATTTATTAAATAAAAACCATGGGTGTAATTTTAACAATTACTTTGTGTGCATTATTTCCATTGAATTAAGTTCAAAACATTTAAACATAATATGATAAAAGGATTAAATTGGTATGTGGAATTATTAATACGCTATAAGAAAAAAATAAAAACCCTTAAAGGTTTAATATAAACAAAAAATCATAAAACCCCCAATTATAAATTCATTATAGAAGGGAAATCAGTGATGGATAATGAATACCGAGAGATAATGAATAGAAAATAAAAATATATATCACCGAATAAGAAATCAATGATTGAGGAGAAGGAGAAAATAACATACATTAGATTGAAGCTTTGAATCATCTGATAGAAATTAGAGATATCACAAAAGTATGAAATTATACAAGAATTGGATTTGTTTGACCCTTGAATTGTTTGAGCATTGGATTCAAGCCTTGGAATTGTTCAAGCCTTGATTCGAGCTTAGATTCGATGAGGAGGAGCACCAACAGTAGGTGGATTCTACGAAAAGATTTAGATATTGATGTTAGTTCGTGACTAGTTAGGGTTCTTTAAATAAATCATGCCACTTTTATTCGTTCTTCCAAAAAAAGCACTGATAAAGATACCTTTTATGATTACTAAATTAATAAGAGATGATAAAATATTTATAATTATAATTATAAATTAAAATTTTGTTAATATATTTATGTAATTATATATATTTAATAAGAATATATAAATATAAATATAGTAAATATATTCATTATTTAAATATATCTATTATAATTTTATAATTATTTTAATATATAATTATTTATTTATAATTATCTACATACTTTATAAAAAATAATATTTATATATTTATATAATTACATATATATATATATAATAAAGATATATAAATCTAAATATAGTAAATATATTAATTTTTAAATAAATTTAACTTACTTTTATAATTATTCAAATATATGTAATTAATTATTTATAATTATATAAATAATATTCATTTATTTATAATTACAAATATATAAATGTATAAATATAGTAAATATACATTTATAAATATATTTATTTATTAATATTTATTTACAAATATATCTTTAACATTATTAATTAATATTTAATATTAATCGCATGAATGTTAAAAATGAGTGAAATTGAATAATTAATAATGAGTACACTTTAACAATATTGAAAAAATGGATAATTATTATTAATTAAATATAAATTATTAAAGAATATGGATATATACTAAATATATATTGAAAATATTAAAACATAGTATATATATATAAAATTGAAAATGATTAAATTCCCAAAAAATAGAAAGAATTATTAAAATTGAATTATTACCTAACTGTAATAAAATTTGAAATTAAATAAATAAAATTTACCAGTTACATAAATATTAGGTGTATGTGTTTCTATATAATATTTCATTAATTATGTAAATATTTGTGCATGTGTTGTATATAAAAATTCATCAATTATGTATGTATGTGAAATCAATATAATACATATTTAATATATATGTTAAGTTGAAATATGAAACTATATTCAATTATGTCCATTACTCGATGTAATTAGTCACTGTTTTCAATTCATATTAATTTTTAATTATAAACCATTCTTCACTAATATATGACTAGTTTCATATAAAGAATAAATATTTTAAATTATATAAATCATATATTTACATACATATCCATATATATATATATATATTTAATATATAATATTTATTAATTTTAACAATAATTATTTAATTAATAAATTTTTTAATATTTTTCTTAATTTAATTATTTTTAATTGTTAATTTTTTAATTATTTTATTCTATATATATATATATTTAGTAAATAATATTTATTAGTATTTATAATTTATATATAGTATAATAAATTTATTCATTTTTGTCAATAATTATTTATTAATAAATTTTGTAATATGTATTTAATAAAATCATTATTATTATTTATTTATTTAATTATTTCATTTTATTCGGGCCCTTTATAAGTTCTAAAACAACACTTATAAGGGATCCCTTTATTAGTGATAAAAATAAAGCATTGATAAATGATACCCTTTATTAGCGCTAAAAATAAAGAACTGATAAATGATACCTTTTATTAGCACTAAAAAAAGCATTGAAAACAGTAACCCTTTATCAGTGCTAAAAAAAAGAAATGATAAATGGTAGCATTTATCATCGCTAAAAAACACTGATAAAAGGTACCCTTTATCAGTGTTTTTTTCTAGCACTGATAAAGGCCAACGCTATTAAAATTCTATTTTGTAGTAGTGTTTTGTCCTGAATTTTCAATTTTTTTTAAAAAATTTCATGGTTTTGGTTATTTGTAAATAGATAAAGGAATTTTAAATTTGGATCACAAAGAAAATTTATGAAGAATGATGAACAATAATAGTTTAATAAAATGATTCTTAATGGGAATAAACATGTTTCAAAATAGAGCTCAACTTAATTTTCAACTCTCTATAATTAAATAGGCTAACACCCAGGAAAGAAAATAGATTCATAATTTTTAAAAACCCCAAAATTATCTCAAAACAACATGTAACATGAATATGCATAATTAAAATTCAAATAAATGATATCTATACTCTCCTGAATATAGAAGATTTGATCATTTAAGTTTATTCAAAAGAATCTCTTTTTGTATCCTTAAGTGAAGTTCCTTGGTTGGTCCTTTTGTTTTACTAAAAGGATAAGAAAATAGACATAATAATATAGAATTTAAAGTTCAAGAAAAATTATAACCAAATATTTAGTAAAGGAGGTTTTATCCAAATAATCAAGTGTATTTCTCCCTTTGGCCTTGAACAATAATTGAAATTCCCTATAGTGTTGTACCGAGCTGATCACCTGGAGTAAGATTTCATGGGATCAAATTTTGTAGAATAAAAAAAAGAGTTATATTTATCAAAAAATATAAATAAAAAGAAAAAAACAATAACCATGAGTTATTTCTTATGAATTACTGAGTTTATAGTCCTCAGTTAGACTTGATCCAAATTTATCTATTAAGAAAGGAGATGATGGCCTAGCTCTTTGGTTGCTACTCAAATAAGTGTTTGATTATCTAGAAAGTGACAAAAAAATCATGTTCTCTTCTCAAAAAATCTCTAAAACCTCATTATCAAGAACTATTAGAATGGAAAAGGGTCCCAACCACTTTGTTTTCAATTTTATTAGGAAACCTTTAAGCCTAGACTAGAATATAAACACTTTTTGACCAATCTTGATATCCCTATTATAAATGATTAAGTCATGAAAGTCTTTTGTTTTATCTTTGTAAATTTTAAAAAAAATTATATGATTCTATCTCAATTTCCTCCAAATCACTAGACTCTAGAAATATCCTCTCACCAATAGAATTGAATCAAAATTTCAGGGCCTTCACTTCACAAAAATACATTTGATGTAGTTTCACAAGCAGATAAAAAGCCTTTCCAAAGAGTATTCTATAGCTCAGATGAAGGGTATCCATTAAAAGTAGAATTATTTTAAAAAATACCATATTTATAAATATTTGTTGGTGAGTTAAGACTTAATTATATAAGATATATTTATATAAGTGAATCCAAAAACCCCCTTTCAAAAGATACGAGTGGTCTATTATTGAGTGTCTCCTGTCTACTTGAGTCTTGAATTATAGACTCTAGGTATCCATTTCAATCTACATATAAGAGGCGTATATGAAATTATACTTTTGGATGTTTTTTCAAGGTATATATTATGGATGATGAAAATTTTGATATTGTAGGAAAGGGTGATGTTTTTGTCTAAAAACAGAACAAAAATATTTCTACAATTATAAGAAGTATGTCACTTACTCAGGTTAAGGAAAAATTTAATTTCAGTAGGGTAGTTTGATGATGATGGATTCTATAATAATTTTATGAGTGGGGCATGGAAGGTTACTCATATTTCCATGGTGGTGGCTAAAGGAGTGAAATATGGAACATTGTACCTGGTAAGAGTTTTTTAAGGAGTAATAGATTCTAGGGAAATAAATTTTTCAATGTTTTGGCTTGAAATACTTATTCATATAAGTTATAAAGGGAATAAAGTACTATTTATAAATTAATTACAAGGATTAGAAGTATAAGTATGAAACATGTGAAGAACCCATACTTGGAAGGTATAGAAAAGTGTAATTCTGAATGGGAAGAAAGACACCCAAGGATTGGAAATTAGAGCTGCTTCATACATATGTATAGGGGCCTGATATAAACCATTAATTTTACTTTTTTACCATAATAAATGACATGAAATTAAATTTGTGAGTTTTATTTCTCATGAAAAAGTTTTATGTTTTTATAACCTTCACTAGATGGGGATCCATGGTAGAAAAGGATACTAAAATTAAACTGAAATGTTCGAGGTCTAACAACGACGAGGAATACAAAAGTATAGAATTTTTGATGTTTTACTACCAGGAAGGCATATAGTTAGAGAATAATATAGTATTAAATCTATAAAAAATTGATTCATATAGAGGATGAATAAAAATTTAATCGAGAAGGAAACGATTGTGAGGATACATGCCAGTTTTTTAAATGAGTTTTGGGTAGAGGCTATGAATTATGCTACCTACTTTATGAGCATAAGTCATTATTCTCCATTTGGGAAGGAACTTATACAAGAATTTTGGTCTATAAAGAATATTAAAATTTACAATTTAAAATTATTATTTTTACTTTTCAACATCCATGTCAATTCTAAATTAAGGGACAAGTTAAAGGCTAAGTGCCGAGCATGTTTTATTGTAGGGTAAGGGGTTGAAGAATTTGGATTTCATATCTAAGAGATAAAAAATTATCAAAGCTTTTCAAAAGAAAAAAATTTGATCTTAAATGGAGTTTTTATAAAATCCTGATATTTTATGTTATATTTATCTTTAAATATGTTTGATGTCTTTGATATATTTATTTACACACAATACCGAGTTTAAACGAACCGCGATATTCTATTGAAATATTATTATTAAATGTGTCAGTTATAGAATCTCTGTTAGATTATAAGGTATTAATATGAAAAAATAAATTATGAAAATGATTTATTTAAAAATTTATAAAATTAATTCATTGGTTATAATTCGGTTATAAAATAAAATAAAATTATTTGAAAATAAAAAGATATGTTTTTCTAAAAAACAGTTTTATGTGTGCAATGTGTTTTTCTCTTAATAAACTAAATTAATCACCATTAATGAATGATTTTAATGAAAATTTTAGATAATATATTCAATAAAAAATTTTAATATTCATTTAATGGTTATTACTAGTCTAGGAAAGAGAATAAATTTAGTTTTATGCTTAAAAATGAATTTTTCTAATTTTTTTTGTTTCATTTTATTAACTTGTTTTAAAATGAATTTATACCACTTCTAGGAATTTAATTTGATAAAATGGTTTTCATATTTTGAATCATCATGATACCAATTTCATTTTCATTCATTATGAATAGTAATTGAGGTACAAATTTATTAGTACGATAAATGTTAAAAGGGTTAAAGAGAGGTTAAACAAAAGAGATAAGGATCAAAATGACATAAAAACCTTTCTTAATATTAAAATATAAATTTATTTCAATAATATATCATCATATATTAAATATTTACCTAATTTGGAGCTACTTTCCCATGATATGGACTTTATTATATTTTAATATTCTTAATAATTACAATTGTGTCACCCCCTCACTTATAAAAGGGAACCTCCTATCATCTCTTCTACACAACAATTGATCCCTTAATATCAACCAATATTAGGATAATATCACTACCAACATCCTTATATATTAAATTTAGGTTCTATTATTCCCAAAATACTCATCCAAGAATCCTTAAGGTGGTTTTCAAAGGGTGGTACCTGAAGAAGAGGTATATGTTCTTACAGATATTTTCATAATGATTTCTTCTTAAACCTTATCAAAATATTATATAACCATATTAAAATGATTGAATAAGTATAATTAATATAATAATATGTTTTTATGTTAATTTTATAACCATTTTATAACTCCTTCCTATTCTTTGGAAAATCATAACCTCACTCGTGTGTAAGTGTGGACTACCACCTCCATGATGAAATGTGATTCGTTTTTCATTTCCTATTACATAGATAGTCACAAGGAATTATTTAATGAATATATATTATATTAATGATATAATTATACTTATATGAAGTTGAATTATTTTTTAATTTTCTTTTATCCCATCCATCAAAAAGTGGAAACATCATCCGTGTGTATGTACGGACTACCGTCTCCACGGAGTGATGTAATTCATGTTTTGTCATAAATTTATACAATGGTTATAATAATTTATATAATTAATTAATATGATACTAATTAAATTATTAATATTTTTATGTGATGAAAATATGACCAAGGTTTAAGGGTCAGAACCATCATATCGAAACATGCATGGAAAACATACCATTTTCACCTGAATGTTCATTTTAATGGAGAATTCTTAATAAAAGTATAATCAGAAATTATAATAGAATGATACATAGTAATTTATGCATGAATATGGTTTTATAATAGATTTATAATAAATTTATATTTATTATATAGGATCTTAATAATATATAAGAATAAATATGAGACCTGAGGTAAGGGTTTATGTTACAATCTCATTTTTTTGGGATTGCCTATGTTAAATTTACATTGAGGGAAATTATATGATCCTTATCCTTTAAATTCCATATATTTTATTATAACTAGGTTATTTCTAGAGTTTTAATTTTTTTACTTTAATTATTATATCTTTTATATATAAAATGATTGAGATTTTTTTAAGAAAAGCTGTCTTTATTTCTTCTTAAATTGATGAACTTTTTATTCCATGTTCATGTTATTTAAAATGATTTCAAAAATGTTATATTTTATGATAAAATGAATATTTAAAGTCCTTTTAACCCAATTTTAATTTATTTTTAAAGTCTTAAAAGGAATATTATTATCATTTTTCAATGAGGTACTTTTGGAGTTTTTACCAAAAGTGGGAAATGAATATTTTCTTTAACATTTATCGCACAGACAAATTTTTCACTGTCATAAAAGTTATTTTATATAAAGATTCCCTTACAATTTTCCATGGTTATTTTAAATTATTATTTTTTAATATTACATAAATTTTTAGTTTTAATGATACCAAAGGGAAATGATATTTCACCATGTCTTCAAAGAAATGTTCAAATACACTTTTAAAGGTAT
The DNA here is from genome assembly GCA_963277665.1 of Viscum album. Lineage (NCBI taxonomy): Eukaryota > Viridiplantae > Streptophyta > Magnoliopsida > Santalales > Viscaceae > Viscum > Viscum album. The sequence goes on from OY728145.1 coordinate 921,604,575, forward strand.
TTTTCATCTATGTCAACATCCTTTTATGTTTCTTATGCTTCAGTATGGATATTATATAATTATACCATACATGCTATTTATTTGGATGAACTATGATTATTTTATGATGAAATGTTTATGAAACCCATTTATTTTCCATGGGTTATGATATGATGAATTGATGAATGTTTTTATGATCTTTTGGAACACATATATATGGTTTTCATTATGTGGTGGGTGGGTATGTTAAATCGCTGTAATTCATTGGGTAGTGTTTGATATCTAATGATATAATATGGAATGCAATACGTAGTGAACCTTGTTTTTTAAGGGATTATATCCACTATTGTAGTCTTTAGAGTCAACCTTGACTATAGAAATGATTGAATGGGGAGTGAACCTAATCCATTGTGGGACTTTTTACACTATGATAGTCTTGTTCATGAGACTTAACTATTTAAATATTTTTCTATTCTTATGATTATGCCAAAACTTTCCTATGTAATGTTCTTATACTTATGATGTTATCTCATGGATCATTATTGATTAATGATGATTCCTCACTCATATGACTCATTTCTTTTGAAATACTAAAAATTTATGCCATGATTCATGATTTGTGATCTATAACTAAATCGATATAAAATTTGTAGGCTATAATCATGATCTAATAACCTTATGTGTATCCTATGATTTAATATGATCACTGTTTGATATCTCTCATATTTATCCTTATTCAGTATCCAAGTTTACACTTTATTATGTTTTCATTTCCCCCAGGTTATAAATAAAGGTTTTAAGTAAGAAATTTATAAGAAGTATGCTATGAAACAAAAATTTGTGGGTGATGTTGAAGATATTTTATGAAATAAGTTGATTCTATATCTAGTCTCCAAATAAACTAAAAATTTATGGTCTGTGGATTTTTATTATTATAAAATTTATTGAATATTAATATAAATGATGTAATATTTATGTATGTTATGATCGAGTTTCCTCAATTGGCATTAGAGGAGGGTTTCTTTATTTTTAGAGATTAATATTTGAGAAATTTGGTGAAAACCATTGGGATAAGTCTAAACATAAGATAAAATCTTAAAGTTTTATTAAAGTAGATATTTTGTGGTTTCCTAAAAATGACATCCCTATCAGGATACTGGAAAGTGGATGTGATTATAGCACAAATGAACCTAGGGATAAACACCTTGAAAAGGCTAGTTTATTATCAACTAGATATTCACTTGGTTCATGATGAGTAAGCCTAAGACTAATTACCTATCTATAAGATCCTATAGGATATGATTTAGTTAATTCAAATTCTATTTATGAACCGTTATTATGAACAAGAGGACAAAACCAATGACAAATGATGATAATCCATAGTGATATGAGATGAACTTTAAGTATCATGGGTTGAAAGAAGGTGTCATAATTTAAGACATAATAATAATTATTTTCATAATGATATGATTTATTACCCTCATTGTTGATGTTTTATACACACACTACATTATTGTCTTTAGTTAATGGATATAACCAATAGGAATCATGTGAAAAACGAATGTGATGACTAATGTTGTGACTATACTCATGAGAAAACAAATAAAATTAGACCTAGAATGTGAAAAATTGTGAATATTACTAATAGGATATATCAATATATGATAAAAAAATTAACCTGGGTGTGTTTCATAATACACCTAATAATAAAAAATGAATTTTCATCAAAGTTAAATTTATGAAAAACATAGAGCAAAGAAGATTTGGATTATTACATACCAAGAATGTGTAAAAAGCACCTATGTAAATGTCTCGATAGGATGGGAATTTTTTTTATATATAAAAAATAAATAAATAAAGAAACTAATTATTAAGGAAAAATTAAGAGTTCAATAGAGGGAAATGAAGTTCACCCTAAGGTACCACTAATATTTCAATGTATTATATTTGGGAAAATTGAGAATTATATGAGTCAATGCCCTAATCCAAGGGCTAAATCCTAGAATAAGGAAGGTTATATTATAAGTTAACTGGTGAATTGGATCATAAATATCAAGGCACACTTATCCTCCACTCCATAGTTAGAGATTCCATTTTGATGTTTGTAATAATTTTCCCTTTGTAAATCTTATTATTCATTCTTTAGGGGAATTTTATGTTATTTTAATCATTTCTTAGTTCTATTTATATATATGTATCCCATATCAATTGAAAATTAAGGGATGTAATATTTTATATTTTTAATCAACCTATTATTGTATTTTAGTATAAGGATGAATTTGAACTTCCAATGGAAATTACTTATGTTATATGGGTATTAATACATATTTAGGTTGTATATTTATCTCAAATGGTTGGGGATAAACTAATAATTGAAGAAATAATTATTTTTTGGGAATATACTAATGTATTTCTTAAATAGTTTCCTAGTATTACCCTAAATATCATTGTTAACTTTTCAATTGAACTCATACCTAGTGATATACCTATTTCAAAGCCTTCTTATAGAATGAAACTGATTGAGTTATAGGTATTAAAGAATTAAATCTAGGAGAATCTTTATAAGGGAATCATATTACCTAGTGAATCACTATGGGATGAACCTATTTTTTTTGTTATGACTTCTCATTTATTATCGAAATCTTAAAAATATCGCTATCCAAAAAAAGTATCGTCTACTTCATATTGATTAATTGTTTGATCAACTATGCATAGTTCTATACTTTTCCACGATTTAAATTTGTTCTAGATATTGTTAATTAAGGGTCAATAATGAGCATATATTTATGAAAACATTTCATATGACGTATGGTCATTATAATTTTATAGTGATTCTATTTGTAATTACCAATACCCTTGTTATATTCATGAATTTAACAAATAGAGTCTTATATATTTTCTTAATTAGTTTATAGTAGTATTTATAGATGATATTTTTATATATTAAAAGAGTAAGTAATATCATTAATATCATTTTAGGATTGTAATAAAGACCCTAAAAATAAGGAGATGCATGCCAAATTGAGCAAGTGAAAATCTTAGTTGTAGAAAGTCTCATTTCTGGGTCATACAATCCAGAGAGAGGGTATATCTGTGGATTTTTAAAATATGGAAGTTATTTAGGAATAGAGCAAAAAAAACACAGTGACCAAGATCCATATTTTTCTTATGTTTTCTGGATACTATCCATGCCTTGTGATAGATTTACCATGCCTATCTAATCTCATAACCAAGTTGACATGGAATGGAGCCAAGTTCCTTTGAAAAAATGAATGTGAGGAAAATTTCAAGGAACTAAAGATAATGTTGGTTAGTGAACCTATGATCAAAATAATATAAAGTGGGGAAGGTTTTGGGATATATAATGATGAATCAAAGAAGGGACAAGGATATTCAATCAGGAAGAATGATATGGTGATTTCTTAAGCCTCATTCCAATTTAAAATTCATGAGAAAAATTTCCCAACTCCTAATTTGGAGTTGGAAGAGTTAATATTTTGAATTAAAAATATGGAGGAATTATATTTATAGTGAAAAATGTGATATATATACTGATTATAAAATCTTGAAGTATATATTCATATAGATGAGTTAAAATATATAACAAAGGAGTTGGTTAGGTTGATTAATGATTAGGATTACTTTATATATTACTACCCTAAGAAAACAAATAAGGTTTTTGATTCCCTGAGTTTGAAGGATCATACTTGTTTATACATGATGAGGATTGAGAGAGATCCAATAATTACAGATTTATAGAAGATAGATCTTGAAATCATGATGAATGAGGACAAATCATTTCTTTCTTAGATAAATGTTCATTCATACATCCATGTAAGGATCAAATAGGCATATAATTAATATATAAATATAGAAGAAGGTGAGGAATATTCCAATGTTTAAATAGAAATATGATGTAATGATAATGTTTATGAATAGAGTATGTGTATTTTCAATACAAAAATTGAAGATGTAGCTCTTAGATGAAGCTCATAGTTCATCATTCTCTATCCATCTTTGAAGTATGAATATGTATATAAAAATTCTAGTGGGATGAATTCAAGAGAGATATTTAATAGTATATATCTTATTGCTTGTTATGTTATCAATTTTTGGCTAAGAGATAGAATCCTAATGGTATGTTACTACTTGTACCTATACCAGAATTGAAATTAGAAAACATCACCATAGATTTCATCATGGGACTCCCCAAGACATATTAAGTGAACAATTATATTTGGATTTTAGTTGATCACATTATGAAATCAACACATTTCATTACTATTAGAGAATATTTCTCTATTGATTAGTTTGATAGGTTATATGTTAAGTAAGTGGTAAGGTTTCAAAGCTCCACTCTCAATCATATCTGATCAGGATCCATGTTTTAACTCGATGTTTTGGAGAAGTATTCAATAATATTTGACTACAGAGTTTTAATTTTTCACTACATATCATCGTTAGATATATGTATAGTATGAGAGGAAAATTCAAACACTATAAGATATGTTAAGATCATTTTCTATGGATTTAAAATGTGGTTGGGATCAATACCTTTCTTTAGTTAAGTTTTCTTAAGACACTAATTTTCACATGAACATTCAGATGGATCCTTATGAATCCATTCATGGAAGGAATTGAAGAAATATAATATATTCACATGAATCTGGAGAACGAAATCTATTGGGGAATGTGATAGATGAGTAAATGGTAGAGAAATTTATATACATTTAGCAGTATATCAGAGAAGCTATGAGTAAAAAGAAAATTTATGATGACAATCGTTGGTGAGATCTAGAATTTGAAGTTGGTGAAAATTATTCCTAAAAATAAATCCTTAGAATAGGTTTATTAGTTTTAGGAATAAGGGAAATATAATACCTAGATATATAAATCATTTTTATATTCCTGATCATATCGGGACATTTTATTATTACTTGGCCCTTCCAACAAACCTCTCCCAAGTACATGATGTGATCTATGTATCTCTCTTAAGGAAGTACATACCCAATACTTCACTTGAAATTAACTCATAGGTTTTAATACTAGAGTATGATATCTCTTAAAATTAATAACCAGTAGAGATTCTAGATCAAATAAGGAAGGCACTATAGAACATGACCACTTACCTGGTCAATTTTGTTTGTGAAACCATAAATTTAAGGAAGCTATGTGGGAAATCGAGGATGTGATGAAACAAAAGTATCTTAAGTAATTTGAATATATGTGATGTAACTTTAAGGGTTAAATTATTATAATGGTTTATAATGTTATACCCTAGTATTTTATGATAAATTTCTCTTTAATTAAGTTTTATTTCTTTGATATCTTTCTTTAGATACAACACAGAGTTTAAATGAACCACAATATACTATTGAAATAATATTATTAAATATGTAAGGTATCTCTTAGTTATTGGATTAGTGGGTATGAATATGAAAAAATAAATTATTAAAATTTATAGTTTAAAAATATATAAAATTTAATTCATTTTTTATTAATTCATTATAAATTAAAATAAAATCATTTGAAATTAAAAAGAGATGTTTTTTTAAAAAAACCATTTTTATACACAAAATATGTTTTAATATTAATAAATTAAATTAATATCTGTTGATGAATTATTTTAATTAAATTTATAGATAATATATTCAATAAAATACTTTTACATTATTTTAATGGTTATTACTAGGTAATGAATGTGAATAAATCGAGTTTTATGCTTAAAAATGTATTTTTCTAATAACGATTTTCATGGTATTTTGTACACTTATTTAAAAATTAATATTTGAATCTTATAGGAGTTGAATTTTATAAAATGGATTCTATATTTAGAATCAACATTCTATCACTTTAATTTTTGGTCATAATGAATAGTAATCGAGGTAAAAATTCATTACAACAGTAAAGTTTAAAAGGATCAACGATGGTTTAAACTAAATATATAAGATTTAAAATGACCTAAAAACTTATACAAATATGATTGGATGAATTGTTTTCGATCCTATTTCACTATATATTCTAAATTATTTTTTAACCAATTATCTATGTGAATGACTTTATTATATTTTAATATTATTATTAATTATAACCATGCCACTCCCCTCACTTATAAAGGGGAGTCCACTCTCATCTCTTCTACACACCACTTGATCCATTTAGATCTACCAAAATATAACCAAATACTCTCTAAAAATACTTATCAATGAACTTTATGTTATTTTATTCCCAAAATAACCATCCAAGAGTCCTTAAATGTTTCAATCATGTATACTTTAAGAAGAGTTGTATGTTATTATCAATATTTTTCCTGTTTATTTCTTCTTAAACCTCATTAAAATGTTCAATAAACATAGTTAAATGATGGAATAATTATATTTACTATACCAATATTTTTTTATATTAATTTTATATCCATTTTTCTATCTCCTTTCCATAAAGTTTAAAATGATAACATGGCTCGTGCATAGGTGTGGACTACCACCTACACGAAGCGATGTGATTCATTTTTCATTTAATATTTACATGGATAGTCATAAGGGTTGATTTAATTAATATATATATGATATTAATAATATAATTATTATTCTATAACGGTGGATTATTATTTACCTATCTATTTTTTTTCATCCATCAAAAAGTGGAAATATCATTTGTGTGTACGTACGAGCTATCATCTCCACGAAGTGATACATATCATTTTTCATCACCACTCTATGTGAATGTTTATAGAAGTGTATATAATGAATAAATATGATAATTATTAAATTATTAATATTTTGTGGATGATGAAATAATGACCAATGTTTAAGGACTAGATCTATTGAACTGAAACAAGCATAGAAAATAGACCAGTTTTCATTTGAATGTTCATTTTAATGAAGAATTGTTAATAAATGGATAATTGGAAATTATAATAGAATTATACATAGTTAATTATGTATGAATATAGTTATTTAATATATTTATAATAAATCTATATTAATTATATAGGACCTTAATAAAGCATACTAAAAAATATGGGAGTTTAGGTAAGGGTTTATATTACAATATCATTTCATTTTTGAAATGTCTATGTTAAATTTCCTTTGAAGGAAATTATATGATCCATATCCTTTAAATAATATATATTTTCTTATAATATATTTATTTATAGTATTTAATGTTTTTATTTTATTATACTCTCTTTGGTATGCAAAACTATTGAGATTTTTTTTAAGAAAAGTCAACTTTATTTTCTCTTAGGCTAATCAACTTTTTATTTCGTGTCCATGTTATTTAAAATATTGTTAAGAATTTTATTTTTTATCATAAAATGATTATTTAAATATTTTTTCAAATTTAATTTAATTTAATTTATTTTTTTTAAAATAAATCTTCTTTTTTTTTTCAAATGAGGTACTTTTTGACTTTTCACCAAAAAGTGTGAAATAAATATTTTGTCTAACATTTACGAAACAAATAGATTTTCCCACTATGATAAACATTTTTTGATTTAAAAATTACTTTAAAAGTTTTCATGGTTATTTTCAAATAAATTATTTTTCTCAATATTCTAAAAATTTTTACTTTTAAATATACCAAAGGAAAAAATATATTTTCCCTTGTTTTCAAAGAAATGATCAAACACACTTTTAAAGGTATTTTTTATCTATGTCAACATACATTGATGTTTTTATGCCTCACTAGGGATATGTTATAATGATACCATAATTTTTAATTATCTTGATGTATTATTATTATGAGATTATGAAATGTTAATGAAACCCATTTCTTTTGATAAGGTTATGCTACGATGAACCGATAAATGTTTTTATGAACTTGTTGCACACATATGTATAGTTTTAATTTTGTAATGGGTGGGTCTATTATATCCATCCAATTCATTGGGTAATTACTGATAAAAAATGAGATAATATAGACTTCAAGGGAGTGTTAACCTGATTTAGTAATGGACTTTATCCACTATGATAGTCTTGTGAGTGAATCTTGACTAAGGAAGTGATAGAATGGGGAGTTAACCCAATCCACTATAGGTCTTTATCCATTATGATAGTCTTGGTAGTAAAGCATGAATAATGAATTTTTTTATATGATTATTATACTGCCAAAAAATCTCCATGACATGTTTTTATGCTTATGATATGATCTCAAGTATCATGATTGATTAATGATGATTCCTCACTCTTATGAATAACGTATTTTGAAATGCTAAAGCTTTATACCATGACTCATGATTTATGATTTATAAATGATTTTCTATGAAATTTGTAAGTTATATTCATTATCTCATACCTTTTTTCATATCTTATGATTTTATATGATCATCAATTGGTATTTTCCATGTTCTTCCTTACTAAGAATTTAAACACACCCTTTATTATGTTTCCATTTTCCCTAGGTTATGAATAAAGGTTTTAAGTAAGAAATTTATAATAAGGGTAATATTTGGGAATAACATTTTGAGGTATGTTGAAGATATTTTATGAAATAAGTTTATTATATTTCTAGTATCCAAATACACTAAACCTCCATGGTGTGCATGTTTTATTGTGAAATGTATTGAATATTCATATAAAATTGTGCAATATTAATGTATTTTATTCTTGGGTTTCCTCAATGATGTTGTAGGAAAATTGTAATAAGTGGAAGTTATAAATGAGATCAATGAATAATAAAATTTATAGGTTTATTTAAATGGAAGTTAATATGTTCTAGAGGTTCCAAAAAATTCATGGCAGATGATAGTTTTATAAAAATTAGGGTATTAAAAAAAAGTTAGATTGAATTTAAGTTCTGATTGATTTTCCAAGGAAAGAAGTGCCAATGAGATCATGTATTATATAATCTAGGAGGATATATACAAAATAAAAAGTTATATATGTATTTTTTTAGAAGGATTTGAGCTATATAGTCAGTTATAATGGTAGAATAGAATCTGGTTTAAAGTACCAAGATATGGAAGTGACTTGTAGCACTTACTTATCATAGAAAATGGATAACTTGAATTTCCAACAGAGGTGGAAATTATGAGTGACTCAAGCCAATTGAATTTATCTAAGAGGGACAAAATGGATTCCTTATATAAATCCAGGACATGGGAGATAATAGATTGACCCAGTAGGATGATATTACATTAGAACAAGTGGGCTTATCAAATGAAGGTGGAATTGAATGATAGAAAGTGGAACCTGATAAGGATTTTTATAAAGTGTTTCAATAAATTGAAGGTGTATATTTTTTTGAGATCTTTTCCTCTATTATTAAACACACTACCATTTGGATGTTACTCAGAATGGTTTCCATGGAAATTTTATATTTGTAGAGGTTATATCTTAAAACTACATTTCTTCATGGAAAATTTAATAAAGATATTTTCAGGGATAAACTAAAGAGTTTTTTTGGAAATAAATAATAAGCACCTTAAATGGAAGATAAAATAGAGCCTATATGGGTTAAAGTAAGCCCCAACTAAGTGATACCATATGTTTAATGTCTTCATGGAGGAACATAACTCCATCCATAGTAATTCAGACCATTATTGCTTCTGGAAGGTTCATAATGATGGGATTTTAATCAATTTACTTCTCTATGGAGATTAAATTATTACTGATAGACCAGTAAGGGAAATTTTTTATGTGATAAAGGATAAAGTATCCATAATTATCAAGATAAAGGATATCAGTCCTAAAAAATCAATTTTGGGGATATGGATTGCAAGGGACTTAAAATCCAAAATTTTTATCCTTACTTAGTCTGACTATATCTGAAAGGTAGTTTAATTATTTATAACGAGTGAAGAAAAACTAGTTACTACTCACTTTGTTGGACACTTTAAGGTATGTAATGAGAAGTAACCTAGAATGGAATTAAAATATGTGTTCATAGAAAATGTTAAATTTTCATTAGTAATCATAAGCTTTAGGTATGCCATGATTTTTACATGAAAAGATATTGTACATTAAGTGGGAGTTTTTAAAATTTTTATTTCAAATACCTGAGAGAACATTGAGAATCACTTTAGTGGATCCTCTGGTATCTCAAATGTTGTAAAATTTTATCTCTTTATTTTAAAATGGGTGAACCACTATATGGGTTTGTAGAATTATATTTAGGGGATATTTAAACATGTAGGGGAGAACCACTAGATATAAGTTTACTTATAGAGGTAAAAGTATGATTTGGATGTCAAATATTCAATTGATAGTTTCACTTTCGAAAATATAGGCATAGTATGTGAAAAATATGAAAGTTGAGAAGGGGTTGATTTTTTTGAAGGAGATTTTAGAGGATATTCGAAGTGGATAGTAAGTTGGGATGCTCTTTTCTTATAAAAAAGTGTGATCCACTTATCCAACAATCGAATGTTACATTATATTACAAATCATATTCAGTTTAAATGTCATTTTCTTCAGATGTTGTTGTAGGATAATATGATAAAGTTATGGAAGGTAGATAAATTTTAGAATCTAGTAGATATGCTGACCAAGGTTGTAGTCTTGGATATTCTATGGTAGTTATACACCTCAGTCAAACTAAGATAATAAGATGCATATTGGGGGAACCATGTGGATATAAAATATTATTGATAATATAAGGGATGCAAAGTTATTGATAAAGGATTTCGTGGAGTAGTATGAAAAATGATTCCCGAATAAGAGATTTTTAGGTTTTGACCTTTTTGGAAACTATTTTCTAGATACGTAGAAATAGTGAATTTGAAGGTCTAGTACTAAAATTAGATAAGTATGTAATAGAGGCACAACCAAAGTATGGAAGTCTAGATCAATCCAAAATAGATCAACTAGAAGCAAAAATGATGATTCCGGAAGGAGGAAGCATGGAGATGAAAAGGAAATGTATAAGAATCAATTATGAATTTATGTAATGAGTTATCAACATTTATGGGGGTATAAGGGTTCTACAAAAGGATATATTAGGAGAAATATCAGAGTTTTTGGATGCACACATGGAACTCAGTAGGTGGGCAGACCTTTTTATATGATCGACCACAATATTTCTAAGGTGGAGGACCTAGTTACACTAGCTGGGCCCTACTATAAATAGATGGCTGAGGTCATTCTTTTTGTAATTATTCAATATTAAAATATTATTCTACTTCTTTAATAAATATTTTATATCATTCCCCCCATAGACTTTGTGTAACACCCCAATATTATATTATGAATTTACCTTTAAATAAATACTGTATTGAATAGATTGTTTCATATGAAACACCAAAATAAAATAACCAAAATGAATTTTATTGAGATAAAATATAACAATTAAAGATAACAATTAATATATTATGACAATAAAGTATGAAACATTATTAATAAAATTACAATTGGAATAAAACCACAAGTAAATAAAAATACGACAAACACAAAACCTTTATCCACAAGGTTTTCTAGGAAGATCATCACCTTGATTATAACTATGGAAAAATGGTAGAGAATTAGAAATATAATAGACATATTGGGAGAAAATTAAATAGGTTGAATGATTTTATATATATTTACAAGGATATATATAGGAATAAAATGTGGCAATTATATACATGTCCATTTGATATATGAACATTGTAAATATGGTCATTGAAAATATAGTCATTGGAAATATGGTCATTTTTTATGAATTTTTACAATAGGTATATTTAAAATTTGTAATAAATTGTGACAAATTGAAAATAATATAATTCAAAAATGAAAAATAATAAATCAAAAATATTTAATTTAATAAGAATCTTTTATTATAAAAATATATTTTATGTGCCACATATTATTATAATTGAAGAATGTTTTCAATAAAATTGATTAATAAAAATGAATGATTTGTAAAGTAAATTAATATCATTCATGAAATAATTAAAGAACTATAAATAAAACTAATCTAATTATTCATATCCCATTAAATATGATTTATATAAAAACATTATTTTATTATATATTTTTTATTTAAAATTTAAATTTAACATATTTAGAATTAAAATAGTTTAAATGGAGTAAAAAAGTTTAATTAATATGTTTAAATTAAGTAATAAGGTCAATTTTATTTTTAGGCATAAAAATAAGTCATCAAGGTAAAAATTGAGTTACCATGGTAAAAGTAAAATTAGGTAAAAAGTGGTTAAACTAAGTGGTAAAAACTATCACAAAAGTTTATATATAATTGTTTGTGTGAGGTATTTCTCAACCAAAACTTATCCAACCTCTATTATTATCCACTTTTATCCATTTTCATTTTAAAATTTCAACCTTATACATCAAGGAATGAATATTTATGGAAATGACTCTCAAAGATCACCTATAAATGAACCCTTCCTCTACCCATTTCAAAATACTCAAAAAATTCAGTTTTCCATTGAATATCTACCCATTTACCCTCTCCCAAATCCTAATTAGAAATTTGATATCTCCAAGTTCCAATAATTAAGACCAAATACTTCATTAAAAAGTAACTTGTGTTGAGTAAGAGTGAATTCATCAAGTAAGTATCTAAGGCATTTAAATTTTAGAATTACCTTCTCAACTCTACTCCTAAATACCATTATGAATTATAATTATTTTTTATTAACATCATTTTCTTATGATAAAATGATATTACTATTATAAAACTCCATACTCTTACTCATTCATTATTATAACATGTTATTGTTTGGGTTGGTTCAAACACTTACCATAACAATGCTATAAAAACACCATTATTATAATGATTATTTCCTCCTTTGTTAGGTCACGTAGAAAGATGATATATGGTCTAGAGAGTGGGGGGTGGTTGAATAAACCAAATTAAAATTTCTTAAAGATATTGATTAATTATCCAAATTAATTATCAACGTTAGTTAAATAAAATAATTAATACATGAATAATTGAAAGAGCACAAGGATGTTTTTATAGTATTTCAGTCTAAAGTGGACCTAGTAGAATCTTTTACCTCTTTAATTAGTGAGATATACACCATGAAAAAATCTTCTTTTTTAATGGTAATCATTACCCAATTAAAACCTATACTTTTTTTCTAGTGGAAGTATTTCCAAAAGCACCTGACTTTTGTATGGAGAGTCACAACCTAATTAAAAACCTAAATATAGATATTGGGAATCATAACCTGAACATTCCAAAATTTAGAATATGAAAGTTACATCCCAAATATAGAGAATTATTTTTTATGTAAAAGCATAAAGAGAAAGTAAAGGCATGTGAGAGATGAGAAGAAGTGTTACAGACTAAACCAACCCGAAAAAATACAGAGAAGAATAATAAGACACAATTAATTTTTTATTGAGTGTTTTATTAGATTAATTGTCTTATAAAGAAAGTAAAATAAGTCATAAATTTTTTTGTTCATCCATTGAGAGATCTTCTAGTAGTAGTGAAATTTTTTCAACACAGATAGAATGTAAAACCCTTCACAGTATCAACACAACCACAGTCTTTTCACAATATCACTTGAAAATTCGAAAGATCTTACCAAATATGTATCTTATGAGTATTTACATAATTTTAATATATAATATTAAGGCTTGATTCCCCTTTTTTTTAAAAATTAATTAACATAACTGAGATATTTTATATATTTCAAAATTAAAAAATGATAAACCTAGATTTTCAGAAAGGGAGAGAAAAAGTGAAATTATCATTACATAATAATTTCTCAAATCAGGTACAATTTCAAAATAAATACAGAATAATTAAAGCCAATTTTAAATACATATTAAATAATGTAAATGGTTTCTATGAAAACAGTTGAATAAAAGATCCCATGAAAATAGAATGTTTGGATTTAAAATTAGAATCTCAAAAGCATTCCATTTAAAACATAAAATAAACACATAGAGAATACAAAAAATTAATAAAATTAATTTGAAAATATATGAAAAAAGTTTTAATGAGTTTTATATCAACTAATATTAATTTATAAACAATAAAATCAAATAAAACAACATAAAATAATACAAAATATTTCTTAAGTTTCAAGTTGTAAGTTTCATGTGTGAAAAATAAAACACCCTTTTATCTTTATAAAAACATATTTAAACAATGGAAAAAACTTCTCATAGGTTATAAGTAATTAATATGAATTTATAAAGTCACTATAACAATTTAAATATTTTAAATAAAAATGAATAAAACTAAAATATGAAACAATATAAAAAACAAAGAATATTTCCAAATTTTTGAATAATTTATAGAAATATCATTGAACTACAAATCCAAATTCACAAAGGTGTTTTTTACATAGTTTTTTTCTATATATAGTTAAATATTGCAGGAAATTTATATAAGAAATTCAAATAATAGATTCACATAATCAATTCACAAAGTCAAATTTATAAAATATGTAAACATATTGAACTATCTAATTTTAGACCTAAAAAGAACATACTAAATGGAAGAATCATATTTGGGTTTAGTTTAATTATATTTATAAAATTTCATTATATTTTTAAATAATCATTTGTTACCTTAATTAGACATCTATAACTCAAGTTATGATCAAATAAGAGTAGAAAATAGTTTTGTAAAACTACAGAAATCATATTAAAAATAATTCCTAACTTTTAGCCTAACTAGAAACATGATATATATTTATTCAAAAGTTTATTTATTATAATAAAATATATATAATTTTATTATATTTCCAAAAAAAAGTACCACTCAATTTGGAGTTCATTAGCTCTAGATATGGTTGGAATATAGAGGGTAACTAATTATAGAAAATTAGCTACATGGATTTAAAAATGGATACATGAATTAAAAATCAAATATGTTGATTATGAGTTAGATCAGTGGTGTATATTATATTTTATATGTGGTAGTAATGAAAATAAATTATAAATGATATTTTAAGGTCCCAAATAGCTTATTTATCCCTGAAACTCTTTCATTAAACTTGGAGAATATGTTATGACCAATCGGAAAATGAAATATAAAGATATTTTAAATAATAAAATATTATAATATGATAAGTATTAAGAATAATTTAATCAATAAAAAATTCAATGTATTAAGACATCTAAAGTAAATAAAACATATATATCTTTGTAATTATCGAAAAATAAATTGGTTCAAGGATCCATTCAACATTATCAGATGATTACTTTGATGTTTTGGGAGTTATAGACATTAAAAGAAAGACCGGGGGGTGGGGGGTCAACAGAGTTTAGAGTTAAAATTCCGATGTGATATGTGGTTTATGATGTAAACATGTTTTCACAACATGAGAGGCTATTTCATGGCTAGGAGGCTAGAGATTCACGACTTGAAGTTCTAGATGAATGTTTTGTGCTCAATGAACTCATAACATGAAGGAATTATTTATAATGTGAATAGGTGACATGAAATTAATAGGATGTTAATTCAGTTTGGATTTTTAGAAATTTACGGTTTGAATCTATTTGACATCCTAAATCATAGGACCTCACAAATATTCAAGATGTGAATATTTGTTTCATGACATGAAAATTATAAGGTCCAGTATGTCTGTAAATTTATGTAATCACCAAAATTCTTTCATTATACACTTTTTTTATCTCAAAACTTAGAAAAAACCTAAGTGATTTTGGTAGATCCTTCATCCCATTTCCCCTGTATTTGAACATTGGTTTTTAGAGGCTTGATTTTGGTAATCCAAGGTGATTTATCCTCTTTGATCCACTATTTACTCCTTTTTGTTCACCTGGGAAATCATGTAAGTGGCATTATTTTAGATCATGGTGTGTTTGTACTGTGTTTTGATAACCCCTTAGTGTGGTTTTGGTTGATCTAGGGTTTCCTTTTTTGGTTGTGATCTTCCAATTATTTCTTCATCTCCCCATTGTGTGTGATGTTTCATAAAACTTATTTAAGGAAGGGGATCCTTTTTTTCCTCCTTTAGTTATTCATGAGGGGTGATTTTGTTTTTTCTATCCACTGGGAAGATGGTATTCAATGTCTTAACAAATATAGTAAAAATATATTTAATTTAAATTTAAGGTGGATGGGAAGAAATTTCATGTTTCACTACTTTTATGTTGTTATCGATAATTTTATACATGTTTGATAATTTGCTAAAAACCATAGATATTGGGAGCCTTGTTGGTGTTGTATTTGATATTATTGTGGAATCATTGTTGTGTGATAATTTGTTATCACATTGAATGAAATTAATAATAACTTATATATGGATAAATAAATGGTTGGACATATAAAATATTGGTTTGTGTGAGAATATCCTTTAATATAAATTAATTAAATCCTATGAACCTGAATTATGAAATATGTTGAAGGAAAGATGTACATCTTTGTGTGTCTATGCTTTCTAAGTTTTCCTTTGTGGTATTGGATTTTATGTTGCAATGATGGTGACCTTTTAGGAAATGATACATGTTTGTAAATGAATTTATGGTTGGTTTCCATGGGAAGGTATGCGATTTTGATATATAGTGGCTGTGATGAGATGTGGTTTTGGTATGGGGCATTATTAAAATGAGATGGATGGGTTGTTGTATTTTTTTAATATTCTATTAATTTATTATTAGTTATGGAATTTTTTTTAATAATTAAACTTGAATGACATGGGTTAGAATGGATAATGAAATCCTGAAATAAAATGGGAAGTGTGGTTAAATTTATTTGTTAAATGTAAACAAGAATATACATAATAATGATAATGGTTGTTAATTTTTAAATTCTCATAATGGATAACTTGAAAATAAAATATTGAATACGGATTGTGTTTTGTGTCTTGTGGTTTTCTCATGTGGTGTTACGCATTAGAAGTGGCAGTGAACGTGATAGAATTTGTGAGGCTTTGTGGAGATGTTATGAGTTGGGATTGTACTATTATTGTTAACCCATAGGTTTCTATTGTGTGTGTGATTATTATATATTGTATTTTCATTGTGATTTCTATTTTCACCTACCTATTTGAGCACTATGTTTTGACACTCAATTTTTTTTGGGGGTGTTTCTTTCTAATATCTAAATGGTGAGGATGGATGGTCGTATACCCCCTCTTCCCCCTCTCTCTTCTAACCAAGTTTGATATGCACGTTCTATGATGAATAAAATTCAAAAGTGTAGTAGTGGTGATGTTTGATCTGATGATGAGGTTTTTAATAGTTGGGGTCATGTGTGGTAGTTGGAGGGTATACGGTTGATGTTCTTTATGGTCACGATACCATACTATGATGGATATATAGGAATGGTTGAGATGTGATGTTATAGACCCAGAGTCTTTGAGAAAGATGTTATGTGTGGAATAGGTGTCCTCAGGTAGGATATGATGGCTAGTTACACACTAGGTTCTTATCATGATGTGGCTTCCAAGGTGTCTTTGGGAAGGATTATACAGAATAGATGAGATAATCAAGACATACAAAATTGGGGTGTGTGAGTGGAAAATAAGTGTCAAAGTGATGAGTGGTACCCTATTTATGATATTCTTCATATTATATTACTATAATTAGATAAGTTATTTTTTGATTGTGCCTGGGTGAGGATGGTTTTAGTTTGTTGACATGATTTTGTTTTGATATTTTCTTAGGGGTGCATTAATTTATTATTTTCACATGTTTATGGGAGAATATAGATATAATTATACTAATTATATGTGTTATTATCACCCCATGTATATGAAAACCATCTTTTAGATTTCTAGGATGACTTTGGGGACAAATATGGACATTACTAGCTTGGGTTTTGAAGCTGCTTTTGGGTTTCTTCCATATGAATGTTTATTTTGGTATTTATTTAGAGACTCTTTGTATATGTTTACATTATTCATAAATTTTGGTATGTTTTAGGTTCTCTTATTTTATATTATGTCATGGAGTTTCTTTATGGTTTATTTATCCTATCTCTGGATCCTACATTATATAGAGGGTAATTCCTACAATATGTGAGATTTTATACCCTCAGTTCTAGTCTCTAACATAAGGCCTACTAGAGGTGGGACTTGGGGAGTCATTATCCCTATTCTTTCATTATTTTCCTAAAAGGGTTACCTTTGAAGGTATAGGTTGTTACAAAGTGGTATAAGAGTTTTTTTTGAGATATAGGTTGGATTTTGGAGTCAGGAATAGTGAGGATTTCATGGGTTGTTAAGGAAACAATGTCAATTGATCCTGGCGCATGGCATAGGCCAGGGAGGATTGTCTAGGAAACAAGATTTTAGTGCCACCCATGATTTTATGCAAGGAATATAAGCCCAAAAAATTACCAAGTGAGGTGGAACTGCTTATAGGGAATAAAACCAGGATTGGTTCATGCATCATGATTGTTTATGTTCTTGTCAAATTGGGTGGTTATGGGAAGTTAAAATGGTTTAATCTAAATGAATCTTAATATAATTCTATACTTACAGGCCTAGGGAAATCCTTTTTTTTCCTTTTAATCAATGAATCCTATATATCATCCATGTGTGGTTCAACAATTTTACTTAGTTTCCCGCCCAAGGGTTGATTTGGTCAAGGAGGATGATTAGTGGTAGAGAATATTACATACCATTTGATAGTATGATTTGGAAAATTATGAGGAAAAAACATATTATATTGAAAGAAAACATTGGTTGGTGGAGATGTAGATCACATTTAGTTTTATCTAGGACCATGAAGAGTAATTTGTCCCATTAATAGTTAGTAAGATGATAATTTCAACTTATTAGTGGTTGATGTTGTATCTTGGTGAGTGGAAGGAGGAATCCATTTCTCAGGTATACTTCCAGAAGGAGTTTTGAGAAGAGTACATATCACCAATCATTTAGGAAATTAAGATATAGGATCTGATCTCTCTCTTTATCATAGGATCATATTAGTGTGAGAGTTTGAAATTAAGTTTAAGGACCTTTTTTATTTCACCCCAAACTTTTACTTGACGAGGAGTTCCATTCATGGTGTCTTGAGGAGGCATTCCACCCTTCCATATAGTATAAAATTCCCCCTTTTACAATTAAAATTTATTTGGAGGTTCAGAATAAGGAATATGTGATATAGAATTTTCAGTCATGGGTATTGTTACCATGAGAGGGAAATGATTAGGGTTTCTTGAAGAGTAGAGTTGTCAGTGGTAGGTCTCAGGCACAAGGGTCTTTGAGGTTTTGACCAAAATGAATTCGTCCTCAATAGGTTCCATTTAATCCTTTTGGGGACAATAGTTTCCAGGATTTTATGGGGGATTTGGGTCAATGTGATTTATATGTGGGGGACATGGTAATCATTAAAAATAATTCCTAGTTTTCCTGATATCTTAGAAGAGTGGAGGTGGAAAAATTATGTGTGAGCCTCAACAACAGCTGCCAGTGAGGCTATTTCAGTAGTAGGGAAAATAGTATTATGCTCTGCTAAGAGTATATGGGATATTTAGAGGGTGACCTTGGGATGTCCCTCATTTTCAAGGAACTTAACCTAAGCATGGTTATGGAGGTGTCCGATAGTAGTGAGGCAAAAGAGCCGACCATGGATAATTGAATGCTGTGGAGGTTCCAACTCTATAAAGGATATATATCATTAGAGGTATGATCACCTTTTCATCTACCCTTTTTTGTGATGATTTAGAAGCCTTGAACTCCTTTGTTTCACCCACTTTATTCTGTGACATGGGACTAGTTTCAAATAGGTTTCCTGTTCCCCTAGTGTTGACTATGGTATTCAAAGTCATGAATTGTTTTTTTATGTGTTCTAGGGGTGTAGACTAATGATGGTGAAACATTATTATTGTGTGTATATTTTCTTACTACAGATATAGCCATATGATTTCATCCTCAACATCGATTAGTGGTATTTCATGCGTGCAATTATTTACTGTTTACATAGTAATACCATATTCTCATATGTGGATGGTTGTTGTGAAATTTTCATTAATGAACATAGTTTTTAGATGGTTAATAGATGTGTGTATCCCCTTATTTCCTAATTGGTAGGTTTTTCTATGGAATAAATTAATTTTGGGTTGGTGGAAGCTCCTAAGGTCATTGTTATATTTTTGTATGTTTTTATGACGAGTTTGTGATGCTACCCCTTAACATGATATCGAGTCTAGGATAGATATATAACCTAATTATTCTATGATTTTGATGTCTCTATGTCATATAGAATCCTATGAGTTATAGGAGTTGAGTATTAAGATATATTATCTAATGAATAAGGGTTTCATCTATCCTAGTGTTTCACCATGAGGTGCTCTAGTTTTATTCTCCAAGAAGGCTGATGTTATTATGATACTGTTTAATGGTACCCAGAGGTTGAACCAGGTGATGATCGGGAATACTTTCCCTCTTCTAAGGATCAATGATATTTTTGACTGGTTGAGATGCAATGGTTGGTTATCTAAGACTGATCGATGGTCTGGATATCTTCAGTTGAGGGTGAAGGAGAATGATATCCCAAAGATTGGATTTTGGTGTAGATATAACCACTTTAAGTTTTTGGTCATGTCATTCAGTGTAATGAATGCACTGGTGATGTTCATGGGGCTCATGAAATCTATATTCCATGAGTTCCTAGAATAGTTCTTCCTCCTATTCATTGACAATATCTTGATATTATTGAAGTTAGAGGAGGTGCATTACAATTATCTCAAATCTATCTTTCAGGTCTTTTGACACCAGTATCTCTATATAAAATTGTATAAGTGAAAGTTCTAAATGTGAGAGGTGCATTTCCTTGGGTATTTAGTGTCTCATAAATGTGTGGACGTAAAATCTTCAAAGTTTTAGGTAGTTGTTTCTTGGAAAACATCCAATAAAGTGGTAGAGGTTTACAATTTCCTTGTTTTGTAGGCTATTACCAGAAGTTCATGTATGATTTCTCATTGATTATGACACCATTTATATCTTTGACTTGGAAGGAACATGATTTTATCTTGACTAATCAGTGCCAATAATTGTTCAATAAATTGAAGGGGAAATTAATTAATGCTCATATGATTTAGTTTCCAGAGAAATGGGCGATGTTTGAGGTGTCCAGTGAGGCTTCCCATATGGTCTTGAGACGCACCTTGATACAGTAGAAGGTGGTGATATATTATGGGTCTTGGAAGTTACATTACCATGAGAGTAACTATGAAACCCATGATATGAAGTTAGTAGTGATTTCATTTTCATTGAAGTTATGGAAGAATTACCTCATCAAAGAATTCTTTATGGTCTTCAAAGATCACATGAGATTTAGGTATGTATTTTCTCAACATGGTTTGAATTTTCCACAATAGATATGGATAAAGTTGCTCAAGGACTATGACTTTAAAAAAATGTTACACCATATGAAAGGGGGATGTTTTTTCTGATGAGATGAGTCATAATTACTGAGGAAATGTGGTTTAGGAGCCTTTGGATGTTTGTAAAGGAATGATGGAGCTAGTAGTGATTAATCCTGATGTGGAGGAAATAAATGGTTGAGGCTGTCTTTATCAAATGATTTTGAAGTCATCCTTGATATAGTAGGTGGATGATTCTCTGTGGGTATACTTTGAGATAGAGGTTATCTGTGATGGTGCAAGAAAAGGTGATGCGATTCATCCTAATGACATCATTAAATCCTTTGGGAATGATCAAATTATAAATTTATGAAGACTCGAACCACACTAACTGCAAATGCGTAGTATAATGAAATCAAGGGGTCAATCCTATGAAGAGTGGGAAACACAACATAATATTTTTAACCAAAGGTTAGGTCACTCTAATTTCAGATTTATTTCATTTAACTAATTAAATTACATGGGTTTAAATCCAAAAAGATAAAATAGATAAGGGTTAATTTCATGATTTAGGAAAAAGATAATCCTTAATATAGACTAGGATTAACCTATGGCATAGGTTTCAAAGTGGTGAAATGCTCACTAAATAATATTGGTCTAACCAATTGGATCTACCTAAGATAAAAACTACTCCTTAGTCTAGAGATAGTCAATAACCTAAGTGCAAGAAGACTAGATTATAGGCATAAAGTATCACATGCTATTAATCTTAGCTTGCTCAACTTCAACTAGGTCATGGTCCTTCGATTTTATCTCTGATTGAGAGGGTAGATGAAAAAGAGTGTGATTAAATTTTTTTAACCTAATTACTATACATAGGGTTACCAAGTTTCTATTTAGATATTTATTTTGTTGAAATCCACCCGTACTCTCAATCCCTAACCCTAAGAGGGTTAACCTCATATGATGGTATTAAATTAAATCAAGGAAACAGATGAAAAGATGATTTTCATAACAAATAAATAATTCATAATAAATAAATTGACTATTGAAATCATATTAAATCAGTCAAATTCTAACTTTAATGAATAAATAATGAATAATGAAATAGCAGTTGAAGTTTGATCAACAAACAGAATTGGAGTCAAGCGTTGGAACAAAAACGCGTAAAGAATGAGTCTTGTAATCGAAATCAGTAACAATAGAACCACAAAAAAAAAAAAAATAAGAAAATATAAAAAAACTAGAAAGAAAACAGGAAATAAATATAGAAGAAAAAATGAGTTTTGACCATCAAGTTTCAAGCTCCCTTGTCCGTGTTGGGTGACTTCATATTTATAGAGTCGAGTGGTTCATGATGTGTAAATTATTCACATCAAGAA
The DNA here is from genome assembly GCA_963277665.1 of Viscum album. NCBI lineage: Eukaryota > Viridiplantae > Streptophyta > Magnoliopsida > Santalales > Viscaceae > Viscum > Viscum album. The sequence goes on from OY728145.1 coordinate 921,627,113, forward strand.
TGTGATTCAAGTGACTTCTATTTTGATATTCACATGATTTTTAACCGGGATTCATGTCTTATACATAAGATTATAAAATATCCATGAATATCTTGGATATCTCAGATAAGAAGGTCTATTTCTTTAGTGAGATTCCCAATTCAAAATTTTCACGTCATGCAATGAGATCATGTTGTGTATCTTCATCAGGTTCAAACTTAAAAGATTTCATGAAATTTAAATGGAATTAATTTTGTGTATTTAGTTTATTCCTTGTATACTTTACACATATTGAACATGATTCATGATGCGAGTCATGAACTTCCAGTGCTGAAAGCATCATTTTTTCTCGAATTCTTCAGTTCCAAGCCTCCTTAATATCTTATGATCATCCAATCATCATGGGAAACCATTTAGTAAATGGAAATATTGATCTATTTGGATGTAATATTCAATATCAGGTTCATCATATTTATTTTGCATCTTGGCACGAAGTGACTTTCTATTCCTTAATCATGTTTCCTTCATATTTCTCCACTATTGTTCCTGTTAAAATAATACAGAAATCATTAATATCAGGGATGAGTATTATATTCAATCAATCAATATTTACCTAAAATTCATATAAAAAACATGAATATATAGATACAAAATAAATATATCAAATTCCCCCACACTCAAATCTTTTCTCATCCTTGTGTAAAATCTCAACATCGAAATAAAAATGGTCCATACAACTACAAGGGGATTTTCAAATTATGATGATCACAAAAAAATTTATAACTGAAGATTATAAAAGAATAAAATAAACCCAATAAGAAATTCATGAATCATGCCTCATATATAATATGAAATTGAAGTCATTTTCCCTTTTGACATACAGTTTTCAACATTTCATTAACACGCATGATATTTATGATTTACCTCAAGATTTATATTTTCGCTCATCACTTAGGGTAAGAAATTTAATGGAATTATGCTTATACCTCAAGTAAATTATCTTAACTATATAATTTCATTTAATCTATTTTCTCCACCACCTAAAGAAAAATATCACAATTAATCACGATGGATTTTAAATTAGGATTAAATGAGTCTGAGGCTGATGGTTGGTAGGTATCGAAGTTTAAAACAGGTAAGGCTTAGAAAAGAGGCCGAAATATAAAGTATAATACATGATATTCAAAAGAAAATATCATTGAACTACTCTTCACCAAAATATAATGTCATCTCACAAACCCCCATAGCAGAAAGTAAAGTCTCATGCACAATTTAATTAGAATGAATGAAATCCTCTATTTTTATTGATTTCTTTTTATTAAACACGTACTCAGGATAAATCTCATATCCACTACCTACCCACATATTATTTTGAGACCATTGGTCTAGAAGTGTTGATTTACGACCTTCCTAAGAAAAAACCATTTTTCTATTTTTCTTGAAATTTATGATTCGAATAAACCTCACATCCTCCACATAACTACATATTATAAAAAATAATCAATATGATAATGGTATTTTTTTATTTTCCCATTTCACAACCCATTTTTTTTATTTTTTTAAATAAGAGGGATAATTATGAAATAAAGAATTTAAATATAAACCTTCCCTAAAAATCACATGGAAACACCCAGTAGTATAGTCTCAAGGTACAACATCCCATTTCTACCATGAATAACCCTTCCCCTACAACCATTCAATTGAATATCATGAAAAATAAAAAGAGTAGGGTTGGGAAGAAAAATAAAGGATTTTAATGTGTCTAAATCATAATAAGGTCATTTATGGATTATATGAGCTAATAAATATAAATGTAAAGGTGTGTCTCAGAAAAAATGGGTTCATCAATAAAATACACCAATCATTTCAAAAGTGAAAATGTTTATTCATAGATTTGATAAGATTTTAATGAATATTATAGTAGGTTTACATGGAAAAAGTATCTATCAAGAAATATTCTGAGGAAATAATATGAAAATGTATGTCTATAATACTCTTGGGAATGAGAATATAATATAAGTCAATCCTGTTATGGAATGAAAATCAATAACCAGTTCACTCAATTCATGCTTTTAGGAACGAACATCATGAAATCCAATCATATCAACAATAATTTTCAGGAAATTATAAATTGAAGTAATAAAGTGACTCTTAGAATATCTATTTATATATTTAACATTTATGGGTATGATTTTTCAAATTTTGCAATATGTCAAAATATCTCTCTTTAGAATTGATGTCTCATAGATCAGCAATCACAAGGAAATAAAATCAAGCATTTTTTCTGGTGAATCTAAATCAGTTCAGTTCATTTGAAAATTAAATTCAATTTTTTATACAATTTTTTATCATCATGTGGAAGAAAAAACTAGGTATGTAAAAATATAATTAAGTGAGACAATACTCCCATTCCATTGAAACTTTCGAATGAGTTTCTTATGTTCTATTTGACCCAGGTTCATGACATGAACTGTGATCTCATGACATGAATTGAACTCATGATGTTAATTGGTCTTGTATGCATTAATTCATTTTATTCATACATTCTTTATTACATGGGACTCAAAAATAAAAGTAAATAGTGAAATTATAGGTCCTTTTAAATTTTAATGTATTTGGATCAAATAGATAAAGATATCAACCATGGAGAGAGTTATTTAAATAATAAAATAAAATAAATCTAAGTCCTAGAAAAAATCTTCAAAATCTTGGTTACTTCCTAGTAGATGTTTTTTATAGTTTTTTAGCTCGACTTTTACATTCTTTAACTAATTTAAACAATATATGAATATAACCATATTGTATTTTCCCATATCTTGATTTTATATGCATCCATGGTAGCATTTTTATTCTTCATATGTTAGTTCTTCTTGACTAGTGGTGGGATAGAATTTGAGGATGGATGTAATGAAAATAATAAGAAATAAAAATCTAACCAGATTCTATTTTTAATGTACTCCACCACTAATTATTTATATTCTACTTCAATTGTTAGAGGTTATTTTTCATTTCATTCCTCAAATTTTCTTTCCGTCGTAACAAAAGACCTCTTTTTCCTCTATAGTATTTCATTTATGAGACCATCCATGGTATTTTTTTTGTATTATTGTATGATCACCAGGGTGTCCCATTTTTTTTACCATTCTAGAATATCAAATAGGTTAATATGTTTATTCATGGTTTCCACTAACTTCACCTTTTCTTCTTCCTTGGATTCTATGGGTTTTACCACTTTAACACCCTCTTGATCTTCCTCTTCAGTCATTCTATAAAAATTTACATTATATTTCTTTCTTCTTATTATCAAAGTTTAAAAAGGTATTCTATTTGTTATTATTGGTTTTTTGTATGTGTAAAATTGATACCTTAGGTTCATGATTTTCATCACAGGGTAGAGGTTCATCATTATGAGATATCTTAGTATGCTCTAAGAACTATTCCTTGATTTTTTATTCTTATTTTGGTCATTTTTTTCTTTAATAGCTTTAGAATCCTCTAATTATTGATATTATTCTTCTTTAGACCATTCCATATCCAAATTAGATATTAAAGGTTCATTGTCACTAAGTAATTTAAATTATAAATAATTTTAGAAAGTTTAGTAGTCAATTATCCTTGTTCTTTTAGTTGTGCCTAATTTCCATCCATAATATTTTATAATAATGGAATGTAATTTGTGAGTAATTCAGTAATTATGTCTTCTAAGCTCTGGTCATCATATTTTTGGAAGGAATGGTCTTCTTGAATGTACTTCTCCTTAGGTTTCTTGGTGTTAATAGCCTTGAATTTCACGAGTTCTTAATCTTCATATTCTTCAAACCAACCTATCTTTTAATTAGAAGCTATTAGTATGATTCTAGTAAAAGATTTTAAATTAAATATTATTTGAGATATGTGGGTTGTTAATTGTGCCTATTCACTTTGTTTATCCTCGTTATAATCCATCATTTTGTCCAAAATTTCAATGTATTGTGTGATAAATCCAGATAGTTTGTCTTCCGAGTGTTTCTCAAACCAGGGTATTCCTTGGAGGTTTTGAAAATTGGTGTATCCTCTATATGTTTGGTAGTAGGTGTCAATCCATTTTTGATGTTGGTACTCATCATATTCATAAGAATGTGAATCACTTGAGCTGGTTTCTTGACACATCCAACCTTTTGAATTCAGTGATACCCATGTGGTCAGATACTCATAGAATGCATTATAATCTAGTGGAAAAGAATAATATTGGTTTAATTGAAAAATAATCCTAAAAACTACCAAAAACAACCACAAATATTATAGTAATACAAAAATGAAGGTAAAAACAAATACCTAAACTAAAATTTTTAAATAGAATTAGGATAAAAAAAGTATTTAACCTAAGCGATCTGTCTCGAGTTGACAACTATGCTCCACCACTCCCTGTCAATGGTGCCAAATTTTTTTTCTTTTGAAAAACTTTTTTAAATCCTCTAGGGGTGAAAAAATTATAAATTTATAAACAACTAAACCACACTAACTACAAATTCATAATATAGTGGAAGAATGAGGTTAATCACATAGAGATCAAGGAACACAACATAAGAATTTTAACCAAAGGTAAGGTCTCTCTAATTTCATCTTGATTTTATTTAACTAATTAAATGACATGGGTTTAAATAAGGAAATAGAAAAGGGATAATGGTAAATTTCATGGTTTAGGTGAAGGATAATCCTAAATCTAACATGGGATAGACCTATGGATTAAGCTATGAATTGGTGAAAAGGTTACCAATTGATCTCAGTCCAACCAATTAGATTTACCTAAGCTAGAAACTACTCACTGGTCTATATATAGTTAAAAAACTGAGTGTAGGAAGCCTAGATTCTAATAAATAAGTATTAAAAGCTATTGGTTCTAAATTGCTCAAATCCAACTAGGTTAAGGTACTTTGATTACATCTCTGATGCTCAATATAGATAAAAAACAATGGGATTCAAAATTTATTAACTAAATTACTATCCATAGGGTATACAATTTTGAATTTAGATATTCATTAGGTGAAATCCAAACTAACTCTCAACCCCAAAACCTATTTTTATTAGCCACACATGATGGTATTAAAAGAAAGTAGGAAAAAAGATGAAAAAATACATGACATAATAAATAAAAAATTCAAAATAAATAAATACACTATTAAAATCATATGAAATTAATCAAATAATAACTTGAATTTATAAAAAATGAAGAACACATCGGTAGTAGAAGTTTAATGAAAAATAGAATTCAATTAAAAATTTGGAAAAAAACATGAAAGAATGAGTCTTGGAATCAAAAGCAATAACAATGGAATCATTAATGTAATAAAATAAATAAATAGAAACAAGATTGAAAGAAAATAAGAAAGAAACATAGAAGAAAAAAGAAGTTTCATCTATCACATTTCAAGCTACCTTATCCACATTGGGTGACTTCATATTTATAGTGATGAGTGGCTCATGATGTATAAATGTTTCACATTATTAATATTAATAAAGAATATTTTTTTCTAAATTTATATGATGTTTAACTTGGATTCATATCACATACTTTAGATCTGCGAAGATCTCTAAAGATCTTGGATCTCATATATTTCACTATCTTTTTCTTCGATGGGATTCACTATTCACACATTTCACATCATCAAATGATCTCATGTCGTGTATTTGATTAGGATAATATTTGGAATCTTTCACAACATGTAAATGGAATTCATTTCATGTACTTGGTTTATGAATTGTATAATTTACACACCATGAACGTGATTCATGATGTGAATCATGTACTTCTAATGTTGAAAGAATCATTTTTTTCTCCAATTCTTCAATTATGATCCTCCTGAACATATTTTAATTATCCAATAATTTTGGGAAAATATGAATTCAATTGGAGACTTGGTCCATTAGTATTTAATATTTAATCTCATCTTCATCATATTTCTGTTTTAAATTGGAACAAAGTGCTTTTCTATTTCTTAATCACCATGTTTTCCTTCATATTTCCTACTATCAGTCCTACCATAAGAATACATCAAAAATTAACATCAGAAATGAATCACATATTAAAGAAATAAATATTAAACTAAAATTCATAAAAACACGAGAATATATAGATAAAAACTGAGATATCATGATGATCAAGAGGGATGATTATAGGATGATTATAAACAAGTGTTGTTTCAAATGAGGATATTTGTTTTGATGAAAATATTCAAGGGAGTTATCCATGAGTTTCACAAATCACATTCACAAACACATACCATTGTGAATAAGATGTACTATGGCTTTATGTGTCATATTTTGTAGTCTGGGATAAAACATTTGGTGGCAAAGTTTATGGAAGTGTTTGGTTTGTCAGCAGGTGAAAGTGGAACACCGTGTTCCTGGAGGTTTGTGTAACCCTTGGATGTTACCGAGTAGAAATAAGGATAAATATCAATGGATTTCATTATTAGGTTACCCTAGGATTAGGGAGGATGTGATGCAATTTGGGTGATTTTGGACCAGTTGATGAAGTCAACTTATATTCCTAGGATCCATGGATCGAGTGTCATGGATTTCTTATCAAGGAAGTACATGGAAGATATGGTTAAGAATCATGGGGTACCAAGAAAAATCATCTCTTATTGGGATCCCCATTTTATCTTGTGGGTATGGAGGGGATTGTAGCTTTATTTTGGAACTTAATTTTACCTCAATACTATTTTCTACCCTCAGATGGATGGAAGATGGAGTGGACCATCCAGACACTAGAGTATATTTTGTGAGATTTCATTTTAAACATTGGAGGATCAGGGGTAAGAAAAATGCCTATGGTTGAGTTTTTAAATAAAAAAAATATCAATCAACCATTGAAATGGATTGTTTGAGGCATTATATGGTCAACCGTGTCATTCTCTATTAAGAAAGAAGGATGTTCAAGGGTCGGTTGTTCTTGGTCCTAATGTAGTGGAGAGCATGACCGAGAAGATACAAATGGTTCAAGAGTGGATGAGGGAGACATAGAACTATCAGAATGAATATGATGATTATAGGTGGATCCCCATATAGTTTAAAGTTGGAGGCCATAAATTCTTAAGGGTCTCCCCTTGATGGGGGTAGTAGAGGTTTGGCAGTAGAAGTAGGCTTTCTCCTTGGTTCATTATAAATTTTGAGGCGTTGGAACATATTAGAACAATAGTGTATCAGTTGGTGCTTACACTATAAATGGTCAGGATTCATGATGTTTCCACATGTATCATATTTTTGGTATCTTCACAATGGCTCCCCCATAATTTATTTGGGAGAGTTTTGGTATCGAGGTGATGCAACATTCATGGAGCATCCAGTAGAGACCCAGGATCATTGAGAGAAGGTTGTACATGAATTATCCATCCCCTTGCTTTGTGTTTTGTGGAGGAATGGTGTCCTGGTGGAGAGTACATAGGAATATGAGATGTATATGTGTGCCGAGTACCCAAATATATTTTTAGTTTTTCCTTATTCTAATTTTCTTGATGATGTGATGTTTGCATAGTGATATTTTTTGAGATGTAATTTTACCCTGAATATTATGATATGTGTTAAATCTTCCAACATATGAATAGGTGAATATCCCTTAATAATAAATACACATTATAGTAGGATTTTTTTTTTAAAATAGTGTGGATGAGTCAATGATGCCCAAAGAAGATAATATAATTACCAGAAGGTGGAATTACTTCATTTGGGTGTGTGAGGCTATTTTGTGTGGTGGTTTCATTAGTTGTCATCTTGGGTATTTAGAGATTGTAATTTTAAATACCCCAACCCTAGTATCCCAGATTTGGTGGTTACTTTATTACATTAGAAATAAATACAAGGAATCACATCCTAAAGGACCAAAGAGTTTAGTAGTCCTGATAAAATAGATATATACTTAAATCTTAAATTATAATTGAAAACATAAAATATGACACAATATTTCCATTGATAACAAAAATATTATCTAAGATTATCCCTACATATCAACCATAAAATATTTATTGGAATCCTTGAAAAAATAAACATAAGAAAAAGGGTGAACTAAAATGATCAGTAAGGATATGCATACAACGTAAGTTATAAGTAAATAAAGAATAATCAATATTTAAAGGTAAATAACTAAAACACATTCTATTTAATCAATAACTAGAACATAATATGGTAGGAATAAATGATGATAAAAATTACCATATAAATAATCGAATGAGCTTAAAAATTATACATGGATATTTTAACTAATTGAATAATCACATGGAATATCAATAACTTAATTCATAATCATGGAATACATAATTCCATATATCTAAAACATACCATTAATGCATCGACGAAAGTATCTATATAAACGGGAAAGGCCTCAGCCAAAACCTGAGTTAGTGTGACTCAAGAGACCTAACAATGCATTAGGGGGCTATAATAGGACCCACCCATAACTTACTAAGCCCAATTCTTTCCTCATATGAAAGGGGTGAAGCATAATGAATATAAACATTCATATTGAGAAACTATCATAAAAAATGTTAAAAATTTCCCCAATCAATAAACATAATAAAAACTATTCATAGTAATATGAATGGTATCAAACTGGAACATCCCCAATGAAACCGATCATAAACCATCTGAAAAAATAAACAGGATGGTATCATTACAACACATCCCTGGTGAAACATAAGTAGAAAAATGGTTTTTTAATTTGATGAATTGAAATTCCATAAAGATATCATTAAATTAATTTTTGAGGAAAATATATTTTTTTACTTTGAAATGAATTTTTTTAAAAAAACTTAGTAAATATGAAAGATATTTTTTTTATTGGAAAATAAACTTGAATCTTTTAGAGGAACATTTACACCATTAACGATTCATGATGGTAGGAAATTCCATTCATGTCATATAAGTTAAAAAAACATTCCTTTTATACTTTTGTATGAAAATTTATAAATTACATTGTTTGTAAAATGATAGGAATCTTCATTTTTAAAACATTTTGAAAAAGTAAAAACGTGTAAAGATGAAATTAAACAATCATTGTACAATAGTAAAAACAATTAATTTTTTTAGAAAACATGGACATGGAGGATAATATTTTTCAGTTGAGTCTTAAAAATAAACAATCCTCAATAATGATGAGATTGTGAAATAAACCCTTTCCACTTAGGTTTTTTTAATCATAATATCCATGAAATAAATAATTTAAAAAGAAAATTTAAATAATATTAAGACAAAGATATTAATGATATAATATATCAAATGGGTTATTATATACACCACAAAATAAAATTATGCGGTTAATATGATATGTGACTCACAGAAGTGAAAGTGAGATGAAAAACCCTTACCTAAGGTTCGATTTCCTTTGCACTTATTATAACTAATTATAAAATAAATATAAATTATATATATATATATATATATAAATTTTATAACTATAATAATTTATATCATTCCATATATTATTTACCTAAAATATTGTATCACTAGTTTATTATCAATTTATTGTTAAAAGCACTATTTTGTATGGTAACTGCTTCATTTTTTGTGTATGTTTTGATTCAATAGTTTCAGTAATTATACTTTTATCATATTTAATAATATTATTTATGGTTTAAATAAAATATATATTCATTAGTTACATATTTATGACCATCCAAATAAAACAGTGATGAAAAACGAATTACATCGCTACATGGGTACGGTAAGCCGTACGTATGCACGAGCGATGTTTTCACTTTTCGTATGATGAATAAAAGAAGTAATATGGATGTATCATAACAAAAAAAACATATATATATATATATATGATAGTTTATTTATTAATTTATGATGGAAAAAATATATGAATAAGAAGTATAATAAGAAATAAACATGAAATACTTGGTAAAGACAATTACCTCTTCTTCGGCATACTTCCTTTAGATCTATTCTTAGTGGATCTGGGGTTGGTATTTTTGAATGAAAAAACCTATATAACTTGGATAATTATGTTTGTAATAGTAATGAGTATGTTTTTTGATCTATATGGATCAAAGTGGTGTAAATAAATTAAGGAAGGAGTGCCCTTTTGTAATTGAGGTGAGCGACACTTTTAGAATTTCTCAAAATATTAAATTATAATAAATTCATTTTTCATAAAAAATGACTAAAATGGAAAGTTATTATAAATTAATATAGGTTAGGGTTTTAATACCATTAAAAAATAGAATTTATACAGGTTTTGATGTCATGTTAAACCAAATCATTTTTATAAACCCACTAGAGAGTTTTGTTTGACCTTAACTATAGTAACCACTATTTTAATCATAAAGAGTTAATAATGTTACTATAAATGAAAAATGACTTATGAATTTAACATTTATGATGTTTTCAACTATATTAGATTCAAATTTATCAAGAAAATATCTTGATGAATTTTAAATAATGTAATAAAATATTATTTTGATAAATTATTATCAATGCCAATTTTGAAAATACTCACTTAATTTGACTTCAAATACATCCAGAAAATGATTAATTTGAATATAATAATTTTAAAACTCTATAATATGTCATATAGATCTATAAAATTAATTTCACACAATAAATAATTAAAATTATATCAAAATTAATATTTTTACAATCATTTATTTTATTTTTCTGTTAATTAAATAAATACAGTGTTAGTATTGTACAAGAATTTAAGGTAATTATATAATTTTTAAAAATGAAAACTAAATTTATATAATTATAATAATTTAATTAATATAAAAATAGAAATTTATGTTCATCATTATCTTTCTTTTTTCCTTATATGGAACCATAAAAGATATTAAATACAAAGAAAGTAATATTTTGTAACTATCTTTGAGTTAAATAATATATAAGTCATTTTCATAGAATATTTTCCGTTAAATAAATAAAATTAAAAAATCAGGATTTAAGGTTATACTAATCTTTATAAAATAATTTTTTGAAATGTTTAGGTCATGGTTACACCCTTATCCTTTTTTAACCTCCCATTAACTTTTTTGACAATTACCGTACTATTATAATTTTCTACTATTTAGGGGTGAGTAATTTTATTATAAAACAAAAAAAGACATATAAATGGACTATTTTAGATGTAATTAACCACTTCCAATTAATTTATCCCAATTTAATATTTTTAGGATTTTTATAATCGCTTAATAAAATATCATTTACTATAAAATATTCATAATGTCAATTTTTAGAACTATTTATTACTTTGAATTTAAAAATATAAATTTTACACTTATAATTTGAACCAAATATTTTATTATATACCTAAACTATAAATTACATATATAAAATTCTTTAATATAGTTAATTATCTGAAATTATTATTTTTTATTCTTTTTAATATCATTTATTTTATTTTTCTAATAATTGAATAATTACTCTATTAGTGTTGTGTTAGAATTTAATGTAATTATTAATTAACTAAATTTTAAAAATAAATTACCATGATTAATATAAATCATTTATATTTTAAAATAATATTTATAGTCTAATATATCCACTGGATAACCCCATATTAAAAATGTTATATTTATTAAAATCTTATGATTGATATCTTTGAGTTTTTTTAAATAGAATACTATAAATATCACAATCACATGAAAATGAAAAAAAATTACATTTAATTGAACCTTGAATAATTATGGACTAAAATTAATAATCTAATAAAACTGGGACAAGTTTTAGGGTCATTATATAGTCTTTATCACATTATTTTTACCCTTAATTACCTGATTAATCCATTACTGCGGTAAAAAATATCAAGGTTTCTATTCATATTAAACACAAATAAAATGGGTATATTTAATGAATTTTTACCGCCTAATTAAAAACATGGAATCAATTTTTCAAAATTTATTACACAAAATTTAAGGAATTTAATTTAAAATTAAATTGTCAAAATGCAATGAAATACTACTTTTCTGAAAAACAACCTTTTAAGTATGAAATGTTTTTATACTAAATTAATTTATAAAATTAATTTAAAAGTCACAAACTAGATTAAAATTAACTAATTAAATTTTAAAACTAATCCGAAATAGGATTTTACCTTGAAAATTATTTAAAAGAAAATACAGTTTTCAAGGAAAATCAGTATTTTTCACTATTTATTAAAAATTTAATTTTTTTAAAAAATTATAAAACATTATTCCAAATATTTTTTTTGAAATGATGAATAAAAAATAAAATTAATTTTATCAAATAAATTTTCTAAAATTTATATAAATTAATTATAATTTCTCATAAAATGTAAGAAAACTCATTTTTGAAGGAAACATGTTTTTGAAGAATAAAATTAATTTATTAAAAATCAAGTGCTAATTCAAAAGCATTAATTAATAATTTTTTATTGAGTATGTACTATATATATTTTAATTTTTTAATACTATTTTTACATGATAATTTAAAAGATAGGTTATAAATATCATATTTAAATAATAATATTTTGGGGTTTGTTTAAGCTCTCTGATGCGTGTTGTATATAATATTGAACATAATGTTATTTTAAAATATCAGGGTGTTACAATATTCACTCAAATAAATTGCATCATTAGAATTTAAATGCGTGATCAGTAATCATGGGTTTGGCATTTTAAAATATCTTTTTTGAAATCCCACATCTTAAAAATGATTAATAAAAAATTCTCTTAAAAGTGGGAAATAAATATGAGAAGGTTACGTCAAAACTATGATTCTAAATAGAATAAAATTAGTAGGAATTAAAGATATAGACATTCAAGAAAAATAATTTCCAATGATCATTGATCACAAGAAAGTGAATAATGTTGAGAAAGTTAACAATCACAAAATCCTAAATCACATATGTGGAATAGAGAATAAATTTATTGGAATTGAAGGTTATAGGATGACATTTTTTTATAAAATTATTTTTCCTAGAGTTGAGACATTTCTTTACCATATTGACCAGGAACCCAAGGAAATATAATCACTTAAAAAATATAATATCATCCTTTAATACATTTCTACTAGAGTCTCATATTTTTATTCAAATGATGAATATTTCGTGACTTAAGGACTAAGATCAACTTTTAATAGATCACGTAATCCATAAAATGATAAAAATATACTCCTACCATCATTATATATTAACCAAAACCAAAATTTATATACTAAGATATCCTATATCGATAAAAAATTAAATTATAAAGCAATAAAAATAATGTCCATGGTCTAGATTAATCCGATCCGTAAGTAGTGGATCACAAAACTCCTCCAAAATTTGTCAGACCAAATTCAAGACCCAAAAATTTAGAAATTAAGTCACTAAAATTACAAAATAAATATACCATTAATTCCCAAAATTAGCTCTTAATTTTATATACCTAATACGTGTGATAATCTTAAAATCTTAATGAAAAGATACATGATTTAAAAAATTAACATTCTTCTTATTCATTAAATAAACTATCAGAGTATCAAATAAATTTTATAAATCCCAAAAATGCACTAAAATCCATCATGAATTAATTTTTAATCAAATCACTTGACAATTTCATGGTACCCATATACTATCCCAAGAACACATATTTATTATTATCTCACATCGGGAATATATTTAGTGTTATCTTCCCCAAATCATGTGTTTTCCAAGAGGTTCAAATTATCACTGAATCACTTTTCTTGGTCATCAGTTCCATTCAAAACTGACTGAAAATTATCTTTTTTATTATAGAAACACTTTTAAGGAAAAGTGAGAAACCAATGGTCACACCTATCACAATGACAACCAATGGGATAAAAGTAAAACCCAGAAATCATCCTCATACATAGCTTCAGAGCCATCATTATCAGTACTCAACCTTAAACATTACATATTATTAAATTAAGTGAATAATTCATATTTAGGATCTTTTCAGGTTTATAGATTTAGAGAATTAGGCCATAACTGTTACATCTAAAAATAAAATAAAAAGTAGACCCTTCTACTCAGTTTCCATTTTTTTTATAAAATAAAAACTCTTAAAAAAAGAAACTTTTTTAGTTCCATGTTAGCATGAATTTTCCTTGATGCCATACTTGACCCTATTCATCTTTAAGTCCTATGAAAAACATTTCAAAACATAAGATGAGGATAAAAATCTTAGTAAGGGTTATAAAATAAGTAAATAAAACATTATCCCATTAATAAATACAAATCAATGAAACCATACTTTTCAATTATAACATTCCGTATGAAATTATAAGATTTATGAATAACACACAGAAATCATAAATCATAAAGGTAATTTATGGCATACATAACATACTTACATTTTACCTTTCACAGCTATGTATGACCTAACATTTGGAATAACCATCACAGTATATTCCCTAAATCTCTTAGGAGAAACATTAACGTTTACCTCCGTCACGTTACCCAATGCATTAGAGAGCTATCTTAGGCTCACCTGCCCTAGGTTTATCACAGAACCACCCGTATACGTAAAAAAATTCCCAATAACCATAACATATTCATAAAACATAAAAAATCATAAAGTAAAGATAACATTTCCACATTGCATTCATAATATATCATTTCAATATATTTATATAATCAATGTTTTATCAAACCATTTTCAAAGCCATTTAATACATTTAATAAAGTGATTTTATGAATCAAAGTGTCCCATACCAATTTGAAAATTTTAAAGGAATTAAAATTTTAAGTCATTAATTTCCATATATATAAATCCTTAAAACCATTTTTAAAACATGTACATTAATGAGAAATATTTTGAGGAAAAAATCTTTAAAAAAATCTTTTAGTTAAAGAGTTCTCAACCAAATGAGAGTTGCTTGAATAAAAATAATTGAAGAATAAAATCTAATCAAAACATTATAATATCATGAGAATAAATGTATTCATGATATAATAGGCCAAAGTACAATATATACACCACATAAAAGTGAATTGGTGCATAGAAACAATTAAGTCTCAATGGAATGTAAATTGAGAAAAAATCCCTTATAAAGACTGTATCCATAGATTAAGGGTAAATCAATGACATAATTATGTGTGAAAAATATAAATACACCAAATATAAGTAGATATTAAGTGTAAAACAATTAGTGGTTATTCACACATATTAATAGAATTACATAATCAAGAAGTAGAAGTTTAACCCAAATAATTCAAATTGGGTGAAGAAGTTCCCTTACAAAAACTCGACAGCCTAATGACATCACTTTAAAATTCAGAAAAGGAGTTGATGAGAGAGAAAAGGGTATCTCATCACTTGGACATAAAATTTACAGAAATAAGTATATATAATAACATATCCCAACATAAGAAATGTAAATTAAAAGACATAACAAAAAGAAGTCTTTTAGAAAGAGGAGAGTGAAAGGTTCCCTTACCGATTTGGTAACTTATGAAACATACACCCCATGAAAGAAGGATAATTAAATGAAGATGTAAATACCCATAAATTAAATTATATTACACAAATAATACAATCATGTTTAGTACATCCACCACACAAAAATAAATAGTGGCAAATATAGCAGGAATCTCACGAGAATAAAAAGTGAGATGAAAACCCCTTACCACGTTGTAATCAATCGAGTTGTGTGACCAAATGTTAATAAAAACCAAATGAATCACATAATACCATTAATATAAAGAGAATAATGATAATATATATCAAATTACAGTACACATTACACCACACGCAATTAATAAGTGGCGAATAATGGAAATATCACAGAATTAAAAGTGAGATAAGAAACCCCTTACCATGTGTCTGACTTGAACATTCGTTCTTTAATCTCCTGAATAATAAACTAAAGTTAATTTATACTTTCTTAGGAAACTTTTACAAGTTTATTATTCCTTTTATATCACTTATTAATATGTTATAAATATTATTCAATCATTTAAGTTAATAATGGTCGTTTTGTCGATATTTGGTACTTGAGTAAAAAATGAACTTCTTATAATTACAAGTTGTTCATGTGGTTAAAATTACATTATCTACAAAATTATATTCATGATTTAGATATCATATATAAAATATATATACAGTATATGTATATATTTATAATGTTACATAACATTTGGAGATAAGAAATGAACTATACTGTTCCTGGAGATGGAAAACCATACGTACGCCTGAACGCTACTTTCATTTCTATTTCGTATTTAATGGAATAAAAACTTAATTATAAATAGGTATATTATAATTCCAGTATAATATCATATATAATTTCATTAACTCCATCCTTTATACATTCCAAGTATACCATGAATGAGTCATATCACTTTGAGGTGGGGGGGGGGTATTCCACACTTCCTCAAATTAAATTATCACGTTGACCCATTATGGAAGCCATAATGGTATGATATAAATGAAAAATACATAAGTATATGGAAAATATAAATATAATATATATCACATATAAATAAAGTTCCATCATAATGACCTCCATAATAGATGGTAGGATAATATTGAACAATCATCGTTTTGTGAGGCAGTAGTTCGCTGTCTACAGAAATAATATGTTCTTTACCCATTAGACAGAGGTGTGTGTATGTGTAGTTATAATAATTATAATAAAAAAACCTAGTATATTTATGATACTGTTGTTGTTATAAAAGAAAGTAATAAAAAGATTTTAGGGGGTTGTAGAAGTAAAATAAAAGAAAATCACTTAAGAGAAGATGTTACCTTTAAATCAGGTAACTCCCTTTGGTTTGAACCAAAAGGATTTCTTAAAGTTCCTTCTACCAAAGGTAAGGATCCTAGGTGGAAGGGAGTGATATTGAAAGATTATTTTGACAGAGGTTGGACAATCCAAGAGGCTTGAGAGGTGTGACTAATTGGTTAGAGGTGATATATTTTTATAAGGTGGGAGGGGCTCTTTAGGAAAGTTTTAAAATATTATTTTATTATATAATGATTTTCAGTTTCTAAAGTTTCCAAACTTATTAAAGTAGAAGATAAGTTGACTATTGTTCTAAATAAAATCATCCAATAAGAATTTGAGATGTTTTGGATATTTGTTTTTAATTTTTATAATCTTATTTATTTAAATGATTCATTAATGAGGTAAACACTACATCATTATTGTGTCATAAATAATTTTATTTATTTAATGTCTAAAAATTATAAAAAAATACCATGATTTAAGAAATATTTTTATATTTATAATTAATATTTATAGTCAAATAAATCAATTATATAACCCCACAATAAAATTGTTTTAGCAAAACGTTATATGTTTATGATATTTTTATTTTTACTTTAAACAAAACTTTATTAATATCATTATCTTACCCAAGTGTCTTTCAAAAACAAAAGTCTCACCCAAGGATTGTATTGGTTGGAAATTATTAATAAAATAGGGTTAAGACAAGTGTAAAGGTAATTTTATATTATTATAATATTGTTTTTACAGTGCATTACGCTATTTACCTTTAACCGTGGTAAATAAAAGTCAAAAGTTACTTTTCACCAAAAATTATTTTCATATTATTGAACCAAATTTCACTAGTAATAACAAACATGTATGTTTTATTTTCGAAATTCAATTCACAGAAGTGAAAAAATTTCATTTAAATGAAAAAGTCAGTTTTTTAACTACTACCTAGTGTTTTCACTATTCATCAAAAATTGAAGTTTTTTCAGAAAAATACAGAAAATTAAGCCTAATCTATATTTGATATTCTGAATTAAAAAATTATTTCTATTTTATTAAATTAAAATCATATAATTTTTATTAATTAATTATGAATTAATTTTCATTGTCAAAACAAAAGCGTGTTTTTAATAAATAATAACAATGAAAGGATTGGCACTTATTTATGTCCACTTTCATAGTGAAATTACTTCCAATGACCAATATTAGATTAAATGGTAAAAATATAATCTAATTATACTTTAAAACCAAGTAAAAATATAATATAACCATATAAATAAATTAGATTAAAAGGCAGTTTTGAATTAGAATACAATATTTTTCACTATTCATTAAAAAAATGAATTTTATCAGAAAAATACAAAAAAGTTACCCAAATTAAATTTTGATGTCCCATATCTAAAGAAGAATTTTATTTTGTAAGATAGAATATATAAAAGTTACCAAAACTATATTTAAAGAGGGTTCACCATTAAAAGGTGGTAACACAACCTTTTAAAGAATATTAGAGTATTTATGCTTAAAATTAGATTTATTTACATTTTAAGCCTCTAAATTTTATTAGATAAATGTAAAAAACATTTAAAAAACATGTATAATAATATTTTAGTTAGTTCTATTTTTTCCCACCAATACAATCTTTAGACGTTAAATACCATTTAAAATAATATTATATTACTACTTTTCAGTATGACTCAACATTGTGTATAATATTTGACTTCAAAGAAACCCGTTGTTGCATATCGGGTATGCCATCGAACATTGAATTCCCTTTAAAGTAAAATTAATATTTAATTCAAAAATATTAATAAATACAAAAATTTTATATTCTTTATTTTCCTAGGATGTTACATCCTTCCCACATTTTGGAAGCTACATCCTCACAATTTTAAAGTTGGGCTTGGAAACTTCATTGAAAGACCCACATAAGAAAAATAGTAAATAAAAGTATCACTTTAAAAGAAATAAAGATAAGTTCAAATGTCACCCAATATAATCCATACTTCAATTCCATGAAAACATAGATATGGAGGAAAAAATAAGTGTCATGTTCTGATGTAGTGTGATAGAAAACATGATTAGGAGAAATTTAACAATAAGAAAACCAAAAATTTATGATGGGTTAAATGGTCATTGGTTTCCCAGTAGGAAAAGTAAATGGAAAATGTTTTTGTTTTAAGTTAATTTTCATAAAGTTAGAGAATTTATTTATGAGATTGAATAATAACATAAGTAAAATTACCTACTTGACATGTAGGCTTTCATCATTTTCAAAAATTTCTACCATGAACTCTTATTTTCACCAAATGATGAGGATTCAAGATGACTTGGTCACATAAAAAGAGCTATAATGAACTTCTATAAATAACATGATCCACAAAATATGAACCATATATTTCCCATATATTTATACATTAACCAAAACCAAAATTGTTTAGTACGAGATCAGATAATCCCAAAAATATAATCTTTTATAAAAAGAAATACTACTCTTAATCACATAGTCTTCCACATTAAATCTTAACATTTATATCTAAAAACATCGAACAATCTTAAATTCTCATACTGAAGTTTAATTAACCTTATCACATATTCTCTATGATAGGTTAATCATTTATATATATATCCCAAATCAACTTATGTAAATAATAAAAACATAGATTCTTCGAATATAATATTTCAACCATTACTCCAAAAATTAAATCCCATTATATTTTATTTTCCTTAAGAATTTAGTGTTCTGAAAAGAGATAATGTATTCCAAAATAACCATTATCATTTAATCATCAAATAATTTTCCTATACTAAGGATGTCCATTTGATAAAACATAAGATCCCAAATAAACTTATTCTTGATCCATAAAATAATTTAACAAAAAATAATTAGTCATACTAACCAGGGAATTAATTTAGTCTAGTGGTAAGTGATAAATCCCAATCACACTTTGGTTGTGGGTTCTATTACCATAGATTTGTCCGAAACGATGGGTTTTCACACAGTCTGTGTGTTTTCCTTTTTCAAAAACTATACAATGTAATAATATTCCAAAAAAAAAGAGACAAATTCCTCAAAAATAACCGTAACATATTTTATCCTCAAAGGTTATCTAATACCTTTCATTTTTCACCTCAAAATGTAATAACCATTTGTCACCTCTAAAATAACTATGACTCTTTCTAATATGCTAACCATTATGGTTATGTCACTCATGCTTAAATAACACCCTATACTCTAATGTTATCTAAAGTGACATATGATACCAACTATAAGGACCCGACCTTAAACATTACATAATCTCGACTTAAGTGAATTATTCACATTGAGGATATTTTTAGGTCTAGATCTTTAGAGAATTAGGCCATAATTGTTACATCTCAAAAAAATACAAAGTAGACACTTCTACTCAGTTTCTATTTTTTCATAAAATAAAAACTCTTAAAAAAACTTTTCTAGTTCCATGTTTTAGACATCATGCATTTTCCTTGATCCCATCCTCGTCCCTATTTATCATTAAGTCTGGTGAAGAACATTTCAAAACACGGGATGATCATAAAAAGCTCAGTATGGGTTATAAAATAATGAAAGGAAACATTATCACATCAATAAATACAAATCAATTAAACCATACTTTTCAATCATACCATTCTTTATGAAATCATAAGACTTATGAATAACACACAGAAATCATAAATCATAAAGGTAACTTATGGCGTACATAACATACTCACATTGTAGCTTTCAAAACTATTTAGGGAGTTACATTTGGAATACCCATCACATTATATTCCCTAAATCTCTTAGGAGAATCATTAACGTTTACCTCCGTCACATTACCAAATGCATTGGAGATCTATCTCGCGATCACCCTCCCTAGGTTTATCATGGAACCACCCGTATATGTAAAAAAATTCCCAATAACCATAAAATATCCATAACACATAAAAAAACAAAAAGTAAAGATAATATTTCCATATTTCAATAGAAATATATCATTTCAATATATTGACATAATAAATGTTTTATCAAACCATTTTCAAAACCATTTAAAACATTTAATAAAGATATTTTTTGAATCAAAGTTTCCCATACCACTTTGATAATTGTAAAGGAATTAACATTTTACAACATTAATGTCTATATAAATAAATCCTCAAAATCATTTTTAAAACATGGAAATTAATGATAAATATTTAGAAGAATAAATCTTTAAAACAATATTTTAGTTAAGGAGTTCTAAACCAAATGGGAGATGCTTGAATACAAATAATTGAGGGATAAAATTTAATAAAAACATTATAATATCATTAGAATAAATGTATCCATGATATAATCTTCCAAAGGATAGTATATAAACCATATAAAAATGAATTGGTGCATAGAAACAATGAAGTTTCAATGGATTGTAAATTGAGACGAAGTCCCTTATAAAGATGGTATCATTAGATTAAGGATTAATCAATGACATAATTTTGTATGAAAAATATAAATACACCCAATATAATTGGATATTAAGTGTAAAAAATGAAAGGTTATTCGCACATATTCATAGTATGACATAATCAAGAAGAAGAAGTTTAACCCAATGATGTAACGCCCCGACCCTAGTTACCCAGAGTTGGTGCATTATTACATAACATTGGCATGATCACAAGAAAGATCAAATCTCGAAAGACCGATTGGTTTAGTAGCCTTGGAAACACTAGATATATTCATAAGTCTTACATTACATCATAAAATGAAAAACTACTACAACAACATATTGTCTCCATAATCCACACTCATATCCCCACATAATATCCCTGCAGGTCATTCATAATTTACCTCTTCACTTCCTGGGAAAAATAAAACATAGAAAAGGGGTGAGCTCAAATTCCCAGTAAGGATAACAATATAGCGGAAACTTTCATAAATAAGAATAAACATTTAAAGCAATGTATAACTAAAACAAAAGCATTTCAAACTTGAACTTTCAACATGGTATGACATAAATAAAATGAAATAATTCCATTTACTTATTCACATGGATATTCTACTAATCAAATAATCACATGCAAAATCAATAACCACTTTCATAATTTTGGAATGCATAATGCCATACTATCATAACCACATATCCAAGGCCTCGTGCCAAGACTACAAATAATATTTTTCCAAGGCCTTGTGCCAAAACACTAGTTTGTCTCATGAGACCTACCAATGCATCGAGGAGCTATAGCGGGCTCCACCCGTCACATATTAAGTCTAATTCATTCTCATATGAAAAGGTTTAAACATAACATAAGCATTCGTATTAAAACTAGCATAATAAATGTCAATAATTTCACCATAAACTATGAATGGTATAAAAATAGCACATCCACAGTCAAACATATCACAAAACCTTCAATACAATATAGAAGTTTTGTATCATAATAAATCAACTTCAAATAAGCGTAAAATCCATCAAAGGATGTTGACATAGATGAAATCAAAACTCTTTTTAGAGAAATATCTATTTCTATTTTTGAAATCATTTAAGAGCCATATAAAATAAAACATTTTCTTTGAAAATATTCTTATAAGCTTGTAAGGAAATCTTTGAAGATTTTATAACGGCAGAAAATAACCGCACCCACCGTATAAGTTAAAAAAAACATTCTTACCTTAATTCTGTCGAAAAGGTTAAAAGGACCTTGTTTTGAAAATGACGGAAAGATTCATCTTATAAAAATTCAAAAAAGGGTATAAATGACTTTAACCCATATTCTTGTAAATAATAAAAATGTTTTGAAATACATTTTTAAGAAAACATGGATGTGGATGATAAAGAGATCCCAGTAGATTATTACATATAAACAACCTCGGATAATGAAGAGATTGTGAAATAACCCTTAACTTGTATTTTTCCTTGGTTGGGGTAGGTTAACCTCCAGTATAATGGTGAAATAATTGTTATTAAATTATACAAGAATCATATATATTAATATGATATCATATATGATCTTTTAATATTGATTTGATAATAATATCTTAGTATTATCGTTGTTTCGGGTGTTAACTTACTTGTTTTCTTTTATATGTTTTGTTATGTAAGCCATGTTTGTAATGGATAGTTTGTATATTATTCATATCCATAATGATATCAAGTCCTTAAAAATCATTTTTAAATCATAAAATGATAATTATACTTTAATGGATACGATGGAGAATGAATCTCATCGCGTTCGTGGAGACGGTAGTCCGTACGTACGCACGAGCGACAATATCATTCTTTTGATATTAAAATAATATATAAATGGATGGTATATAATATATACAGAATAATAAACATGTTATATTTATTATTTACATGAGTTACACATCATTATTATACCCATCCAAATAATAATATATTGAATAACAATTACACCACGACGTGGAGACGGTAAGCCGTACGTACGCACGTATGGTGACATGCTATTCAAAGGGTGGATAGAATACTGAATATGGTTGTACCATATTTATAATAACATCACAGTATATATAAGATACTGTAGTTAATATTTTAGAATGGTTATAACAAATAAAGAAGAAGTGGAAGAAGAAAGGAAATTGAAAAGGGGTGGTGAAAACATTACCTCTTCTTTGGGTTCTTCCTTTTGATCTGATCAAAAGGGCTCCTTAGGTTGGCTTTCTGATCAAAATAAGGCCTCTAGGTTGTATTGAGGGAAGTTGGGAGAGTATTTGGGAAGATTTTGGCCGAACCAAAAGGCTTTGAAGGTGTGAAGAAATGAGAAGTAGGAGTGCCCTTTTATAAGAGGGGTGAGGGGCACCTTTGGAAAAACTAGAAATATTAATTTATAATAAATTCATATTCGGTTTCTAAAGGCTCCAAAGTTGATTATTTAAATTTTAAGGTGGGGGTAGGTCTAAAACAACTCAACAAATATAATTTATACAGGTTTGGGTACTTATATTAACCTTATCATTAAGTATTAACTCTAAGTTAATTAGTTTCACTTTTACAATGTCTCTTTGTATGTTTTATATAATATGGTTAATAAACTTACTATATACATCCAAGCGACCACCAAGTGGTCCATTAATGAATAACCTATCATGATATAAGTCTCTTGGCAGAACCTTAGATTTTTAGGAATTTAATATCAATTAATAATATAATATTGGTTTTAAGAACTCTTTTATGTCAATTTTGACACTATTCAATAGTTGATTTTTTTGAAACTCATAACAGATTGATTACTTAGAAAAAAGTAAATTAAATAAATCCTAATATATCATATTATCCTATAAAATTAGTTTAATTCATTAAAAGTTTCATATTATATTTATTTGGGTATTTATAATATCAATTATTTTAATTTTTCACTATTATAGTAATTAATTCATCATCATTGTGTCATAAATAAATTAACTTTTTTAATGTCTAAAAATTATAAATAAAATATAAATATGTAGGAAATCGTTTTATCGTTATAATGAATATTTATAATCTAAAATCCAACATATATAACCCTATGTAAAAATTATTTTACTAAAAGATATATGCTTGTGTCATTTTTGTATTCATTTTAACATAATTAAAATAAAGTGTCCCTATCACCTACAAGTGGCACCATGGGGTCCCAAAATAGACCCAAAGATGCCTATGGTCGAACATGTATCAACCAATAAAGCTAAGTCACGTTTTATGGTAATTTAGTATTATTATACTATTATTTTTTAACCCTTATTTACCGGATTTACCCTTAACCATGGTAAATAAAATATTTACCGCAGTAATTATTCAAAATGTCTAAAAATAAAAGTTAACTATTTAAACAATTTGGACATCCTGATTCCAAATATGGAATCAATTTTTCTAAATTCAAAACACAGAAGTGGCAGAAATTAATTTAAAATTAATTCCCGCTGTTAAAACAAAAAGCGTGTTTTTAAGAGATATTAACTATCAAAAGATTGACACTTGTTTATGTTCGGTTTAATTTTAAAATTATGTGCAATGACCAAAATTATATTAAATGGTAAAAATATATTCTAAATATACTTTAAAACCACTCAAATTCATAATGAATCAATATTAATTATTTTGATTAAAAAAGTTGTTTTTAATTAAAATTTAGTAATTTTCACTATTCATCAAAATATGAAAGTTATCCGAAAAGTACCATAATTTCACTTTAGGCTAAATTCGATATTCTGAATCCAAAAATGAAGTCCATTTTAAAAAATATATATAATTTCAAAAAGTAGGTATTACTATTCATAACGGCTAGTGTGATTGGTTATGGTGTGTTAGAACTCGGTGTTGCGTACAACACACGCTATCACATTATTCAAAGAGAAGCGTACCGTAGAAGCTTGGGGTGTTACAAAAGAATTGAAATTTGGTGGAGAAGTTCCCTTACAGAAATTCGACATCCTAATGACATCACTTTAAAATTTATAAAATGAGTTGTTGAGAGAGAACATGGTATCTCATCACTTGGACATAAAATTTAGAGTAATAAGGATATAGAAGAACATATGCCAACATAAGAAGATTTAAATTAAAATACATAACAACAATAAGTCGTTTAAATAGATGAGGGTGAAAGGTTCCCTTACTAATTTTGTAACTTATGAAACATACAACCCATGAAATGAGGATACTTCAATGAAGATAAAAATACCCATAAATTAAAGTATATTAAAACAATAATTCAATCATGGTCATTACATCCACCAGACAAAAGGAAATAGTGGCAAATATATTATGAATCTCACAGGAATATAAAGTGAGATGAAAACCTTTTACCACATTGTAATCATTCGAGTCGTATGACCAAAAGTTAACAACCACCAAATTAATCACAAAATAACATGAATATAAATATAACCATGATAATGTATTTCAAATGGAAGAACAAAATACACCACATTCAATAAATAAGTGGCGAACAATGTAAATCTCATGGAATTAAAAGTCAGATAAGAGACCCCTTACCACGTGTCCGACTTGACCTGTTCATTCTTTAATCTCCTGAATAATAAACTGAAGTTAATTTATACTTTCTTAAGAACCCTTTTAAAGTTTATTATTCATTTTATATCACTTATTTACATGTTATAAACACTATTCAATCATTAATGTTAATAGTGGTCGTTTTGTTGATATTTGGTACTTGAGTCAAAAATGAACTTCTTATAATTTCAAGTTGTTCATGTGGTCAAAATTACATTATCTATAGAATTATATTCATGATTTAAATATAATATATATCATATATATCCAGTATATTTATGTATTTATAATATTACATAACATTTGGAGATAAGAAATTAAATGCACCGTTCATGGAGACGGTAAGCCGTACGTACGCATGAAAACTACTTTCATTTATATTTTGTATTTAATGGAATGAAAAATTAATGATAAATAGGTATATTATAATTCCAGTATAATATAATATATAATTTAATTAACTTTATCTTTTATACATTCCACATATGGAATAAACGATTCATATCACTTTGAGGGGGCGGTAGTCCGCACTTCCTCAAATGCAATTATCATGTTTACCCATTATGGAAACCATAAATGTATACTATAAATGAAAATTAAAGAAGTATATGAACAATATAAATATAATATATATCACATATAAATAAAGTTCCATTATAATTTCCACCAAAAGAGGTGGTAGGAGAAGATTGAACAATCATTGTTTTGTGAGGCAGTAGTTCCCCGTCCACAGAAACAATATATTCTTTACCCATTAGACGGAGGTGTGTGTAAGTGTAGTTAAAATAATTATCATAACAACAACCTATTATATTTATGAGACTAGTGTTTTTATAAAATAAAAAAATAAAAATATTTTAGGGGGTTGGAGAAGTAAAATAAAAGAAATGTACTAAAAAGAAGACGTTACCTTTAAATTGGGTAACTACCTTTGGTTTGAAACAAAAGGATTTCTTTAAGTTCCTTCGGCCTAAGGTAAGGATTCTAGGTGGAAGAGAATGATCTTGAGAGATTATTTGAGAAGAGCTTGGATGATCCAAGGGGCTTGATAGGTGTGAGCAATGGTTTAGAGTTGAGGGCTTTTTATAAGGGGGAGGAGGTGCTCTTTAGGAAAGTTTGAAAATATTATTTTATTATATAATGGATTTAGTTTTCTAAAAGTATAATAATTATTAAAGTAGAAGATAAGTTGACTCCCATTCAAAATAAAATCATCCAATAAGAATTGGACAGGATTCAGATATTTGTTTTATTTTTTATAATCTTATTTATTTAAACCATTCATTAATGAGGTAAACACTGCATCGTTATTGTGTCAAAAATAATTTTATTTATTTGATGTCTAAAAATTATAAAAAAAATACCATGATGTAGGAAATATTTTTAGATTTATAATGAATATTTATAGTCAAATATATACTAGATAAAACCCAAATTAAAATTGTTTTAGAAAAACAATACATGTTTTTGATATTGTTATTTTTACTTTAAAAAAAGTTATTAATATCGTTATCTTACCCAAGTGAATTTCAAAGGCCAAAAGTCTCACCCACGAATTTTCTTAGTTGGCCATTACTCATCCAATAAAAGTAGGACAAGTGTTAAGGTAATTTTATATTATTATAATATTGTTTTTACCTTGAATTACCCTTTTTATTTTTAATCGTAGTAAATAAAAGTCAAAAGTTACTATTCACCAAAAATTATTTTCATCTTATTGAACCACATTTTACTTTCTAATAAAAACTATGTATGTCAGATTTTCTAAATTCAATTCACAGATGTGGTAAACTTTCATTTAAATGAAAAAGTCAGTTTTTTAAGTACTAAGTGTTTTCACTATTCATTAGAAATTGAAATTTTTCAAAAAAATACCAAAAATTCGGCCTAAGCTATATTTGATATTCTAAATTCAAAAATGATGTCTATTTTACCAAATTAAAAACATAGAAGTTGTATTAATTAATTTAAAATTAATTCCCATTATCAAAAAAGCGTGTTTTAAGAAATAATAACTACAAATATGGCTTTTATCACCGCTAGAAATGGCCATTAACAGCACTAAAAAAAGCTCTATTAATTCCGGCGAAGATAAAGGGTGGGTCCCCTTTATCAGCGCTCCAAAAAGCGCTGATAAAGACCCCTTTTATCAGTGCTAAAAAAAGCGCTGATAAAAATAAAAAAAATAAAAAAAAAATAAACAAATACTACCAATCTCGGGGGGGGGGGGGCTTTTTACAGTGCTTGAGCCCCCCTTTATCAGTGCTCTCACGCACCTCCAGCGCCCGCCCGCACCGCCTACACCCTTTATCAATGCTAGCCCTTTAAATCACCCATGCGCGCAAACCCGTGCCTCCACCCAGATTTGATCTTGAGACCTCCCCCCTGTGCACCTAAAGCCTTTGCCACTACCCTATATTGATTTGTTCTCTTATTCATGATATATCTATTTATTTATATATATATATATTCAGTTATATTTATTCTTATAGTAATATATATTTATATTAATATATATAATTTTATTAATATATATATATATAGGTATATTAATATATATATATATATAGTTATATTAATATATACATATAGTTATATTAATATATGTATAGTTATATTAATATATGTATAGTTATATTAATATATAGTAGTTATATAAATATTCATATATTGGTATTTTAAATAAAATGGATATTAGTTATTATTTAGATAAAGATAATATATTTTATATGTAAATATGTTTAATTATTTATTTAAAAAATTTAATTTTTAGGTGTGAATATATAAAAAATATGTACATATAGTTATATATTTGATTATAAATAGCAGTGCATTATAAAAAAGGATGAAATTTCAGAGAAATAATATCAATATGAATGTAATACTTTGGAATAAATTCAGTCCCCACTAAAAAAAGCCAATAATACCCCCTTAAACGAGGCTGAAAATCCACAAAATGTTAAAAAATCTCGGTACCCCGACTAAAAACTCAATTTTGGAGGCCTTCTGGGCCTCTTTTGGACTCAAAAAACGCTTGACCGGGGTTTACCCAAGTCATAGAGATGTAGAGCTCATCACATACTTCGATTTGATATGTGGTAGAGCTCAAAAGGACACCTGGATCAAAAGTTATGGCCGTTTGAAGTTGGAGTTGCGTTTTCAACATATTTTAGATCTTTTTTTTTATTTTTTTTATTTTTTAGTCTTCAAATTGTTATTAAATGACTATTACTCCCTAATAATTAGAAAATTATTAATTAAAAATATTTTTTTAATTTTTTTATAAGCCATTTTCACTAAATATCTTATATATTAAGTATAATAAGTGTAAATGTACATTTATACTTATCTAAAATATATTTAAAAATTATATATTATATTTATATCAATATAACTATATAACTATATTTATATATTAATATATTGTTTTAATTTTTTTTGAATTTGACCCTTTATCAGTGCTTTTAAAAAAAGCGCTGATAAAAGCCCCCACTTTATCAGCGCTACTAAACAAGCGCTGATAAAGGGGGTCCCTTTATCAGCGCTAAAAAAAGCGCTGATAAAGGGGTAATTTTATCAGTGCTTTTTTTAGCGCTGATAAAGGCACCCTTTATCAGCACTTTTTTGAGGGCTGATAAAGCCCCCCCCCCTTTATCAGCGCTTTTTTGTTATCGCTGATAAAGGGGTGGCGCTGGCCTTGCCCAGTTTTGTGGTAGTGTTGTCCAATTTCAAAGCGAAATAACTTCCAATGACCAACATTGGAATAAATGGTAATAATATAATCCAATTACACTTTAAAACTAATTAAAAAGATAATATAAAAATATAAATAAATTATATTAAAAGGCAGTTTTGTATTAAAAGACATTATTTTCCACTATTCATTAAAAATGAATTTTATCAGAAAACTACCAAAAATTTACCCAAAGTAAATTTTGATGTTCCGAATCTAAATAATAATTTTATTTTGTCAAATAGAACATATAAAAGTGACAAAAACTATATTTAAATAGGGTTTTCCATTAAAAGGTGGTAAATCGACCTTTTAAAGAATATTAGAGTATTTACGCTTAAAATTAGATTCATTCACATTTTAAGTCTCCAACCTTTATTGGATAAATGTAAAAACATTTAACAAACATGCATAATCATATTATATTTAGATCTATTTATTCCCTCCAATGCAATGGCTCGGTGTTAACTACGATTTAAAATAATATTATATTATTATTTTTCAGTTTGACTCAGCATTGTGTGTAACATTAGACTTCAAAGAAACCCGTTGTTGTGTATCAGGTACACCATCGAACATATAATCCCCGTTAAAGTAAAATTAATATTTAATTCAAAAATATTAAAAAATATGAAAATTTTATATTCTTTATTTTTCTGAGATGTTAGATCCTTCCCCCCTTTTGGAAATTGCATCCTCGTAATTTTAAAATTGGGCTTGGAAACTTCATTGAAAGACCCACATCAGAAAAATAGTAGATAAAACTATCACTTTAAAAGAAATAGAGATAAGTACAAAGGTTACCTAAGATAACCCATACCTCAATTCCATGAAAACATGGATATGGAGGAGAAACTAAGTGTCAAGTTCTGATGCAGAGTGATTGAAAACATGATTAAGAGAAAGTTAACAACAAGAAAACCACAAATTTGTGATGGGTTAAATGGTCATTGGTTTCCCCGTAGGAAAGGAAAACAAAAAACATTTTTGTTTTAAGTTCCTTTTCATAAAGTTAGAGAATTTATTTATGATATTGAATAATAAAATAAGGAAACTTACATACTTGACATGTAGACTTTCATCATTTATAAAAATTTCTACCATAAACTCATCATTTCACCAAACGATGAGTATTCAAGATGACTTGGTCACATAAAAAGTTCTAGAATGAACTTATATAGAATAAAATGATCCAAAAAGTATGAAACATATATTTCCCTTATATTTATACATTAACCAAAACCAAAATTAGTTAGTACGAGGTCATATAATCCAAAAAGGATAATCCTTTATAAAAAGAAATACTACTCTTAATATCCAAAATTCAACAAAAAGTACCCATTTTTCATGGAATACCATTCAATATACAATTGTCTTTATAATTATCCAAAATAATCCAAACTAAGACTAAAGCCCAAAACTCAGAAGGATTTAATCACATAGTCTTCCACATTAAATCCTATCATTTATCTCCAAAAACATCAACCACTCTTAAAGTCTCATACTGAAGTGTAATTAATCTAATCACATATTTTCTATGATAGGTTAATCATTTCCATAAATAACCGAAATCACCTTATGTCCACAATATAAAACATATATTCGTCCAATATAATATTTCAACCATTACTCCACAAATTAAATCCCATAGTACTCTATTTTCCTTAAGCATATAGTGTTCCCAAAAGAGAGAATGTCTTCCAAAATAACCTTTATCACTTAATCACCAAATAATTTTTCTATACTAAGGATTTCCATTTGATAAAACATAAGATCTGAAATAAACTTATTATTGATCCATAAAACCATTTAACAAAATAGAATTAGTCATACTAACTAGGGACTTCATGTAGTCCAGTGGTCGGTGATAAATCCCAATCACACTTTGGTTGTGGGTCCAATTCCTACAGCTTTGTCTGACATGATAGGTTTTCATAGATTCTGTATGTTTTCCTTTTTTAAAAACTATACAATGTCATAACATTCAAAAAAAGAGACAAATTCATCAAAATAACCATAACATATTTTATCCTCAAATGTTATATAATACCTTTCATTTTGCACCCCAAAATGTAATAAACATTTACCACCTTTAAAATAACTATGACTCTTTCTAATATTCTAACCATTATGGTTATGTCACTTATGCTTAAATGACACCCTAACCTATAAATTTATCTAAACTGACCTCTAATACCAACTACAAGGACCCGACCTTAAAGGTTACATAATCTTGAATTAAGTTAATAATTCACATTGAGGATATTTTTAGGTTTAGAACTTTAGAGAATTAGTCCATAAATATTACATATAAAAAAAAAATACAAAGTAGACACTTATACTCAGTTTCCATTTTTTCATAAAATAAAAACTCTTAAAAAAACTTGTCTAGTTCCATGTTTTAGACATCATGACTTTTCCTTGATCCCATCCTCAACCCTATTGATCATTAAGTCGTGTGGAAAACATTTCAAAACATGGGATGAGCATAAAAAGCTCAGTATGGGTTATAAAATAATGAAAGAAAACATTATCACATCAATAAATACAAATCAATGAAACCATACTTTTCAATCATACCATTATTTATGAAATCATAAGATTTATGAATAACACACAGAAATCATAAATCATAAAGGTAACTTATGGCGTACATAACATACTTACATTGTAGCTTTCAAAACTATGTAGGGAGTTAAATTTGGAATACCCATCACATTATATTCCCTAAATCTCTTAGGAGAAACATTAACATTTACCTCCGTCACATTACCCAATGCATTGGAGATGTATCTCGGGCTCACCTGCCCTAGGTTCATCATGGAACTACCTGTATATGTAAAAAAATACCCAGTAACCATAACATATTAATAACACATAAAAAAAATCATAAAGTAAATATAACATTTCCACATTTCAATCACAATATGTCATTTCAATATATTGGCATAATCAATGTTTTATCATACCATTTAAAACATTTAATAAATATATTTTTAGAATCAATGTGTCCCATACCACTTTGAAACTTTTAAAGGAATTAAAATTTTAAAACATTAATGTCCATATGAAAAAATCCTTAAAAAAATTATTAAAACATGGACATTGTTGAGAAATATTTAGAAGAATAAATCATTAAAACAATATTTTAGTTAAGGAGTTATTAACCAAAAGAGAGATTCTTGAATACAAATAATTGAGGAATAACATTTAATCAAAACATTATAATATAACAAGAATAAATTTATTCATGATATAATATGCTAAAGGATAGTATATACACCATATAAAAGTGAATTGGTTCATAGAAACAATGAAGTCTCAATGGAATGTAAATTGAGACGAAATCCCTTATAAAGAAAGTATCCCTAGATTAAGGATATATCAATAAAATAATTATGTGTGAAAAATAAAAATAAACCCAATATAAGTGGATATTAAGTGTATAAAAATCATATGTTATTCACACATATTTATAGCATGACATAATCAAGAAGTAGAAGTTTAACCCAATGAATTGAAATTGGGTGAAGAAGTTCCTTTACAAAAATTCGACAGCCTAACAACGTCACTTTAAAATTCATAAAATGATTTGATGAGAGAGAAAAGGATATATCATCACATGGACATAAAATTTTAATCAATAAGGATATATAATAGCATATCCATACACAATAAGATGTAAATTAAAATACATAACAAAAATAAGTCTTTTAAAAAGAGGAGGGTGAAAGGTTCCCATAACGATTTGGTAACTTACGAAACATACACCCCATTAAAGAAGGACAATTAAATGAAGATGTAAATACCAAAGAATTAAATTATATTACAAAAATAATACAATCATGGTAATTACATTCACCACACAAAAGGAAATAGTGGAAAATATAGCATGAATCTCACGAGAATAAAAAGTGAGATGAAAACCCCTTACCACATTGTAATCGATCGATTCGTATGAACAAAAGTTAATAACCACTAAATTAATCACAGAATACCATAAATATAAATAGAATCATGATAATATATATCAAATTAATGTACACAACACACAACATTCAAGAAATAAGTGGTGAACAATGTAAATCTCACAGAATTAAAAGTGAGATAAGAATCCCCTTACCACGTGTCCGACTTGACCCGTTCGTTCTTTAATCTCCTGAATAATAAACTAAAGTTAATTTATTCTTGGTTAAGAAAATTTTTCAAGTTTATTATTTCTTTAATATCACTTATTACCATGTTATAAACTTTATTCAATCATTTAAGTTAATAATGGTCGTTTTGTCGATATTTGGTACTTGAGTCAAAAATGAACTTCTTATAATTAAAAGTTGTTCATGTGGTCAACATTCCATTGTCTCAAGAATTATATTCATAATTTAGATATAATATATATCATATATATCCAGTATATGTATGTATTTATAATATTACATAACATTTGGAGATAAGAAATGAAATGCACTGTTCATGGAGACGGTAAGCCATACGTACGCATGAACGCTACTTTCATTTATATTTCATATTTAATAGAATGAAAACTTAATGATAGACAGGTATATTATAATTCCATTATAATATCATATATAATTTCATTAACTCTATCTTTTACACTTTCCACATATGGAATGAACGATTCATATCACTTTGAGGGGCGGTAGTCTACACTTCCTCAAATGAAATTATCGTGTTTACCCATTATGGAAACCATAAAGGTATGATATAAATGAAAAATATAAAAGTATATGGACAATATAAATATAATATATATAACATATAAATAAAGTTACATCATAATTTTCATGATAAGAGGTGGTATGATAAGATTGAACAATCATCGTTTCGTGAGGTAGTAGTTCACCATCCACGGAAACAATATGTTCTTACCCATTAGACGGAAGTGTGTGTAAGTGTAGTTCGAATCATTATCATAATAAATAAAAGTATATTGAGCATACTGGTTTTGTTATAAAATAAAGGAATAAAACTATTTTAGGGGGTTGGATAAGTAAAATAAATGAAAATCACTTAAGAGAAGATGTTACCTTTAAATCAGGTAACTCTCTTTGGTTTTAACCAAAACGATTTCTTGAAGTTCCTTATGCCTAAGGTATGGATTATAGGTGTAATAAAGGTATATTGAGAGCTTATTTGGGCAGAGTTTATATGATACAAGGGGCTTGAGAGGTGTGAGTAATCGGTTAGAGGTGAGGGCTTTTAATAAGGGGGAGGAGTGTCTCTTTAGGAAAGTTTGAAAACCTTACATTATTATATAATGATTTTTGGTTTCTAAAGGTCCAAAACTTATTAAAGTTAAATATAATATGACGTGTGTTCGAAATAAAATCATCCAATAATAATTGGACATGTTTTGAATATTTGTTTAGTTTTTATAATCTTATTTATTTAAATCATTCTTTAATGAGGTAAACACTGCATCATTATTATGTCATAAATATTTTTATTCATTTGATGTCTAAAAATTATAAAAAAATAAAATGATATAGGAAATATATTTATATTTATAATGAATATTTATAGTCAAATATATCAATTGTATAACCTCACATTAAAATTGTTTTAGAAAAACAATACTTGTTTATGATATTTTTATTTTTACTTTAAATAAAAAGTTATTAATATCATTTTCTTACCCAAGTGGATTTCAATGGCCAAAAGTCTCACCCAATAATTTTATTGGTC
Organism: Viscum album; assembly: GCA_963277665.1. Taxonomy (NCBI): domain Eukaryota; kingdom Viridiplantae; phylum Streptophyta; class Magnoliopsida; order Santalales; family Viscaceae; genus Viscum; species Viscum album. The sequence continues at coordinate 921,662,171 of OY728145.1, forward strand.
TTCCATTACACATCAAATAAGTTTAGGACAAGGGTTAAGGTAATTTTATATTATTATAATATTGTTTTTACCTTGAATTACCCTATTTACCTTTAAGCGCACTAAATAAAAGTCAAAAGTTACTATTCACAAAAAAAATATTTTTATCTTATTGAACCAAATTTTACTTACTATTAACAACCATGCATTTCAGGTTTTTAAAATTCAATTCATAGAAGAGGTAAAATTTCATTTAAATGAAAATTTCAGTTTTTTAACTACTACTCACGGTTTTCGTTATTCATAAAAATTGAATTTTTTTAGAAAAATACCAAGAATTTAGTCTAAGATATATTTCAAATTCAGAATTAAAATGATTTATATTTTACCAAATTAAAAACATAGAAGTTGTGTTAATTAATTTAAAATTAATTCCCACTGTCAAGACAAAAAGTGTGTTTTTAAGAAATAATAACTATCAAACGATTGACACTTGTTTATGTTCAATTTCAAAGTAAAATTATTTCCAATGACCAACATTGGATTAAATGGTAGAAATATAATATAATTAAAATTTAAAACAAATTAAAAAGATAATCTAACTATATAAATAAATTAGGTTAAAAGGCATTTTTGAATTAAAATACAGTATTTTCACTATTCATTAAAAAATGAATTTTATTAGAAAAATACCAAAAATTTACCCAAAGTAAATTTTGATGTCCCGAATCTAAAGAATAATTTTATTTTTTCAAATATAACATATAAAAGTGACTAAACCTAGATTTAAAGAGGGTTCTCCATTAAAAGGTGGTAAATTGACCTTTTAAAGAATATTAGAGTATTTATGCTTAAAATTAGATTCATTAAAATTTTAAGCCTCTAACTTTTATTGAATAAATGTAAAAACATTTAAACAACATGTATAATAATATTGTTTTTAGTTATATTTATTCTTCAAGTTAAATGGATAGATGTTAACTACCATTTAAAATTTTATTATATTATTATTTTTCAGTATGACTCAACATTGTGTGTAACATTTGACTTCAAAGAAACCCGTTGTTGCATATCGGGTACACTATAAAACATAGAATCCACATTAAAGTAAAATTAATATTTAATTAACAAATATTAATAAATATGAAAATGTCATATTCTTTATTTTCTTGGGATGTTACAATCATGTTCTCTCTCCAAGTCAAGCAGTGAATCCTCAGATATGATACCAGATTGACGGCTGATGGAGCAAATACACATCCTACCCAGCCTGCCTGCCACCTCCTGTCTGCCAATGACCATGGGGAAAACACCAAGGTTGAACAAATATCTTGCCTTCCATTTCATTTTTTCATTCCTTTTTGGCTGATTGTCGCCTCCAAGCATATCAAACTGGTTTTGGGTGACCACAAGGGCATCCAGTTCTTGAACCCCCATGGCACCAATTATCCCCACCTTAGATGTGGAGTGGGTTATAGTAATAGTTACCACTTATTCCCTAGGAGAACCAACAAAAACATTATTGGCATGATCAATCATGGGGGAGCACTGCAGAACTGGGTCACACCCCGCTGGGTTAACAACCACACTATAGACAACATTGGCATAGGAAGGGTTGATACCCCCTGAAGCCACAACAATGACACTATTAACCTTCATGTCATTCCCTGACTTGAGTGTCTTCGTAAAAATGGGAGGAGCATGAGTGGAATAACCTAGTAGACCAGAAGGGGAGGATTTGTCAGGCCTCACGGTGGCCGGAACCTGTTGGACACTTAGAGGGGATTCATGACCACCCAACAAAGATCTTGGAATCATAAAAACATCAACATGATGCTTTACACTAGAAACCATAGGGTCAATGGGATCATGGGTCTGCAATATCACTCCCCTATGAACTCTCCTCCCGTTCAACACATGATCTCAAATCCCTAAAGAAATGGTATTGTAATATAATCCTTATATGTTTCATGATTCTTATAATAAGAATGTCATTAATAAAATAATTTTACAACTTATTTATTAGATATAAATAAAAATTAAGTTAATCATTCCACTTCTACTATATAAACAACATAAACATGACCTTGATCCCTTGTATTATTCTGAGGAATATTTCCGTGATTCGTGGGGAATTCATTTTCATAGTGTGTAACACCCTGATATTTTGTGAAATATATATTTTTAGATTAATATAATCATTTTGAAATTTTAAATTTCAAGAAACATTGGATATATCTTATATTATATTAATTAAATAATTTTGACTTTCATTTTACACAGAACCATGGTAATCGTAATCTACACATAACACCGACTTGGCTTGAGTTATACACAATACTCGGTTTCTGCAAAACAACACTTAATTATCATAATCATTTAAACAAGATAGTTATAACATATCCATCCAAATTAGTAATATGAATAGTAATAACTACTTTTAAAATATTGTGTATAATGGTTTTATATAAATAAAACATATTGATAATGAAAAATATAATTTTTGGTAAAGTTTTTATATGTTTGAAAATACTATTTTCTCAAATGATCTTATTTTCATATCATTCTTTGAAAAACATTAAAATTAATTTTAGACACTTTTAGAAATTTAATTTTATAAAATAACTTTTTTTAATTTATAATTTCTAAATTATCTTAGGGTTATCTTTTGGTATTTTTCTGAGAAACATCATTTTAGAATGAATAGTGAAAAATATTGAATTTTAACTCAAAATTTCTTTTTTTCTAATATATTAATATAGTTAAATTATATTTTATTTTAGTTTTAAACTTGAATTATACCAATTATATACATATTATTACAATTTAGGTCATTTTAATAATTTTTATATTGAATTTAGATATAAAATTTTAATGAACTTTTGAACATTCTTACTTCAAAAACTCGCTTTCTCAGCAATTTTACGGGATTAACATTAAACTTAATTTTTCCACTTATATGAATTTAATTTTAGAAAGAATTCATAAAAGGTTGTAATAAGTATCATATTTATATTATAAAAAATTCAACTTAATAGTTTACCAAAATTATTAGTGATAGTGATTAAAATTTATTATAGCAATTAAGGTAAAATTAAGATTAACAAGGTACTAAACATTAATTTTAAGGAAACAAATGACCTATAAAATTTTTAAAAAACTATTTTATGTCCATATTTGGAAAAATAAATCTCTAAGGTTCTATAATTATTCATTTGTACACTTTGGGAATAAGTAATACTTGGGGAACATGTAATTCTTTTTAAAAAATACCAAGTGCATCCTTTCCCTCTCTTATAAAAGGCCACCACCTCTCCCCCTTATTCACAACTTTCAAACCACTTATGTTCATAGAATATATACCAAATAAACTTAAAAAAATACCCCATTCCTCTTTTAATCTTACCTTTGGGAACAAATCCATCTAAGAAATCCCTTTGGTGAAATTTAAAAAGAGTTACCTAAATAAGAGTTAACACCCTTCCTCAAGCTCTTTTATTTTATTTTCATTATACACCCCTGAACTATCTTTATTCAATGATTATAAAACAAAAACAAATATCCTAAATGTGCTTATGTATTTTTATTTTAAGTGTTTTAACTACACTTACACACAATTCTATCTAATGGGTAACGAACATACTGTTTATGTGTATGGCGAACTACCGCCTCACGAAATAATGATTTTTCATTTTTAATTTACCACCTTTAATGGTTGGAAATTATTATTGAAAATATATTTATATATGATATATATGATATTTATTATTCCTTTATTCTTCTATAATTATTTTATAACACCTAAATTTATACTTTTTATCTTGTGTAAATAAGATAACATCGTTTGTGGATGTTCGGACTACCTCCTCCTCAAAGTTATTTGATACATTCAGAATCTACATATAATAAATTAAGGATGGTTTTAATTAAAAATATTTGAAATAAAAAACATATAAATTATATTCATGAAATAATTACCTTCCTATATATATAATATATACTTTTATTTAATACCCTTTTCACACACTAAAAAGGTGATAACGACGTTCGTGGAAGTGTGGACTACGACCTCCTCGACATGATGTAAATCATTTTACATCACACGAATTACATAAATAATTATACAGGATTAAATAACATGTTATTGGTGATATAAGGATCATTATGGGAATATATAGTGTTTCTTACCTTCTTTCCATAATGATCATTGAAAAATGGGAACGTTAGCCATGCGTACATACGTCCCTAATGTCCCAATGATTATAACATTGGTTAATTTTTCATAAAAATCATTGATGATTGGTTTTAAAATTATAATTTATGTATAAATATGATAATTATGACATGATTATTCTTTATATGTTTATATAATGATCCCTTTAACTATATTCGACCAACAAAATTCATTTTTAACACATGAACCAAATTTGGTCAAAGCACCCAACATAAACTTAATTGTTTAAGTATTTATATACAACATGGTAATAAGTTAATTAAGGGTAATAATAAACATGAAAATTTTATGAATAATTAAATTAATTAACATAAGTTTATTATTCATGAATATAAATACACACATGAAAATTTGGACTCAAGGTAATAGGTTTTCCTCATCACACTTTTATTTTTCGTGAGACACAAGCCACACACACCTCATATTTCTTATATTTTATGTATATACTACCCATTGTTTTATTACATGATTATTATAATTAAATTTATGGGTATTTAAACATCCATTTTGTGATATTTATTTTATGGTATTGATGTTTCAAAAGTTACCAACCAGTAACGTAATTTTGTCTCAATTTTCCTTCATTTAGACCCATTCCTTGTTATGCAACTACATTTTTTTATAAGAGGTGTATATAACGACTTTAAAATTTTATATCATGAATATAATTATTTTCATTACATTTTAAGATTTATTTATTTTCATTTTCTGACATGGGGAGTATGTTTCAAAGTTACCAAGTGGTAAGAGTTTTTTGAAATAATCTTATCACTTTATGATATTACTAATGATTATGCTTCCTTTTATGAAATATTTTGATCCATATCCTAGGAAATCTCATGGGTTTTTTTATCCTCTAGTTATTCATGATATATTCATGTATTGGTACCATTTTACCATTCTTTGGTACATATTATAGTTAAGATTTTTTTTAAGAAATCTCAACTTTACCTCTCTCTTCAGTCGGAAATCTATGATCCTTCAAAACAATGTTTCCTAAAAAAGTTTTAATAAAATGTTTAAGATTTAAAAAGTGTTTTAACTGATTTTGAAATCTTTATTTATAAGTTTTCAAAAGGGTTTTTTAAAGAAAATTATTTTAATGATTTATAATCTTTTTATACGTTTTCAAAGTATTTTCAAGGAAAATGGTTTTCAAAATGTTTTAAAACTTATTTTGCAAGTTTTCAAGGAAAATGATTTTCAAAATATTTTTAAGATTATTTTATAAGTTTTAAAAGAAAATTGTTTTCAAAATATATACAATATTCTTATATAAGTGTTCACGGAAAATGGTTTTCAAGAGGTTTTCATACTTATTTTATATTTTCTCATGGAAAAAGGGTTTTTAAAATTTTTATAATATTCCATTGTGAATTTTCAAGGTTATCTTTTAAGAAAATGGTTTTCAAAAGGTTTTATCTTTTAAAAATAAATTTTGAAAGAAGAAATGATATTTTTCCCAATAAATGTTTTTAAAAATATATTTTAAAATTATTTTTCATCTAAGATAACATCCGTTTATGTTACTCATGCCTTCATGGGAAATGATATAAAGTTTATATTCATATTATTTCTCTGAACATTTTATGTTTTGATGACATGATGTTTATGAAAAACCTTTAATATTTCATAGGTTATATTTTTATGAAACTCCTTCGTCTTACACAGGTTATATACTTATGTAACCTATTTCACATCAATTGTTTATACCATAATAAATGTTTATGAATACCACTTTCTTTAATGGGTTATTCTAGGATGAAATGATTATATAACCTATATATTTACCATAGGTTATGATATTATTAAATTTTTATGATAACCATTTCATTTCATGGGTTATGATATGATGTTCAAGAAACCTCCCTCTTTTTATAGGTTATGGTTTGATGGAAGCTTTATTATGTTGTAGAACATGTATGTAAGATTTTATCATGTGATAGTTGGGACTTATATCTCCCTCCAATTAATTAAAGTATGATTATTTTTTATGAGCTCAAAGGGTACACATGAGGTCATCCCAATCTCAAAATAAGTGGGTATACAGGAGGTAATCCCAAACTTGAAACAAGAGGGTACACTAGAGGGAATACCAAGCCCAAAACAAGAGGGTATATGGGAGGGAATCCCACGCTCGAAACAAGATGGTACACATGAGGTAATCCCAAGCCTAAATCAAGTACACATGTGATTAGCCAAATCCTAACATGTTACTAAACTATTGGTAAGAAACCTTGACATAGGGTTTTTATATGTTTATGTGTATTCCATAATTCTATGCATTATTCCAATGTTATGATTTTATGGATTATGATCTTGATTTAATTATGATTCATGTCTTATGAACTATAAATTGTTTTTCTGTGATTGATGTTTATGATGTTTGATATACATGGAATGATCTTATAATGATCATGATCATGTTCTCATACCCTTATGTTCATGATATGCTTACACATTTAATTTATTAACCCTTAATGATCATTTGAGCTCTCCCCTTTCTTATGTTTCTCTTCCTGAGGTTATGAAGGAATATTTTTAAGTATAATTACTAAAGGATAAGTTATTTTTTGGAAACGTTGAAGATATTTTAGTGGGTTATAATATTTTTGTTCCATGTTTTCAAAGGCACTAAACTAATACAGTCTATGGGTGTATATTTGTATTATGTTTTATGTATTCTACAAAAATGATGTATTGTCTATGTATGTCAATACTGGGTTGTTATAGTTGGTATTAGATAAAATGTTTAGTCAACCTTTGGAAACTAGTATGAGAAAACTATATTGAAACCCCTTGTTATATTTCTAAGGATATTTCTATGAGTGTCTATAAGGATAAATATAAGGATGAGTTAACATTTAGGAAAGTGTACTAGAATTTTGGGGAAGGATAGAGTGTTTGGTTTCCTAGAAATACATGTTGGATCAAAATATGAATGTAGATGACACAATAAAATGGGGGGGGGGGGGTGGGGTGAATTGTATGTTTAAAAATCTTATCCCTTTTCAGCCTAACAGTATTTAGTTTAAAAAAATTTAAACTTATTCAATTAACTAGTTCTATTGTTGTATTAAAACAAGTAATTAGAATGGAACTCGGTCCGATAAATATCATAATTAGATTGATTGTTATAATATATTTCACAGGTTTTAATTTTAACTAATTGTTTTCATAGAAGAAATGATTTGATCAGAGAGAGCGTGTATTAGATTATAATCACATTGGTTACGATGATTAAAAAAAATAAAATCAATTCTATCATAAAGAATAAATAATCGTATTGGGTATTAAAAGGATTATTATTAGTGTATGAAAAATAAATTGTAATCAATGTATTACATAGTTACCGTAATCAGAATGGTTACGATAATCAAAACAAAGAATCAAAAAATAAATATGTAAAATAATTCACTTTCTATTACAATGAAGAACAAATGTAAAATAATAAAATTCTTTTAACCACAAGATAAGGGTATACATTCTGTAACACCCCGACCCCAGTTACCTTGAGTCGGTGCATTATTACATAACATTTTCATGATCACAAAAGATCAAGTCTCCAAAGACTGATTAGTTTAGTAGCCTTGGAAACACTAGATACATTCATAAATGTTACATTACATCATAAAGTGAAAAACTAAAATAACATAGTATATATAGTTCACACTCGATCCGCAGTGGGAATTCTCCCCCCTTGCTGCTCATGCTGCTTTAGACTCTGAATCATCCAAAATAGAGGTTGGAAACCTATAGGTGACGCTTCGCGCTCCTCCAATCTCCTTCCAAGATGCACTTCAAGGCTCTGATCAAGCTATTGCGAAGGAACACAAACAAACTCTCTTCAAGAAACTAGAAGATGGAGGATTTAAAGTGGATGCAGATCGGGAAGTGCTGAAGAAAAGATATCAAATGTTCAAACATGCGCTTCTTGGCCGTGTCTCTTAAAACTCAGGTGATCACCCCTAGCCCCTGATAGAACTCAAACATAGAATTGCACACTGCTGGGGAACTATAAAGTGGAAGATGGTTCCAATTGGAAAGGGTTATTACCACATTCTGTTCAACTCTCAGGTAGAGCTTGACCAGGTTTTGAAATTTGGTAATCTCCATATTAAGCCTGGTTTTCTTAGAATTTCTACTTGGGATGTTTCCTTCAATCCTTTCACACATAGGACTTCCATGGCTGAGGTTTGGGTAATGCTTCATGGGTTGAATTGGTATTACTGGCACCCTAAGATCTTGAGTGACATAGCTTCTTGCATAGGGATCCCTGTTAAAATTGATCACAGAACACTAAATGGAGATCTAGGGCTCTTTTCTAGAGTTATGGTTGAAGTAAACTTGGCTAATGAACTCCCTCCAGTCATCAATTTTAATGCTCCTGATCATAGGGCTGACACAAGAGTAGAATATGAGAGGAAACCTCCCTATTGCGAGGTTTTCAAATTGATTGAACACAATATAACTAATTGCATAATTATCATAAAACAAGTAGATCCCCCCATTGTGAATGAGTGGAAGGATGTTAAGAGCACTAAAAAAGGCAAATCCATTTTGGATAAGCCTGACCAACCTAAAAAGAAGCATGACATGTGGGTTATGAAAAATACCTTTGCCCCACTTGGTAATTCATGGGGAGAGATGGTTGAGGAAGAAGAGGCTCTTCAAATAGATGATAAAATTGCCTTTGAAATTGAAAGCATGGTAGTAGTTTTTTTTTCAAAATCCGCATGACATTGTTAATGCAGCAGACAAGAGAAACCAATGCACTGACTCTGCATTACACAGTTCTGAATCTTTTCTTGGTTCTTCTGCTAGTATAAAGTCTAATTGTAGGAATCCCATCCATGCTTCAAAATCAGCATGTCTGGAACTTAAAGCTGTTGAGGGACAACAATGCTCACCCGATGCACTTTTGGAGGATAAAGGTAACCTGGAAACTGTTCTTGAAACAGGTAATCCTGCTTTCAATATTGCATTTGCTGGTTTTGATAGAAATGTCACTAATAGTTTTCATGCACCTAATAGTGATGTTGTTTCTTTGCCCAACAACAATCCTATTGATAGTGATGCTCCTGTTTCTAAACTTGTTGTTGAGAATCCTGATTTTATAGGCAGTCCATCTATATCTACTATTTTCAAATAGGTATCTGAATTAAATATGGCCCCTCTGTGCTCTAATAATATTAACTCTGAACTTGCCAAATCTGAGTTATCTCATTCTGATCCAACCATTTTGGCTAGGCAACCCACTCCTGATCTATGTCTTGCACATGATGTGGCTATATGCCAGACACAAGATTCCATGATTATTTCTTTTGAAAGTGATAACAAACTAGATAATTCTGGTCATACTGAGGTTTCTACCTCAGTTAAGGCTATGAGCCCCACCCAGAATGCATATTTTCATCATCCTTCTCAGGAAGATGCTTTGGATAACCACTCAAACAGTAGTACCCTGATCCCTTCTCCTATAACTACATCTATTTCTATTATTCCTTCAGATAGTGATATGACTAATATTGTTTCTCATATACCCAAGATTAAATATGAAGAAAAGAAAACCACTCCTGCCCCCTCTCTGTTGACTAGGAGATCACAGAGGAAAAAAAACTCAGGGAAATCCAAAAAAAGGGTTCTAACCCAAAAACAAAAATTGAAATGAATATTCTTTTCTGGAATTGTCAAGGTATAGCTAACCAGGATACCTCCACTACTCTTAGGAGGTTCTTAACCACTCAGAAACCACTCTTGTTTGCTATCTATGAACCCAAGGTTAACTTTAATTTGAATCATTTGAGGTTCGGCTCCTTTAATTACCACTTCATTGGCTCATGTATGAAAGGGACTTTAACTGATTATTCATGGGTCTTCTATCACAATTATCTTCAAAGTGTTAACATTTTTAAAAGCATATATCAACAACTCACATGTGACTTCTTATGGAATGGATAACATATATTTTTCATGATGGTCTACGCGAACAATAGATATCAGGAAAGGAGGCCCCTTTGGCTTGATCTTTTGGAGATGGCTAATCAAATTCAAGTCCCCTAGGTTGTTTTGGGGGATTTTAATTCCATTCTCAACTCTTGTGAAAAGCTGGGTCCCTCACATCTCTCCATCTCTTCAAGAGAGTTTAGGTCCTCTATTGAGGACTGCAACCTCTTTGAGGTTACTCTTATCGGTGCCAAGTACACTTGGTATAGAATTCATCATAATAAAACCATTGTAAGTAAACTATATAGGGCTTTCATAAATATGAAGGCTATTGAAACTTGGGATAATGTCACTAGTATTACCCTCCCTAGACTTAACTCTGATCATCATCCCATTCTACTTAGTTTCCTCAGTAATGAACGTAGGCTCACCCCTCCTTTTAAATTTAACAACGCTTGGTCTTTGGACTCAGATTGTGACTCGTTTATTAAAAAAACATGGGATTCTATGAAACATCACCATGACTCTTTTGCGTGCATGTTCAAGTTGAAAACTTTAAAGCATGCTATTAAAGATTGGTGTAAAATCAAAATCACCCAAATGAATTTAGATATATCTTTGCTAGAGAAAGAGCTTAATCAAATTCAAAGTCTTAATACCAACTCTAATTTTAATGGGGATTTTCAATCTGAGGTTAATCTTTCCCTTGAACTCAACCATCTGCTCAATTTCAAAGATAATATGCATAAAAAAATGTTTAAGACTAAATGGCTTAATGATGGTTATCGTAATACCAAATTTTATAATTCTTTAAAAAGAATCAGAAAGGCCAATCATCCTCTCTCTAAACTCATTCACAATGATTTGATTATTGATACTGAAGAGGCCATCTTGGATCATGTGGTATCTTACTTCCATAACACTTTTAATGGTCCTGATGTGAACAATAATCTTAAGTCTGGCATAATCCCTTTACTTGTGGATGATAATGATAATAAATCTCTCCTATACATTCCTTTTGATCATGAAATTAAAGACACGGTGTTTAGTTTAAATTCTGATAGCGCACCTGGTCCTGATGGTTTCAACAATGGCTTCTACCAAAAATAGTTGGACAACATTCACTCTGATGTTTGTAAGGTGGTGAAGTCATTTTTTTCTAATGTAATTCTTCCTCATGGTTTAAATGATCAATTTATTAGTTTGATTCCTAAAGTTGACAATGCTTCTAAAATTCATCAATTTAGACCCATTTCTTTAATAAATATTATCTATAAGATTATTACTAATATTATTGCCAACAGACTTGTTCCTATTTGTAACAAAATAGTTTCTTGGAATCAGTTTGGTTTCATCAAAGGAAGATCCATTCAAGATTGTATTTTCATTGCCTCTGAATGTACCAATAGTTTAAATAAAAATATGAGAGGGGGTAGTGTTTCCATTAAACTGGATATTAGAAAATCTTTTGATACCATTGATTTGGCCTTCATATTCAAAGTGCTTGAGAGCTTTGGATTTCATGAAACTTTTATCAAAAGAATTAAAGTTACCTTCCAATCCTCTCTTATTTATATCTTGATAAATGGTACTCCTCGTGGTTTCTTAAATTGTACTAAGGGTTTCAGGCAAGGTGATCCTCTCTTGGTGATCCTTTTTGTTATTGCTGAAGATTACTTCAGCAGATTCCTAAATAAGCTGGTTGAACAAAATAAGCTTAAACCCATCCAAGCTTCTAGAAACTTAAATGTTCCTACTCATCTGCTTTATGTAGATGATATCATCTTATTTATCAAAGTGGATCAAAGAAACATTCAAGTGCTCAAGAAAGCCATTACTCACTATGAGGAAATTTCAGGGCAAGCTATCTCATGGAATAAATCCCAAATCTTCTTTGGAAAAAACATCCCTGTCAGAAGAAGAAATATCATCATCAATAACCAAGGTATTAAAGAAGGACTTATTCCTTTAAACTATTTGGGTTTCCCTCTATTTTGGGGATGGCCGAAAGCCTGCTATTTCTTGAATATAATCAATCAAATAACTATCCAACTCTCTTCGTGGAAAGGGAAATCCCTCTCCATGGCTGAGAGAATTTGCCTCGTTAAATCGACCATTGTTTCTAAAATGGTTTACTCCCTCATGATATACAAATGTCCGAATAGTACCTTCAAGATAATTAATACCTATATAAAAAATTTCATATGGATGAGGAGTATTCTAGATAATAAACTCATCACTGTCCCTTGGAAGAATTGTTGCAAGCCCCTTGACAAAGGCGGGATTGGCATTAAAAACTTAAGATTGTTCAATGAAGCTCTACAATCCAAACTTACTTGGAGGCTTATTAATTGTACTTCTAAAGCTTATGATTTCTTAAATAAGAGATTATTTGATAAACTCTTAAAAAGGAATTTCAATTTCATTAACTCCTCAATCTGGCCTCCCATTAAAAACTCTTATCAAAATATAATGGAAAATGCTAGATGGATGGTTAGTGCTGATTCTTGTATAAACTTATGGTGAGACAACTGGTATGGTACAAATTTGATATCTTTGATTTCCCCCGATAATACTCCTGAAGATATTAGTCTTTCCATCAGAGATATTATTCAGTCTCATAGGCAAGAACTCCCTAGCAGTATAGCTCAGATCACTGACAGTTATCATTTCTCTACTGCTGGAGATTATCTAGCTTGGGAACCTGCCCCCAATGGTATTCTTAATTCGAAAAACTTCTATAAGAACTATTTTTCAGGTGATTATTCCAGTTTTCAATGGATGAATTCCTTTAACAACTCTTGGATAAAACCCTCAAGACTCAGTCTAATTTGGCATCTTGCTCACAACAGATTGCCCACTGATATTGGTCTGTAAACTTTTGGCATACAACTATGCTCCAAATGAAAACTATGTAACCAGCATAGGGGGGATGATGATCATCTCTTCTTGTCCTGTTCCACTGCCACTACTTTATGGAATTATGTTTTTGACTTATTTGATTGCAGATGGTCCATCCCTGACTCGATTTGTCAGCTTCTTAAAAAATGTGTCAGATATGATGCTTCCTTGAAGGTTAAAAATTTATTTCTTGTGGCGGTGGAGGAGATTATTCACGATATATGGTACGTTAGAAATGAAATTTTGCACAATAATCACTCATTCTCTCTAATTTAAGGAAAAACTTGTATACTCATTGCAATTCAAGAAGCCGCTTCTATTCAAAAAGACTATTGCAGTAACTCTATTGGTGATTTTCAAATCCTTCAGTGCATCTGCGTTCCAGGTATCTTTTCGAAGCCCAAGCGTTCCTTTGAAGTCTTCTAGAAGGCCCCGATACCAGGTTGGGTTAAAGTGAATGTGGATGGTGCCTCTAAGGGAAATCCTAGCCCTGCCAGCTGTGGAGCTATTTTTAGAGACTCGGATGGCCTATGCAAAGGTTGCTTCTAAAGTGGATGTGGTCTGGCCTCATCTCTGGAAGCTGAAATGTTAGGGGTCATTCATGCTGTGGAACTTTCTCTATAGAGAGGATGGAGAAATCTTTGGATTCAAAGTGACTCTACCACTATCGTTCATGCCATCTGGAACGATGTTATTCATCTTGCTTGGCCACATACCAATTGCTGGATGAACTGCCTGAATTCGCTTTGTGGGATTGATTTTATTGCCACTCACACCTTCCGTGAAGTGAATGTGGTTGTTGATGCCCTTTCCAATAAAGGAGTGCAGCAGAACTTGACTTGGCTGGATGCATTTCCTGCTGATTTACTTCCTTATTTCGACAGAGATTGTAGGAAAATTCCATCTTTTAGACTTTTGTAATCCCTTTGATTTTGAATACATATTTGGTGCTTTGGTCTTTGACCAAGGCATTACCTTTAAAAAAACATGCAATATTAATAACCACTTTCATAATGATGGAATTCATAATGCCAGACTATCATAACCACATAGTCAAGGCCTTGTTCCAAGACTACAAATAAGTTTTTGTCAAGGCCTTGTGCCAAGACACTAGTTTGTCTCATGAGACCTACCGATACATCGAGGAGCTATATCGGGCTCCACCCGTCACTTATTAAGTCCAATGCATTCCTCATATGAACAGTTTTAAACATAACATAAACATTCATATTAAAACTAGCATACGAAATATCAATACTTTCTCTATAAACCATGAATGGTATAAAAACAATACATCCATAGTCAAACATATCACAAAACCTTCAATATAATATGGATGTTTTGTATCATAATAAATCAACTTCAAATAAGCTTAAAATCCATCAAAGGATGTTGACATAGATGAAATCAAAACTATTTGAGAGAAATATCACTTTTTTGAAATCATTTAAAAGTCACATAATTATAAAAGAAAACATTTACTTTGAAAATATTCTTATAAGATTGTAAGGGAATCTTAAAAGATTTTATAACGGCCGAAAATAGCTGAACCCTCTGTATAAGTAAAAAAGAGACATTCTTACCTTAATTCTATTGAAAAGGTTAAAAATGACCTTGTTTGGAAAACGACAGAAAGATTTCTTTCAAACCATTTTATAAAAATTCAAAAAATGGTATAAATGAATTTAAACCATATTCTAGTAAGTAGTAAAAATGTTTTGGAAAACATTTTTAAGAAGCATGTATTTGGATGATAAAGAGGTCCCAGTAGATAATTACGTATAAACAACCTCGGATAATAAAGAGATCGTGAAATTAACCCTTACCTTGTACTTTTCCTTAGTCGATGTTATGTTAACATCCTGTATAATAGTTAAAACATTTTTATTAAATTATACAAGAACCATATACATAATTTTTATATCATATATGATCTTCTAATAATGCTTTGTTAATAATATTTTAGTATTATCGTCATTTCGGGTGTTAAATTACTCATTTTCTTTTATATGTTTTGTTACATAAGCCATGTTTGTTATGGATAGGTTGTATCTTATTCATATCCAGAATGATATCAAGTCCTTAAAAATTATTTGTAATCATCAAATGAGAATTATACTTGAACGAATACAATCGGGAATAAATCTCATCGCGTTCGTGGAGATGGTAGTCTGTACGTACGCACAAGCGACGATATCATTCTTTTGATATCAAAATAATATATAATTGGATGGTATATAATTCATACATAATAATTATCATGTTATATTTATTATTTACATAAATTACACATCATTATCATACCCATCCAAATAATAATGTTTTGAAAAACAATTACACCACGACATGGAGACGGTAATCTGTACGTACGCATGTATGGTGACATGTCATTAAAAGGATGGATATAATAATGAATATGGTTGTATCATATTTATAATAACATCACAGTATATAGAATATACTGGAGTTATTATTTTATAACGGAAATATCAAAGAAAGAAGAAGTGGAAGAAGAAAGGAACTTGAAAGAGGGTGGCGAAAACATTACCTCTTCTTCGGGTTCTTCCTTATGATTTGATCAGAAGGGATCCTTAGGTTTGATTTCTGATCAAACTGAGGCCTCTAGGTTGAAGTGAGAGAAGTTGAGATGATATTTGGTTAGGGGTTGTCCGAACCAAAAGGCTTTGAAGGTATGAATTTGAGAGAAGGGGGAGTTCCCTTTTATAAGAGGGGTGAGGGGCACCTTAGAAAAAACTTAAAATATTATTTTATAATAAATCTATATTCGGTTTATAATGGCTCCAAAGTGACTTATTTCTAGTATAAGGTGGAGATGGGATTTAATCCACTCAACCAATAGATTTTAGACAGGTTTGGGTCACTATATTAATGTTATCATTTATATTTAACTCTTAGTTAAATAGTTTGACATTTACCATGTCTCTTTGTATTTTTATATTATATGGTTAATAAACTTACTATAACAATCCAAGAGAACCCCAAGAGGTTCATTATTAATATATATAACCTTATCTAAGTCATTTGGCCTAACCTTATATTTTTAGAAATAGAATATCAATTAATAATATAATATTTTTTTAAATACTTCTTTATGTCAATTTTGACAGTATTTGGTATTTTGTTTTTTCTAAATTCAAAACAGCATTATTACTTAGAAAAAAATTCATCAAACCAACCCTAATATGTTATATTAACCTATAAAATTAGTTTAATTTATAAAAAGTCTTAAATTACATTTATTTTGATATTTATAATATCAATTATTTTAATATTTCATTAATTAGGTAATTACTGCATCACCATTGTGTCATAACTAAATTAAATTATTTAACATCTAAATATTATAAATAAAATATAATTATGTAGGAAATATTTTTATATTTCTAATAAATATTTATAATCTAATTTATCTTATGTATAACCCTAAATTAAAAATGTTTTAGTTATTAAACTTCGATTTTAACTCTTTTAACTCTTCTTTGAATTAAATAATAATAAATGTCCTAATCTAATCCAAGTGGACCAAATAGAATCATATTTTATTCCTAATGTTGTTTTTGGTCTAATTATACTTAGCTAATAGAATTAGAACATGTGTTAGGGTAATAATAATATCATTTTTACCCTTAATTACCCTATTTACATTTAACCGTGGTAAATAAAAGTAAAAAATCACTATTCACCAAAAATTATTTTTATCTTATTGAACCAAATTTTACACCTTGATATTAACCGTGTCTCTTAGATTTTTGAAATTCCACTCACAGAAGCGGTAAAATTATGTTTTATGTGAATTTGCAAATTCTCCTAGGAGGTGGGTAAAAGACGGTGAAAAGTTCAATAAAATTTTTATATATCTAAAATTAATATAAATTAACTCAATAAATTACATTGAAATTATGTAGGTATTATGTATCTATTTTGACCTAAAATAAATTTAAATAAAACAAATAATTATTTAATTAAAAATTTGGTTTTAACTAAGAACTCATTATTTTTCACTATTCATCAAAAATTGAATGTTTTCAGAAAAATACGAAAAATTCATCCTAGGCTAATTTCAATATTCCAAATCCAAAAATGGAGTCCATTTTGAAAAATGATATTTATAAAATTTCAGAAAGTGGGTATTAATATTCATAACAACAAGTTTAATTGATTGTGGTGTGTTAGAACTCGAAGTTGCGTACAACACACGCTACTGTATTATTCAAAGAGAATCGTACCATGGAAGATTGGTGTGTTACATTCTCCCCTCCTTCAAATAATTTTTTCCTCGAAATTTCTAAAATACTACCGCATGAAAAGAATCAGGTGGTTCTTCATCATAAGGTCCTCGGGTTCCCACGTTGCCTCTTCTGTCTCATGGTTTCTCCATAGATCTTTTACCAGGCGAGTCGTTTGGTTTCTCAGTGCTTGTTCTCTAGTATCAAGAATCCTGATGGGCACTTCGCAATAAGGCAGATCGGGTTCCAATTCTAATTCATCATAGGTGAGTACATGCATTGGGTTAGGCATGTATTTTCTCAACAGTGATACATGCAACACATCGTGAACTTTGGAGAGATTTAGCAGCATTGCCAAATGATAAGCTACAACCCCAATTTGTTCTAGAATTTCAAATGGTTTGATATACCTGGGACTCAATTTACCTTTCTTACCGAAACGTATAACTACCTTCCATGGATATACCTTCAAGAAAACATAATCTCCTACCTGAAATTCCAAATCCTTCCTTCGGTTATCGACATAGCTCTTCTGCCTACTTTGAGCTGCTTTGATGTGGTTTTGGATTACCTTCACCTTTTCCATCGTTTCCTCCACCAGTTTTGGGCCTACATGTTTTCTTTCACCAACATCATCCCAACAGGTTGGTGTGCGATATCTCTTTCCGTATAACACTTCATATGGTGCCATTCAAATACTTTAATAGAAGATATTGTTATAGGAAAATTCCACCAGAGGTAAATATAGATCCCACATACCCTGAAAGTCAAGTGAGAAAGATCTCAACATGTCTTCTAAGGTTTGAATAGTTCATTCTGATTGTCCATCTATTTGAGGGTGGTAGGCAGTGCTCTAACGAAGTTCAGTATCCAGGGCTTTCTGAAGACTTTTCCATAATCTTGAAGTAAAATGGGGATCACGATAAAAAACAATTGATATGGGTACTCCATGAAGTCTCACAACTTCATTAATATATAGCCGTGATAAACGTTCAAGTGGTAGATCTTCTCTTATAGCAAGAAAATGTGATGACTTGGTAAGACGATCAACAATGACCCATATTGCATCATTCTTTCTAGGAGTCTTTGGTAGTCCCATGACAAAGTACATCGTGATATTATCCCATTTCCACTCAGGTAAGGGAAGAGGTTGCATGAATCCTCTAGGTTGTTTCCTTCCATCTTTCACTTGTTGACAAACCATACATCTTGAAACAAAATCAGCAATCTCCCTCTTCATGTTGTCACACCAAAAAATGTTCCTTCAAATCTCTATACATTTTGGTGCTCCCAGGGTGTATAAAGAAATTGGAACAATGAGCATCATCCAACAATTACCTTTTTAAATCAGGTATATCGAGAACACAAAGTCCCTTCCCAAATATCAAAATTCATTCTTCATACACAAAGTCTCTCAATCTCCCATCATTCACAGCTTTAATCTTCTTTTTAAATTCTTCATCATCGGTCTGAGAACTCTTAATCCTTTCTTGTAAATATGGTTTGGAAACCATTTGAAAAAATATTGATGTTTCTCCTTCCATGGTGATTCCCATATCTATCTTCACTAGATCCATGTATATAGGATCCTTTTCAACTCTCATATTGTTCAAAACTTCATGATCCTTTCTACTCAAAGAATCTGCCACCTTATTTTTCTTCCCTGGGTGGTAGTGTACCGTGCAATCATAATCCTTGAGTAATTAAAGCCATCTCCTTTGCCTCATGTTGAGTTCTTTCTGTGAGAAAATATACTTAAAACTATTGTGATTGGTATATATCTCACATTTTTCACCATAGAGATTATTTCTCCATATCTTCAAAGAAAAGATTATAGCAGCTAATTCAATATCTTGAGTAGGATATTTTTTCTCATGAATTCTCAGCTGTCGTGATGCATAGGTAATAACCCTATCATTCTGCATAAGGACACAACCAAGTAATTTCTTTGAAGCATCACTATAAATAACAAACCCATCATTCCCGGATGGTAGAGTCAATATAGGAGAATTGACTAATCTTTTCTTCAGTTCTTCAAAACATTCTTCACACTCTTTTTTCCATATAAATTTAACCCCTTTACGCGTGAGCTTCGTTAATGGGTTAGCCAATCGGGCAAAAATCTGGATGAAACATCGATAATAACCTGCTAAACCAATAAAACTGCGTACCTCAGTTATACTCAACGATGCTGGCCATTCTTGGATTGCCTTAGTCTTAGAAGGATCAACAGAAATTCTATCCTTAGAGAGAATATGGCCAAGAAAAGAAATCTCTTGAATCCAGAATTCACACTTGCTAAACTTCCCATATAATTCATGTCTTCTAAGAGTCTTCAGGAAAATGCGCAAGTGATTTTCATGATCTTCGTAGATTTTGGAGTATACCAAGATATCATCAATAAATACCACCACAAAATCATCGAGATATGCCTTGAAAACTCTGTTCATTAGATCCATGAATACAGAGGGTGCATTAGTCAATCCAAAAGGCATTACCGTAAACTCATAATGCCCGTACCTAGTTCGAAATACTGTCTTCGGAATGTCTTCCCTCTTCACACACAACTGATGGTATCCAGATTGAAAGTCAATATTTGAAAAGTATTGAGCTCCATGCAGTTGGTCAAATAAATCATTAATGCGAGGTAGGGAATACTTGTTCTTTATTGTTATAACATTGACTTCCCTATTGTCGATATATAACCTCATAGATCCATCTTTCTTCTTAATGAAAAGGACAGGGGCTCCCCATATAGAAACACTAGGGCGAATAAGTCTCTTATTATTCAATTCCTCTAGTTGTTTCTTTAGTTAAACTAATTCCACAGTGTCCATTCTATAACGGGTCTTCGATATAGTCCTTGAACCAGGAATTAAATTAATGGAAAACTAAACTTCTCGTTCTGGAGGATGTCCAGGTAAATCTTCCAGAAACACATCTACACATTCTTTCACAATAGGTACATCCTATATTTGAACATTCCTTTACTCATCCATAGTTATTCCATTCTCTTCCTCCCTAATAATTGAATTTAGTTGAGCTACTGGGGGTGGATCTAGATAAGAATTAGGTGGTGACAATTCTACTCTAAATATATAGTGTTCCTTATCATCGTCATCAAAAATCATAACCTCCTTCTTATTACAATAAATCTTCACATCATGTTCCAAAATCCAATCCATACCAAGGATTATATCAAACTCAATCATAGGTATGATGATGATATCACCAGAGAAAGAATATTTATATGCTCTAATGGGGACTGATTCACAAAACATTATTGCAATGATACTTCCCTTAGGAGTTTTGAATGACAACTCCCTTGTTAAATCAAAATAGAAATATCTAATTTTCTTAGAAAACTGGGAAGATATGAAACAATGCGATGATCCAGAATAAAATAAATCATTTTCTAAACTTGAGGAAACCATTAAATTACCTTCCACCATGTCTTTCGGTGTTTCTACCTTAGTAGTAGTGATAGCATAAGCTTGGCCTTGATCCCTTGTACTTTTCTAAGGTCAGTTCCCCTGACACTTAGGAAATTCATTTGCATAATGTCCCATCTCCCTGCAATTGTAGCATTGAACATCGGTAGCTTCTTTATTCCCCTTGGAATCACGAGCTTGGTGGCCTTTTTTATGACACTTGTAACAGACTCCCATTCCATTCAAGCAAGTACCAGGGTGTTTCTTCCCACATTTACTGCAGGATGGATAATCAACCTTTCCCTTCTTCCCCTTATTCCCATTCCCAGAGTGATCAGCAGATCACTTCTTCTCTTGCTTTGCTTTAAAGTCATAAGACTTAGATAATTCTTTTTCTGTCTTGATAGCACATGAGACAATATATTCGTATGACGAGAAGGATTTTGAGACTAATGCTCGATGAAGAAACAGTTTTAACCCATCAAAGAAATGATCAATCTTACTTTTTGGGTTATGTATATAATCTGTAGCATGCCTTGAAAACCTTGTAAAGTTAGACTCATACTTTTCAACATTCTCATCCTCCTTTTTCCTTAGACTCAAAAATTGTCTTTCCATATCCGCTCGATGGTCATGAGGAAAGTATTTTTATAAGAAAATATCTTTAAACTCCCTCCATTCCATATTTTATACTTCATCATCTTCAATTCTTGTTTTGAATCAATGACCACCATTGATCAACATCTCCAGTGAGGCAGTAAACTGCCATGATAACTTTTTCGTTTTGACTACTCCCCAAGGCATGGAATATTTTCTCTAAGGAATTTATCCATTTTCAGCTACTAGTGGATTTGTACCCCCATTGAATGTTGGTGTTTTTTGCCTCATGAAGCAATTTAACATTGATCCTCCACGCTGTGGATATGGGTGCTCCATACGGGTAAGGTTATTATTCATAACCTGAGTGAGTTTTCCCAGTATGGTGATTAGTTGATCAGCACCAGTTCCATCACCAGCTCTACTATAATTATCTTGAGTAGGAGGGAAATCCCTACATGGAGTGCGTGCATTGATACGGTTTCCATTTCTTCCACTAGGCTCTATTTCTAAACAATGTCATACACTAGATTAGTTTATGAATCACAATACATAAATCCATACTTGTAAAACACTTAACATGAATTGAACAGTTTATGGATATAATCCATACTATTAAAAATGTTTTCTTTGATAAATTATATACTCATAAACCCTTCATAATGGTTTCTAAAGAAAATGAGAATTATCCTAAGCATATCCCCCAGATGTGTCATAACCAAGAGTGCATCAAGGCCCATTGTCCTGCACTAGTTCCCATTAGAGTCTAGATCAAAGCAGTGTTTTCAGGTTTTTCCCCTAGGTACATCTTTTCCAGATCCGCCTCTACCTGCTCGTATCCAGAGAGTGATGTATTTTTCCGAAAACTCACAAAATCTCTACAATACCAAAATTCTAGGAAGTTCTTCTATACTAATCCTCAAAGTCCATCTCAGGGTATGTGCTCGAATCAGAGTTTATCTAAATCTAGCTTCTAAGGTTTGTAATAAAATTCCTCTGATACCAAATAAAACTCCCCAACCCTAGTTACCCAGAGTCGGTGCATTATTACATAACATTTTTATGATCACAAAAGATCAAGTCTCGAAAGACAGATTATTTTAGTAACCTTGGAAACACTAGATACATTCATAAATGTTACATTACGTAATAAAGTGAAAAACTACAATAAAATAGTCTCCATAGTCCACACTCATATCTCCTTCAGACTATCCCTGTAGGTTAGTCATAAAATATTTATTCACATCCTGGGAAAAATAAAACATAGAAAGGGGTTAGAACAAATGCTCATTAAGGATAACAATATAGCAGAAACTTTCATAAATAAGCATAAACATTTAAAGCAATGTAAAACTAAAAAAAGCATTTTAAACTTGAGCTTCAACATAATATGGAAAAAATAAAATGAAATAATTCCATTTACTTATTCACATGGATATTCTACTAGTCGAATAATCACATGCAGTATGAATAACCACTTTCATAATGATGGAATGCATAATGCCAGACTATCATAACCACATAGTCAAGGCCTTGTACCAAGACTACAAATATGTTTTTGTAAAAGCCTTGTACCAGGACACTATTTTGTCTCATGAGACCTACTGATGCATCGAGGAGCTATAGAAGGCTCTACCCGTCACTTATTAAGTCCAATGCATTTCTCATATGAACAGGTTTAAACATAGAATAAACATTCATATTAAAACTAGCATACGAAATGTCAATACTTTCTCCATAAACCGTGAATGATATAAAAATAACACATCCATATTCAAACATATCACAAAACCTTCAATACAATATGGAAGTTTTGTATCATAATAAATCAACTTCAAATAAGCTTAAAATCTATCAAAGGATGTTGTCATAGATGAAATCAAAACTATTTGGGAGAAATATCTCTTTTTTGAAATCATTTAAAAGTCACATAATTATAAAAGAAAACATTTACATTGAAAATATTCTTATAAGCTTGTAAGGGAAGCTTCGAAAATTTTATAATGGAGGAAAATAGCCGCACCCACCATATAAGTTAAAAAGAGACATTCTTACCTTAATTCTATCGAAAAGGTTAAAAAGGACCTTGTTTGGAAAACGACAGAAAGATTCCTATCAAACCATTTTATAAAAAGTCAAAAAAAGGTATAAATGACTTTAACCCTTAGTCTAGTAAATATTAAAAATGTTTTGGAATGTATTTTTAAGAAACATGGATGTGGATGATAAAGAGGTCCGAGTAGATAATTACGTATAAACAACCTCAGATAATAAAGAGATTGAGAAATTAACCCTTACCTTGCACTTTTCCTTAGTCAATGGTATGTTAAACTCCTGTATAATAGTTAAAACATTGTAATTAAATTACACAAGAACAATATACATAATTATGATATCATATATGATCTTATAATAATGCTTTGTTAATAATATTTTAGCATTATCGTCGTTTCGGGTGTTAACTTAATCATTTTGTTTTATATTTTTTGTTACATAAGCCATGTTTGTTATGGATAGGTTTTATCTTATTCATATCAAGAATGATATCTAGTCCTTAAACATTATTTTTAATCATCAAATGAGAATTAGACTTGAATAAATATGATGGGGAATGAATCTCATCGCATTCATGGAGACGGTAGTCCGTACGTACACACGAGCGACAATATCATTTTTTTGATATTAAAATAATATATAATTGGATGGTATATCATTTATACAGAATCATTATCATTTTATATTTATTATTTACATCAATTACACATCATTATCATACCCATCCAAATAATAATGTTTTGAATAACAATTACACCACGACGTGGAGACGATAAGCCATATGTACGCACGTATGGTGACATTTCATTCAAAGGATGGATAGAATAATGAATATAGTTGTACCATATTTATAATAACATCACAGTATATAGAAGATACATGAGTTATTATTTTATAATGTAAATATCAAAGAAAAAATAAGTGGAAGAAGAAAGGAACTTGAAAGAGGGTGGTGAAAACATTACCTCTTCTTCAGGTTCTTCCTTTTGATTTGATCAAAAGGGCTCTTTAGGTTGGATTTCTGATCAAATTAAGGCCTCTAGGTTGAATTTAGGGATGTTGAGAGGATATTTGGTCAGGGTTTGGCCGAACCAAAAGGCTTTGAAGTTATAAATTTGAGAGAAGGGGGAGTGCCCTTTTATAAGAGGGGTGATGGGCACCTTAGGAAAAAATTAAAATATTATTTTATAATAAATTCATATTCAGTTTATAATGGCTCCAAAGTGACTTATTTCAAGTCCAAGGTGGTGATGTCTCGAAATCAACTCAACCGATATATTTTAGACAGGTTTGGGTCACTATATTAACCTTATCATTTATATTTGACTCTTAGTTAAATAGTTTGACATTTACCATGTCTCTTTGTATTTTTATATTATATGGTTAATAACCTTACTATAACAGGCCATGCGAACCCAGAGTGGTTCATTATTAATATATATAACCTTATCTAAGTCATTTTTCCGATCGTTATATTTTTAGGAATAGAATATCAATTAATAATATAATATTTGTTTTAAATACTCCATTATGTCAATTTTGACACTATTTAGTATTTTGTTTTTTCTAAATTCATAACAGTATTATTACGTCAAAAAAAAATTCATCAAACCAACCCTAATATGTTATATTAACCTAGAAAATTAGTGGAATTTATAAAAAGTCTTAAATTACATTTATTTTGATATTTATAATATCAATTATTTTAATATTTTATTAATTAGGTAATTACTGAATCACTATTGTGTCATAAATAAATTAAATTATTTAATGTCTAAAAACTATAAATAAAATATAATTATGGGGGAAATATTTTTTTTATTATAATTAATATTTATAATCTATTTTATCTTATGTATAACCATATTTTAAAAATATTTTAGTTATTAAACTTTAATTTTAACTCTTTTAGCTCTTCTTTGATTTAAATAATAATAAATGTCCTAATCTAATCTAAGTGGACCAAAGAGATTCATATTTTATTCCTAAGGTTGTTTTTAGTCTAATTATACTTAGGGAATAGAATTAGGACATGTGTTAGGGTAATAATAATATCATATATATCATTTATTACCCTATTCACATTTAACCGTGTTAAATAAAAGCAAAAAGTCACTATTCACTGAAAATTATTTTTATCTTATTGAACCAAATTTTACTCCTTGATATTAACCTTGTCTCTCGGATTTTTGAAATTCCAATCACAGAAGCGGTAAAATTAAGTTTTATGTGAATTTGCAAATTATCCTAGAAGGTGGGTAAAAGACGGTGAAAAGTTCAATAAAATTTTTATATATCTAAAATTAATATAAATTGACTCCAATGAATTACATTGAACTTATGTAGGTATTATGTATCTATTTTGACCTAAAATAAATATAAATAAAGTAAATAATTATTTAAATAAAAAGTCGGTTTAACTAATAACTCAGTGTTTTCACTATTCATCAAAAATTGAAAGTTTTCAGAAAAATACCAAAAATTCACCCTAGGCTAATTTTGATATTCCGAATCAAAAAATGAAGTCCATTTTGAAAAATAATATTTATAAAATTTCAAAAAGTGGGTATTACTATTCATAACGGCTAGTTTGATTGGTTGTGGTGTGTTAGAACTTGAAGTTGCGTACAACACACGCTGCTGTATTATTCAAAGAGAAGCGTACCATGGAAGCTTGGGGTGTTACACATTCACCTAGGATTGAGGTATGTTGATTTATACTTTCAAGAATGTACGTGTAACCCACACTAGGTTAAGCCCCCAAAATGATGATTAGCTTCAGTCTATCTGCCTATCCACGACAACCCTCGATTAAACAGTTAATCGACACCTCTGTCTTCCTAGACTCAGAATGCCTCGATCTGTAAAATATTGGAACCAATATGTCTTCCAATACATGGAATCTCTTAATAATATTCACAATTTATTGGTATTGCATGAATAAAAACAAAACTCCTCAAAGATACAAGTAGTAGGAACAAGTTGTTCACGACTTGTAGAATTCAGATTTTTCGCACAAAGTAGTATTTTGACAGAGCTCTCATAGAGTGTATCCAAGTTTTAAAAAGTTATAAGCTTGTCCAAATAACATAATATTTATAGCATTCATCCCAACAATCATATTTTAGCTCCTATGACTATATTTCTTCCTCAAATCTCAGAGGGAGTTATACAACTAGCACTCCAACGATCATATTGTAACTGAATCTATGACATTGTTTTAGAACACATATCAAAACAGAACACATGACATACTTTTGATTCAAAGGTATTCTTTTAGATACAATACATGTTCTCTGAATATGATAGAGTTAGTATGAAAATAATATGGCATATCTGATAAAATAGAAATGTGAAATGTAAATTGATATGGTCGTTTTAATTTGAAACAGTGGGTACAATTTATCCAGTCAATGTGATTTTATTGATGAGTAAGATTAATAATGTAATCAATGAGACTAATAAAAATTATATTTAGATTTTATCTATTGAGTACGATTATGATCTTATATAATATAATCATATAAAATGATCATTTCTATAAAAAAGTGGGTACAATTATTATCATAAACATATTAGAAAAACCATAGTTATAAATGAAAACAAAAAGTATTAAGGAAAATATATGTATTTAAAATAATATTTTTTGATTTATAAAAAAAAGGAATAGAAAAGTCAAAATTAGACTTTTGACTTAATAATCTCTCCCTTTTTAAAAATCACAAACCACATGTTAAAACAATTAATGAAATAAAAAGTTAAATAAAATTTCATATTTAGAAGACATATACTTATCTCCCTTTGAGTTTTAAAAATCTTCTGAGTAAAATTTGAATATAACTAACCCCCCCTTAGGTTAATAATATAACTTGAGAATAATATTCTATGAGAGTAAACTCCCCTTCACTAAATTATTTTCCTTTTGATAATTCCTCTCCATATCGAAGACATTCTCCCCCTTTCTAACACATTATCCCCTATTTAAAAAAATTATCCCCCTTTTTTATTTACAAAAATAAATGGGGAAGATTTTATAATGCCTAAAAAAGTTTTAGAGAGAAACAGAAAATATAGATATGTTAATGATTTTATTTTATAAAAGGTTTAAAAGAACATTCATCTATGAAAGAAAACATTCAATTGTGGAGTTTTTTTAAAACATGATACAACAAGGGTTCAAAAAAATAATTTCTTGTCCTTTTATTTCTCATTATATATCTTTATAAGATTTAAGACAACCTTCTTTGTCTTCTTGAACTGTTTTCTTTCTTACATCATATTTTTAATGGATTTGTTATAATATTGAATAATTTGTTCCTATACAATAAACAACTGATCCTGATTCTGAATCAATTCTTCTTGAGAAAGCATCTTCTCTTCTAGATACCGAATCTGGGTTTCCTCGCACCGATGATTTTTTTGTTGATATTTTAACTTATCTTCTTGAGTTTAGGTAATTTCATTGAGGTTTTCTCTTGAGCCAGATACTTTCTGTATTAGAATCTAGTTACTTTTTTCTAGGATTCCAACTCTTCTGGACAGTAAGAAATTTTTAATCTTTAAATATGATACTTTGATCTTGAGTTCCTCAAACTCTCTACAGTGAGTATATTTGAAAGAGCTAGGAATTTCAAAAGCTTTTACTTTAGTATTTTTTTCACTAAACAACTTTTTAAAGACCCCTGAGATTTCATTTATCAGACTCCTTATATCTTCAATCTTATCTTCATGATGCACAACATTCCTAAAGATAATATGTGACCACATGAATACTTTATTGCAAGCCTTCCTATATTCCTTTGAACATTATTCAAACACTTTGAATTCAAATTTGATGTTCATAAATATATCCATAAAAACTTTGAATGAGTCCATTATTTCATTTTGGATATTGGAAATAATTTCAATCTTTTCATCGAGTTTTAAAAAATAGGGAATTATCTTTTCCAGCCTTCTTAATGCATGCTCAATGTATTTAGCTCCTTTGATTGTAATAGTTAGATCAAAATCAGTGTCATCCTGGAAATCAAGAAGATCACCGTAGTGAGTTCTTACTTGAACATCATCAATGTTTTGATTCTCATTTTTATTAGGATATTCTCTTTATTCCTTATATGATACTTTAATCACTTTCTTGGATTCTATTTTCTGATCAAATTTCAACGAGGATTTTATTCCTGGGGATGAAAATTTACTTGATGTTTATTCTATGGAGATGAATGGTATTATATCGGAATGATATTTTTGACTTTAATCATCTCCATTTTATTTTGATTTTGTTTTTTCTTCCTCAATACTCTTCTCTTCACTCTCTTGTTCTTTATCAATTTATTCATATATGTAGCACATTTCAGAGTCTTCTTCTTGAGGTGCCGATTCTTAGCCCACTTTTTGTTTCTTCTTATCTTTATCCTGAATAGAGGGTATTATTGATTTAATAGGTGCTATATTACTACTATATATACCAACACTGTATTTATTTATAGAAATTAATAGGTTATCAATATAAAAACTTTTGTCCTTTCTATTTTTCTACTTCTTTATTTTTTCTTGACGTTTGATTGTTTATTCAGTGTGATTATTTTCAGCAAGGGCCTCAGCTAGATTGAGACCAAATTGTGGATATCCTTATTTTTTCTAATCTTGTTCTCTAATCAACTGTTCATCCATTCTTCCACTGTAAACACTTTTCGTGTTTGGTTTTGGAACGATATCATACTTTTCTTTCTTTTGTTTTTCTGGAACAATCAGCACTTGAGTTTTAGAAGCTTATGCTTCATGGACTGATCCTTTATCATTCTTAACAAATTTATTATAATTAGAATGAAAATGGATTTCCATCCTTCTCAGTGTATCATCACTGATCCAAATAATTATCAGATTTATTGGTATTGATGCAAGAGTGATGTTGAAAAGCTTTAGGTTTTCATGAATAAATGTCATTAGAATGGCTATGAACATTATCAACTGTGACTTAATACCTCTAGATTTGAGGTTTATTATAATTAGGAAGATGTAAGCCATATGTTTTATCTTTCTAATATTCACAACATAGTCAAGGGTGAAGATATATGATACCTTTAATGTTTTTCTATCTCCACTCCTAGGAATTAGAAATCCTTGCAACCAAAAAGTGATTATCCTATTATCTGCTGACTTATTATTTACCTCTATTTTTTCTTCACACACCTCAAATAGGGGTTGTTCAAATTTTTCTATTAAAAAAGACCCTAAGTTCTTTGGTAATTTATGTGAGGGGAAAAAATCATATCCCACATATGAAACCATAAGAAAAAATACTGCTTGTTTTTTTGAAAAATTGATTTTATGGTCATAGACTTGAAAAGTTACTTTTAGGTTTTCTTCCTCAACCTCCACTATTTTATAGAGTTGAATTAGTTCATCATGAATGATCAGATCCTAAGACTTTGGGTTATCTACACATACATATTCTCATCCTTATAATTGAATAATTATTTTTTAGAGTATAATAATATTTCTCATACAAATCCATTTTAAACAGCCTTTCTCAAAAATAACATCATCTTTGAAAAATATTTCGATGCCTTAGCTAAGGACTCAGAAATGAATATACAAGAAGTCACTAATTACAAAAATATCAATCTTGACTATTTGAATAGGGGTAGAGCTTCATCACAAACATTGGAAATTTTGATGTAGGATAGGGATGGGGGGGGTCCCTATTTATAGTCGTAGAGAAATGAGCTTTTGGATTCTACATTCTAGATTAGATCAAAGAGATATAACAATTGAAAATATATAAACTCATGAGGTTTTAAAAAAATTATCATAATCAAGATGAATCCAATAAGGTTTTAGAACAAAGTGAAATATTTGAAATAACAAAAATTTGAAATGTAATAGAAAGTGTTTGGTGTAGAAATTGTACCTGTTAGAGTTTTAGGATAGATATATTAGTTTCAATATCTTCTTCTATTGAAAGATATGAAATCAAATACGATAAACTACAATTATTATATGATTTATATTTCATGTAAGATAAAATATAACTTGAATACAATTGATATTTTATCAGTACAAGAGTGGAACTGATAAAACAAAGATCCGATAAAACATGAAATCAATTAAAAAAATGAAATTGATTAAAAAACATGAAACCAATTAAAAACATGGAACTCATTGAAAATGTGAAATAGATTATAAATACTAAACCAGTTAAAAACTTGAACCCAATTAAAAACATGAAGCTGATTTAAAACATGAAACCAATATATGTACTCCCCATTTGGAAAAGATTATCTTAATGTAAGGATATGGTTTAAAGAATATGTAGATATAAATGAATAATTTATATTGATCATTCCTAAATTTTATTTAATGTATTCAAATTTATTAGAAGGTAATTTTTTTTAAATATATCAGCAAGTTTTTCTTGTAATCTGATGAATTGAAAAAAAATAACTCATTTTAGTGTGTGATCCTTAAGAAAGTGATGCCTAATATATATATTCTTTTCATGAGAGTGATGTGAAGGGTTTTTTCTTAAGTAAATATAACTAGTTTTATAAAATAGTATCTAATTTTTCGTAAATCTCATTCTATATTCAGTGAGTGTATGTTGCATCCACAACACTTGAGCACAGAAACTTCCAGTTGTGACATATTTAGATTCATCAGTGGAAAGTGATATTGGGTGTTGTTTCTTACAAGAATAAGAAACTAATTAGTCTCATAAGAAATTATAGGTTCTAAATGTACTTTTCTTATCCATTATAAAATCATCAAAGACAGCATATGAAAAACTTTTAAAAACAAAATCATTTCCAGAAGAATAAACAAGTCCCTAATAAATAACTCCCTTTAAACAGTGAAAAATTATTTTCACTGATTTTAAATGGGATTATTTTGGATTTTATTGATATCTTTCACATTAGCATACTGAAAACATTAAGTCTGTTTAACTAGATATTAAGTATAGTAGACTTCCTTTCATACCTCTAAAAGTTGTTTGATCCACTGGTTGTCCATCTTCATCAAGATCAAGGGTATTTGAGGTTCCGGTTGGAGTACTTAGACATTTAGTTTTTTCATATCCATGATTTTTAAGAAGATATTTAATATAATTATGTGGATATATATAGGTTACTTCTGGTGTTTGGGAAATTTTTAAACCAAGTAAAAATGTTAACTCACACATCATACTCATTTATGACTCAGGTTTCATAAGATTCACCAATGAATCATTTAAGGATTGTTGTGTTGATCTAAATATAATGACATCAACATAAATTTGAATAATCAAAACATTTTTGTTTTCTTTATTAATAAAAAGGTTTGGATAAGTTGTTCCCTTAACATAATTGTTTTGTAACAAAAATACCGTGATTCCATTATACCAAGCTTTAGTGGCTTGTTTAAGACCATATAATGCTTTGGGGAGTTTAGAAATATATTTAGGATGTTTTGTGTCTTCAAAACCTGGATAGTTTTTTTAACAAAAAATTTCTATTGAACATATTCATTAAAGAAAGCACACTTCTCATCCATTTGAAAATTTTTTAAATAAAAGAATGATGAAAAGGCTAATAGAATTTGAATAGATTCAACTCTAGATACTGGATCATAGGTTTCTTCATAGTGTACTCCTTCTTGTTTATTATAGAATTTATTAACTAATATTTATTTATTTCTTAATATGAATCCATTTTAGTCATATTTATTTCTAATGACCCATTTTACTCCAGTAAAAGAGGTTTCTTTAGGTATTTCAACCAAGGTCCAAACATTGTTTCTTTCAAATTCATTTAGCTTATATTATGGAGAATTTATCCAATCTTCATCACCTAACTCCTCTTTAGAACATTTTTGTTCAAATTGAGAAATAAATACTAGATGTTCTACTTCATTTATTAAGGATCATCTAGTTATTATGGGTTGATTAGAATCCTCAATTATATTATCACTAGAATGATTCCTAAGAAGAAATTGATTTGGGTTTTGTAAAACCTATTCATCAACATAAGGTAGAAATAATTCTGGGGTAAATACTTTAGAAAAAATTTCTTGAGTATTTTAATTATTAGAAGAGTCTTCTATCAAAGCTTGATAATACATTTTGGAAAACACATCAGAAAATGTAGGTTGAGGTTTTTTAAAAACAAAAGGATTAGTTTCATTAAATTTGACATGTATTGTTTCCTTAACAATACAAGATTTTTTTTTGAAAACTATATAATCCTTATAAGTAGGGGAATAATTGAAGAAAATTCCTTCATCATATTTGGGTGTGAATTTGTGTAAGTTATCTTTTATATTGGAATTATTTTTTTGCATCCAAATACGTTGAAGTAAGAAACTTTTGGTTTTCGACATTTCAACAACTCGTAAGGTGTTTTATTAAAAAATGGCCTTATTAAAAATCAACTTATAGTATAACATGTAGTACAAATATCTTTATCCAAAAAATGTTTAGAAATTGAGTATTCACACAACATGGTTCTTGTTATTTCTTAAAGAATTCATTTTCTTATTTCAACTACACCATTTGAAATAAAAAAGGCTCCAGATTTCTTTGCAAGAAAATAGAACCATGTTAATCTTGTGTAATTTGAAACTAAAACAAATATGTAGTATTTAACTCCAATACTTATAGTTTGTGTAAGAATGAAGAGATCCATGTGTACTAACTGTAATGCTTCAACAATTGATACTTTGTTAATTGATTTAAAGCTTCACATATGTTTCTTACCATATAGACAAGGGTCACAGACTTTTGATGAATCAGATATAAGATCTGGTATATCCTTAACAATTCCTTTATTAGATAGTTTACATAAGTTCCGAAGGTTATAGTTTCATATAATTTTATACCATAACAAATATTGATCTTCCATTGCACTAAGTCAAGGTATGTCTTAACTTATAATGTCTTCTAAGTTAAGTATATAAACATTCTCATTCCAATAGGTATAAAGAATGAATTCAACCTTGGAATTGTGTACTAAGAATTTTTCATTTCTAAAATTCCCAAGGTAACCTTCATCACATAATTGTATTATGCTTATTAGTTTGTTCTTAATATCTTTAACAAATAAAACATTTTAAATCAAAGCTTTTCAAAGAAGAAAAATATTACCTATACCAATAATCTTTCCTTGAAAATTATATTCGAAAGTGAAATTTCCAAATTTCATCTTGATAATATTTTCAAAGAATATTTTTTACCATTCATATGTCGAGAACATACACTATCCATTTACCATGTATTTTTGTTGGCACTTCCTTTGTTTTCCTAAAAATAAAATAGTTAATTTTTTAGAATCTAAACTTTCTTGGAGACAGAATTATTTAAAAATAAAATCTTAGGAATCCACATTTTTTTTAGAGAAATGAGATTTATGAAATTCTAATTATAGAATTTTATTTAAAGAAATTTTTTTCTCCCAGTGTCCACCACTTTGACACTTAGTGAAAAAGGAAGAACTTTTAGGAACAAAATAGTTGTGAATAAAAACTGATTTTGAGTGAGAATATCCAATTCCAGAACTATTCCTTAGGGGAAAAATTTGTTTATACATTTTATCAAATTCTTCCTCACCAAAAGTTAAGTTTGATAAAAGTTTCTTAAGAGAGAAAAATATTATATTTTATTATAATAACTAAATTCTTATCCTCCTCAGTATTAGTTTTAGAATAATATTTTTTCTGTAAATCATTTTTCTTAGAAACAACTTTTTCAAGATCCTTAGAAAGTTTATCCTTTTTATAATTTACCTCTTCAAGGTTTTTTGAAATAGAGACAATTTAGTATGATTTTGCATCAATATTTTTAGAAATATATGATAATTATCTTGTTAAAACATTGATTCCAGAATTATCCTTATCAAGTTTTTTTTATCTTACTATTTTCATTTTCAAGAAACTTGGAAAACCTAGATAATTCTTCAAAATAACGTAAAGAATTATCTTATGATGAGGCAGATTATTCATTTGAGTATTTAGAATTTTCTTTATCAAGATAATTATCTCTTAAAGATATGTTAGTAAGGATTCAGTAGTGTGTACCTTAGCCATGAAACATTGATTTTCAATAGGTATTCTGGTAGTAAGACCAACATTATTTTTTCTAGAATATTCATTATCTGAAGATTTATTAGGTGAGTCTCCACCAATTTCACTCCAAGAATCATTTTCCTTTAAAACTTTCGTTCCCTTAGATTTATAATATATTCTCTAATTTCTTTCAGAACGTCTATCTTTCCTAACCTTTCTTTTTAGCTTTATACAATCAGGTCTGATATGTCCTACTTTTCGACATTCATAACATGTGACTTCTGAATCTTTCTTATCCTTATTATGTGTTTACTTATATATGTATTGTAAATTATATTTCCAAAAATCTTGTTCATTATTTGATAAATATTAGCTAACTCATTCTATGATTCTTAAGATTCACTAGAGTCTGATTGAACTACAACTTTCTTTTTTATTGACTGAACAACTTTCTCAGGAGTTTTGACTTTTGTCTAATTTTTGGTAGTAGTAAAAGAAACACTCCCATTATTATTATTTACATTATATTCATCTCTATTTTATCTATTCAAATGTTTTAAGAGAGTTCCAAATAACTCATCAAGAGTTACAGTTTTGACTTTCTTTGACTCATCAATAATAGTTCTCTTTGACTACCATTCATTAAGCATGATATCTATAATAGTATCTATAGAAATATCATAGTCTAATTATATCTCTCCCATTGAATATAGGATATTTACAATATTCATGAATCTATATTTAACTTTAGTTATAGGTTCTCCATATGAAAAACAAAACCACGATAATCTTACCTGAGTATGGATCTTCTAGTCTCAATAACTTTAGAAGTACCAAAATGCGTACTTTCTGAATTCTTATATATACTATTGGATATTTGATAAGATGATATATAACTGTATATATCCATAGTAATTAAAAAAAGTAAAGTATTTTATACCTTATAGTTAAGTTTATATTCGTACTTTTGTTGACTGGGAAAAGTTATGACTTCTTTTTCAGGTATCTTGTAATCTTCAATAAGCATTATAAAATTATCAACACCAGTATTGATAACAAACATATTCATTCGGTCTCTACAATATTCATAATCATTTCCATCAAAAATATGTGGTCTTGTAGGATTCAAATTTTCTATGGATCTGACATTGATTCCTACCATCTTTCAAAACAAAAACTTTTCCACTCCACATGTTAGTGTAGTAGGTATTTATAACTTACTTTCAAAAGAAATGTAAGAAAATATATGAGAATTGAAAAACTCCTCTTATGATAATTGTTGGATCAAAATATGAATGTATATGGCACAATAAATGAGGGGGTGAATTATAGGTTTCAAAAATTTATCCCTTTTTATCCTAAAAATATTTATTTTAAACAGATGTAAAATTATTAAATTCATTATACCTCTTATTTTATTAAAAACAAATAATCATAATAGACCTGGGTCCAGTAAATATTTTAATCATATTTATTATGATAATTTATTTCATAATTCATATTTGAAACTAATCATATTCAGATAATAAACGATTTGATTAGAGAGAGCATGTATTAGATCGTAATCACAATGGTTATGAAGATTCAAAAAATGAAATCAATTCTATTATAAAGTGTACAAAATAGTATTGGGTATTAAAATGATCGTTATTAGTATATTAAAAATAAATTGTAATCAAATTATTATAGATTTATCATAATTAGAATGGTTATGATAATCAAAATAAAGAATAGAAAGATGAATAAGTAAAAAAATTCACTTTTTATTACAATGCAGTGGAAATGTAAAAGAATACAATTATTTTAACTGAAAGAGAAGGATTTCCTTTAACCTAGGATGTTAGTACCTTGATTTATACTTTCAAGTAAGTCTGTCTTACCCACACCAGGGTAAGACGTTGATACGATGATTGACTTCAATTTTTCTGCCTATCCTCAATAGACCTTGATTAAAGAGGTAATTGTAACCTCTATCTTTCAAGCCTCAGAATCCCTTGATCTACAAAATATCGACACCAGTTTGTCTGCATATACCCAAAAACCCTCAATCTAATTCACAATTTATTAGTATTTCATGAATAAAAACAAAACTCCTCAAAGATACAAGTATTAGGAATAAGATTTTCATGACTTGTAGTCTTTAGAGTTTTTCACACAAAGAAGTATTTTGACAGAGCTCTCATAGAGTGTATTGAGTTAGTCAAAAGTTATGAGCTCATCCAAATGACATAGTATTTATAGCCTTTTTCCCAAATATTATATTTGGATTCAACGATTGGATTTCTTCATGAAATATTAGAGGGACTTGAACAGCTGACACACCAACGGTTATATTGTAACTGAAACAATGACATCGTTTTAGAACACATATCAAAGTAGAATACATGACATCATTTTGATTCAAAGGTTTTATTTTTGATACAATACTTGTTCTCTAAATATGATAGAGTGAGTAAGAAAGGAATACGGCCTATATGATAAAATAAAAAAGTGAACAGTAACTCGTTATCATAGTTTTAATATAAAATAGTGAGTACAATTTATGCAGTTAGTGTGATTTTATCGGTGAGTAAGATTAAGAACATAATCAATGAGACTGATAAAAATTGTATTCATATTTTATATGATGAGTACAATTGTGATTGTATCTAGGATAATCATTTAAAATTATCATTTCTATAAAAATATTGGGTTTAATTATTATCATATGCATATAAGAAAAATCGTAGTTATAAATGAAAACAAAATGTCTTTAAAAAATATATGTATTAAAAAAGTGTTTTTAATTTCTAAAAAAAGGAATAAAAATGGAAAAAGAGGACTTTTGACTTAAAAATACATCCCTGTCTGGATAATACAAGTGGATATGGCTCTGTAATAAATGTAACTAGGGGTAAAAACTCTGACAAGGTGTGTCGAGCCTATCTTGGCATAACCTGGTACACGACAATAATCCTTGATGCACATATGGTTTGACACTCTTGGGGGATATGATTCAAAAATTAAAATACTCTTTATGAACCATCATAAATGATTTTAGTAGATTATGACTATGAATAACCTATGATAATCCTAAGGCATAATCTATTAAAATGTATGTGTCATGATTTAGGCATCTTATAAGTAATTTTTCATGATAATGTGGTTTTCTTCTATGATGTGTGTGTCTCACCCTGTTTTTTTGTTTTAGTCAATGGAGAGAACTAGAAGGAATACGGTTAACATTGAATGTTTCAAATTTGTAAAGTATGGGAATTATGAAAATAGATTTTTCAATTGGAAATCTCATTGAGATAATCATGAATGTGGTATGAGTATTGGTTATACTTCTGAAGATAAAGAGACCACAAATGTCATGTGATACTTTTCAACTATTGTTTTCATTAGACATAAGAAGAATGATTAGATTTTGATTGAGGAACCTTAATACATGAATCAAATTTCATATTCTAGTAAATTGGTATTAAGGAATTAGATGATGAATCCTAAGTATTAGTTTAAGAATAAATTTTTATGAATGAAGTATTTATGTTTTGGAATTAAAATATTATGTTATATGAATCATGAAATATATAAGTATTTTCAATATAAGTTTTTCATTAAGGATTGAAAAGGATATGTTTAATGGTGATGAATATTTAGAAAGGTTGTATTTCGATTAAGAGAAGGTAATCCTTAATTTGTTCAAGATATTGAGAAAATTTTTGTTTAGCCTGGATAAGGAGACGATCAATTTGGATAAAGTAAACCATATAACACTGATCACCCTGGATTTGATTATTGATTTGTTGAAAAAGTATTCTATGTCATCATGGATGAAGTTTAAAACTTCTTGGATTCAATGAATATATCCAATAACCTTTGGAATAAGGAATCATGCATGTCTTCTAAAAGGATTTATGATAATTCAGGTTATTACCGTGATATAAGAGGATTTACGATGAGGGTATTCACATGTTTGGAATGTGACAACCAAGAGATAATTTTTGATATACGGGGGATAAATTTGAAGCTGATTTCATGAATTTATTTCTAGAGAGTTGGATTTTCATCTTTCAGAAGGGTTATAAGGTTAACCATTTATGTAAATATTAAGTTACACTTTGGATAAAGTTTGTGAGATTAAATAATTTTCTCACCAATTGAGTATTTATTCATATTAAATGAACTATTATACAAAATTTGTGTTGATGATAACTAATGATAGATGGGATAGAATATAATGGATCTCATGATCTTCTAGTGCTTTATAAATGGAAAATTCACCTTTATTTCTTAGAATAAAAGATGAAGTGGGAGTTGATCAAGGAAAAATGAAGGGTAAGTCTTTCCTGAAATTATATAAATATATATTTTGATTACAATTCATTAACGTTTGGAAAAAATGATCTTGAAACCCAAAATGTTGTCTTAGTACCTCTATTTGTGATGAAACAAATGGTCCTTGAGGTCATCACGGATTAATAGTTTTGTGATCACCCACTTCCACCGATCAATGTTCTCTATCACTCTTCATCAGAACTTAATGATTATATTTCTCTTCCATGTCCAAGTTTTTACTTCCCACCTATGTTCTCCTATGTGGAAAGCTAGTTGTGAGTTACTTTGGATAACTGTTATAGTTACAACTTTCCTTTTTTAAGGGAAGATTTAGTATTAATTTTTATGATATGGGATTCTAGGAAAGGAACTCTCAAGTATTAAACCTTTTATAACCAAGAATGATTTTGAGGGAGAAATTCATTTTAAGTGGGATCTAGAAAGTAACAACCCAAAATTTTGTGAAATATATATTTTTGAATTAATATAATATTTTTGATATTTTTCATTTCAAGAAACACCAAATACATTTTATGTTATAATAATTCACTAAGTTTGACTTTTGTTTCACATAAGACCATTGTAATCTTTCACTACATGCAACACCGACTTGGCTTGCATTTCATGAAACATAGAGTTTCCGTGATACACCACTTTTTATCATAATTATTTAAATGATATAATTATAAAATAACTATTAAAATTAGAAATAAGAATATTAAAAAATAATTTTAAAATATTTCTTACAATGTTTTTGTATAAATAAAACATATTTATAATGAGAAATATAATTTTTTGGTAAAGTCTTTATATGTTTTGAAATACTATTTTTACAAATGAACTACTTTTCAAATATTTATTTGAAAAACATTAAAATTAATTTTAGATAATTTTATAAATTTAATTTTATAAAATTAACTTAATTTATGAATTCATAATGTCAAAATTTTCTTAGGGTAAATTTTTGGGATTTTTCCGAAAAACTTATTTTTTGAATGAATAGTCAAAATATTAAATTTTAACTCAAAATTAATTTTTCATCTAATTTATTTATATATATATAAATCATATTTTTATTTGGTTTTAATGTCAAATTAGATAAAATATACATATATTAATCCAATTTGGGTTATTTTAATCATTTTTATATTGAATTTGGTTTAAAATCTTAACGAACTTCTGTACATTCTCACTTTAAAAATCAACTTTCTCGCCACGTCTGCAGGATTAGCATTAAACATAATCTTTCCACTTATATGAGATGAATTTTAGAAAATAAAGATATAAGGTTTTAATTAGTATGATATTTATAGTCTAGTAATATCAAATTAACTTTTGACCAAAATGATTAGTGAAAGTGATTAAAATTAATTACAGGGATTAAGGTAAAGTTAAGCTTAACAAGGGAATAATCCTTAATATTATGAGAAAAAAATAAAATATACACTTGTATAAAACCTATTGGATGGAAATATTTTATCCAATAAATATCTAAGGTTATATAATGATACATTTTGACACTTTGAGGATAAGTAATACCTGAAGAACACACAATAATTTTCATAAAATACAATGTGTGTCCTTTATTATAAAAGGCAATCACTTATCCCCCTTTTTAACAGCTCTCAGACCACTTAGGTTCAACCAATATCAGCCCAATAAACTTAAAAATATCTCTCCCTTACTCCATTAATCCTCTATTTTTGAATAAATTCATCTAAGAAATCCATTTGGTAAAAACCAAGATGAGTTACCTGAATAATAGGTAACACCCTTCCTCAAGATATTTTATTTTATTTTTTTACACAGCCCTCAAATATCCTTATTCCATGATTATAAAACAAAAAAATTATCATCAATATACTGATATTTTCTCATTATAAGGGTTATACATACACTTACACACACTTCTATCTAATGGGTAACAAACATATTGTTTATTTGTATGACGAATTACAGCCCCACGAAATGATGATTGTTCAATTTTTTTACCACCTTTCATGGTTGCGAATTATGATAGAAACACTATTTATATATGTTATATATTATATATATTACTTCTTTATTCTTATTTAATTATTTTATAATACATAACTTTATACTTTCTATCTTTTGTAAATATGATAACATCGTTTTTGGATGTGTGGACTATCGCCTCCTCAAAGTGGTGTGATACATTTAAAAACTACATGGAATACATTAAGGACAGTTTTAATTAAAAATATATAACATAAGAAATATATATATGATATTCATGAAATAATTACATTTCTATAGATATAATATATAATTTTCTTTAATACCCTTTTCACTCACGAAAAAGGTGATAACGTCGTTCGTGGATGCGTGGACTACCCCCCCTCGACGCGATGTGAATAATTTTATTTCACAATAATTCTATACATAAGTATATATGATTAAATAAAATTTTATTTTTTATATAAGTATCTTTCTGTAAATATATAGTGTTTCTTACCCTCTTTCCATAATGATTGTTGAAAAATTGGAACGTTACTCATGCGAACGTATGACCTACCATCTCCATGATTACAACATTGGTTCATTTTTTATAACAATCATTTATTATTTATTTTAAAAGTATAATTGATGTATAAATATGATTATTATGTAATTATTATTATTTTTGATATTATTATACAATTATCCATTTGTCCATAGTCGACCAACCAAAATCGTTTTTAACAGATGAACAAAATTTGGTCAAAACACCCAACTTAAAATTATGTGTAAGTAATTATTTAAAACATGGTAATAAGTGAATTAAAAGTAATAATAAAAATGAAAAGGTTATGAGTAAATTAATAAATTAACATAAGTATATTATTTAGTGAGATAAAGACACACCCGACAAGTTGGACTCAAGGTATGGGTTTTGCCTCGTCTCACTTTTATTTTCTTTGAGAAACATGCCATAAAAACCTCATATTTCTTATATGTTATGTTTATAATTCCCATTTATGTGTTACATGATTATTATAATTAAATTTATGGGTATTTAAACTTCTATTTTATGATATTTCTTTTAGGGGAATTATGTTTCAAAAGTTACCAAATCGATAATGTAATTTTGTCTCAATTTTCCTTTTTTGAGATCCATGCCATGTTATGCAACTATATTTTTTTATAAGAGGTGTATATACTGAATTTTATATGTTATATCATGAATCTCATTTTTTCATGATATTTTAATCTTCATGTAATTTCATTTTATTACATGGGGAGTATGGCTCAAAGTTACCATGTGGTAAAAGTTTATTGAAACAATATCATCGCTTTTTGAGACTGTTAATGATTATTCTTCCTTTGATAAAATATTATTATCCATCTCTTATAAAATATCTTTAATTTTATTATCCTACAATTTTTCATGATATATTCATGTATTGGTACTATTTTCCATTTTTTAGTACAAAATATAGTTAATAAAGTGTTTTTAAGAAATCTTGACTTTATATCTCTCTTTAGTCGGAAATCTATGTTCCTTCAAAACCATGTTTTCTAAAAAGGTCTCAAAAAAATGTTTTATGTTTAAAAAGTGTTTTAAATTATTTTCAAATATTCTTTTATTAGTTTTCAAAAAAAAAAATTCAAATAAAATTATTTAAATGATTTCAAATATTCTTTAAAAGTTTTCAAATTATTTTCTAGTAAAGTGGTTTTCAAAATATTTTCAAGCTTCTTTTATAAGTTTTCAAATGAAACTGTTTTTAAAATTGTTTTCAAGATTCTTTTATAAATTTTTAAATAAAAATATTTTCAAAATGTTTTCAAGTTTCTTTTATAAGTTTTCAAGGAAAATGGTTTTGAAGATGTTTTCATGCTTCTTTTACATGTTCTCAAAGAAAAAGTGTTTTCGAAATTTCTTTAAGATTACATTATGATTTTTTAAGGTTATATTTTAAGAAAATGGTTTTCAAAAGGTTTTAAGTTTTAATTATATTTTTTCAAAGAATAAAGCATATTTTTCCCAGGAAAGGTTTTTAAAAATATATTTCAAAATAATTTTGCATCTAAGATAAAATCCGTTGAAGTTACTCATGACTTTCTGGGAAATGATCCAAAGGTTACATTTATATTCATTATCTAAATGGTTTTTGTTTTTATGGCAAGATATTTATGAAAACCTATTAATATTTCAAGGGTTATATGTTTATGAAACTCATCCCTCTTCCAAGGGTTATATACTTATGAATCCCTTCTCACTTCAATGGGTTATACCATGATAAAGTCTTGTCAAATCCGCTTACTTCCATAGGTTATTCTAGGATTAAATGATTATGAAACCTATATATTTTCCACATGTCTTGATATGTGAAATGAGCTATTGTGGGTGCTTTCAAATGATATGTGATTGTTGGGTACTTAGGTGTAGTAGAGTGGCTGACCAAGGTTGTCTCTCAAATGAGGAAGTAAATTAAACAACATATTTAAGGTATTTTGAAAATAAATTAAAAGTAAATAAGAAAAATAATTAAAATTATGAGGGTTTTTTTTATCATTTATAAATCCTGTAGAAGTTTTTTAGAAGCAGATTGTATTTTTTTGTTTTTATTTTTGAAATGAAGTTTGATTAAAATGTTACAACAAAAGATTTTTTTCCAGAAAATATTTTAAAAGGCATAATCAATATAACTATACTTATTCAATTAATTATTTATAATTATCATTTAAATTAACATTCAATTAATTATAATCCATTAATTTTTTAACCCTTGAACTATACAAGAGTAAACTTAACCACAAAGATGAAATTACTTAAATCCCAGACTAGCTTCGAAACATGCAATCGAAGAACCCGTCTTTGATTGATGTCATTATGTTAGATTATGGTCAATGGTTAATTAAAGAACGTATAAACTATTTAATTTAAGATTAATTGAGTTTAGGGATTATATTGGAACTCTAAAAATTTATCCCTTATGGTTTTTTATTACCGATTAAGATCACACTCTCACAATTTACCGAAATCTCAACCTTGCGTGTTTTTGTTTCAATTGATTAATTTCTTTCTTAGTTTCAATAAAATTAAAAACTCAATTAATATATGATATTAAGTGAATTATATTATCTTATTGATTCAAAATAAATTAATGAATATGGTAATAGGTAGATCGATTACTAAGAAAAATACTATTCCATGGGCAGTGTAGTCATTGTAGAAACGTTTCTCTTTCACAAGTGTTTAGAAAGAGTATAACCAAATATTGTTTCTAATATTGACTTCCAAACCAAATAATAAGATTAATATAATAATAAATTTGAATAAAATATAAGAAAATATAATAAATATAATAAGAACAGATAAGTTTATTATGAAAACACAAATATTACAACATGAGGAAGAAGAAGAAGGCTTCGACGAAGGGATCATTTCTTCAAGAGATAACCTTATTTAATTTATTAGATAATTGGAGTGAAACCACTTATACTGTGGCCTAAACTTACTAATTCATTTCCCCACCCATACAAATGGTAAACACACAAATTTATAGAGTGAATGAGAGGCTAGGTTCAAAGTGGTTTAAAGTGTCAATGGGGAATCTCAGCCAAATATTTTAAGCCAACATGTACCGCCCATTTGACCTCCAAAACACATGAATCTGATGTCATTACAGCATGATTATTTGTTCTAAAATGAG
Source organism: Viscum album (assembly GCA_963277665.1). Lineage (NCBI taxonomy): Eukaryota > Viridiplantae > Streptophyta > Magnoliopsida > Santalales > Viscaceae > Viscum > Viscum album. Next base: position 921,706,575 of record OY728145.1, read on the forward strand.
TCCTAGAGATCATCTAAAAATGTGGGCCCAATCAAAGTAAGGATTAAGAAGTTATGGCCCAAATATAGAACAAATGTCCAATATTGAGAGTCTAGCCCAACTTTGACTTCATGGACCATTAAATCCAATAAAATGAAAAATTTATCTCATATGTTTTGAATGAAAGTTCTATCCCATTAAGTCTAAAACATATTTAAAAAATTTTAAGTTCAAATAATAGATATAAAAATATTTATGTTCCAAATGCGACAATGAATTTTAAAGGGTAAAACTGGAATTTTCATCAAAATTTTAAATGAATGATCTAATCCAAAATATTTTATAAATAAACATATTTAACACAATGTGAGAAAATTTTATCATTTATTATTAATAATATATTCAACAAAATTGTGTTTTATGAACTCCCCCACACTTACCCTTTTGCACTCCTGGTAAAAACTTCATATCATGTATTCGAAAAAACAGTGACAATATATGCATATTCATATTTCTCAATCCACAGTGAAAATATAGGAAAAATAAGAATCCCATAAAGAGTCAATATCAATAAATTTTAAATTCATTATCTCATAAATTATGTAAAAACAATATCCAGTGAGATTCATTACACTAATCATAACGAAACAATTCATAGGTCTATCATGACACTAATTCTCCACATGTGTGTGTGCCAACCCTTCCAAGCTTGTAAATCCACCCTTCATTCAGTATATTCAGGTCAAGTAAAATAATTCTTCTTAACTGTTTTAATTCACTGAACCTGTTTTATATTCCTTTGAAATCTAATTTCAAGGACAACTCACTTAAGCATTCCCGAAAGTCAAAACTTAAGATCCCGACCTAGATATCCCCATATGTTGTACATTTCATCACTTCCCCCATTTATTATTATTATTATTTTTGTTTTTTAAAAGTTCACTTAGAATGAATCTCACACTCAACTCTCAACCCATGTTTGATATCCTCACGACACTAATTATAATAGTTATGACAAGATCAAAGGTCGATAAAGAGTGATTTTGGACCTGTCCAAGAAACAACCCATATTTTTTTTTCAGGGAATTAAATAGTTGGATAAATTGGTACACACACATAGTTAAATTTAGTACAGTAATGAAACTGATCACAAGAGAAAAAAATGTATGGATCAACCAATGATTTTTTTACCTAACTTGACCATACCTTTAATTGAGTAAATTTTTTTTTCTAGTCATGGTTGGGTGAATTCTTTTGTAGAGAAATCAATGACATAATTTATCATAAACATATATCACAAATAATGACGTCAAAATCTAAAAGGTTTTATAATGACACAACCATTCATATCAGAGACAACTTCATTTTTTATAAAAATCAACCCTTGATGATGAAATATTACTCATGCTTATAATTATACAAATGAATTTCGAAAACATGCATTTTTTATATGTTCCACATGAGAATGTTACATGATATATATCTGTTTTATTGATTGTTTTGTGAAAATTTAACCAAAAATTTAATAGAAAATACACACAAAACACACAAATGAAAGTCTTAAACATCTTCCCCTAAATTGTTTCCTCTCCCCCACACTTAAAATATTGAATTGTCCTTAATATAAACCTATGAGATTATATATGCACATGAAATGTATAATTTTAAATAGGAAAAAGAATATAAAAGGAAAAGGGTTAGGAATAACCTGATATGATCAAGTGATGATGGGGTCATGCAATGTGATGAAATACACTACATTAGTTGGAATTCCCTCAATGTATTTCTTCATCCGTTTCCCATTGACTGTGAAGCTCCTTCCAGTGTCTTCTTGTGTGATATCCACTACACTATAATGAAAAAAATTAGATACAATATATAGACCCAACCATATGGAACACAAATTACTAGGAATCAACTTCAGTTGTGAACTTTATAGAATGACTTTCTCCCCAACATGAAATTCCCTTTTTCTGGATCATTTTTTCATGAGTTTCTTTGGATCTTTCCTTGTAGAGCCTTTGTAATGACCCGAAATTTTGAATAAATCTTATTTCCTAATTTTGTGTGTTATTTTATTTTATTTTTATACTCAATAAAAATGTTTCATTTGATAACATGGGTATAATTAAAATGAGACTGTTGGGTTTTGACTGTTATATGACCATTGGTCAATATGACCGCTGTAAACTAAACGTTTCGATTATTGTTTCTAAATACAAGTAATCTTGGTTAATTATTATAGAAAGAAGATTCGATGGCCTCACCCAGTAGTCTTGGACCGATCGAAGCCCATATAACAGAACATGGGAAAGAGGTAGCACCACTAGGCTTTGGTCTGGACCAAACCCAAGCCGAACATCATCATGTGAAGCTAGAACGGAATCGCCATTGTGAGAAGTTCAAACTGATAGAAATTACTACTCATGTGATGTTGGCCGAGCCTCCCTCAGATTCTCTCACCTTTGCGCCCCTTACACTTAGGTCCTATGCTGGTGTGATAAGGGGCTATGTTAGGAGACCGTAACTGCCTTGTGTAATCCCTTGTTTTAAATAAAAATTGGGATTTATTCTTATGATGAAGTTTATGAATTTTCAAATGACCGGATAAATATAGTATGCACATGTTTGATGAATTTTAGAAAAAGGATATTTTAAAAATGTTTATGTAAACCTTAAATAATTAAAAATGTGTAATGATATTCAAAAAATGGTCTTCTACAATTGTGTTCAGTACGAAATTTAGAGTCTAATAAGATCAACTTGATTTTTGATGAATAATAAATTATGAATAGTGATTTTATGCTTAGGATTAGTAATGTGATCAAATGGATTAGTAATCTCACTTAAAGAAAGTATTAATATAATCTAGGAACATTGATTAAGTAATGTGATTCAATAAAATGGTTAAATAACGGTTTCATAAATTATTATTCAAGTATTAGTTTTTTTCTGGTGAATAGTGTTTTTTAATTAAAAATTAAATTAAAAATATTTAAAAAATTATTTTTATAAAATGGATTTCATTTTTGAACTCAGAGCATCGATATTATCTTAAGGTAAATTTTGGGGATTTTTCTGAAAAAAATGAATTTTCATTGAATAGTGTATTTATTTAAAAAATAAATTAAAAATACTTATAAAATTATTTTTATAAAATGGAGTTCATTTTTGAAATCAGAGCATTGAAATTTGGTTAAGGTGAAATTTTGGGTTTTTTCTGAGAAAGTTGAATTTTCAGTGAATAGTAAAAATACAGTTTTAGGGTTTCGGTATGTTTAATGACATCATAACTGTGTCATGATGATTTTATGAGATATTTTATGGGTTGGATGACCTAAGGTGATGAATTATTGTATGGGGGGCCCCATGTGTCCTAACTCCATGGGAAATACCATGGGAGAGCTCATGCTTTTGAGAAAACCACTTGTGAGGTGTCCCTTGGCCATTAATGCCTTGTCCCCTCACTTTCCCTATAAATACCAAGTCATCCTCTCATCCATTTCGACTCCACACTCTCCCCCAACAAAGTTCTGGTATCATTACCTCCCAAGGAGTCCTCCCAAGTTTCCTCCAAGCCCTCAAGGTCCCAACCTTTGAGTTTTAAGAGTTACGTTTTAAGGTAAGGGATCCGACCTCTCTCCTTCTTTTCAAGTAATATCTTTTATGTAATTTCTTTTATGCTATATGTTCTTATGCTAGAGGATGTTCTTTTATATTCATCTTACCTCCCTTTTCGTGTTCATATTATGAGATACCCCCTCTTACTCTAATTATTTCGTTTTATGAAGTTTTAATTGGCGCCGTTAGGCTGCTGAATTTTTAAGGGATTCTTTCACCCTTCTAATTTTCAAGTTCTATTTTCTTGTCAAGTATTTCAGGTTATTTTATGTTGGGGTATTATATATATATCTATCATAATGATCATTTATGTTCATATGATGATAGAACCTTTTTGATCTCGTCAATTCATTTTTGTTGAAGTTTAAGTGGCGCCGTTAGGCTGCTGAATTTTTAAGGGATTCTTTCACCTTTCTCATTTTTCAAAGTTCTACTTTCATGTCATGTATTTCAAGTTTATTTTTATTATGTTGGGGTATGATATCTATATCTATCATACTGAACGTTTATGTTAATATTATGAGAGACCCTATGTGATCTCGTCAAATCATTTTTTTTGAAGTTAAGTGACGCCGTTAGGCTGCTGAATTTTCATAAGAGAAATCTTATTTTTGTCTTCCTTTCATGTTCTTCATTTCATATGGTATGTCTTTAAAATTTCATTACCATATTCTTAAATCCTTTATATTCTGTTCCCCTACTGTTTTATGGATCATTTATGAATGTTTGACCCATGTCCCCTCTCTTTTCAATGTTTTCTAAAACACCAAAACATAGCCGTTATGCTGCAGAATTTCCATCTCAAAATGTATCTCTCTTTTTCTAAAGTTCTTTTATTTTATTAAGTGAATACTAAAAGCTCTCTATTCTATAGGGTTATTCACATATGTACCAAGTTTTTATATTTTAAATTCTGGGATTTACATACATGAGACCCTCTTTCCCTTTCCGTGGGTTTAAAGTGACATTAAGATCATGTCTTTAAAGCAGTTTTTAAAACGTTATGATTATGAAATGAAACCCATTTATTTTATGCTATATGGGTTGTTTATGAAATTATTGATGATGATATATGTGGCTCACATGATGATAAAGACAAATTTAAGGGTGCACCCTGATAGCGCTCCAATGCATTGGGTAAAGACTTAATCTCTAGAGATGACCATTTAGACTGATACCTTGGTGAATAACCTTGGTAATTTTTTAATGACACCTTGGGGATGGACCTTGGTGAAATGAAATTATTGTCAATATTAAATGTTGTAGCCACATATTCAAGTTATGAAAAATGTTATTTTTATTATGATATATCTCATGATTTCTTTCTCATGCCTTAAAGTTCTTTTCATGACCTTATTGAAGTATCTCAAGTTCACATGTAAAATGTTTCTTTTGTTTCCCTTACTGGGCCTTCTGCTCACCCTTTCTTTTGATGAATGTCCCCAGGTTATGAGATTCAATAATGAACCTAGGATGAACATAAGGATAAGACTTTCAAGTGTTTAAGAATAATGTTTTATGTTTTCATGTTTTAAGTTCCTGGTTTCCAAGACACTAAACCTTAAAGATACTCAGTTTTGTAAAATGTAATGAAAGTTTATGTGATAAAAAGGAGGGATGATATAGACTTGAGTTCTCATATGAAGGTAATAAAATCTCCGCAAGATCTTGAATTTACAACTTCTATTGAATTCCAATTTGGGCTAAATCCATGTTTGATTTCTTTATAGACCAATAAGCTCGATTCCCAACCTCCACGGGTAGATGACAAGATTTCCCGAAAAAAATATGAAATGGGGACATACCAATGAGAGTTTTGTATACTGTCCTATATGCCCATAGTGAATCATCCAATCTCTTACTCCAATCCTTCCTATTTAGCTGCACAGTTTTCTACAAAATTTGTTTCAACTCATGATTTGAAACCTCATCCTAGCCATTTGTTTGTGGGTTGTATGGTGTTGATGTTTTGTGTGTCACCCCATACTTCTGAAGGAGGGAAGCAAAATTTCAACTGTAAAAGTGTTTCCCTTGGTCACTAATGATATCCTTCAGTACTCAAAAGTTGCAAAAAATCTATTCTTTGATAACATCCACTACAACTTGGGAATCATTAGTCATAGTGGAATTATCCTCCACCCATTTTATCACATAATCAACAGAAACCAAAATAAAAAAACAAATGAACTTGGAAAAGGACCCATAAAATCAATGACCCACACATCAAAAATCTCAAAGAATAGTACGTGTTGTTGGGGAATCTCATATCTCCTAGAAAATTTCCTATTGTGTTGTAAATGAGAGCCCGACTTACAAAACACATATGCATCATTGAATAAGATATGCCAATATAATACAGAGTCTAAAACATTCCTAGATATCTGTTGGGCTCTGAAGTTTCCTCCACATGAAAGTGTATGGCATAAATGCAGAATAGACTCAAACTCATGGTCAAGAACATTCCTCCTAATAACTTGATCACTAGACATGCTCCCGAGGTTTGGGTCATCCCAAAAATAAAATCTTGACTCACTCTTTAATTTTTGGACTTGATGTTTCTTTAAATTTGTAGGGATTTCAGATTCAACAAGGTAGTTCACTAAATCATCATATCAAGGATGCGTACCTAAGATGGAAAAATATGATCATCAGGGAAAGTTTTCTGAAGTGGTACCTATTCCAAGGTGTCAGCCTCTAGTGTGTGAGTAAGCCAACTCATTTGGTCCACCACCACATTTTATGACCCCTTCTTGTCATTTATCTCTATATAAAATTTTTGAAGAAGGAGAATCCATTGGATAAGTCTGGGATTTTCATCTAGCTTCTTCAAGAGGTACCTTAGAGATATATGGTTAGAAAAAAAACTACTTTAGAGCCCAATAAATATGAAGGGAATTTATCTAAAGTGAATATTAAAGAAATAAACTCCTTTTTGTGGTTGTGTAGTTTTATTGGGATAAATCTAGTGTCCTCGATGCATAGACAATCAAATATGAATGTCCCTCCACCATCTGAGATAAGACAGCTCCAACTGCGAAGTTGGAGGCGTCACACATAAGCTCAAAAGTAATCTCCCACCGTGGAGGTTGTATGATCGATGGAGTGGTAAGATACTATTTTAGATTATCAAACGAATCCCTGCAAGAATCATAAAACAAAAAATCAGAATCCTTTTTAAGTAATCATGACAAAGGAAGAGCAATCTTACTAAAATCTTTGATGAAGCACCGATAAAACCCTTCATTCCCTAGGAATGATCTAACATTATACACACATGAAGGATATGGTAAGGATGTAATAATGTTGACCTTAGATATATCAACCTTTATCCCATGTTTTGACACTAAATTCCCCAAGAAAATTCTATGTTCTACCATAAAATGACACTTTAAAAATTTCAAGAAAAAATTATTCTCAATACAACGATATAACAGCTTTCCCAAACTAGATATAAAATCATTAAATGAATACCCATACATTGTAAAATCATCCATAAATACCTCCATTAAAGTCTCAATAAAATAAAAAAAATACCCCCAAGGTACCTGGGGCATTGGAAAGTCCAAATGGCATCCTCCGGTAAAAAAATGTGTCGAAGAGATAGGTGAATGTAGTTTTCTCTTGATCATCTAGAAAAATAGGAACCTGAAAATATCCATAAAATCCATCCAAGAAACAATAATGTGTCTTCCCAGCTAGTATCTCAAGAATTTGATCAATAAATGGGGGAGGGAAATGGTCCTTGTGAGTGGACTGATTTAGTTTCTTATAATCAATACACAGACTCCAAATATTTTTCACCCTCATTGGAACTAACTCCTATTTATAATTTTTAACAACAGTAAAACCACTTTTCTTAGGTACAACCTGAATATGACTCACCCACTGGGAATCTGAAATGGGATAGATTATACCCACCTTGAGCAAATTTTCAACCTATTTTTTAATAACCTCCAAAAGATTTGTATTGAGTCTTTTTTGAGGATGCATAACTGGTTTATCCCCATGCTCTAAAAAAATCATGTGCATGAAAATGGAGGGGCTAATACCTAATATGTCATCCAAGGTCCACTTGATTTCATTAATGTTCACTCTCAAAAGATTCAAATGTTTTTCTTCATGTTCAAAAGTGAGATTTTTAGCAATGATAACATGTAGTTTATCACCACTTAATAAGTATGAGTATTTGATATTAGGTGGAAATGTCTTGAGTTCCAATGTAGGGCGGGTGATGTATGGATAGAGACATTAAAGGAACTAAAATATGTGCACAATGAAAATTAGTACCAGAATCATCATCACAAAAATTAGAGAATAATGCATCAAAACCATCATCATATTCAATAGCCATGTCATAATCAGAGTTAACATGATCATAATAAAAATATGAATCCTTTTAAAAATCAAATATAAGAGAGTTTTGTACATTATAAACTTGTGTGTAAGTGCTCTTAGACATCAAACTAAAACCAATAATTATAATCTTAATAAGAATAGGACAATAAAATTTCATGGGGTTTTTATTTGGTGGTTCATACTGGGAGATAACAAATGCAGAATGGCCCTTTGAGGGGTACTTCATGAAGTCCATAACATTAAATATTACATCTTCATCTCCAAAATCCATAGAAAGTGTACCCTTATTAACATTTATGATTTTTTGCAGTTTTGAGGAAGGGTCTACATAAGATAATGGTATCATGAGAACTTACCAGATCATCCTCTATGTTAAGCACATAGAAATCTGCTGGAAAGATCACATCTCTTACATGGACCAATACATGATCAAGGACTCCACTAGATATACCATAGCTCTCTTTTTCAGCTGCACCACTACTCTTGTCAGTTTCAACTCACCAAACTGTAAAGAAGAGAATACATAGTGAGGAATCAAATTTATGGAATCTCCTAAATCACAAAGAACATCAGAAAAGTGAAACTCCCCTATGGTACATGGGATGATGAATTTCCCAGGATCCTTTTACTTTGTTGGCATTGCATGAGTTGGTGTAATGTGTGATAACACATTCTTTCCAAGATTGATCGTCTCATTTACCTTGGTCACTATTCGATTGGTACAACATTCTTTTAATAATTTGGCATACCTTGGGATTTCCTTGATGGCTTCAAGTAGAGATATATTGATCTCCACATTCTTGAATATGTGAAAAACGTCTTTTTTTTCATCACTTATTCAGCCATATTTTTGGTTTGAACAAATATATTTTGAACGGTAAGGGGTTTAAGAGGAATATAATCAATATTTTTCTTACCTTTATCTTTATCCTTGGGTTTCTCAACAGTTGGTGTGGAATGGGTATTTTTGGGTGTTGAGGTGAATCCTAGTGGAATGGTATTACAGATGTATCATTCATTTTCTTCCCACTTATGTATGTGATGTCACTAACATTCCCCTTGGAATTTTTAGTAGGTTAAGAAGGAATATTTCCAGAGTTCTTACTTAACAGTTCATGGAGGGGAGTGGAAATATGGCTCATTTTTTTCTTGAAGTCCCTCAGCTCTGAACCTTGACTCTTCATCTCATTCTGTTGACCAAAAACAATTTTATTCAAAAGGTCATAAGTGTTAGAATCTACCTTGGTGTGAGGATTCCCTTGTTGTTGACTTGTTGACACTTGATCTTTAAATCACCTTTGGGGTTGTTGGAACCCTATTGGTAAGGTGGAGGCTGTTGGAAGTTTTGTTGAATGGGGGGACTTTGTTGTTGTCCAGAGCCATACCTCATGTTTGATTGATCCTTCCACCCTTGGTTGTATGTTTGGGAAAAATAATCAACCTTGTTTTATGGATGTTTCTATTGTTTCTTCTGATATGGTCTCCCAAGAAATATGGTAGCACAATCCTCTGTCTCTTATAATTGGGGGCAAAAGTGAGTCTGGTGGTCTTTTTCAATGTAAATGACATAAGGCCTCGAAGGAGGGGGTTGTGATGTCTTTTCAGATAGAGAAATATGCCTCACCATAGTGGTCAATTATTCCAACTTAGTATCAATTAAATGAATCTCAATAGATAAAGGAATTACCTGATATACTCCTCTAATATGTGGTGTACCTCGATCACCAAATTTTAGGGAGTTTTGCGCCATCTTGGCAATAAATGCACATGAAACAATGAGTGTCTTGTCAACCAATACTCCTAAAGCTGCGATATCCACCATGCTCCTCTCTATAGGTGTGGGACCTTTATAGAAGTATTTGATGATGAGTTGCTCACTGATTTGGTGATGTGGGAAGATTGCATACAACTTCTTAAATCGCTCCCAATAATCATACATTGACTCCTCTTGGGATTTCTTGATCCTCAAGATATCTTTTTGAATAAATGCGGTCCTTGATGTTGGAAAAAATATTTTCAATAAAAGACATTTTATATCATTCCAACATGTAACATGTTTATGTTGTAAATAATACATCCAGTCTTTTGAACCTCCATCAAGTGTAAACGAGAATGATGTTAGTTTGATTTGATCTTCAGAGAAATTTTTTGGTTTTAAGGTTGAGAAAACTACATTAAATTCTTTTAAATGTTTTTTTGGATCCTCACTAGATAATCCATGAAACTTTAGAAGAAGATGAATTAACCCAGATTTCAGTTCAAAGTCCGATTCAAGATTTGGGTATGCAATGCAATTTAGTTGATAATTAATATCAGTTGCATCCAATCCTTGAATGGTTATATTAAGTTCATTTCCATTATTTTTAGATATTGGTTGTTATTTTAGGTTTGATATAGAAGTGTTTCCAATCTCAATGTTCTTGGAGTGGAAGAATTCTACAACTTGTTGAATGTTTAAACTTCACATAGACTGAGAATTTCTGATTCAAGCTCGAAGACTACTTTCAAACTCAGGGTCAAGATCTAAGAGATCTTTGGGATTAGTTCATTTCATAAATCAAATAAAAATAAAAAGAACGAAATTGGACCATAGTAAAATAAAAATGAGAAGTTTTATTTGATGGTCCAAAAAGAAGAAGAAGAAAATAAAAGAAGAAGAAAAAAAATTCAGATTTGGTAAATAAGGAAGAAAGAAGAGAAGAAGAGAATGAAATTTAAAATAAAGTAAATAACACCAATTGGTTGAAATAATTACTTGCATCCTCGGAAATAGTTCCAATTTGAATGGTGCAGTCGTGGGCTCTTTTAAATGATATGTGGTTGTTGGGTATTTAGCTGTAGCAGAGTGGCTGACCAAGGTCATCTCTTAAAGGAGGACATAAATTAAATAACATATTAAAGGTATTTTGAAAATAAAATAAAAGGAAATAATAAAACTAATTGAAATAATGGAGATTTTTTTTACCATTTATAGATTTATAAGAAGTTTTTTGTAATAATATTGTATTTTTTTATTTTTGATATGAAGTTCGATTAAAATGACACAACAAGAAGATGTTTTTTTTAGAAAATATTTTAAAAGGCGTAATTGATCTAAATATACACCTTCTCTAAATTATTTATCATTATCATTTAAATTATAATTAACTTTATCATAATCCTCTAATTTGTTAACCCTCTAACCCTATGGGAGTTAACTTAACCACAAAGATAAAATTACTTAAACCCTAGGCTAGCTTCGGAACATGAAATTACAACACCATACTTTGATTGATGTTCTTAGGTTAAATTATGGTGAGTGGTTAATTAGAGTACATGTACACTCTGAAAATTATGATTAATTGAGTTTAGGTATTATCTTTTAACTCTATAAATTTATCTCTTATGGTCTTGTTTTACCGATTAAGATCACACTCTCACAATTTACACAAATCTTGACCTCACATGTTTTTGTGTCAATTGATCAATTGCATGATTAATTTCATTAAAATTTAAAAATAAATTAATATATAATATTAATTGAATTAAAGTATCTCATTTATTCAAAATAAATAAATTAATAAGGAAAGTGGTAGATCAATTACTAATAAAACTACTCTTCCATGGGTGGTATGGTCATCGTAGAAATGTTTTGCTTTCGCAAGAGTTTAAAAAGGTTATAACCCAATATTGTTTCTACTCATGAATTCTAGACCAAATAGGAAGATTAAGAGAATAATAAATTTGAACAAAATAGAAGAAAATATAAGATATATAATAAGAACAGATAATTTTATCATGAAAACACAAACATTACAACATGAATAACAAAAAGAAGTCTTCAACGAAGGGATCCTTGATTCGAGAGATACCCTTATTGAATTGCTTGGAAAATTTGATTGAAACCATTTTTCCTATACCATAAACTTTTCAATGCACTTCCCCACCCCTACAAATGAGAGAAACACCAATTTATAGAGTGGAGGGGAGTCTATGTTCAAAGTGGTTTCAAGTGTGAATGGGGAATCTCGGCCAAATATTTTAATCCAACATTCACTGCCCATTTGACCTCCAAAACTCTGGAATCAGATGTCCTTACAGTAGGTTGATTTGTTACAAAATTATTTCTAGATATAATCTCAAATATTGGGACTAATCCAAGCATGTATGATTAAGTTATGGTCCAAATACAAAACCAATGTCTAATCTAGCGAGTCAATCCCATCATTGACTTTATGGCCCATTAAGTCCTATCAAATGAACAATTTAGCTCATATGTCATGATTGAAAGTTGTATCCCATTAAGTCATGAAAATATTTACATGATTTTAAGTTCAAATAATACATATCAAAATATATATGTCCAAAATTTTTCAGTGAATTTGAAAGGGTAAAAATGGAATTTTCATCAAATTTTCTAATGAATGATCTAATCACAAATATTTTATAAATAAACATATTTAACACAATGTGAGGGAATTTTGTCATTTATTATCAATAAAATATTCAACAAAATTATGTTTTATCAATATTATTAAATGTTTATGATACCCATTTCATTTCATGGGTTATGATATTATGTTTATGAAACCCATCTCTTTTTATGGGTTATGGTATGATTCGAGTTTTATAATATTGTAGAACATGTATGTGTGATTTTTTCATGTAAAGGGGGAACCTATATTTCTATCCAATGTATTGGGTATTGATAAATGTTTTATGTGATATTAGGGTACATGAGAGGACATCCCAATACTAAAACATGAGGGTACACAGAAGGGCATCCCAAACCCAAAATAAGAGGGTACATGAGGGGGAATCCCAAGCCCGAAACAAGAAGGTAAATAGAAGGGAATACCAAGTGTTAAAAAAGAGGTTACATGGGAGGGAATATCAAGTCTGAATTAGTCACATGGGTGTTTAAACCAAGTATAACATGTTATAAAATTATTCTTAGGAAACTTTGATATTGTGGTTTTACATGCTTATATGTATTCAACATTTTTATGTCTTATTCATATGTTATGGTTTCATGAATTATGATATTGATTTACTTATGATTCATGTATTATAAATTAAAAATATTTATTCCATGATTCATGTTTATGATCTTTGATTTGTAGGGAATTATATTCTAATTATCATGATCACATTATCATACCCTTATATTCATGACATGATTATTCATTTACTTTATTAACCATTAATAAGCATTTGAGCTCCCCCCTTTATTATATTTCCCTTCAAAAAGTTATAAAGGAATGTTTTTATGTTTAATTGATATAGAGGGAGATATGTTTGGGAATCATTGAAGATATTTTACCGAGTTGAAATATTTTTTCCCACTCCAGATTTATTTTATTACCTATATGGGAAATTCCTTCATTGAATACATTCAATGATACATGAATTGATTCCTTTCCCTAGGTTCCATTTCTAAAAAACTAAATACACTAGATTTGATCATAACCTTATGAAATATAATTTATAATATCAAAACTAGTGAAACACTTAATATAAATTGGAAATATAGGTATAAATATTCTCTAAATCACAATCTTGGTTTCCTTAGTAATATTATAAAATATTTTCATAGGGTTTCATTATATGATATATGGTTTCCTAAATCGAGTTCCCAAGGTTTCTACTAAACTTCTTATGATACCATATGTAAAGGTCCTTACCCTAGTAGCCCATAATCTGTGGTTAAATTTTTAAATTGGCACTAGATTAAAGGAATCACATCCAAAAGGATCGAATAGTTATTATTCTTGGTAAAATAGATACATAATTGAATCTTTTGTTACAATTGAAAACATAAAATACAAAATAGTATTTCATTTCAAAAAACCAATATTCCCCCATTTTATTCCTATATATCAATCATAATATACTTCTAGAATCTTGGAAAAAAATAAACATTAGATAAAGGGTAAGATTAGATGCTCAGTAAGGATTTGTGTACAGTGGAAGCTATACATAAATAAGGAATAATCAAAATGGAAATTTAAATAACTAAAACACATGCTACTTAATCAATAAATAGAACATAATATGACAAGAATGAATGATGTTAAAACATTTCTATGTAAATAATCACATGTTATTGAAACTTATCCATGGATATTCTAAATAATAATATAATCACATGGAATATCAATATATGAAATCATAATGATGTAATTAATAATACTATACATTTAAAACATACCATAAAGGCCTCTTCCAAGACATTTTTCTAAATGGGTAAGGCCTCGGCCAAAATCCGTGCTACTTTATCTTACGAGACCTAATGATTCATCAAGGGGATATAGAAGGCTTCACCCATAACTTACGAAGTCCTAATAATTCCTCACATGAAAGTGGTGAAACATAATCAACATAAATATTCATATTGAAAAATTCCATATAAAATGTTAACAATTACCACAATCAATAAAAATAACTATAAACCATCCAATGTAATATGAATGGTAACAAACTGATCATAAACCATCTGAAGAAAAAAATAGTATGGTATCATTAAAACATATCCACATTGAATAATAATTATAATAAATTTTATTATAATTTTTTAATATAAATTCAATAAGGTGTTCATTAAAAACATGTTTGAGGATTTTTTTTCAATTTGAAATTCATTTTTTTAAAGAATATGTGAAAATTTGAATGAAATAATTATCTTTAAAACTAAAACTATAAAGTTGTAAAGGAATATTCAAATAATTAATGTTTAATGATGTAGGAAAATTATGTTCATGTCATATATGATAAAAAACATTCCTTTCACACTTTTGTAAGAAAAGTCATAAAATAACTTATTTGGAAAATGATAGGCTAATTCTTAATGAATTATTTTTCTAAAAAGTTAAAAGGGGTAAAAATTACTTTAAAAATTAATTGGATAAAATTAAAAATGTTTTTGAAAATGTTTTTATATATCATGGACAAGTAGGTGAAACATTCCTCATCCAAGACTTAAAAGTAAACAATCCCAAATAATGTTGAGATTCTGAAATAAAATCTTACTACATGGGTTTCTTTTGAATCATAATCCCCATGAAAGAAATAACATTAAATGAAACTTCAAATACAATTAATAGAAATATATTCATGATATAATATATCTAAGGGACAATATATACACCACATAATATAAATTAGTGGTGAATATGACATATGTCTCACAAATGTAAAAGTGAGATGAGAAACCCTTATATTAGGTTCAATTTAATTGGAATGTGTTTGAACCTATTATTTAATAAATATGGATTTATTATAAATATTTTAATTAACTATAATAATTTATATCATAACATATATCATTTAATTATAATATTTTTTCACTTGTTTATTATCAATTTATTGTTAAAATCACTGTTTCGGGTGGTAACTTGTTCATTTTTAAAATATATTCTGATTTGGTAGTTCCAATCATTATAATTTTATTTTATTTAATAATATTATTTATTCTGTGAATATAATATATATTAATTAGTTCCATATTTATAACCATCCAAGTAAAGTGGCGATGAAAAAATAATTATCGCACTACGTGGAGACAATATGCTGTACGTATGCATGAGTGATTTTATTACCTTTCATAGGATGGATAAAATGTATAATATGGTTGTATAATAAACATAATTAAATCTAAGTATATATATTATATTTTAATTGTTACTTTATGATTTAAAAAACATTAATATGAAGAATAAGTAGAAATAAACTTAAAAGAGTTGGTGAAGAAGATTACCTCTTCTTTAGTGGACTTCCTTTAAATCTATTCTTGAGGGATCTATGGTTGGTATTTTTGAAGGAAAAAGACCTATATGACTTGTATAAGTATGTTTATAATAGAAGATGTTAGGTATTTTTTAATATATATGGATTAAAGTTATGTAAATAAGTGAAGGAAGGGGTACCCTTTTATAATTGAGGCGAGGGACATTTTTGGAATTTCTCAAAAGATTAAATTATAATAAATTTATTTATCATACCAAACTCATGAAAATGGAAATTAATTAAAATATGAGACAATATAGGGTATTAATACCATAAAACAATATAATTTAGAAAATTTCTAGTGTCATTTTAAACCTTATCATTTTGATTAATCCCTTGGTTAGTTATTTTTGACAATAACATTGGTACCCATTATTTTAATCATAAAAGGTTAATAATGTCACTATAAATGAAAAAATGAATAATAAATAGAAAATTTATGATGTTTTCAATAATAATACATTTAAATGGATGAATATAATATTTTTATTAATTTTGAATAATTTAATTTTTTTTATTTTAATAAATTATTATTAATGTCAATTTTGACACTATTAATTTAATTTGACTTCAAATACATCAAGAAAATAAGTGAATTATAATATAATGTCTTTAAACATCTATAATATTTCATATAGATATATTAAATTCTTTTTACACATTAAATCATTCAAATAATATAAAAAGTAATATTTTTAAAATTATTTATTTTATTTTTCTGTTAATCAAAGAAATATTGTATTAGTATTGCACAAGTACTTATGTTAATTATATAATTTCTAAAAATTAAAAATAAATTTCAGTAATGGATGTAATTTCATTAAGATAAAAATATAAATTTAGGTTCGTTATTAAATCTCATTTGTCTCTATATGGACACGTAAAATATGTTAAATACAAAGAGAGTGATATTTTGAAACCAATTTTAATTTAAATAATATATAAATATTTTTCATGGTCAAGTGTCCATTAAAAAACTTAAATTAAAACATAAGGTTTTAAGGATATAATAATCTTCATCCAATAATTGTTTTACAAGTTTAGGTTATGGTTATACCCTTATATGTTTGTTTTAACCTCCCGTCAACTCTTTTGACAATTATCATACTATTAAAGGTTTCTACCATATAAGAGTAAATAATTTTATTATAAATTGTAAAAATAAAAATAAATCGAAAATGGTAGATTTAATTAACCATATACCATTAATTTGGACAAATTTTAGAATTTTAGGACTTTTTAATAATTTAATAAAATATTACTTACTATAAAATATCCATAATGTAAATTTTTAAAACTATTCACTACTTAGACATTAATAATATCATGAGAGAACTTTTAATTTGAAAAAAATGTTTTATTATGTCCATAACATATCGATAAAATTTATAAAATACGTGGATACCATTATTTATCTGAAATTATATTTATTTTTATATTTTTAACACCATTTATATGACATTTCAAATAATTGAATAACAACTGCATTAATGTTGTATAAGCATTTAAGGTAATAATTTTACCGTCACTAAAAATTAAAAATAAATTACCGTGATTAGGATAAATATTTTATATTTCATAAGAATATTTATAGTTGAATATATTTTTTATAAAACCCCATATTAAAAATGTGATAGTTATTAAAAACATGAGTGTGACATCATAGAATTTTCTTCAAATAAAATATTATAAATGTCATAATCAATTACAAATAAAAAAAGTACATATATTCGAACATTTAATAATTATTGATAATATTTACTTATCAAATAAAAATTGGAACAGGTTTTAGGGTCATTTTATGGTCCTTATAACATTATTTTACCCTTAATTACCCGATTTACCCTTCATATTGGTAACAAAAATTACTAAGGTTACAATACATATTGACAGTAAATAAAAGTGTTATATTTACTAAATTTAGGAATCCTATCTAAAAATATGGAATTCATTTTTGAAAATTCAATACAAAAAGTTTTCAGAATTTAATTTAAAAAAACCAGAAAAACACAATGAAAATTAGTCTTTCCAAAAAATTCCCTTTTTAATTATGAAATGTTTTTATAATAAATTCATCTATAAAATTAATTTTATAGGCCAAAATTATATTAAAAATTAAATAATTAAATTTTAAAAATAATCCAAAATATAATTTTACTTTTTAAATTATTTAAAAGAAAATATAGTTTTCAATGAAAATCAGTATTTTTCACAATTTATTTTAAATTTAAATTTCTTATAAAATTCCCATAAATTCATCCTAAAATGATTTTGATATGATGAATAAAAAAATAAAATAAAATTTTCCAAATAAAATTTCTAAAATTTATAAACAAAAATTATAATATTCTAATAAAAATAAAGAAAACCAATTTTTTTAGAAAACATATTTGTAGAGAATAAAATTATTTTCCTAAAAATCCAGGGCTTATTCAGAAATTATTAATTAATTAATTTATTCTAATTTGGTCCTATATAAATATTTCATAATTTGGTTTATAATATTTATTCCAGATAATTTAATGGCAAAGTTATAATGGTCCTATTTAAATAATAATATTTTGGGGTTTGTTTAATCTCTATGTTCATGTTTTATATTTTGTTGAACATAATGTCCTTCTAAAATATCAGGGTGTTATAGTAATGGTTATGTAAAAAATGGTACCTTGTGACTAATGTAAAATGATGCGGTGATGTGGTTGTGTGGGATTTTTTGTGAGCATTTTCAGCTTGGCTTGGTGTGTTTGGTTATTGGTAGTGTTTGTGTTATTTCATGACCCCTAATAGGTATCTCACAAGATGGTAGTTCAGACCCTTCCCTTAACTTTTTGGGTTTGGTTTTGATTCTCCCAGAAAAGAACCATTTGATTGGTATCTGTTGTAATGGTTCTTTACTCCTTATACCGTTACTTTTTTGTTTTGTGATTTGGAGATGTCAATAAGAGGTTCATGAAGGCTTTGTTGGTTCATGATGTGAACATGTGTTCCTAATGTGAGAAGTTTCTTCACAACTAGGAAGTCAGTGATTCATGACCTAATGTTTTATCTGAAAGTTTTGTGCTCAAAGAAATCATTAAATGAAGGAATTATTCATGATGTGAACATGCAACCTAAAATTCATCAGATGTTCATTAGTTTTAAAGTCTAAGAAATTAGCGTCTTGAATTTGAGGACCTTAGAAAGATTCATGATATGAATATTTTTTTCATAGCATGAAATTGTCGAGGTCCAACTTGTCTATAAATTTCTAGTCGCACATGAATTTTCTCATTATACTCTTATTTCTCCTAAACCTTGGATAAACCCTAGGTGACTTTGAAAGATCCTTCATTCCCTTTATGATAGCCTAGAACCCGCACTCCTGGATCCAATGTGGAAATTGTAAAATTTACATTTAAGGATTTAAGGCTGATAATTGTAACCCATTTTTTCTATCCAAAACATAAAAAACCAAAAGGAAAAAATTGGATCACTTACATTCTTGATGGAATTTTTGGTTTATAGGTTTGGATAATTAGAAAAAACTCCCACATAAATAATACCCATGTCATAAAATGAGAATTTATCCTATTTAACCCAAATTTTCTTATTTCATATTAAGTCATCATCATTATCTATATGAAATCCATTATATAAAAAATTCCTTCATCCTAATTCTGTATAAACTGGGGAAAAGGAAACATTAGAAGGGTGAGATCTAATTCTTAGTAAGGGTAAACATGAACATTAGAAATTGATTGTAATAAATGAGAATAAGATGCACATGAGGGTATGGAGACCTAATCAAAATGCATGAGATAATCATAAAATAATTCATACATATCAATACATGGATTATAAAATATGAAAACATATAAAATGAAAGAGTCATCATAATCAATAACAAAGATCCATACGATATCAATATTTATCATAAGAAACAATATAAAACCATAATAATAAATTAAAACTGTTTTCAGTAACTTGAAGAATCAAATTCATAAAACCCTTTCAAAACCATTTTAACTAGAATAAGTGTACAATTGAATTCCATCATTACCCAATGCATTGGATCTTTATCTAGGAGCACCCATCGTTTAATCTATACTATAATCACTTGAAGATATCTTGTCCACCCCTTCGTATAAGTTGTACCAAGCTCACTCAGTGACATGTATGCCACCCCATCGTATAAGCTGTAATAGGCTCACTCGATGCTATTAGGGCCACCCCATTGTATAAGATGTAATGGTCTCAACCAGTTCTATCTGGTTTTCCCCATCATATAAGTAATTTCTAATAACAAAAATGTGAATTAGGTACAAGGAGAATTCATATCATCATAAAACTCATAAAAAAATCATTATACATTTCTAAACATGGTAAACCCATAGAAAGGAAATGGGTTCCATGAAAATATATATAAAATAAGATTAAAATGTAGAAAATAAATGGGGTTCATAACAATATATTTGAAACAATCTTATTCTATCTAGAAAAAGAATGTGGACGGTATAAATTCCAAATATCCCCAATAAAGGATAAGTATCAATAAGGTTTATTAATTTTTAGTAAATTAAATACCATTAAAACATTATTGAAAACATTCTTGAGGAAAATATCCTTTTCATTTTGAAAATCACTTTTTAAAACATAAAACATATTGAAAATAATTTTCCTTGAAAACAACTTTTAAGAACTAAATATTTACAGAATATTAAGAATTTGTTTTTTAAAAATAATTCTGTAAACTTGAAAACAAAGATTCAATGAAATTATGGTCATGTCAATGAGTAATTATGTATAAGCTGTAAATAATATTCCCTTTTCATTGTAAAAAGGTTAGAGAAGTGTCTTTTTTGGAAAGAGAAAAGATGATTATTTTGAAAACCTTTAAAAAAATAAAAAATGGGTAAAAATATCTTTAATAAAACATTTTGAAAATATTTAAATTTTTTTTGAAAATATTTAAAAAAAATTTGAAAATATTTTTATAAAACATGGTTTTTTAAGAAAACATTTTTCCTACCGAAGAGATAAAAGAATTTAGGTCTTCTTAAAAATATATCCTCAAACATTTTAAGTACCAAAGAGTGAAAAAATAGTATAATTAAATTAAAATATCATTAATAAACATAGGATAATAAAATTAATGAGTTTTATAATATTTCAACATTTGATACTTAGTCATACACAATCTAGATAAATGATGAGATTTTAACAAAATACTCTTACCACTTTTGTAACTTGGAATCATAATCCCCATGAAAGAATAACCTTAAATGAAAAGTTTAATATCATGAAAATGAGGTGATTCATAATATAACATGAAAAATGGGTAGTATATAAAATTCATTAAATAATATTGGTGTAGAACATAACAAAAATCTTAAATAAGGAAAATTAAGATAAAAATAATTTACCACTTCAGTAACTTTGAAACAATAAACCCCATTAAAGATAGATCCCCAAATGGATATTTAAATACACATAAATTTAATTATAATAATAATAAAATAAATTCATGGGTATTATAAAAAACATAAGTGGTGAATATGGATTGTATATCACCGAAATAAAAGTGAGACAATAAAGACCCTTGCCTGGAGTTCGACTTGTCACGTGTGTATTTATCTTCCTCTTCTTTGGGTAACTCTTATTGGTTTACACCAAATTTTTTATTTGGTTCAATTTAAGCACAATTTAAGAATTATATTAAAATAGGAGTTAATTTGAGAAGTGATTTGGGTAGGTTTTTAGCTAACCAAAGGGGTTTTAAGGTGTGAAAAGTGAAGAGAGGGAGTGGCCTTTTATAAGCGGAGGGATTGGCGTACTCGGAATTTTTTTGAATGAGTGAATTACACCCATTTTTTTATCTAAAAAGGTCCATATAATGGTACATTATATATAATAGAATTTATAATGTCAAAATATATCCATATAATGGGGTTTGGACAAGTTTTTAGGTCATTTACACTTATGTTTAAACTTTAATCCATTGTTAAACTTGTTTTTACCCTAATCGTTGTGATTAATTATAAATGCATTCACTAATCATTGTGGTAAAATATAATATTACCCTTATTATAAATTATAAATCATTATTATTTCAAATATGGAATCCATTTTTACAAATTAAATTTACTAAAGTTGAATAATTTAATTTAATAATAATCCTGTAGATGCGGCGAGACAACGAGTTTTTAAGAAGAGTATTTTTTTAGAAAAAGGAGATTCTATATTAACTATATGACTAATAATATAATTGTTTGAAACTAAATTAATATTTAATGATATATATTCTATAAATTTAATTTAAAATATTCCCTCTTATGGATTATTTTAATTAACTAAAATAGATAAACCTTATGCATTTTAAAATAGTTTTCCAGAAAAATAGGTTTTTAAACCTAAAAACCAACTTATACTAAAAAACAATATAATTTTTATTAAAATTAATTAATTGGATTAAAAATATATAAATAATATATAGGATTCTTTAAGAAATAATCAAAACACATTGGGACTTTTAAATTACTTAAATTATTGACAATAAAAATCTTTTTACAAAAATCGGTATTTTTGACTATTCACTGAAAAATAAATATTTTCCAAAAAGTTTTAAAATTTCACCCAATGTAAAATTTGATTTCAGATTAAAAAAATGAATTCAATTTTATCAAATAAAATTTTCTAAAATATGGAAAAATTAATTATAATATTTTTTCCCTGAAAAGCAATAAAAATCATTTATGAAGATAACATATTTTTAAAGAATAAAACCACTTTACTAAAAATTGATTGATTATTTACTAAAAACATATCAATAATTTATATTGAGTAATAAATAAATAAATAAATAAATAAATATATGTATATTTATATATTTATATATTTCATAAATTAGTTTATACTATTCATACCTGCCAATTTAACGATTAGATTATAATTGTAATATATATCATGGGATGTTTAAATTCAGTGTTTCATTTTGAAGACACTATTGAACATTAAAAACACTAGGTTTCATGTTTCAAAAGCTAATGAATAGATTAAATTTATTTAAAAATAAATATATCATAAAATCTCATGAACTTACATTCTGATCTAAACTTAGTGTTACATATCTTTTTTCCTATCGAATATAGTTTTCTTCTTTTAAAATCTCATAGTGTTACATCCTCTCCCCTTTAATAAGTTTAATCCCTAAAATTTAAACCTTTTCTTGGTAATTAAATGTTGCATATTTAAAATTAAATTTTTTTAAACACATATCATAAAAAGGTTAATAAAACATCCTCTTAATAAGAGATACCACTATAAAAATGGGTTTTCATAGTGCTAGTAATGGGCCTTTAATAGTGCATATAAAGCGTTGTCTACACAAGGGTTGTTAGTGGTAATAATTTAACAGTTCTCTAAAAAAGTGATGTGAAAAGGGGTAATATTATATTTTATTATACCTCTATGATTCCGAACCCTTTTTAGAGCTTCCATGACCCTTTTAACAGTGCTCCACCCCCCATTTATCAGTGCCTTTCTCCCCACCACCACTTTATTAGTGGTTTTCGAATTTCCTACCTCTTATACATGCCTTGATTCGAACCCCACACCTCTCATTTGAATATGGAACACCTTTAACATTTCACCATGTTATTTTATTATCCGTTTAATGATATTTCTGTTTATTTATATATTTATATATTTTTACATATATAATATTTATTCATATATCTTTATAATTTTTTAAATACATTTATAAAATATATTTGTGTGTGTGTTATATATATATACTTATGTTTATTTAAATGCATTATATATTATATTCATTTACATATAATAGAATAGAATATAAATATATATCCATTTGTTAATACACACAAATATATATATAAACATTATATATATTTTTATAATGTAAAAAACGGTTAGATATCATTTTAAATACATTTTTGGAATATATATTTATTTTTATATATTAGAACACACACACACACACACACACACACACATATATATATATTAATTATTAACACACACATGTTTATATATAAATATTAATTATATAGCTATGTATACATATTAATGCATTTTTATATGGTAAATAAAATGGATAATTTTTTTACTTTAAATAAACTGAATAATAAATATTTATATTTTATATTTAAAAATACATTTTCATGTAAATATTTTTAAATATGTATTTATACAAGTGATTTATTATAAGTAAATATAAGAAAATATGCATATATTTAATTATAAATAAAACTAAATTATGTAAAATAATAAAAGTTTGAAACCATGATATCAATATGAAATTAATACCTAAGAAAATATTCATTCCCCACTGAAATTGGGAATAAATACCCCCTTAAACAAAGCTGGAATTCCATCAAATTCTAAAAAATTGGTGTACTTGAATAAAAAATTAGTTTTAAAGGACTTTTTGGTTTTTTTGCCACAAAAATTCTGAACCACGGTTCATCCTAATCACCAGTTCATAGATATCATTTTACACTTCAATTTAATATATGGTAGAGCCCAAATGGATACTCGGATCAAAAGTTATGTTCATTTTCAGTTCAAGTCTTATTTTTAATTTATCTTAGAGAGTTCATTAATTTATTGAATTCTTAAGTCATTTGAATGTTATTAATTGACTATTACTCAATAATAATTAAAAAATTATTTATTAATAATATTTTTTAATTATTTTATATTATATTTTCACAAAAATATATTTTATATTTAGGATAAATTACTACTTAACCTTATCTAAGATATTTTTAAAATATATATATTATATTCATATCAATATAAATATATTTATATATTAATATATATTTTTAATGAAATATATATTTTTATGAAATATACCCTTTATCTGCGTTAGAAAAAAAGCACTAATAAAGGGTGGAATTTGTGATCATTTTTTTCAAGCACTAATAAACTCCCATCTTTATTAGTGTTTTTTAAAATCATTGATAGAGGGCCACCACTTATCAAAGATTTTTTTTTCTAGTGCTGATAGGGGGGATTTATGAGTAATTTTATACAAGCACTGATAAATGGACCTATTTAAAAATTCTTTTTTTAGAAATGTTAAAGATCCCATTTAACAACACTAAAGAAAGTGTCATTAACCCCCCCCCCCCCTTAAGAATGATTTTTCAATAGCTGAATAAGGGGATATTTTAAATCACTTTTAGATAGAGCTGTTAAATTTCTAGCACTAGATGAACCCAGTTTTGTAGTAGTGAGATAAATGGAATTACAATGGTCATATGAAAGAACACAAAACTAAGATAATATTTAATTATACTTACTTCATGAGTTGAATTTCATTCTTTAATCATTTTTCACCACAATATCATCTTTTTATCCAAACAATGTGTATTTAGTATGATGTTTTTATAGCATGAAGCACTAAAAATAATTTTTTTTCTAGTAAATATTGAGGTTGAAGACCAAATTTATTGAATAAAAATAGAGACAAGTGGATAAAAATTATTTAAATCAAAGATCCATAAACAAAAAAACATAAATATACTTTCATAAGTCTAGTAACTCGAGATTTGGTACTCATTCCATGACACAGGGCATGGACACCCCAAACCTGAGGGTGTCATCCCTTATCCATGTTTTGACCTGCATCTATGGTCCATCTACATCATCATAGAGTTTTTCATCACTAGCAGCCTTTACAACTCTTGCATTAAGTACACTATCAATGTAGTGAATTTACTCATAACTACTTCCTGAGGATAGCACATTGAAATTGTTATAAGTACCAAACTTTGATTTAGTTTGAACAAAATCCTTGACTTTTTATAAAGATCCTACATATTTCCTAACAGAGGTCAAACACTCTCTTATTATCTCTTCACCTGTATCCAAGGCCGCAACATCCCTTGAAACTTTTGCATCTAGAGAAATTACCTCCATACCTTGAGTTGGACCCCACACTGATTATGTCAGCTTTTAGGGAAGTTTATCATTCACTAGATCAACATCATTTTTGAACTTCCTATAATCAATAGTTTTAGATCCCAAAATAGCTGGTTGAAAAGTTGTGACATCAGTGGTTACCATTCCACAACATCCAAACTAAGGACTCAAAACTGAAACACCACTTCCAATGAAAACTGTGAGGTGAGTGTTTCAAGGTTCATCCTTAAGATTCTTGTTACAACTCCTTAGTGAAGGCCCACCCACAACCATATCTCTATTATGATCTAGGGGTAGTAAAAGCCAAACATTATTTAAGAAATTTATTTAATACATCCTAAGAATGCTTATCAGATAAAGAAAAGGGATGACTATAAGAGCCATACACTATTTTTTTCCAGGTAATCCCATGAATTTATCATGAGACTGAGTATTTAGAGTTCTTTTGACTTATCTTCTATAGATGTAGTAGCTTCAATCATTTCTATTCCTTTAAATTTTCTAGAAGAGACCATTGCTTCTATTTTATGTAATTGAGATCCACCAAAGTTTATTTCTATAATTATTTGGAATCTTGAATTTCATCTGAGTATTCATCATTAAGATCTTCAATAATTAATTTAAATAAAGAACCCTTAAAATAAATTCCATCAATAACCCTATGATCACCAGCAACATCTGCCCAAGATTTGGACTTATAATGCACATGTGCAAGAGTCCCATTTCAGGGAGGATAATATGGTTTGAAAGTAAATACACATGTGTGACCCTATTTTGATAAAGGGAGGATAGAATGACACCCTTGAACATCTTAATTAGGAAATACAATGGTGAAAACCATTTTCTCAGATATAGATAAAGTTATAGGGGTAACAACAAGTACCTTATCCTAGACCTGCTAGACATTGGGTGGAGTATCACCTTTTTCCTTCCTTCTATATTGCTAAGCCTCATGTCCTTTAAATTGAAAAGTTTAAGACCAAATACTTTCTACAACCAGACTTCTCATGCCCAATAGATCGACCTAAATCACATAAAAGAGGTGTTTTCTCAAATTCAATACAATATTTATCTCTTCATGCAATATATAAATAATGAATCTATCTATTAAGGTAGATCTTAAGTCAAATTCTACCAAGATTCATGCATAGTGAGCGAAGTTGATCAATTCATTGGAACTGTCCAACCTAATCAAAGTTACACTCATAGATTCTATAGAAAAAAGGATTTATGGGTGACATAATACCCAATTGGGGCAAGGAATTTTAACCCATACCTAAGCACAAGTGTCCTTGAAATCATTTACATTGAAATTGTATCTCCATTCATGGAGCCTCAAGATGCCCAAATTAAGGTTTACCAATCCTACACTCCAGTAATTTTTCTTTGATTCCACTAAGGGGAATAAGATATGAAAAAACCATGTCGTAAAGATACACATTTAAAATATGAAATAGCCAAAGTGTATGCTAACCGAGAAAACCGATATGCAACTCTCCAGGGTTTCATATCTTTTGATAGTGAGATTAGAGAAATTACTGAGTGCCAATGGAAATTTATCCTTTCTAATAATGCATCATCTGAGGTCAAAAAATGATCAATGAAACCTTTTCTAGTGATTCAATAAGAGGTGCGGTAACAAAAAAATGATAAGAGAACCTCTTCAGAATTTAAAGAAATATGAGAATCCCTTTAGGTCTCCTTCTAAATTCTTCTTACTCTTAATTAAACATGAATACACCAATCTCGACTGATCTACAACTTTTTTCGATGCATAATAGAAAATATTAAGTATTTAATTGTGATTTAGGGTATCTAATCCACTAATATACGTGGGCATCTCCCATTCTTATATCTATTTATTTCACAAAAATTTAATATTTAGTGTATCATATAACCATAATAGGGATAATAATTTATTCCAACCATATTTTAACATTAACCAAAAAATGTTAGCATATGGTAATATTATTCAAAAAATGGAAAAAACATTAAATTATGCATTTATATTCAAAATTAAACAACAATACCCAAAGTTAAAACCAAATAATTCTATAAATAACCTCAAAATCAAGTATGTTTTACCCTAAAATGTTATCTCATTCCTTTCATCTTCTAAGCCCAAAAATATTGAGAAATATAATTAATCACATAGTCACCAAATCAAATTTCAATCTCACGGTTATCTATACGATAAAACTTGTGTTCCCATATTTACCTCAATGTCTAGGATAATATAAACCATAAATGTTATCAATAACTTAAAACATATTTCCTAAAAAATTAAAGGAATAACTCAAATTAAATTAAAGATTTACATACACTTATACCCAATAAGCCATCTCTTAAATTTTCATTAATCAATTTAATCTCTCGTCACTTAAAACCTTAAAGGGATTTCTAATAACTTGAAATTATGATAATAATTAGTCTCATAGAACTAATATGGTATCCATAAAAATTAAGATAACCTCACATTATAACATTCCAATATCCTAATTTATCTAAACCGAACTTTAATTCCAACTATAGGAGCCCAAAACCCACACTCTCAAATTAAGTGTTGAAATCATAAACATTTGCACTTCCATATTTTATGTCTATAATTTTGGTGCATTTTTTTCCATTCAAACTTTACACAATCCAAAGTAAAAAAAATAACATCACTTATATCCTCAAGGATCTTTTATGTTCAGAGATTTAGAGAACTAATGAAAACCCATACAAAAACAATACCCATGTTTTCAAATGAGAATTTATACGTATTGAACTAGATTTTCTTATTTCACATTAAACCATCATCACCAACCATATGAAATACCTTCTAGACCTAATTTGTTTAAACTCATTATTTATCACTTAAGGAAAAGAAAACATAAGAAAGGTGAGATAAAATTCTCAGTAAGGGTAAACATAAGCATTAACAATTCAATGTCATCAATGAGAATAATAAATGCATAAGGTAATGATGAAATAATCAAAGTGAATGAGAGAATATTTTTATAAATCATACCTATCAATACCTGGAACATCAAATATGATAATATAGAAAATAAAAGATTCATTAGAATCAATAATCATGTTCCATGTGATATCAACATTGATTAAAAGAAATGATATAAACACATAAAAAGTAATTAAAACAGTTTTTAGTTACTTGGAGTGTCATTTTGAAAAAACCATTTCAATTCCCTTTTAGTTTGAATAACCTAATTACCAACTTCGAATATAATCATTACCTAATGAATTAGAGAACTGTGTAGCTGCACCCATCATTTAAGATATAACAGTCTCACCCCATTCTATCTGGGCCATACCATCATATAAGATGTCATAGGATCACCCAACGCTATCATGGCCACCCCATTATATAATTTGTAATGTCTCACACGACACTATCGAGGCTACCTATCTTATAAGATACAACATGCTCACCTGATGCTATCTGGGACACCCCATCATATAAGTTATGTATAAGAACCATAACATGAATACGATAACAAAGCTTGCATATAATTATAAAACTCATAAAAACAATAATTATTCCTATCATAACTTTGTTAACCCATGTAAAGGAAATGGTTTCCTTGAAGATCTATTTGGAACATGATTAACTTATAGAACATAAATGAGTTTCATAGCAATCTCTTTGAAATAATACTATTCATTAAAGAGAAAGAATGATGATGGTATCAATAGAAAATATCATAGTGGAGTTTATGTAAAAAAAGGTTTTTTATGTTAATGAATATAAATAACACTCATTGATCATTAAAAATATTCTTGAGTAAAATATCCATTTCATTTTGAAAATCCCATTTCAAAAAATAAAACATTTTGAAAATAATTTTCTTTGAAAAATACTTTTAAAAACTAAAAATATCTAGAATATTAAGAAAATATTTTTATTAAAAAAAATATTGTACACTTTTAGAGTAATCTTCAAATAAATGACATTCATGTCGAGGGAAATTTTGTGCATGCCATAAGGAACATTCCATTTAAAAGTAAAAAGGTTATAAAAGCACGTTATTCGAAAAGTAATGAGAAGAATCATTTGAAATTTTTTTAAAAAATTAAATAAGGGTAAAAATGTCTTTAATAAATAATTTTTAAATGGTTAAAAAATTATGTAATTTTTTTTAGAAAACATAGTTTTGGAAGAAATCATATTTTCGACTGAAGGGAGAAATGAAGTCTGATTTTCTGAAAAACACATTCTCAAACATTTTAAGTACAAAAGAGTATAAAATATTGAAATCAATTAACAATATCATGAATAACCATAGTAAAATTAAATTGACATGTTTTATAATAATTAAACATCTGAGTCTTGATCATACATAATCCCAATAAATAATTATATTGTAACAAAAAACTCTTACAACTCTTTAAATTTTAATTATAATCCCCATGAAATAATAACATTAAATAAAACATATAATATCATCAAAATAAGGATATTCATGAAATAAAAAGATAAAGAGGAAGTATATACCCATAATAAAATAATATAGGTGTATAACATAACATACATATCAAATAAGGAAAATTGAGACAAAAATCACTTACCTCTTTGGTAACATTGAAATAGTAAAAGCCCTGAAAGTGAGATCCTCAAATAGATATTTAAATACCCATAAATTTAATTGTAATAAAAAATAAATAAATTAATGAGTATTATATATACCAGAAAAAATAAGTGATGAATATAACATATGTCTCATAGAAATAAAAATGAGAGTAGAGAAATCCTTACCTTGAGTTTGACTTGTCACATGTGTCTTTATCTTCCTCTTCTTTAGGTAACTGCTTTTTGTTTGTACAAAAGGCCTTCCTTGATTGTATTTATATCCAACTTAAGGAAATTAGGATTCTATTAGGTATGTTTGGAAGCTATTTAGTTAGGTATTGGAAAAACCAAATAGTTATAAAGGTCTGAATAATAGAGAAGAGGGGTGACCTTTTATAAATTGGGTGAGTGACACTCTTGTAATTGTTTTTCAATGAGTGAATTATGCCCATGTATTTTTTCATGTAAATAGGACCAAATATTGTTAAATTATATATAATATAATATATAAGGTCAATATGCATCCATACAATGGATTTTGGACAAGTTTCAACGTTATTTTACCCTTAAGTTTAATGTTTAATCACTCGGTAACCTTTTTTTACCTTAATCATTGTGATTAATATTAATTGTTTTCATTAATAATTATGGAAAAAAATTAATATTTAATTATTAGATATTATAAATTATTTTTATTCCCAAATATGGAATCAATTTTTTCAAATTAAATTCACTAATGTAGAAAATTTTAATTTAATATTGATCCTAGAGACGCGGTGAGACATCATGTTTTTAAGAAGATTGTTTTTTAAAAAATGATTCTATATTAACTATGTGAATAATAATAATAATTGTATAAAAATAAATTAATATTTAATTATATATATTATATAAATTTATTTTAAAAAATTCCCAATTATGAATTATTTTAGTTAATTAAAATGGAGAAACATTATGAATTTTAAAATAGTTTTTCAAAAAACTCATTTTTAAACCCCAAAACAAATTTATACTAAAAACCAAAATAATATTGATTAAAAGTAATTAAATGGATTAAAAATAAGTAAATAATAATTATATTACTTTAAAACATATTCAAAACATATTTATACTTATAAATTACTTATTTTATTGAAAAGAAAAGACTTTTTACAAAAATTGATATTTTTCAATATTCACTGAAAAGTCAATATATTCTGAAAAGTACAAAATTTTTAACCAAAAGAAATTTTAATATTATGATTTCTAAAATGAATTTAATTTTATCAAAAAAATTGGAAAATTTATAAAAATTTATTATTATATATTTTCTGTGAAATGTAATAAAAATCATATTTGAAGAAAAGATATTTTTGAAGAATAAAATAACTTTACAAAAAATTGATTGATTATTTACTAAAAATTTATCAATAATTTATATTGGGTAAGAAATATATATATATATATATATAATAAATTAGTTTATACTATTTATACAAGCTAATTTAATATCCAGGTTATAATGGTAATATATATCATTGGTCGTTTAAGTTCACGGTTTCATATTGAATACACTATAAAACATAAAAAACACAAGGATGTATGCACCACATGACATTAAAGAGATTAAATTTATTTAAAAATGAAATATATAATAAATTCTTAGGGATTTATATTCTTATCTAAGAATTGTGTTGTATTTCCTTTTTTCTATCGAATATAATTTTTTTTAAAATATCGGGGTGTTACATCTTCCCCCTTTATTAAATTGTATCCTCATAATTTGAACTTCATCATTTCAATGAAAGGTTTTACATTTGAAAATAATTTTTTTTGTAAACCCACATCGTAAAAAAGGTTAATAAAATATTCTATTAATAAGAGAGAAATGTAAGTACAAAGGTCATATGAAATGACACATAACTAGGTTTCCGAATATGAAAAAATAGGTGAAAATGAAGATTTGGACATAGAAGAAAAGTGAAATTAATTATAGAGAGTTATTTAAGTAATTGATAAAAATAAAGTTAATGATCAATGGAAAGTTGAGTGTCTCAAAACCATAAATCTACGATGATTGAAAAGACTATCAGTTTATAATAATTGAAGGTTTTATGATAATATTTTTTTTAAGGATCATTTTCTCAGGGTTAAGAAAATATCTTACCATCTAGACTAATATAATATGTAAATATTCTTACTTGATGAGTAGAATTTTATCCTTTAATAAATTTCCACCAAAATTTCATTTTTTTATCTAAAAAATGTGTATTGAAGATGATTTTTAATGCCTAAAGCACAAAAAATAAACTTTTAATGGGTAATATAACCATAAAAGGGATAGAATATTATTCCACCAATATTTTGACATTAACCAAAATCAAAACAGTTTGAACATGGTAATATTATTTCCATAATGAGTAAACCATTATATGATACATTAAAATTCAAAATTCAATAGTAATACCCAATGTTCAAAATAAATCATTCCAAAAATAACCTAAAATTTAATGGATGTTTTAAACTAAAATCTTACCTCATAAATTTCAGCTTCCAAGCCTAAAAATATAAAAAAATATCATTAATCACTTAGTCATCATGTCATTTTTTAGTCTCAGGGTTATCTATATCATAAAACCTATGTTCCCATAATTACCTCAATATGTAAGATCATATAAACCATAGAGGTTATTAATACCATAAAACATATTACCAAAAACGGTAAAGGAATACCTTACATTAAATTGGAGCTTTATATAAAATATGACCCAATAATTCATCTCCTAAAGTGTCATTAAAAATTTTAATATATCATTGCTTAAAACCTCAAAGGGGTGTATAAAACTTTGAACTTATGATAAAACATAATCTTATATACCTATGTTAGTATCAATAAATCTTAAGATAACCCCAAATGATAAAATTATAATCTCCACAAAATTATCTAAACGGACTTCTAATACCAACTATAATAGCCTAGAACTTGCACTGTCGGATCCGGTGCTGAAATCCTAAACTTTACTTTTTCATATTGGATCCTGATAATTGTGACTCATTTTATTTCCATCAAAACCTTTCAACATCAAAAATAAAAAACCAGATCACTTACATTCTAGTGAAACCTTTAGGTTTATAGTCTTAGAGAATTAATACAAATTTCTACATAAAAAATACACATGTTGTCAAATGGGAATTTCACCCATATAACCCAACTTTTCATATTTCACATTAATTCACCATCATCATCCATATTAAAAAACTTCTAGAAATAATTCATTCAAACTCATTTTTTATATCCTAGAAAAAATGAAACATAAGAATGGTGGGATCAAATGCTCATTAAGGTTAAAAATAAGCTTTATCAATTTAATTTCATCATTGATCATAATCATGACATAAGGGTTTGGTGAAATAATAAAATTATAAGATAGAATTATAAAATAACCCATACCTCTCAATACCTAGATAATCAAATATGAAAATATTGAAAAGGAAAGAGTAATCAAAATCAATAATCATGATCCATGTGATATCAATATTGATCATAAGAAACACTATAAAAATATAACAAGAAATTAAAACTCTTTTCGGTAACGTGGAGCATAATATCCATAAAACCATTTGAAAACCCTTTTAATTAGAATAACCATATGGAAGTCTTCCAATATAATCATTACCTAATGCATTAGAGATTTACTAGGGAGAACCCATAATTTAAGCCACCTAGGGATGTCAGGGCCACCTCATCATATAAGATATAATGGGATATCCTAAATCTATCCGAGCCAACCCATAATATAAGCTGTAATGGGGTCACATAATGATGTCTCATCTGTTATATCGTATAATATGTAACAGGATCATCTGATACTACTAGGACAACTCCATCGTATAAGTAATTTACAAGAACCACAATATGAATATGGTACAAAATTTTTTTATATCATCAAAAAACTCATATAAACTATCATTATTCCTCTTATAACTTTGTCAATCCATGTAATGGAAATGGGTTCCACCAAAATCTATTTTAAACATGATTAATCCATGGAATAGAAACGAGATTAATAATTATCTCTTTGAAACAATCTTATTATATATAAATAAATAATGAGGATGGTATCAATACCAAATATCTCTAATGGAGTATAAGTAACAAAAAGTTTTTTTATGTGGATGAATGTAAATACCATTAAAGTATAGTTAAAAATATTCTTGAGGAAAAAATCATTTTCATTTGGAAAATCACTTTTTAAATCATAAAACATTTGTAAAATACTTTTTTTTAAAAACTATGAATTTACAGAATATTAATAAAATATTTTCTATAAAAATAATATTGTAAAATAGAAAATGAATATTCTACGAAATTATGTACAAGTTGGATGGTAATTCTATACATGTCATAATGAACATTCCTTTTTCACAGTAAAAAGTTTTGAAAAGTGCCCTGTTTGGAAAGATATAAGAAGATTCCTTTGAAAAAAATTTTTAAAAAATAAAAAGTGGGTAAAAATGTTTTTAAAAAATAATTTTTGAAAATTTTGGAAAACTTTTTTGAAACATTTTTAGAAAACATAGTTTTGGAGAAAATATATTTGTGACTGAAGAGAGAAACGAAGTCTGATTTTCTTAAAAACACATTATAAAACAATTTACATACCAAAGGGTGAAAAATGATAAAATTACTTGAATATATCATGAATAAATATAGGAGAATAAAATTCAAGAGTATTATAGGATTTTAACATTAGATAATTAATCATACACAATCCTGATAAGTGATGATATTATAAGAAAAGTCTCTTACCACTTTTGTAACTTTAAATCGTAATCCCCATGAAAGAATAACATTAAATAAAATATATAATATCATAAAAATAAGAAAATTCATGATATAAAATTACCAAGGGGAATTTTATATACCTCATAAAATAAGATATATGTATAACATAATGTACATATCAAATAATGAAAATTGAGACAAAATTCACTACCTCTTTGGTAACTTTAAAACAGAAAACACATGAAAGTGAGATCCTCAAATGGAAATTAAAATCCAAATAAATTTATATATTATAAAAATAAAATAAAATAATATATATTATATACAACACAAAAAAAAATAAGTGGTGAATATAGGATATATTTTATATAAATAAATGTGAGATGAGGAAAACCCTTACCTTGAGTCTGACTTGTCATGTGTATCTTTATCTTCCTTTTCTTCGGGAAAATCCTTTTGGTTTTCATCAAAGGAATTATTTGGATGGGTTTATTCAAAAATTAAGTCTTCTAGGATTATATAATTTTTCTTTAGAAGTGATTTTCATATGTACTATCTGAATCAAATAGGTTTGAAGGTGTAAATGAGAAAGGAGAGGGGGTGGCCTCTTATAAGTGGGGTGATTGGAAACATGTGTTTTTTTGAAGGAGTGAATTCCACACATGTTATTTTTAGGACAATGAGCCCCAATAATGGTCCATTATCTATCATATATGGTTTATGATCTAAATAGGGTCAAAAAATATTTTTGGAAATGTTTATAGGTCATTTTACCCCATAATTTTAAGGTTTAATCCCTCAATAAACTCGTTTTTACCATAATCGTTGTGATTAATTTTAACTATTTTCACTAATAATTATGTTCAAAAATAATATAAGCCTTATTATAAGTTAAAATTATTATTATTAAATATATCTAATCATTTTTTATTAATTAAATTCATGGAATTATAGAAATTTAATTTATTATTAATCCCACAGATGCGTCAAGACAATGGGGTTTTAAGAAGAGTATTTATTAAAAACTCTGATTATATATTTACTCTTTGAATAATAATAATCATTATATGAAAATTAATTTATATTTAATGGTATATATTATATAAATTTAATTTAAAAGCATTCTCCATTATGGATTATTTTTATTAATTAAAATGTAGGAACATTATGCATTTTAAAAATAGTTTTTGAAAAACCTATTTTTAAACCAAAATACAAACTTATACTAAAAACCATTATAATGTTGATTAAAAGTAATTAAGTGGATTAAATATTAATAAATAATAATCATGTTATTTTAAATAATATTCCAAAAAAATCTTGGATTTTAAATTATGTGATTTATTTAAAAGGAAAGCCTTTTAAAATAAATTGGAGTTTTCACTATTCAATGAAAAATCAATATTTTAAAAAAACTCCCAAAATTTTAAGAAAATTAAATTTTGATATTACAATTAAAAAATGAAGTTAATTTTTTCAAATACATTTTCTAAAAGTTACATAAATTTTGTTGGGAAAAAATACCTCAAGGCATCATTGAATCATTTTCGAGGTGATTGTGTTTGTTGACAAAGTGGAAAATAGTTCTGTGATTGTTGACAAAGCAAACCATGACATACAAATTTGTTGAAAAAGGGGATTTCATAGTGGAATGTCTAGTTAGAGATATGTGTTCAACGATCCATGTCTGATTCAAGAATGTTAACAAAGGAATGGATGATCTAGAGGCGGTATAAAAAGGACAAATACAAGGTTGTGCTTTTTTGCAGTGTTTGCCAAATTTTTGGGCCTGAAAATAGACAAAAGGAGAAAAGTGTTTTTGGCAAAGAGACTTGAGCGACCTGTACTTTAAGAAGAGGAAACTTGTGCGCTTAATGTTTTTCAGGATCAGAAGGTCAAAATATGGCAAAGGAAAGTGGGTCGTGCAGGTATTGGGTTGGTCGCGCAGGTGACTTGTGCGCTGAGAAAGGACTTACGTGCCGGTGCCTAGGAGGATTGGAAACTTGTGCTCCTGTTGTTTTTCAAGATCAGAAGATCAAAACATGGAAAAGTAAAGAGTGTCGCGCAGGTATTTGGTTTGGTCACGTAAGTGACTTGTAGGGGAAGAGACCTGCGCGCCGACACTTGTGCTCCGAGGGGTTACTTGCACGCCACCACACAGGGTGACCAAATGCCTATAAATACAGGACCACCCCTTTTAATTTTCCACAGATTTCAACACTTATAAAAATCAGATCTCCCATCGCGCAGGTGTGGTGGTCACACAAGTGATGTGTGGTCGTGCAGGTGGACTTGTGCGCTAATGTTGGAAGTTATGGGCCAAGTGTTAGTTGCACGCCTGAGGTGGTTTGGGTGAGGAAGGAAGTGAGTCGCGCAGGTTTGGAGTTGCAGAAGATTGTGTCGCGCAAGTGTTTAAAGTGACTTGCACGCCAGTTGTGACTTGCGATCTGATACATGCGCGCCGGATTAGACTTGTGCGCCATGTAAGGTTGATTCCCCGACATTGTTTTTGAGCTGTGTGGAAGATGGAAGTTTGCCTGATACCTTCAGTGCAAAGAGATATTCATCAATGGGTGAAAGTTGGACTTCAACAGAGCATCTACATACAGAGAAAAATGCATTTCTTCATGCAAATGAAGAGACCTACAGGTCTATAAACAGTTAGTGGATCCTTTCTGGAGTAGTGAGCAAAGGAAGAGGAATAAGGTGATCCTCTCCACCCGTAGTGAGCCAACGAGAGAGAAACAAAAAGTGACCCTTGGGAAAGCAGTGAGATGACCCTAAACCTTGTAAAGGCAGTGATCCGGGGACAGAGTGACTGTGCCTGAACCATGTAATCCACAGCTAGTAAAGTTTAGTGGAATTTGGTACGACCGACAACCTATCGACATATGCTCCTTGGACGTATCCCTTAGTGGTGAACCAAGTAAAAATTACTGTATCCTGTGCTTGCTTTACTTTTTGATTATATCGTGAAACTGGAAAGAGAGATAAGAGTATTTTGCTTAACAGCGAAACAAGATCAGAATGAGGTTTAATTTTAAATTATTTATACCCTGATTCACCCCCCTATTAAGGTATTCAGCCTTGTGGACCTAACAAATTTATTATAATGTTTTTTTCATGAAAAGTAATACAAATCATTTTTGAAGAAAACTTATTTTTCAAGAATAAACTCACTTTACTAAATATTTATTGATTATTTACTAAAAAATTATCAAAAATTTATATTGAGTAAGAAATATATATATATATTTATTTCAAGAAGTAGTTGATACTATTCATACCTACAAATTTAACAACAAGATTATAATAGTAATATATATAATGAGTCGCTTAAGTTCAGTGTTTCATGTTGAATACACAATTTAATTTAATAAACTCAAGGTTGAGTATACTAATATATATTAAAGTGATTAAATATATTTATAAATAAATATATCTTAACTTATCAGGGAGTTACATTATTGTCTAAGATTATTTTTGTGTAACCTTTACGCTATCGAATATTATTTTCTTATTTTAAATTCTTTTGGTGTTACAACCTTTTTAATAGCTTTGATCCAAGATTTATGAAGGATTTATTTTAGAATTTAAGGTGAGTTATATGGTTTTATCCCCTTTTCCTCCTTATTATTACTTCTAGAAATCCCGGTGATGACATTATTCTAAATCAGGGTGTATTTGATGTGACATCCTAACCTGAATTCCACATAAATGGTGCTCTGAGCTAGTGGACCACATGGCCTGAAGAGAACCTCCCCATATTCTAGAGGATACTGACTAGACATAGGAATCACATATAAAAGACTAGACTACTAAACCACCATAGTGAAATCATAATATAAACATCCAAGCACTACATAATATTGAAAATAAGTAAACTGCATAATATACAAAAGATGATAATATCATGTCTCTATAAAACAAGGAAAAAATGTATACATGGGAGTAGGAAATGAAGCAGTATATGATATAATAAAGGTATAGAAAGGATAAAATCTATCCAAGCATCTTGAGCTTCTTCATGATCATCTGCTACCAAGATTCCATTATAGGTCATATAAGAAGTGACAAATCCATAAGAGGATGCTTCCACTTATCTATATCTAGAAGCATATTATCTGCTTGGGGTCCACTGTCAGCCCAGATAGGGTTTCAGATAAACTCAGTAGGCCACCACCAATGATATATATAAATATACAGTCCATGTGTATTACATGGAAGTGTTAAAATAAAATAATTAAATGTAGTAATAATAACTGTAAATGGGTTTTCTATGGTTCTTGAAGGAAAACAAATATAAAATTACCTACTTCATCCCAAGATAGAATATCTCTAATCAAGTGTCAAGGGAAATCATGCCCAGTATCATAGTTGTATGGGAAAACATTCCCGATATCATAGTAATAATTGACATCATTCCCAATATCACAGTGTAGAGATGCCATGCCCAGTATGACAACATAGTGTCCCCATGCCCAGTATCACAAGAATTGGGTACGCCTTTCCTAGTATCACAGTATAGGGCCACTATTCCCTGTATCACAAGAATAGGGGACACCGTGATGAATATCATAGTGTAGGGTCTCCATTCCCAATATCATTGATATAAGTTTCCATGCCCGATATCAGAAAAGTAAGGGATGTTATCCCATATGTATATATAACATTCACAAGGGTTATCATTCCCATTTACCATAATTTTTGAGGGTATTCACTCCTGTTAATATTAACAATTAATTAATAGTCAAATAGGCTTTACAACTACTGAATTTCACTCGATCAAAGGCTTGACCATTGATCCTTTTACTCATATGTCGGGGTTGTACCACCCCAAATCAATTAAATTCATTATAATTGATAAGGTAATTCTTCATTCTATTCCCCTACATTAATCCACCAATAATTTGATAATATCAATTTCAAGTAAAACTAAACACACCATTTGTTGTTTTAGCTATAACTCATTAGAGGCCAATTAAGAATATGGAGGGCACGCCCAAATGGATGGATCAATTTTAGGTATATTTCAATATAAATTGGTTTTGAACAAGTTATTAGGTTTTAATAATAGAAAAAAACTTAAAACACATTAAATTTAAGGGAAAGACAAGGAGAAACTGGTATACGATAAATATTAGATACTATAAAACATCAATAATTGAATGGAAAAATTCTATACCACCTACCATAAGATCGTAGTAATCTTCTTATCTAGTATAGGACAATTTTTTGTCCTAGATCAGAAGAAAATGGAAGAATAGATCAATGCCCTGAAATTAGGGAATATGAACGTACATCTAGATATAATCGTTGAGGGAAATAAAAGTGAAAAAATGATACAAAGTATTGAATTAAATACAAGTGTACATCCATCATGACAAAATAAGATTGAACTGGTGTTTATATGAATAAGATATTGAAGAACCCAATTTCGATATTCAAATGATCTCAACAGGAGAAGAAATGGAGCTCCATACTACTAGAAATAAGAAGTAATATGTGAGGGTAATAATATAATATGTTAAGGTAAAAATGTTAATTTTTTCCAAATTTTAAAGGGGCACATAGTTTGGAAGCACAGTTGTCCAAACCATGCACCAATCATCTTCATGGATGTACCTAAAGGGGACACCCACACGGTTAGGCCACACAGTTAGGGAAACCATTCACTAATCATGTTTCACGCTCTTCTAATTTTACTAATATACTTGAATGGTTGTGCGACACTTGGTGAATGGTTAGGAAAAACCATGCACCCTACTTTCCCCTATGGAAAGACCCCACATAATTATAAGAGATTGTGTAGACTGGATCACATGGTTTTAGCAAACCGTGCGACCCTGTTCATTTTCCACCGGTCGACAATATAAGCTTTGAACAAGCCCCATACACCCCCATAACCTCCCTGAATTGATTAGGAATACATATTAGGTCCAAAACAAAGAGTTAGAACAAAATTTAAAAGATCCATACCTCATACAAAAACCAGGTTGATAAAATCATCTCTCTTAATGGAACTCATCCCTGAGTTCACCACACCAGGGCAGTTAAACACATTCTATGAACAACTCTATCCACTGAACATGTTCATTATCCTTCCACTCCATTGTATCATCATGTACAAGATATTATTTAATAAAACCTACACTAAATGGAAAAAATTTTCTTAGATATCCTTCATGATCTAGTCAACTTTGTGTATCAGATAGTCGTAAAAAAAGAAACAACATCTAGCTAAACATACTTAGGATCAAAAGTATGATATGGGTCGAGATGATAATGGAGAAGATGTGAAACGTGGAATACATTGTATATGTCATGGTACCTATATGGTAATAGAAACAGATAGGATATTGGCATGAATCTCTACAGAATATAAAATGGTCATCAAAAGTGTGATGATAGCTTCCCTTGCCTCTGCATCCTTCTATTCCACAATCTGTACAATACATGTAAGAAAACCCTCACCCTGACCTCAAACACCAGAGGTCATCGATGGAGATGAGAAAAAGAATTATGTATGGACTGAGTAGTAGACATCTGATTCATGATCAGCTATATTGGATTAGAAGTATCCTGAACCAGATGAGAACCCAACAACACTACCTATCCTATGTCTAACCGACATAAGGGTGAATGGAAAGACCTACCGTATATGGAATCATAAAGAGTCATCTCTATATTCAGTTTATTGATAATATTATAGGATAAATTGAAAAAAAGAATATTATTTTCCTAATAAATATCGAAATCAAGGACACATTCTCTAAACATGTCCTCTAACACCTCTATAGTCTATTTTGACTGGCCATCAGTCTAAGGATAAAAAGATGTGTTCAGAAGAACCTACATAGTCATAGATCCTTGTAAAACCTTCTTGAACCTCAATGTGAAACAAGAATACCTATGTGAAATGATAGTATGAGGGTCCCCATATAGCTATATAATATCACAGACATATAGTATTCCAACCTCATCAACTGAAAAAGTGTACTGAATAAGAAGGAGGTGGGATACTTTCTTTAGTCAATCCATGAATTACCAAATTGCATCACTACCTCAAGGTGACCTTGGTAAGACGACAAAAAAATCAATCACAACATCATCTAATTTCCATTATGTGACTAGTAATGGATGTAATAAGATAGTTGGTCACAGCTACTCCACCTTCACCTACTGATAGGTGGGACACATCATGACAGAACCTATTATCTGACATTTCATCCCATAACACCAATACCACCAGCGCATGTCACGATATATCTTGGAGATACCTAAGTGAGCATCCCACTATAAATCATGTGACTCACACATCATTTCCTCTCTCATATATGTGGAACCAAGATATGCCCATGCATACGTAGGATGTCTTTATCATCTTTAGTCAAATATGGGGGTAGGTCCTCACTCGAAATAGCTCTCTCTAGGACCAAGCCCTCCAGATATAAAAAATGAATTTTTTACTCTTTCCAAAAGTGAATAGGCCTCTGTTAGTGATGCAAGTAAATACTATCCTTGATAGTCCTACACCTCGATGTGAATCTCAGAAAATAGATACATAAGCTCCCATTATCATCATGACTTTTTGAATTGCATGTGTCTGAGTCCTTATTCTCAAAGCATCATCAACAACATTTCCCTTACCAAGCGTATAGGCAAGATAAATTTCAAAGGGCTATAGATATTAAACCCATATTCTCTTACTTAGATTCAAATATCACTGTGTGAAAATAAACCAGAGGCTTTTTTGGTTTGTAAAAACCACGAAATTCTATTCCAGTAGGTAATGCCTCCAACAATGTAAGTCATGAACCATATCTACAAAGTTAAGATCATGTGTTAGGTAATTGTGTTCATAAGGCCTCAAATATCGTGACCCATACAAAATTACCTAATTTTACTACATTATAACTACTCCATGACCAATGCCTAATGCATCACAATACACTGTATAGCTTCTACCTAGATCTAGATGAATCTAGATCAATGAGGAAGCAAATCTCCCTTTCAACTATGTAAAGGATACTCGCATGACTCAAACCATATAAAATTCACACCCTTCTTATTAAAACCCTTATGAGTTAATTCTATGCATGAGAAGTCTTGTATG
The DNA here is from genome assembly GCA_963277665.1 of Viscum album. Lineage (NCBI taxonomy): Eukaryota > Viridiplantae > Streptophyta > Magnoliopsida > Santalales > Viscaceae > Viscum > Viscum album. The sequence goes on from OY728145.1 coordinate 921,749,676, forward strand.
AAGTGCCTATAATATCCAGTTATCCCTAAGATACTTCAGATGGTAAAGATGTTCTTGGGATACTTCCAGGTAACTATAGCTATCACATTTTCTGGGAAAATTGATACTCCGACCTCTGAGAAGAATGGCCCAAGATGTGAACCTTGTTGATATAGGGGTGACATAGACTGAGCTTAGCATACATATGATTCTATCTCAGCATATTCAAAAGGATCTCAAGATGAGTGGTATGGTCAATTAAATTATGATAATACACCATGATTTCATCTATGAAGACAACCAAATAGGAATCAAAATAGGGATGGAAAACACTATTTATAAAATCCAAGAAGACAATAGGCATGTTTGTAATACCAAACAACATCACGAGATAATCATATAAGATCTACCGATTATGAAAATTGGTACATGGAATTTCTGAACGTCTGACTTGAAAGTGATTATAAACTGATCTTAGGTCTATCTTTAATAATACCCTCGTTCCTCTGAGTTTTTCAAAAATATCATCTATACAAGGTAAGCGATAACAATTTTTCACTATAAGAAAATTTAATTTCTAGTAATAATCCTGAAGGTTATTTCTACCTTTTAGGTTAAAAGGATCAATGAATCCGAGGGCGAAATACTAGGAAGTATAAAACCCTTGGATCCTAAATATTTTAGCTACCTCTTGAGCTCCTAAAAATCAATAGTAGCCATCCTATAAGGGGTAATGGATACCAATGTAGCTCTAGGTACTAACCAAATAGTAAAATCCACATATCTCCCATGAGGTAGTCCAGAAAATAATCAAGGAAAACATCCTTGAATCGATCGACTATAGGAGGGAACTTAGTCTGATGTAACTCTTATTCCTCCATGTAAATGATATAAATCTAGGTAGTAACTCCACCTAGCCTTAGATGTTTTGGTTCAACTCTACCTGCCTATAAATCCCACTCTCCCTTGTGAATGTATGTTTCGCCCTCTGATAATGTAAACAACACCATCTAGCGATAACAATCCACATAGGCATGATAGGGATCCAACTAATCCATTAAAATAATGGAATCAAAGTAGAAATATGTCCCATAAGAAATAATACTTCCACCCTCAATAGGATAGTACTTACACTAGTGTATACTCAGACAACATATATTGAAAGGTGTACGAAGTTCCATAATTGCAATAGAGAACAGAACATTGAGACAAAGTATCTACACCATAGGAACAAATATAAAATAATGTGATTAACCTATATTGAATAAAGCATAAACAATAGTACATGCTAGTAGAATAGTACCTAAAATAGTAGATGACCTGAAACCTTACTCCTCGAGTATTGGAAACATTAAAAAGATGTGACCTGATTACCGACCCTATGTTGCACCCTGACTACATGAAACATGTAATCTATAATTGTGTTGTATATTAGAATCCTAGATACCATATCCATGACTTTATCCTTTTCCCATATGACCATTAGAACTCTCGGTACCTACCTAGAGAGGTTCTACTAAACTTTCTCCTAAAGGCGGAGCTTGTATAGATCCCTTCCCACTTGGCATAGATGGGAAGTTACTATAGAATCTATATAGATGCCCTAATATTCCCCAACTTCAACACTTGAAAAGGTCTCTAGGACGCTGGGTACTATTATTATTAAGCTTCCCACATTGCTGAAAAACTATGTAAATATCTGAGGGTGTCAAAAAGCTGTTGCTGTTCACACGCACATTCTCAAAGCCTCGCTTCTGACCGCTTGTCGAACCACTACTCTATCAAGGTTCTAAACTAACCTGGATCACATCATGTACTTACCTCAAGTTTTGCTCAGTGATATGGTCCTGGTTCACTATATCACATATGGAATTGAAACAAAAGACCTTCACCATTGAAATAATAGGATGCATTAGGCCATCCTAAAATAATCTCACTTTCACCGTGTCATCAGCTATATATATGGATACAAATCCCTGAAGCTTCGTATAATGAGCTGAATAGTCCATAACTATCAGAGAATCCAACTACATGTTCATGAATTCCCTATAATTATACACCCTCATGGTGTTTGTAAAGATATAATCAAAGATTCTTGACTAGAAATATCTCCAATTCCCTTACTGATACTAACTCGGCTGGTTCAGAATATCCCACTATCTCTTGGTGGATATTCAATTCATATAAGTAGAAAGATTCACTCTACACACATGAGGTGTCTCAAGATGCTCGAATATAGATAAAACCATCTTGATCCATAGATCTATATCATGTGGCCCTCCATCCCCTGAAAACATGGGCGTATGATGCTTTTTGAACTCCTGTGTAATCTCTCCCATAGAAGGGGAAGAGGGTGGAGCTCTCTGAAGCATTTTCATAAGCTATAGAAAGTCTCCTTAGAAATGGGAATTATCAATCACATCAGGAACATGGATAGGTTTCACATGAGGCACTACTGGAGGTATTATTGGTGGTTCAGGGTCCACCACCTCTATATCATGGTCATCACTACCCTCCTGGAATACACCTAGATGATGTCATAGTGGAATTTCTCTATAGATTCTAAACACATGCCTCATACAAGAGTTGATAATGACATAATCTATAAAAAAATAATATAATACATATCAATCCTTTCTTTGAAATGATCACACCTTTATTCCAACTCAAATAGTCAGTTCTGAGTGATAGGAACATTTATATAGGACACAAGAGACACTACATACTACTAACTACTAATGTTGGGACTAGGTCAAGCTTTGTGTTTGTTCGTCAATTTTATTTTTAAAATTATGATTATATCACAATGTTCCTTAAATGGTTAAACCAAGTGGTTCACCATTTCTGATCCATAAGAGCGCATACATCTTATGAATCGAAATGTTCCATATACTTAACCCATACCATAATACATTTCAGTCCATGTGACAAATGGTCCATGAATCAACATGCTATAATTGACTTCTTAGGGTGTTTTTTGTAGCTTATATAGGAAAACATTGTTAGGTTACAATAGGTATTTGAAGTATCAATTTTGTTTTCTCAAAACCATGTATAAAATGTTATTCCATTAAAATGTATATATCATAAAGAACATATAGTAGTGTCATGTAATCAATGCACTCATAATAATCACATACAATGTAAGAAACAAAAATGATCCTATATGGCATGGAATATGCATGGAATGTGAATTTATTATAAGATACCTAAAATGATGCACGATCAATGCTCAAATCTCACCGGGATAATTATAAAAGGTAAAAATCAATCATAATAAACATAATAACCATCAAATACATGTGCATCACCCAATGGTGAAAGGTTATAAACTATAATAGAAAAAATATAGAACAATAATTCTTATTTCCAGAAACACGGTATTTACCCAGAATAAGGGTTAGCAATACCAAAAAATGGCTTACTACCAAGTTATAAAGACTTCATAATCTTCTATCTATTGTCTAAAAATAATAAGGAAAGAAAGGAAAAATCTAATAAAACTTTGTGACGTACCAACCCAAATGCCACTTACATGGTGCCCTAAGCCGACGGGCCACATGGCCTCAAGCATGTATCCCTATATTCTATAGGCTTTCAAAATGTATAGACGGCCTAGGGTGTGTCCACGGGTAGACTATTCCATCTGGTCGGAGTATAATAGTGGTATAATAAACATATAACTAAATTGGGGAAGCATATCAATATTGGAAAAGATAACTGAAGCACCTATAAAAGACTGATCCAGTTACCCACCATAGAAAAAAGAATGATATAAATACCCAAGAACTAAATAATAATCAAAATTAGTAAACTGAATCATATACAAAAATGATGATGTAATGTCTCTATAAAATAAAAAAACAAGTATACATGGTAGTGGGAAATAAAGTAGTACATAATATACAAAAAGAATAGAAAGGAAAAAAATATATCCAAGAGTCTTGAGTTCCAGCCCAGTCATCTGCTACCAAGATCCCATCCTAAGTCATTCAAGAAGTCACACATCCCTAAGAGGATGCTTCCCTTATCTACACCTTCTAGCATACAGTCTGTCTGGGTGCTATCGATATCCATAATAGGGTAATATAAACTTAGTATTCCACCACCAACAATGCATATAAATATTCATTCCATGTGTATAACATAGAAGTGATCATATATAATAATAAAATTAGTAATAATAACTATAAATGTGTTGGATCTGGAAACTGAAGGAAAACTAGGATGACACTAACTTCTACGACCCAGGCTAGAATATCTCTGAAAACGTACCAAGGGATGCCAGGACCTCTATCATCGTAGTGAGGGACACTATAGTTAGTATCATAGTAGTAAGGTACATCATGCCCAATATCACAATATAGGGATGCCATAATCAATATCACAATATAGAGATGATATTCCAAGTATCACAACATAGGTTCTCCATACCCAATATCATAAGAATAGGGAATTCCATGCCCACTATCACAGTATGGGGTCACCATACCCAGTATCACAAGAATAGGCGACACCATTACTAGTATCATAATGAATTGTTTCCATGCCCAATATCACAAAAATAGGGTCTCTATTACCGATATCATAAAATTATGGGACACCATGACATATGTATATAAAACATGCATAAGGGTTATCATGTGTGTTTACCATAATTATCTAGGGTTACAATTTCTATTAATATTCAAATTTAATTAACAATCAAACAGGCTTTAAAACTATTTACTTTCATTCAAAAAAGGGTGTGGACGTTGTTCCTTTTAGTCAGGTGGTGTGTTTATACCACACACAATCAATTCAACTCATTATAATTGATAAGGGAATTAGCCTCTTTATTCCACTACATTCATCCACTATTAATTTGATATTGTTAATTTCAATTAAAACAAAACACACCATGATGTGGTTATTAATACTTGGAGGAAAATTTAAAATATGGAGGGAACACCCAAAGGTATGGTTCAATTTGAGGTGGATGATGTTAATATGAATGGGTTTGTAATAAGTAATTAGATTCCAAGAAGGAAAATCAATTTAAGAAAGACTAAATTTATGGGAAACATGTGGTGTAATCGTCATGAAATACATACCACATATTATAAAACATCAAGAAATGAAGGTATAAATACTAGAACACAAACCTCGAGATCATAATACTCTCCTCATTTAGTATTGAACTTTTTTTTGGCTTGGATCGAACGAAAATGGAAGAACAGATCAACACCCTAATAGTAGGGCATATGAACCTATATCCAGATTGCATAGTAGAGGTAAAGAAAGACCACAAGCTAAGAAAAATGATTAAAGAACATACCTAGGGATATACAACATGATAAATGTTTATCAAATCATAGTACGAACATCATAGATATTGAATAACCTTGGTTAGAGCTTCAAAGGAGCTCAATGGGAGAAAAATGGAGCTCATTTCCATTAAAAATAAGAAACAAGAGGTGGGGGTAAGGATATAAATATTTAAGATAAAATGGTAATTTTTCCTAATTTTATGGGGGATCATAGTTTTTCCACACGGTTGGTGAAACCATGCGCTAACCATGTACATAGAACTGCCTCATGGGGGAACCCCGCATGGTTAGGATGCATGGATTTGGAAACCATGTGCTAATTTTGTTGTACACTCTACTACATTTTACTGAGATACATTCATGGGCATGCAGTCTAGGGTGTATGATTAGGGTAAACCATGCTTCCTAATTTACCCTATGGAAATCCTTACATGGTTGTGGGAAACCGTGTGGACTAGCTCGCAAGGTTTCTATTAGCTGTGTGACCTTGTAAATTTTTTCACCAGCTGGGGTTCCGAGCTCTAAACAAGCCCCATACACCCCTGTAACCTCCATGAACTCCTGAGACATCCATAATAGGTCCAAAAAATGTGTTATAATGAAATTTAAAGGATTCATACATTATAAATAAAAATGGTTTCTTAAATTTTAGATATATTTTGATAACCCACTAGTATGATTCAGGTTGATCCATGGTTTCCCTATGTGGTTGTAATATTCTAGGTGTTTCTACTCTACCTTGTTGTGTATAGTTTTTTAGAAAGCTTATTGAAGGTTGGGGATCCTTTTTATTTCCTACTTTAGTTATTTATGTGGTATTATCATAATTTTTTCTCCCTTGGAAATATGGTATATACTGGGTTAATGAAGTTAAAAAAATTAGATTAATTAAAATTTTATGGGTTAGGGATAAAAATTATTATTTTTATTATTTTATGTTTTTTATGATGAGTTTATAAATGTTTGATACCTTATTGAAAATAACAGATCTCATGTACCTTTTTGTGTTATATTTAATGTGATTTTGGTACCCTCATTATGTTATTGTTTATTATCACCTTAAATGAAATGGATAATCACTTATATATGGCTAAAGAAATTATTGACAATGGAAAACATGAATTTATATGATAATTCCATTGAACATAATTAATTAATTCCCATGAACTTTAATTGTAAAATATGTGAATGTTTCGAGGTATTTCTTGGTGTGGTGTTGTTTTTTGAGTTTCCTTTTGTGGTGCGAGTTGTTGTGTGATGACGTTGGTTACCATATAGGATGTGGTGTATATTGGGAAGTGATGTGATGGTTGGTTGTAATTGAATGTTACATGGTTGTGATATGTGGTGGTTGTGATGAGATGAGTCAGTTTTGATGGGATATAGTTTTGGAATGTGGCCTTCATAAAGTGAGATGGATAGGTCGTTGTGTTTGTATGATATTGTTCTAGTTTTTTGGTAGTGATGTAGTAATTGTTAATAATGAAATTGAAATTGAATGGGATGGAACGGCTAATAAAATCTTCAAATAAAATGGGAAGTGTGGTTAAAGTAGTTTGTTAAATGTAAAAAACGAATGGGTTCAATAATGAAAATGGTTGTTATTTTGGAAAATATGGTAATAGATAACTTGAAAAGAAAAGACTAAATGTGAATTGTGGTATGTACATTGTGTCTTTCTCATGTAGTTTTATACATTAGTGGTGGTATTTAATGTGGTACAAGTTGTGATGCTTTGTGGTGATTTTGTGATTTAGGACAATAATCTTATTGTTTACCCATAGGTTTGAATTTTTTTGTGAATATTATATATTTTATTTTCATTTTGATTTATATACGCACCCCACCCACATCAATAACCATTTTATGAAACCCAAATGTTTTGGGGGTGTTTTTTCTAACATATATATAGTAATGAAAGATATATAGGTACCCCTTATTCCTTGATATCTCTTATAGATGAGTTTGATATGCCTGATTTGTGAGGGAAAGAAGTTAAAATTTCACTAGTTGTGATGTTTGATGAGATGAAGAGGTAGTTCATAGTGGTGGTCATGCATCGTATGAATATGGAATGATTTTGATGTCCTTCATGTTCATGATACCCTATTAATCTAGATATAAGGATATGGTTAATATTTTATGTGATAGTCTATGTCTCTTCAATAGAGATGTGATGTAGTTGACCAAGTGTCTTTGGGTAGGATGTGATGGTCAGTTTGACGTAAGGTTCATGGCATGATGTGGTTTCCTTGGTTTATTTAGGTAGGATTATATATAATTTATTGGAGTTCTAGGATGTTTGATGTTGTTCTGTGAGTGCGAAAATTAGTTATAAAGTTGTACGGGGTACCCTCTTTATCGATATGATTCATATTATGTTACTAAAAATAGATGCGTTATTTAGAGAGAATACTTTATTGAGGATGATATTGATTGTTTGACTTTATTAGATGTTTTTGGTTCTATTATTTACTCATAGGATCATTAGCACACCATTTTCTCATGCGTTGGAGAGACTTTGGGTATGATCCTACTATGTATACATTGTGAGATGGTTTTGGTTCCCTTTTTTATATTATGTCATGATGTTTCTTTCTAGTTGATTTATCATATATCTAGGTCCTATATTATATAGTGGGAAATTCCTCTTATATGTGAGATTTTATACCCTTAATTCTAGTTTCCAAACAAGGGCCTACTAGAGGCAGGACTCGGGGGGTCGTTATCCATCTTATTTCATTATTGTTCTTGGAGGGGTCCCTTTGGAGGGAGGAGTTAATGATAATTATTTTCATAATGAATATGTATAAATACATTAATAATAGAAATATATTATATTAAGTAGTAATATATGTCATGAATATGGTTTTGTATGGATTATTTAAAAACAAATGATCATTATAAAGTAACTCATATTTATAGTTAAATTACATGAAAAAAGTTCTTCATGGATTCCTTTTTCATGAACCATACCCATATTTTCCATAAAATAAATATATTAATAAAAAAATCATTGAAAAATATTGATTTAACTACCTTGAATAATATTATAATAATGAAATTGGTATTTATGAATGGGGACTGACATCACTATTGTGAAACTTTTACGAGATAATTAATATTTCTAACATTTGATGATGAAAATACGCTATCACTAACAAAGATATGTGTAATTATTGATTATAATATAATTATATAAAATTAAATAGATATAAACAAGGTTCTAAAATAATTTATTTATATGATTATGTTTATTTTACAGGATATTAATGTTCTTTTTTTGGAAATCATCAGTAAAAGTAAGGGTTTTCTTGTGTCAATTTTAATTTCATTGATATATATTCCATGTTCATTGCCTATCCTTTTTTTGTAGGGTATATACTTCCCCATTGATGTATTTTTTCATAAATTTCATTAAATTCCCTAGATTTAAAAATATATATCTAGTTTTATCTTTCAACGACTTTTGATCTAAAGGTTATTAAAGACATACATGTTTTCTTTCTGATATCACTTTGAATTCAAGGTCATTATGATTAAATTTATATCTATGTAAATTGTACGATAATTCTATATAAACCCCTATATTTTATTTTCTGATATTTTTCATGAGTTTCACATGCCCGCTTACGATTTCACTTCCCTTATAGTTCAAAATTTTCTTGCATTAATGCTTATAAGAGAAACCAACCTTACCTATTATTTTCAGTTGAGAATATTTCTTATCCATGTAAATATTAATTAATTTGTTTTATAGATATAATTTTCTATGAATACTTTATTTATTTTGGTATATTTTAATTTACTTGAATTTATTTACAAAATTTATCTTCCTTTTATATTTTTGGTGTGGTCATTTTCCTCTAAATTTGAATCTCTTTACAAAGGTGTGAAAACAATCTTTCCTTTTTAATTCTTTCCACATGAAAACCTTTTTATTATTTTATAACAATTTTTTAATGAATATTCCTCTCTATTGTTTTATGTTTTTATTAAGAAATATCTATTCCCGTTGTTTTTTAAAATTTTCATTTTAAAATAAAATTCATCAAAAGAAAAGTGTGTTTCTTATCACTTTGGAAATTAATTTTCTCATGATCTTATATTTTTTTTAATACTTGTTAACATTGTTTAAGGTTCCCTATATTTCATTGGGATATTCCATATTGATACCTTATGATAATATTTTACAAAACATTTCATAAAACGTATTTCTTCCCTATGGGTTAATTAAGCTATTCTAGAATTTAGAAGGTTTTCAAGAACTTGTGGAACAAATATGTACGATATGTTATTATGAGATGGGTGGGTCCATTGTAAACCTCAAATCCATTAATTAAAAAGTAATATCTTATTATATAATTCATGGGTATGATTTTATTTTATCACATCAAAATGTGTGGACATCATTGTTTTTTTCACAACTAAATGAATGAGCATGAGTGGGTTTCTCACCACTAAATCCATGGGAATGACTAGGGTTTCTCATAATGTTATTATTTACTAAGTGTGTGTTTATAAAACATATCTATGTTATTACACAAAATTATTTAATATTCCATTTATCTTAATTATTGACTCACATTTCTATATTTATAGGTCTCATCTCTTATTTAATGTCAAAATATTTGTGCCAAGACACATGATTTTATGAAAAAAATTTTATTGGGTTTGATTATCTTATGATATGTTCTTTTACCTTGATTATGTTCTCATGAAAACATTTTTATCTTATTCATACTTATGGTCTTATACTGAAATATCTTATGTTTACCCTTATTGAGCCTCTAAGATCACTCTTTTTTATATTCTCATTTCCTAGGTTATAAATGGGGGTATTATTTACTATGTTCCTAAATGGGTATCATGTGAGAGAAATATTTGTGAGAGATATTTAAAATGTCGTAAATCAAGTTTTTTATGTATATAATACCCAAATACAATAAAAATTTAGGTTTTAGGTGTCATTTATTATGATATGTAATTAATATTCTTGTAAATTAATGTTATAAGTATTGATATTATGTGTGGGTCACATTAGTAGGGATTCATCCAAACCATGTAAATATTTTTTTTAATTATTCTACATTTTCTTTATATCATTTCATTTTATAAGTACTTATCTAGTTTGTATATGTGATTTGTGGTGTGTGATTTCTATTTATTTTCTTCATAGTTCCAAACATATAATGAATATAGGTTAATTTATATTTTTAAAAGTTTTAATTTTTTTTCATTTTTAACCATTCAGAGGTTTCTTTTAGATTAGATGTTATAGATAAAAAAACCACCTTATAAAAAACTTCAAAAAACTAACCTAAGAGTAGATGATGACGAAAGTAAACAAGAATTATTATAAGAAACCTGAAAAAAAATCCAATTGGTAGTGTGAGAAGAGTGGGGACTAGAAAATGATGAAAAGTATAGATTCAAAACCATAAAAACAAAATAAACCATCTACTAAGCCCAAAAACACAATTAAAAAACTAAACGGACACTAATTATCTTTAACAAAGTGAGTTCTTGAGTAATTGATGAGAAATCTAGAGTATAGGATGGAAAAACTATTGATTGAGAATCACTATTTAGAAGATTGTACATCTATTTATTCTATATGGCATAAATTCCTTATACTTCCTTATTATAAAAGATGAGTATTCAATTAGATATCCTTTATATTTGATTAAATATGAAAAACTATTAAAAGGATCTTATATCCTTTTATTATGTATACTGATAATACCCAATACTCAATTCTCCTAATTGAGTAGTATTAGTCAATATATTCTTTCCATTCAACTTAATGGAGATTCACCAGATTGACACTCACATTCCTTACAAGTGGGTTATTCATGATCATGGTGTACTTATAAAATAGTTATATCTATACTCTCATCTATATATTTTTCAAACACCCCATGATCTTAATATATGTTTACCTTTAAATAAGGTAGTGTGCTTGATAGATTTCTCCAAAATCAACTTTGAACATAAATGAAATTGAAATAAATTTTGATAAAATATAAATATTTATTTATGACTGTCAAAACCAAGAAATATAATTAGTGAGGATGAGTAGTAGTAACTAATTTATAAAATATATTTGTAGAATAAATAGGATACTTTTAATATGATTTAAATTTAATTAGTTTACCACAAATGACTAATACAATCATTTTATACTTTGAAATGTATTTTTTCCTAAATATTTCCCTTTTTATGAAATATGAATTTATACTACAAGAAAATTTTGCTTAATGTGTTAAAATATAATTTTAATAAATAATTGGTTAATATTAATTATTATGTAAAAGAAAATACGAATAATAATGGTTAATATTCTAAAAATATATTTTTATATAAAATAGTTTTTTCACTATGTATCTCATTTCCATTTAAAAGTTAAATCTTAAATATTATAAATTTAATTTGAAAAAATGAATATAATATTTAGATTAATCATTATAATATAAGTTTAATATTTTTTTGGTATTTTTATAAAAATAATATTTTTTAAGTGAATAAAGAAAAATATCATTTTTACAAATAACATAGATTTTATGAAACTAATAGTATATAAGTAGGAATTAGAAATTAAATATTTATTTTTATAATAAAAAATAGTTATTTTATAAGGGAATTTATGATTTTAAGTTTTTTTTAAAAAATCCATTTTTTGTATTTTAGAACAAAATCAATATTTTCTCACAATTGTTTTTAATAAATAATACATTTAAAATTTTAAATTAATTTTTGTCACTTTTATAGATTGAATCAAATGAAATAAATATTATATTTATAATTAGTGGGTCAAAATTATCTAATAAGGACAAATTTAATTTTATACATAATGATTAAGTTTCCTTAGGTAAAAACTAGTTACTATGATAAAAGTTAAAATGGTAAAAGTAAAAAAGAAAGGGTTAAATGGCTTAGAAAAAGATAAAAACATGTCTTGAATTACGTTTATGAGGTTTGGGATGAACTTGTCTAATCAATACTCCATTATTTATCAGTTTTGGATACACTTGACGTGTTTAACATTTTCTCCCAATATATTAAGTTGAAATTTTTACAAAAATTCCATTCTCTCCACTTATGAAAGGGGCCTCTCTCCACTTCTTCATGGAACACTTAAAAATCAAGTTCCCTCATAAAACCCTGGCCTTTTACTAGACACATATAATAATAATTAACTTTATTGAGATTTTTTTCACAACATATTATACCATTCCATCCATTTTCAAGGGATCATCCAAGGAAATCTCAAAGTACTCAATGTGAGTAATAAATCTTACGAGAATTGTTTCATTTCTATTTTTATTTTGAAATTATTATTTTGAAATAAATATGTAATTATATAATTATTTTTCATATACTATATTTTATTATTCTATGGGAAAATCATTAATCACATTTTCCCTTTTCTATTTAGAAAAATGAAAATGTAATTGGTGAATTGTGTGGACTACCACCACTACAACGTAACATATTTTGTTTTCCTTAACCACCTTAAAAGGTTCTTAAAAAAATTGAAATTTAATAAATCAATATGATATTTATATCATTTTTATGAATCATAAACATTAAACCAAATTACTTATCTTTTCTCATTTTATGGTAAATGAAATCGTCTACCATGCATACGTGTGGACTACCGCATTCCAGAAATGATTGAATTTCATTTTTTTCACTAGATTACATGGATGGTCATTAATATGATTTTAAAAGATTAATATTATTTTTATGATATAATTAATGATATGATATAAAAAATTTGAGTACCCAATAATGATATGATCAATAAACAACCATTGTTAATTCAATCATTTAAAATGAGGAAACTAAGATGAAAATGATATATTCTTTCAAAGAAAAAACTTTATATAAATTATAAAATAATTATAATTATTTCCAATTATGATATATTACACTAATATATATTAAAAAATATAATTATTCTTATTTTATAATGACATTACAACTAAACCGCCTCATAATGATCCATTAATCATGGCCGGTTATTTTTTTAGTCAATTTTACGATATACTTGAAAAATATAATGAATTTAACTCATGAATTACTATGATAACTTATTTACTAGTATAATATGATATAAATATGTTAATAATGTTTTTTCTATTTTTATATCAATATTTATCTCCTTAATTATGAAATCAATCTTCGTTCATTAAGAATCACCGAAACATGCTCGTCGCAGATTTTATCCTCATGGATCATAAAAAAAACTATCCTAAAAATGAAATTATAGATTTATAAAATATATTTTAATATCTATTAAAGTATCTAAAATTATATAATAATTATTTTTAAAAAAAAATTAATATATACCCTATTCACTTTTATAAAACTAGTTTAAATAGATAAATTTACTTACACCTAGTGTTGAAAAAAGGTAAAAACAAACTAATATATAACTATATATAATGATTATAAACTAGGAATATAAATGGTTGTATTAATAAAAAAAGTTATTGGGTATTTATTTAATGAAATTAATTTAATTATTTAGGATGTTTAGTAAAAGTACAGAATGAATCCGGACCAAGGTAAGGGGTTTGTCTCACATTCCACTCTTTGAGACATGTTTGGTATTATGAACCTAATTTCATCTATGTTGTGTATATAATACCTATATAAGATATAATATCATGAATTATATTTTAATAATGGTATTTTACTTTCAATTATAAGACCTCTCTCTCAAGGGGTTTTGATTAAAGCATTTCTCAAGTCATAAGGGGTTTTTCTTTGTCTAATTCTCATTCATTAAGAAATGATACATGTTATGCACCATGTTTCCACTGTATGGTGGTCTATTGTTCTAATATACCATGCATTTTCTATACATCATTCCTTATAATTATTCTAAAAAACTAGAAATAATAATTTACTGTCATCAATTTTCTTTCAACTCATGTGCTACCCCAGTCGTAAGAGTATTTGGTAACTCAATTTTCATTCATTAAGTTATGATCATTCACTTGAACTTATTTTATATAATTTGGTTAAATTATTCCCTTTTATTTTATTATGTGGTATTGTCTCATTGTTTTTATTTCTACCACATAATCCCATTTTTAAATGTTTCATTCCTCATGGCGTATGTATCCTGTCGGGAATATTGATAGGTCAAGTATCCTCTCCTTGAGTTATATTGTTTCATCACAAACTTATTTCATCCATGATTGGGTCTAAAACCCTAATATTTTATTATATGATAATTTATATTCTTAATTTGGGAAATTAAGTTATAATATAATGAATGTTTTGTTACTCTTCTAACAATGTGTGTTTTGAACAAAATTATTTTAAAAATAATAATAAGTGTTTTTATTTTCATATTAATTTGTTTTTTCCAACTCTACTCATTTATAAAGGATTAAATTTATATATTGTCACCTATTTATTATTGGAGATTATTTTTAAATATAAGGTTTTTAAAAGTATTTCATATCACCTTTTAAAAAGTTACCTTTGAAATTGACACGTAAATTTTTATTTTAGATGAATGTTAAAAATGTATTCTAGAATCCCATTTATGTTTACATTTCCACTTCCATTTTTATTTTTAAAAGTATTTACAATAATGGGGTTTATGTTTATTTATTTATCATCTAATATATATATGTTATCATTTATGGTATTAAACTCCTGGTATGAGACAATTCATTTCTCAATCCATTCTTTTGTGACAACGTTCAATGAATTCATTTTATAAGGATATTTTTAATCTCTATTAACGTCCTTAAAATATTCCTTTATTATACTGAGGTTATATTATTTTGAAACCAACCAATGTATTTCTCTAGATAGATTATGATCATTTTATTCAAGTATTGACTTAGCTGTATACTCATTGCTCTATATGGCATGGACATCAATTTTTTCATAATTAAGATTGGTCGATGTTCACCTAAAAAGAAAGTAATTCTATTGAAATAGGTAAAAATATTAGAATTTTGTATATTTTGATTCCAATATCGATTATTATTGGAAATTTGGCTATGTATTGTTTGAACATCTACATTTTTTATTGGATGAGTTATGATAATGTTATCCCTTTTATTGGAATGGGGAAACATATTGATAACATTAATTATTATTGAGTGTTAACACATATTGATTATTTATTAACATTAAATATATTTCATTATATGGATAAACTTATTTTATTTAGTAAGAGGTTCTTTAGGGAATGGTATGAAATTTATTGTTTAATCTCATGGTGAATGCATTGGAGTTAAACAAGTGGCGAGTGAGACCCAAAATTATATAGTCTCTCTATGCATCAATAGGTATCATGAGAAAACATGATAGGTTTTGAGGTATACCTCTTCCCATAACTAGATACTGTATTGGTAAAAGTCCATGGAATCATGTTTTATATTTCCATCATTATGAATTCCATCATTATGAGAGCAGTATTTCTAATATCCTTCTTTTAATTTACTTTCATGGATATAACAAGCTCTCAGTTTCAATTCGATTATGCATTAATGTTGTTTACTTATTTTAACCATAATATTTGTGCCATTTTTATTCCTTGATTGCCTCAGTTTTATATTTTACCTTACTAATCATTAGATCTCACCACTTATTATATTTCTATTTCTCCAAGTTATGAAGAAATGTATTAAAATTGATATTACTAACATGATATCATTTGTGTAGAATTTTTGGGAGATATTAAAGACTTGTTATGGATTAAGTAGTTTTGTATATAATGGAAAAATATCTTTTTTATATAAATATCATGAGATTTTCTATTTTTTTCCAAAATATCTAAATATATAAACCTTAAATTATTTTTATAATTCAAGAGATTCAATAATCATTATTGATTTTGTAATTAAGTATGGTTATATCTAGTCTTTTCAACTATTATTAAAGTGAGTATATAAAGTATTTGTTTATAGAACTGGATCTGGGAGTGCATATATGAGGTGTCATGGTTGTTATAAAAGGAAAGGTTTAGATAACATCAATGATTAGAATATTTATTTAGGATAATTTAATGGATGATAAGTTATGGTTGATCATAATTGATAAAATTTTGGAATAATATATGATTTAATGCTAAGGTAATAATTCAAATTTTATTTGTGGATTATGATGAGATAACTTTAGTGGAAACCCTAGGAATAAGTAATGGATAACATCATGTTGTTTTAGTAATGTTGAGATTATATTGATTTTTCTAGTAATACATCCATGTCTAGAAACTGTAAAGTGGATAATACTATAGAACATATTATCCATGGGGTAATACCCCTAAAAAGAATTGGTTGAGTATTGAAACAATCATCACTCTAATGCATAATGAGTGAGACTAAGATTACACAGCTGGATAGACACTCCTATGAGATATTATTTGGTTAATCACATTATCTTTACAAAAATTATGAAGGATTTAAGAATATTGTTAACTAATTATGTAAATAGATCTAATATAATAATGACTATGGATAAATAAATATTGAACAAAGAGATTCATAATTTGATTTAAAAGTATCATATGTTAAAAACCTAGGTTTTATCAGGGAATACATATTCATATTGATATTTTTATATTGTTATTTTCAGATATTATCATAACCATTTAGGTTTTAGAATTTTGTAGAAACATGATAAAAAATATAATGCGGAGAAAGTTATGAATCTAGATACCACTATATATTATAACCAAATAAGGGGGTATACAGAAATGGATAAGAATCTTAGTATAATCCCATTTTGATAGAAAATGTGAGATTTATAGTCTTACCTATGGTAGCGAGGTTGATATCATAATATAAATTAATTATTGATACTTTTAGATATTTTAATTTGTGAATTTATATTGAATGATCACATTTTAGTATATTCTATATGTTATTGAGGAATATGTGAAGCATCTAAGGATCATTATACTGTAGATTTGCATTAATGGTTTTAAATCATACATCAAATGGTATCAATAAACTTGTAAAGTTATTTTACGAAAATTTTATATTTTTGCGGATAACTATTTAAGAATACATGATTGAGGTATGAATAACTCATAAGATTAACACATGCTTGATCTTGAGGTAATAAAGGGATTATTGAAATGTAGAAAAGTGAGTTAGATAGTGTTGATAGACTAGTAATTGATTATTTATTTAAAGAAAAATCAATCAATGACATTTTTGGTGAAGTTTATGTAATTTTTGGGATTATGATATATATAAACTAGTGTGTGACTTTATGAACTAGTGGATTAACATAATAGTTAATTTTTGAAGGAATATATAATTTCACTATGGTTTAATGACTTGGAGATTCAAATGGTTTTGGAAAATGTATATTGTTGAGAATATATAATTAGAATATATAAATACATAGGTGTAAGGGCCCAGACCCTCCTGGTCCATTACTTTGACAAATTATGGTGTTTGGGGCACCCTTAACCCCATCAGTGAGTTGTGAGGGCGGTGGTGTTGGTGGCAGGGTGTCACCGTGGTGCCACCGATCTATCTCATCGATTGGTGAGATGGGTGTTTGTGCCATGGGGGTTTGTCGGGGGTTTCTTTCCCTAGTTTTCCATAACGACTAATTTATGGTTTAATACATCTTTAAAGTAGTACGAGGTCATTTTAAAGACCATAAATGATGTTCTAATTCCAAAGAGTCGGGCGACCCTTGATGGACCAAAAATGTGTGTCGCTATTATGGATATTCCTCTGTTTAAATGAAATCCTTTAACTCACATCTATTATGGACACCTCTCCATTGCGAATTATTAAACAAAAATTTATTCCTTCATATGTAACCATCCAACCAAGTGGAGAAAAAATTATCTTCCTTTAAAACCGTTCAATATTTTTTATCCCGTAACTCTAAAATCTTATCTTTTATCATACGTAGTTTATTTCTTATTCTGTGATGGTCTCTTTTCCTCTCCTTGGTGCGTTTCGAGTCCCTCTTCCCAAGGATAGTTTTGCATCCATGCTGGAGCCTTCCCTACTCACTCTTAGAGTCCTTGGAGTTTTTCCCCTGCAAGTCGCACATCCACAGTTCTTGGTGCAATGAGAAAAATTCGATCATTGATTATCCAGGTAGGGTCTCCCTTTGTCTCTCTTTACTGTGTATCATGCGGTGTGGGTATGGTAATGTTTCCTTTGGATGTGGATGAAACCCAACCTTAATGAAGATAATAATTTTTTTTAAAGAATGAAGGGGGTGTTTGATGATGCTGATATACTCTTTTATCTTTGTTTATATGTTGTAAATTAAACAGACTTATGCACACTAAAAATAGTGGTCATTGGCGGTCCTTTCTTGCACACTAATTGACCTATTTTTTCTATATAATCTTGTGATTTAATGGATGTTACATGGAAACTGGTTAATCATGAAATCTCGGTTGATTAAATGGAAGCCCAATGAACAAGAATCCTTGTGTGATCACCCATGTTAACCAAACGGAAAGACAAAACTTAATAAATGGTATGGTTATATCTAAAAACTCCCTTGTTTTTTTTAAAAATAAGAATGGATGTTTTTCTTGATACTTGTGGGGTGATGTGAATGGGGATGGGATCCCCTATTTTTCAGTTGTTGGTATGTGGATATGAGACCGTGTGGGGCCATATGATGGGGATTGTTTTGGTTCCAATACTTTGAGGAGTCTCACAAATCCCTTTTTGTTGTTGCGACTTTACAAGAGAACCGGTTGTGAATGATTAAATTGCTGCTTGGATATTTTTTCTTCCTTGGATTTTGGATGTACCTGTATGTTTCCCAATATTAAAGATTTATTTTTAACTGAATCACTTTAATATGATAACAAGAATGGGTTCAATGGGGAATTGTTTTCTAGGAATGAGTTGTTCTCTAGTTGTAGCTGTTGTGCTTTTGTATGAATGAATAGTAATGAGTGTGTTTGTGTATTGGATGGTTTTAGAACCCTTAGGATGGGATGGGTTCTTTTTTACCTATATATATAAATTTAACTTTGTGTTTCTTATTCACACCCCACCCCAAGTTAAGAACTTCATGCCGAACACCCCTATTTCAAGGGGGAGAGCGTTTTTCCCAATATCCTATTGGGTGGCTGGTTATTGGTTCCTTTCTGCTCCCTCTCTTGAGTAGACCAAGAATCTTTGGGCATGCTGTGATGGCCTAAGGTCCATTATAGACCAAGATTCTTCAGGAAGGGTGGTTGTTGTGGTTGGCCCAGGTGTGTGCGGGCAGGTTTTTTTCCCAAGTGTCTTCAAGATGAGGCCTAGGTTTCTTAGGGCATGGTGATGGTTGTTTTGGACCAGGTTTATGCAGGCATGGTTGCATATAGTTGTGGTGGTCTAGGTATCTATGGGTGGGATGTATGGTTGTGGTGTCCCATAAGTTTTGTTGGGGTGGTAGTGGGGCTGTAGTGAAAATGGCGGGGGAGATCTGACGCGTAGGATGTCTTCAATAACTTGTGGTAAAGTGGTGCTGGGTACCCAAACATTGATGTGCTATTACTATTATTTTACTTAACTTACATTATTTGGTGAGTGTGACTTATTGAGTTTTTTTGGGTATTTTCCTTGCAAGTTTCTTTGGGTACCTATTTTTTCTCATAGGGCATAAGAATGCCTCCACACTTGTGCATGAGAGCTTTTGGTTTTCCCTACTGAGTGTACCACTATACTCAACGTGCGTATATAAAACTAGTTTCAAGTTTCCAGGAGGAATTTGGAGAATGTGTGGGAATGTAATACCTCATACATCGGGAAAATTTCTATTTCTATTTTATTTCTTTTGGTAGATTCACTTTGGATTTCTCTTGTACTTGTATGGGTTTATCTTTGAACATGAATTTGGGAATGGGTTTTGGCTTTACTTTTACCTTCAGTTTTGTATTTTTAGGGGTTTTACCATCATATCTATCGATCCTACAAAGTAAAAAGGTTAATGCCTTCCATATTATGTGTGATTCTATACCCTTGGTGCTAGCCTCCACTCAGGGGCCTATTGAAGGCGGGACTCAGGGGTCATTATCTCTCCTTCAACTTGAGGAAGGAAGGGTTTGGCAGTTTTCTGTCCCTTTCCTCATCTTGGTGAAGAAGGGTTGTGACAGAATGGTATCAGAGGGGATGGTTAAAATATAGGATGGAGTTCAAAGTTATACACAATAAGGATTACCTGGGATAGTAGGGAAATAGTTTTAAGAAACCATGGTGATTGAAATAGTGTAGTGAAGATCAGCTAGGAAATGAGATTTAGGCCCCCCGTGATCCGATGCAAGGACTCTGGACCTACCAAAAAACCAAGTGAGGATACAATTATTGTTGGGTAGATTCCCTAAGAAATTTACATGCATCATAATGACATGTTTTCTTGTGTGTTCTGGGTGTTCTGGGAATTCAAATAAATAAAAAGTTTAAGAAAAATTGAAAAGAAATCATCTACACTACTCGGGCTTAGGCATTCCTTGTCTACCTTACAGCTATGGAACCTGAAGAATCACCACGAGTAGTGCGGGCGATCGAGGAAAATGAGGCCGATATAGCTGATTAGCGGAGGACTGATTGAGAGGAGGAGGATGACCAATGGAAGAATACTTTTTATGCCTTTTATTGGGAGACCCTCAGGATATACAAGGGAAGCATCTCAAACATGGAGACTGAAAGCTATCTCGAGGAGTTGGTGATAGATTTAAGCTTGATCCGGGTATTGTTGAGTATTGGGTTGTGTTTTTAGTCAGTAAGAAGAGGGGGGGGGGGGTACTTCAGTGGTGGAAACTCTACCTCAGAGAGAGGATGGAGAGTGAAATTTTGTTGTCTGAATTTGAGAAGGAGTTCCGGGAAGAATTCATTTATTATACGATGAAGGATGAGAAGAGGAAAGAGCTACTATCCCTTTTGCAGGGGAGTATGTTAGTGATGGAGATGGGGATCAAGTTCAAGTACCTCCTTTGTTTTTATCCAGACCTTTTTCTGAAAGAGGAGTCTCAAGCGAGACATTTAGAGGAGGCACTCTGACCTTCTCTTCATTATGCTGTTACTCCCTTCACCCTACTGACATACTTAGAAGTCCAGAAGAAGGTTGAAGTGGTGGAGAGGTTGCACATATTGGGAGGTGTTCTTCGAGAGGGTATCCAATTGGGATTGTCAAAGGGGAAGGCCATTAGCAACATGCCTCCAGTATCAGGGCCTTCCAGGTTTCGACCAGTGGGGAGAAGGCCCCAACAGTCCCAATTTTGATCTTCGGGTACTTGCCCTCTCTTTGTAGGCCCAAGACCAAGATTCTTCATCTGTGGTAGCTGTGTGATCCTTCAGAATCAATGCCTGGACCAAGTGTTGTATAGTGGGGGTGGGCAGGTTCAACACCCACCTCAGCAGTAGTGGTTTCCATCCAGGCCCTTTCAACAGTAGCAGTAAGGACAGTGAGATCCTGCTCCTCTGAGAGTAGACATTGAAGGAGGAGGCAGACCTCAATGCGCTCCTCAGGGACCTCTACTAGGGCATGGTTGGGGAGGTAGCCGATAGATGAGGGGCAGAGGAATGGGGCATGGGCAGTTTTACACCACAGAGACAACAGTTCCAGTAGGGCTATAGGTGTTTCGAGGTACGATCAGATTTTTTAGCAATATTTATCATGCATTGTTTGATTCAGAAGCTTCACAATCCTTTGTTGCACCCCATCTATCCCATTTTATGGGTCTAGATGTAGAGATACTTACCATGCCCCTATTTTTTAGTATGCAAGTCGGAGGTCAGACCATCATGTCTTATGTTTTCTGGGGATGCAGACTGGTGTTGGGGCCACATCAATCTAGTTGGGACCTTCTTTCGCTACATATGTAGCCGAATGATGTCATTTTAGGCATCGAATTGAGGTTCTATGTGTTTACTATTATTTACAGCTTCCGAATAGGGGTTCTGTTTTCCGATATGGGTGGAAAATGTGTAACTTTCATTGATGAGCAGGGTTGCCAGGAGGGCAGCCAGCGAGTGGAGCCCCTTCTTTCCTTATTAGCTAAGTTGTTAGTGGAGTCGGTAGATACAAAGTTGGTGGAAGTCCTGTGGATCATCAATGAGTTATTGGATGTATTCCCTAGATAGGTGGTGACTCTTCCCCTTCGATGTTATGTTGAGTTTGGGATATAATTTCAACTCAGTGTTTGTTTGATTTCGATGGCTCCCTATCAGATGGTGCCATCTGAGTTGCGGGAGTTACAGATACAGATTTATGATTTGATGAAGGAGGGTTTTGTTCGATAGAGTGCTTCACCATGGGGGTGTGCTAGTCTTGTTATCAAAGAATGAGTATGGTGTTCTAAGGATGTGTATAGAATACCAGAGGATAACCAGGTGATGATCAGGAACCAATACCCCCTCTCGAGGATCAAATAAATTTTTGATTAGTTGAAGGGGGAAGAACAGTTCTCTAAGATCGAACTGCGGTTAGGATATCACCAGTTGAGGGTAAAGGAGGGTTACATCTCGAAGACTGCCTTCAGGTGCATATATATGCACTTTGAGATCATGGTCATGTTGTTCAGCGTTATGAACACACCAGCAGTGTTCATGGGGATCATGAACTCTGTCTTCCAGAAATATATGGACTAGTATGTAGTTGTGTTTACTAACGATATCCTGATCTACTCAAGATCTGAGGTGGATACTGCCGAGTTTTTGAGGATGGTTTTAGAGGCCCTATGAAATCACAAACTCTAAATTAATTTTTCCAAGTGCAAGTTCTGGACATGAGAGGTTCAATTTATTGGACAAGTGGTGTCTGAGTAGGAAATAACAGTGGACCCATTGAAGGTCAAAGTGGTTGTTTCTTGGGAAGCACCCAAGAACGTGGTAGAGGCTTGTAGTTTCCTACATCTAACAGGTTACTACTAGAGATTCATGCCCAAATTCTCCTGAGTCGCTGCACCTTTTACAGCCTTGACCAAGAAAGACATGGATTTTGTGTGAATTGAGTAGTGCCAGGAAGCCTTCAGTTACCTGTAAAGGAATTTGGTTAGTGACCTAGTGTAGAGGTTTCCAGAAGAAGGGGTAATGCTTGAGGTGTTCTGGGATGCTTCAGGACAAGGATTGAGGTGTATAATGATGCAATAATAGAGCGTGATCTCTTATGGGTCTAGGTAGTTATGCCCCCAAGAACATAACTATTCCACCCATGATCTGGAGCTTGTAGAGGTTGTGTTCATAATAAGTTTGTGGAGACATTACCTCATCGGGGAGTGCTTTGTGGTCTTCACATATTAGAAGAGCTTGTGGTATATCTTCTCCCAGTGGGACCTGAAGTTGCGGCAGTGAAGGTGGATGGAGTTTCTTCAGGATCAAGACTTTGAAATCTCTTACACTGAAGGTAAGAGGAATGTGGTGGATGATGATTTGAGTAGGATGTGACGAAAGGATGTGCTTTCAGAAACAGAAGATTCTTGGAAGGTAATGGAAGATTTGTATTCCATACACCAAGATGCAAGGGTGGAGGATAGTAGAGGCTAAATGTTCTCGATGACAGTGCAATCCTCTCTTTTTTGGAAGGTGGAGGATTCTCAGTGGGGGGACTTAAAGGATGAAGTGATGTGCAATCGTGTTAGATAGGGAAATGATCTGGAAGGATGGTCAGAAGATGGATAGAATCAGATGTTGTTTCATAGAAATTTGTTAGTCCTAGTGGAAATGTGTGAGATAGTTCTTAGTGAGTTCCACAGCTCACCCCTGGCAGTACACCCAGGAGTTTTCAAAATGTACCAATGCTAGAGGAGTCAGTTTTGGTGGCCCGGGGTGAAACGGGTAGTGGCGGGGTTCATGGAAAAGTGCCTCATGTGTTAGCAAGTGAAGGATGAGCACTGTGTTTCGGTCAGTCTATTGCATCCTTTAGATGTCCCTTAGTATAAGTGGGATGAAATCTCGATGGATTTCGTCACAAGACAACCCAGGGTTCAAGGAGGCTGTGATTTTATCTGGGTAGTGGTGGACCGTCTAAAAAAATCAGCTCACTTTTTGGAAATCAAGGAGTTGAGTGCAGTGGATACCTTATCATAGAGGTATATGGATGAGGTGGTGAGGTTTTGTGGAGTTACAAGGTCTATAGTCTTAGATCAAGATACACGGGTTAACTTAAAGATATGGAAAGGATTGAAACATGATTTTGGCACCCATCTATGCCTCATCACTGCTTTCCACCCCCAGATGGATGGGAAGATAGAGCGGACCATGCAGATATTGGGGGATATGTTATGAGCATGTGTTTTGGATTTCAGGGGATCGTGGGTATGACAATTTCCTCTGTTGGAGTTTTCCTACAACAATAGATATCACTCTACCATTGGTATGGCTCTGTTAGAAGCCTTGTATGTGAGATTGTGTCACTCACCCATGTGCTTGATAGAGGTTGGAGAAGCAGGTTTTCTTGGCCCAGAGGTGGTGCAGAACACGATTGAGAAGGTTCAGCTTATACGGGAGAGGATGACAACATCTTAGGACCGGTATAAGTCGTATGCCGATCATAGGATGAGACCCTTGGAGTTAGAAGTCAGGTACCACATGTTATTGAAGGTCTCCCCTCAGCATGGGTAACAAAGGTTCGTTAGGGGAAGTAAGATTTCTCCCAGTTTCTTCAGAAACATCGAGGTGTTGCGGCAGATCAACGAAGTGGCTTATCAGCTGGCGCTACCATCGCTCGTATATAGGGTAAATGACGTCTTTCATGTGTCTTTGCTCCATTAGTATCTACACGATGATTCACATGTCCTTGATGGGGGAAATATAGATATCGAGGATGACACAACATTCGTAGAGCGACCAGTAAGGATCGAGAATCATATAGAGAAGGTGCTTCATGGATGAACCATTCCCTTGGTTCATGTGTTATGGACACATGGTGGTCTCGAGGAGAGTACCTGGGAATGTGAGGAACAGATACACACCCAGTACATATATCTGTTTTGATTTTTTTCTCTTCTATTTTGTACTTATTTTTGATATCGTGCTAGACCTTGTTGACTATGAGATGGGATTTTCCCCTTGTTCTCTAAATATGTGTGAATAGTCTTTACTGTTGGGAGGGGAGGACCTGATCCCTAATTAAGACGCATTAATTTGGAAGCAATTAAACTTGTGCGGGCGAGTCAGTGCCGCCAAAAGCGGATATTATCTTGACATGAAGGAAGGAAATTCCTTATCCATATGACTGGATGGTGTGACCTTTGTATGCTTTTTTGGTCTCCTCGGGGAGGGGAGCAGTAGTGTATTCATAGTAATTCAAGATATAGACGAGGGAGAGGTATTACAAGAGATCGAGGTTTGTTCCGGATTTTGAATAACTCTATGGTGGTTCGACCGTGAGAGGTATCTTTATATGTGGTTGTTTGGACCCCTATCTTTTCTTTTGGTTTACTTTTGATTATCGAGGACGAGAATAGTTTTAGAGGTATCTTATGTAATGTCTTAGACCCTCCTGGTCATTTAATTTTCCAAATTATGGTGTTTGGGGCACCCTGGAACCTATTAGTGAGTTGTGAGGGCGGTAGTGTCGGTGGCAGGGTGTCACCATGGTGTCACCAATAGGTCTCACCAATCGGTCTCACCAATCGGTCTCACAAGTCAATCTCATGAATCAGTCTCACCGATCGGTGCCTTGGGGGGTTGTTAGGGGTTTCTTTCCCCAGTTTTCCGTAACAACTCTTTTAAGGTTTAATACCTCTTTAAATTAGTATGAGACCATTTTAAAGACCATAAATGATGTTTTAATCCACAAGAGTGGGCCGACCCTCGATAGACCCAAATTGCGTGTCGTTGTTATGCATTTTCCTCTGTTTAAATAAAATCCTCTATCTCACAGTTGTTATGGCCACCACTCTGATGAGAATTATTAAATAAAAATTTATTTTATCATGTCTAACTGTCCAACTGTGTGGAGAAACCATGAACTGCCTTTAAAGACATTCAAGATTTCATATCCCGTAACTCTAGGATCTCTCCTTTTATCGCACGAAGTTTCTCTCATCTTCTAGTCTGGTATCGTTTCCTATCCTTGGTGTGTTTAGAGTCCCTATTCCCGAGGCTAGTTGTGCGCGCATGCTGGAGCCTTCCCTACTCACTCTTCGAGTCCTTATAATTCTTCCTCTGCAAGTCGCGCATCCCCAATTCTTGGAATGAGGAGAAAACATTGATCATTGATCATCTAGGTAGGGTCTCCCTTCATCTCTCTTTACTGTGTATCATGTGGGGTGGGTATGATAATGTTTCCTTGGGACCAGGATGAAACCCAACCTTAAATAAGATAACAAATGGTTTCAAAAAAAAATGAAGGGTGTGTTTCACGATTCTAGTGTACTCTTTTATCTTTTCTTATAATTTGTGGATTATACGGGCTTATGCCCAATGAAAATAGTGGTCATTTGTGGTTATTTATTACACACTAATGAACCTATGTTTTTCTGTATAAGCTTGTGATTAAATGTCTGTAACATGGAAACTGGTTAATCACGTAAACTCAGTTGATTAAATGGATTCCCAATGAACAATAATTCTTAAGTGATCACCCCAATTATCCAAACGTAAAGATGAATCTTGAAAAATGGTATGGTTAAATATGAAAACTCCATTGTTTAGTTCTACAAATAAGCACAGATGTTCTACTTGATACTTGTGGGGTGATGTTAATGGGAATGGGATCCCCTATTGTTCAGTTGTTGGTTTGTGGATCCGAGACCATGTGGGGCCATATTATGGAGCTCGGTTTGGCTCCAGTACTTTGAGGGATCTCACAGATCCCTTTTTTGTTGTGACTTTAGAAGAGAACTGGGTGTGAATGCTTAAATTACTACTTGGTTGTTTTTTATTCCTTGGCTTGTGGATATTCCCGTTAGTTCCACAGTAGTGTAGATTAATTTTAAATATAATCACTTGAATATGACAACAAGAATATGTTCAATGGGGAATTGTTTTCTAGGAATGATTTGTGCTCTAGTTGTGGCTGTTGAAATTTTGTATTAATGAATAGTAAAAAGGGTGTTTGTGTATGGGCTGGTTTTGGAACCCTTAGGCTAGGATGAGTAATTTTTTACTAATAAGTTAAAATTTAGCTTTGTGTTTCTTATTTTAATCCCACCCCAAGTTGATCATTTCATGCCAAACACCCCATTTCACTAGTGAGGGTGTTTTCACAATATCCTATTGGGTGGATAGTTATTAGATCCTTTCTGCTACCTCTCCTAGGTAGACTGAGACTCTTTGGGCAGCCTGTGATGTCCTGAGGTCCATTATAGCCCAATATTCATTAGGCAGGGTGGTTGTGGGGGTTGTCCTAGGTGTGTGTGGGAGGGTTGGTTTCCCAAGTGTCTTAGTGATGAGGCCCAAGTGTCTTCGTGCATGGTGGTGGTTGTTCTGGCCCCGATGTCTATGGGTATGGTTATGTATCATTGTGGTGGCCCAGGTGTCTGCGAGTGGTATGTATGGTTGTGGTGTCCCACAAAGTTGTTTTTGGGGAAGCAGTGGGACTATAGTAAAAATGGCGGGGGAGGTCTGACATGTAGGATGTCTTCAATAACCAGTGGGAAAGTGGTGCAAGGTACCCAAACATCAATGTTCTATTACTATTAATTTACCCGACTTTCATTATTTAGGGAGTGTTCCTTGGTGTGTTTGGGTGGATAGTTTACTTTCTAGGTGATTTGGTTATCACCTTTTTCCCACAGGGCATTAGAATTCCTCCCCACTTGTGTATGAGAGCTTTTGGTTTTCCCTACTGAGAATACCTGTATACTCCCCTACATATATAAAACTACTTTTGGGTTTCTAGGAGGACTTAAAGGACTGTGACAGACCGTACTAGCTTGGATATTTGTATAGTTTCTGTTTTTGTTTTCTTTCTTTTGGTACTTTCCTTTTGGATTTTTCTTTTACTTGTATGGGTTTATCTTTGAACATGCATATGGGAATAGGTTTTGGATTTACTTTTACCTTCGGTTTTGGAGTTTTTGGGTCTTTACCATCATATCTCCCAATCCTACTAAATAAAAAGGGTAATTCCTTCCATATTACATGCGATTCTATACCCTTGGTGCTAGTCTCCACTCCAGGGCCTATTGAAGGGGAGACTCAAGGGTCATTATCTCTCCTTCAATTTGAGGAAGGAAGGGTCTGGCAGTTTTTTGTCCCTTTCTTCATCTTGTTGAAGGCAGGTAATGATAATGGGTATATGATTATATGAATTAATAATTTTTTTAAATAAATATAAGTAACTTGATATATCCTAAGTGAGTATAGTTGATGTCATATTATAGGATATACCTTGAATATAGATAAGTTAAAAATAACCTCACTTACTTTCTTAAATGAGTAATAATTAATATTATGAGGATGAAATTTATTTAGAGGGAGGGGATGTAACACCCAGAGATCATAATATATGATTACCTTTAAATAATTCAATGTGTTTGATAGATTTCTCTATACTAAACACTGAACATAAACAAAACTTTTATATATTTTGATAAAATATAAATATTTAAGTATGAAAGAAAAACACCATCCATTGAATTATAAATAATGAATATGAGTAATTGATTTATGATATATATGTACAAAGAAAATAAAATTCTATATTTAATATGAATTAAAATCAATTATTTTACATAGAATGACAAATATAGTGATTTTATACATGGGAATGTATTTTTCAAAATGCCACTTTTTTATGTGATATAATTTTTTATTCCAAGAAACATGTGATTAAAGATGATAAAATAAATTTTATATGAATAATTTTCTAAATATATTTGGTAAATAATAGGAAATATGATTGTGAATGGTTAATATTTTAAAAATCTATTTCCCTATAAAATTGTTTTTTACTATATCTCACGTTTTTTTTAAAAGTTCAATTTAAAATTTTACAAATTTAATTTGAAAAAATAAACATGTTTTCTATATTAATCATATTAATATAATCTCATGATTAATTACTGGAATTTTTAAAAAATGAAATATTATTTGGTTAATAGTGAAAAATTCCATTTTTACAAATAACATAGATTTTATGAAATTATTATGACATAAGTATGAGTTGGAAATTAATAAAGAATTTTTTCTAGGATAAAATAAGTATTTTATAAATGGATTTATAATTTTAAAAATGTTCTTTTTAATTTAAAAACTCATATTTGGCATTGTAGATAGTAAGTAATATTTTCTCCAAAATTGTTTTTAATAAATTATAATTTTTTATTTTAAAATTAATTTTTATTACATTAATAAATAGAATAAAATTAATTGGATTTAATATTTATAATAATTGTTTATAAATTATCTTACAAGGAGAGATTTATTTTTAGTCATAAATGTTAAGTTACCTTAGGTAAAAACTACTTACCTCGTTAAAAACTAAAATGGTATAAGTAATAAATCAAGGGTAAGGGGATTGAAAAATGATAAAATATAATTGATTTTATGATGTTTTTATCAACATTATATCTTCCCCACTCCATTATATCTATATTTTTTTATCCATTTTACATGTTTAATATGTGGTCCCTTTATATTTAGGTAAACTATTTTAAAAAAATGTCATTCTCACCACGTATAAATGGGGCCTGTCAAGACCCCTTAAAATAACTACTAAAAATTAGGTTTCCCCATAAAACCATATCTATTTACTTAACCTAGAATACTACTTAACTATCATGATCTTATGGTCACAATATTTTATAATATTCCATCCATTTCAAAGGGATCCTTATAGGAAATCTCAGTGTTCCCAATGTGAGTAATTATTTTTAGTCAACTTAATTATTTTATTATTTTATTTTAAAATTATAATTCTAAAATCCTTATGTAATCCAATAATTTTTTATATACTTAATTTTAGTATTCTTTGGTAATAATCATTAATAACATTTTCACATTTCTATTAAGAAAAGTAGTACTATAATTCGTGTGTTCTGTAGAAAACCTCCTCCAGGATGCAACATATTTTGTTTTTCTTAACACACTTAAAAATATGGAAAAAATGGAATTTAATAAATAATTATTATAATTATATCATTATTATTAATCAAAAACATTAAACCATGTTACTCATTTCTCCCATTCTATGAAAAATGAAACTGTCAACCATGCGTACATTTGGACTACCCCTTCGTGGAACGATTTATTTTCATTTTCTTTTCATAAAACCGTTTAATGGATAGTCATGATGATGTTATTAAAGGATAAATATTATTTTTATGATATAATTATTATTTTTATGACTAAAATTTTAAACTATTATTGATATGATCATCAAACAACCATGGTTAATTCAATCATTTAAAACAAGAAAATTAAGAGAAAAATGATCTCTTCTTTCTATGTAATGAATTTATATACTCTTAATATATCTATAATTATTTTAAATGATTATATATCACACCAATAGAAACCAAATAATATAATTATGGTTATGGTATATTGATATTAAAACTAAACCACCTCATAATCATCCATTAATCATGGTAGGTTCATGTTTAGGTCTGTTTAACCACATACTTGAACAATACTATCCATTTACATCATGAATGACCACAGGAGCTTATTTAATAGAATAATATGATATATATATAATTATTTTTTGGTTCTTCTATGTTTATATCAACATTTAATTCATTAGTGAAATAATAACCCTTTGTCCATTAAGAATCACTGAAACATGCTCATCGCCGATTTCATCCTCATGTATTGTATTCTAAACTACCATGAAGTGAAATTATATGTTTATAAATTATATTGGAACATATATTACCGTACCTATTATTATACAATGATAATTTAATTTTGAAAAATAGTATATGCCAACACCACTTTTATAAAACTAGTTCAAAGCGATAAATATTTCTTAAGCCTGTTGTTGAAAATATGTAAAAAGTAACTTATATATATATATATGAATATAATTATTATAAATTAGGATTATAAATGGTTATATTTTTGAATAATGTTTTTTGGTATTCATTTAGTGAACTTAATTTAATTATTCAGGATGTTTGGTGAAAGATTATATTGAATGAGGACTAATGTAATGGTTTTTATCCAAAATTCCTCACTTTGAGACATGTTTAGAATTATGAACCCAATTTAATTTATGTGATTAATATAATGAATATATGTGATATAATATCATGAATTATATTTTAATCATGGTATTTGAAGTTCAGTTACAATCCCACTCTTTCAAAGGGTTTTGAATAAAGTGTTACTCAAGCCACAAGACTTTTTCTAGGTCTCAATTCTAATTATTTGTGACATGATACATGTTATACACCATGTTTCCTTTTTATAGTGTTATATTGATTTAATATACCAAAAACTTTCTATAAATTACATCTATTTTAAGTCATGGTATAAACTAATCCAAATCAAGTTTGTTTCTTCATATGTTTTTGACTCATGTTTTACCCCATTCGTAAGAGTATTTGGTAACTAAATTTTTGTTCATTGAGTTACGATAATTCAATTGAAATTATTTCATATAAGTTAGGTGCATTCTAACATTTGATTTAATTATGTTGTATTCAATCATTTTTTATATTTTTATCATATAAACCCCTTTTCAAATATTTCATTCCTCAGGGACTATGTTACTTATAATAGATTTTGATCACTCAAGTCTCATTTCCTTGAGTTATATTGTTTTGTCACAAATTTTATTCGTCCATACTTGGGTTCTACAACCATAATATTTTATTATATGGCATTTTATTACTTTATATGGTAAAATGATGTTTTAATACAAATTAATGTTTTGTTACTCTTCTTACAATGTGAGTTTTGAACAAAGGTATTTTGAAAATAATAAAAATTATTTTCCTTTAACATTTATATGTTTTGTTTTCTTATCCTAATTTATACAAGATAATATTTAAAAATGTTTAAGGTTCCATTATTAGAGATTATTTTTAAATATAATTTTTTTCAAAATCCTAAATTTCACATTTTTGAAAGTTAAGTTTGAAAGTGAGTTGTAAATTTTTATTTTACATCAATGTTAAAAATGTTTTCTAAAAGATATTTTATATTTTAATTTCCATTTTTTTTATTTTCAAAATTATTTACCCTAATGGGGATTTTCTCCATGATTTATCCTATAATATATATATATGTTTTCATTTTGTTGATTGAATTGACAATATGAAAAAAAATTCTTAATCTCTTTTTCATGATACCATTTGAGGCATTCCTTTTTGCAAGGATGTTTTTCATTTATGCCAACATCCTTCTATGTTTCATTTGATACATTAGGGTTATGTTATTTTGAAACTATCCCCATTATTTTACTATATGCATCTTTATCATGTTATTCTGGTACTGAATTAGATGTATAATCATTTCTATATACAATGTGGACAAAAATGTTTTACATAATTCATATTGGATGATGTTAACCTGGAAAGAACATTATTATATTGACATGGGAAAAATTATTGGTATTATGTATATTTTTATTCCAATATGAACGATTATTGGTAAGATAAATATGTATTATTTATCCATCCAATTTTTTATCTAGATGGGTTATGGCCATGTTATCCCATTTATTAACATGGGGGGAAGTATTGATATTCATGATGATTATTTACTAATAACTTAGGTTGATTATTTATGTACATTATATATATTTCATTATATAGACAACCTTATTTTATTGTGTAATAGGTTCCTTAGGTAATGGTATGAAAATTCTTATTGAATCTTATGGTGAGTTTATTAGACTTAACCAAATGATGGGTGGGTCCCAGAATTATATATCCCTTTGATGCTTTTAAAAGAATCATGGGAACAAACATGTTGGATGTTTTTGTATACCACTTCCCAAAAAAAGATAGTGTCTTAGTACAAAGCCTTAAAAACATGTTTTTTATGACCATTATTTTGCATTCCACTAGTATGAGATTGATATTATTGATATTTATATTTTCATTAATTTTCATGGATATGGAAAACTCTCCATTTCAAATTGATTATGACTTAATGTTGTTTATGTATTCCTTCCATAATATTTATTCCATGATTGACTTGGTTATATTTTTTCCCTTAAGAATCATTTGATGTCACCCCTTATTATGTTTCAATTTTCATTGGTTTGGAATAAAAGTATTACACATGATATACCTAACAATATTGCATGTGTGGAGAATTTATCAGAGACATTGAATAATGATTATGGATTAAATAGTTTTGTATATAATGAAAAAATTATCTATTTGATACAAATAATAAGTGATTTTATAGTTACTTGTTTCCCTAATTATCTAAACATATAAACCTAAAAAAGATAATTTTAATGTAAGATATGCAATAATCCTTATTGATTTTGTAATTAAGGGAGTTTATATCCAAGATTTTACAACTAGTATAAGAGTTAGTATATAAAGTATGTTTTTATGGTATTTGAGTCAAAATTCTGTTTTTGACTTCTGCATTCCTTTCATTTTGGAAATCAAAAACTCTTTCTTGAATACTCAATTAAAAAACTCTTTTATGTCCAATGAATTTTTATCATACTTTTTTTTAAAAAAATCAATTCATAATTTATCAATTTTCATAAGTGATAATAATAAAAATCTTACTCATAATAATTCCAATAATAATTCATTCCATGTTTATGGTAATGATCCTGAATACGATTTATATCATACACACAGAATACAATTCATATCATACACATTGTCCAGTCTTTCGTACAAACAATATTTTCATAATGATATAAATCATATTAACACTTATAACATAAATAATCGAACTCATTGTTATCATACCCAGAAAACTATATCGTAATTAAAGGTTTTATTTTAAATCAAAATGATGTTTTTATTATATTATAATGAAAATTATGTCATTATTTTGGTTTCAATATGACCTTAGAGTGATAGGTATCCTAGTACATCTGATCTTTTAGGATAAAATTTGACCATTAGAGATCAAGATGATTGTTGGGATTAATTAATATATATACCATTTCATTTTAAAGAGCATGGATGAGAGAAAAGCTACTATATTTTCAAGATACCGTGTGATAGATCTTCCAAATCAACTAAGTGTGAAAACTTTGATGTTTATAAGTTGTGAACAGCTTGTTCTACATACTTGTAAATCACAGGAGTTTGTTTTTCTTCATGTGACACCAATTGATGTGATTATTATTGAGTTATTTATTGGATATAAAGTTAGTGGTTCTAATTTTATGCGGATCGAGGGATTATGAGGCTAGGAAGACAAAGGTTTGGATCACCTTCTTGATCAAGGGCTGTCAGGGATAGGCATACGAACCAAAGCCAATAAACATATCGAAGTTTTACCCTGGTGTTGGTAAGACAAACTTTCTTGAATGTATAAATCAAGGAACACTTATACTAGGTTCTTTGATACCCTTCTATTCATGTTTAAATAATTATATTCATTTACTCATATTTTATTTCTTCTACTATTGTGATAGAAAGTGAATTGTTTTATATATTCATTTTTCTAATCTACATTATATTTAACATAATTGATCTAATTATAATACAATTAAATTACACTGTGATTATGATTATTCAATTACTCAATATGATTCTATATGATTTATGATAGAATAATTTTTTTGTTTCACTCTAATTATCATAACCACTTTGATTACGATACTTACCATGTTTACTATGATTACAATTAAATATGACCTATGAAATATATATATATCATAATAAACCTGATTATGATATCTTTTTAATCTGACCCTAGGGACAGTCTATTTTTATTTATAAGAGGTTTTGGGAATTTAATTAGTTTAAAGTCATTTAAACTTAATTCTTTTAGGTATAAAAAATAAAATTTATAAACATACAAATAACCACCCTCTTGTAGTTTGTCATCTACATGTACATTTGGATCCTACAATTGTTATAAGAGCCAAGTATCTATAATAATGATAATCACATTTGGTATCACAGGATGATTACATTACTATTACTTACTGATTATTTTATTCTCTTTTGTAAGTTAGTTAGATTTATTTTATAAACTTTTTGTTTATAAATACTTGTTATACTATTGTTTACCATGGAAAAATAATTTTTGTATTATTTTTAAATATGGAAGGACTCAATATTGGTTAAATAGACAATCTAAATCCCCCAAGACCCCAAATTGTTTATGGAAATGATTGTGAATACTAGATAGATAGAATGAAGGCCTTTGTAATCAATACTAGAGATGATAACTATTCTATGCAGACTGGAAACTGTAAAATTCCTAACCAAGAAGTTTGAGTCTTTACAAATCAAGAGATATATAAATTTAAATTTGATTATAATGAATGGAATACTTTACTTTTTTCTATTACTAGAAATATATATAGCCAAATTTCATCTAGTGAAGCATCCAATAGTACCTGGAAGATGCTAGAGACTACACATTTCAATACTTATAATTTTTTTGAAACTAGAAGAGCCAAGCTAAGAGAAAATTATCAAGATTTTTAATTACCTTATGAATAACCTATTGTTAAGGTCTAAAAAATGTTCATGAAAATTTTAAACAATTTACAATCTACTACAAAGAAAGGATTATATGATGAGATCCTTGTGGAAAAGAATATAGACATCATGCCAAATGAATGGGAATAAAAAAGAACAGTAGTCAATAAATCGAGAAATATTACTAATGTAACTCTTGATGATATTTTTGGAACTCTTTTACAATATGGGAATCGATTGAAATGATATGTTGAGAAAATAAAAAAGAAGAATGGTGGAGTTTCATTTACTTATATTTAAAATCAAATTATAGTTCAAAATCATGTCAGGGTTGTTAAATTAAAAAAGACAAAAAAAGTTCTTATTCAATCTGACTGAAGTGAATCAGAACATTTATAGAATGAGTTAGCCATTATTTCTCAAAGAATAAACAAGATTATTGGTAAAAAAAAATCATTATCGATACAATAAGAGTAACAAGGATATAAATGATAAGAAAAATTCTGATGTTACTAGTTACTAATGTAAAAGAGCTAGACATATAAGACCTGAATACCCAAAACTCATAAGAAAATATAGAAAGGAAAGGAATACTAATAGAAATAATAATAAATATTACAAGTTAAAATGAAAGAAAGTATTGAAAGATAATTACTCATAGAGTGGTAGTGGAGGAAATTCTCTTGATGACTCTTTAGACAATGAAAATTTTGGATAGAGGAATATTGGTCCCTATTCTAGAATACCTTTTAAAATTCAATGTCTTATGGGAAAGGTACAAAATACTAAATTGTTAAAAAATATGTATTAATATGGAAATTATCTTGTTGAAAATAATTCCATATATTCGAATAAAGAATACTATTCATCTAGTTATAATAATACATCACCTTCTTATGATGATGTATCCAGATTTTAAAAATTTCTTAAAAATTAAAACTATAAAGTTAATAAGAAACATGAAAAAGAAAATGCTAGAATAAATGTTTTAATAAAATAAGTATCAGATCTTTCAAAATATCTTGATAATATTTTTTTTTAAATTTTTCCATTTCTAAAAACATTAAGGAAACTAATTCTGAGAAGGATAAGTTTTATAAGGTTTTTGAAAAATATATTAATGAGGAAAATGTTTTATAAAAAAACAAACTTATGAATCTAAAACTAATGTGGATAAAGATTTAGTTGTAAAATTAAATTATGAATTTTTTTTATATAAACTCTTATTTAATTTTACTTGTTGAAAATAAAATTTTGATAATATGTATTCTCCATTCACATAATAATAGATCTGAATTTAGTTATTCTCATTCAAAACCTGTTTTTAGAAATAATTATTTTGTTCTTAAAAGTTCACTTTTTTTAAAAATTTTTGAAGTGAAAGGCATTGGAATAAAAGTTATTACTTAAATTAAATTAAATTAATGAGGTTCCACAAAGCCCAATTTTTAAACAAATGTTGATTCATAAAATTTTATTTTATAACATTTCTAGACCTAGGGAGATTTGTGTTATAAAAGTCTAACCGTTTTGTTTTTAGGAAAACAAAGGAAGTACCCACAACATGAATATATGGTACATGGATAGTGGATGTTCCCGAAATATGACTGGTAACAAAGGATTCTTTGGAAATATTATCAAAATTAAAGGTGGAAGAGTTGCCTTCAGAGATAATTCTCAAAGAAAGATTGTTGGTATATGTAATATTTTTATTCTTGGAAAAGATTTTATTTCAAATGTTTTATTTGTAAAATGTTTTAAAAAACCTTAGAAGCATATGTCTTTCATGTAATGAAGTTTACCTTGTGAGTTTTAGGAATGATAAATTTGTAGTACACAATTCCAAGGATGAATTCATTCTTTCTACTCATCGACAAGAAATATTTTACACCCTAGAAGGCATTATGATTTAAGACTTACCTTTACTTAGTGTAATGGAAGATAAATATTTGTTATGGTATAGAAGGTTAGGACATTATAACCTTAGTAAATTATGAAAATTTTCTAAGAAAATACTTATTAAGGATATAAGGGAAATTAGATTTGATTCTTAAAAAGTCTATAAAACTTTTCAATCTGTCAAGAAAAATAATACAAGATTGAAATATATTAGTGATGTATCTGCAACTGATTCTTTAAAGTTAGTACACATGGACTTATTCGGTCTTACACAAACTAGAAGCATTCGAGGAAAATACTATGTATGACAACCCTGCTTTTTATTACAACTTAAACATGATTTATTACATAAAACTTCACTTTATACAACAAAGAAGATCGATAGGTTTAGTGTATTTGGGGCTTAGGATCTTTACATAAAAACTTTAAACTTGAAATACAAAATCCTTATTGAAAACTTCCTTTACATTACCACTACATTCCTTCGTACTTAGCATTGCATGGGATAACCTGGGGACATACATAAGAAAAGGGTGAGCTATAAAGCCCAGTAAGGGAGTGCACAATGAATAACATGAGGATTACAATACATGTTAGGCAATAGGAATATCAATATATCATAAGAGTAACATGAACATAAAGGCATGATAAAGCATGATAATCATAACATGGAAATGTGGCAACAACACTTAACATTGAATTAGCATGAGCTAAGGCTCATTGCAC
Source organism: Viscum album (assembly GCA_963277665.1). Taxonomy (NCBI): domain Eukaryota; kingdom Viridiplantae; phylum Streptophyta; class Magnoliopsida; order Santalales; family Viscaceae; genus Viscum; species Viscum album. The sequence goes on from OY728145.1 coordinate 921,788,076, forward strand.
ATGGAGCATGAGTAAACCCTCATTGCACTTGAAGCACGAGTAAACCCTCTTTGCACTTGAATTAGCATGAGTAAACAATCATTGTACATGACGTATCATGATACTATACTTTACCCAATGCATTGGAGCGCTATAAAGGGCGCACCCTTCTTAAACATTTCATTTCATGCATAAGTGTGCCACATGGATCATAAAACATGGATTCATAAAACATAATCATTTATTCCATGATAAAGGAATGTGGAATTAATACATGAAACTTTATAATCAATAAGTACATGTGCATAAAGGTGAATACCCTTGATGGAGAAATGGGCATGGTATTCACTACACAATGATATTGGCTTAGAAAATCGGTGTGATTTCGGCAGCGTAATGGCGTGACATAAGAATTCATAAAAAAGGTTGATGAGAGAGAAAGGGGTTACTCATCATATTTACATGTAATGGAAATTAAGGAGGTCATATAGATACATTTCCCAACAATTGAAAATAAATTTAGATTCATGATACAAAAGTATTTCTTGAATATAAAAGAGGAGAAAAAGGTTTCTTTCGGAATTTCGGCATTGTAACAGGTGTACATGGGAGGCTTTTAATGGGAGAGAAAGGGGTATCCCATCATTAAAACAATAAGAGGGCAGTATGGGAGAGGTGAAAAACCATACCCCAACATTCATAATTGAAATTAAAAGGGCAATACAACTTAAAGAAAATTGACAAAAATGAGAAAGGAAGAAAACCCCTTACTTGGAAGTGTGCTTCCAAAGGCTAGAGAGAGGCTTGAGAGAGGATTCTTGGGAGCTTGGGGAACCTTGGGAGGATTCCAGAGAGAGTAGGGCAGAGGTTGGACGAACTCCAAGGGATTTTAGTGAGGAGGAAGTGGGAGCTTGGGTGGGTTTATATAGGAAAGGTGAGAGAATTCTTTATTATTTAGGTTTGGGACCCCTTATATTAAAATAATCCAAACCACAAACCATACCATGGTATTTGCCCATGTTTTCTGGAAAAGGAAAGAGGAAAACAATATTTTACAAGGCCAAGGTCCGAACTTATTAAAAAATTAGGGTTGCTTATGTGGAGGTGAGTCACACTCCCATGGAAATTAATTTAAAAAGGCAAAGTGTTGAATAAGTCTTCAGGGCTCCATTAATGATTTAAAAAGTAAGTCAAACAAACCCAAAACCTCATTATTTTAATGATAAAACACATATTGGCAGAATATAAGGATTATGTTATTTTATTACATCACCATTGGGTCCTTATGATGTCATAAAACACATTATATATTTAAATGGTATTTAATTTTTACCCAAAAATTTGACTGTCCCAGAAAATTATGAAAAATTCACCGTTGGATAATTTCGACATCCTGATTCCAAAAATAATATTTATTTTATCTAAATAATTTTCTAAATATGTGAATTTTCACTTTTAAAATAAAAACCGACATTTATAAAAAAATTCACGGGTTTTGACAGAAATGGCTTTCAAACCATAATAAAAATTTTAATTGCATTCATAAAATTATAAGATCATTTATACTTAATAAAAAATTAATTTAATATTAATAATAATATTTTATTAAAATATTATTTAATTCAAAAATCCTTTAATTTAATAAAATATAATTCTTAATTAAATAATAACTAAAAACACCACTTGTACTTTAAAAACTAATTACAATGTATAAAAAATGACAAGAAATTATATTCATTATTATATACAAAAATAATGTACATGAACATGGTGCTACTTATTTGTTACATAACCCCTTAAAATAGCCGCATAAGACCTAAGGGTAAGGTGTGCGATGGTGACAGACTCCTGGGGAGGCTCGGATAACATCGCTCGAGTGGTAATTTCAATCAACTTCCACTTTTCCCGTAGACAATCACGTTCGAGCTTGACTTGATGAAGCTTAGCTTGGGCTTGGTCAAGGGAAAAGCCCAAAGACACCACCTCTTTTCCGAGCACTGAAAAATGGGCTTCGTAAGGGGAAATTCTACTAGATGAGGCCATCGCTTCCTTTGTCTGAGTAGAAATGGGTTCGCTGAAGCCTTATATTTATACTACTCAGATGATCACTATTCAACAGCTATAAAAGTAACGGTCAAAAATCTTAACGTAAAACTAAAGAAGTTGACATCATATAAAAACATTTTTCATAAAGAAACATTTAACTGGATCAAGAGGGATTTTCAATTAATGAAACTTTGGGTCGTTACAATATTCCCCCCTTAAGAAATTTCGCCCTCGAAATTCTCCTTTTCCCACACTAAAACAAATGTGGGTAACTTAACTTGATCATATCCTCCGACTCCCAAGTTGCTTCTTCAAACTTGTTGTTTCTCCACAACACCTTGAAGAGGGGCATTGTCTTATTTCGTAGAACTTTTTCTCTATGATCTAAGATCTTCACTGGTTGCTCCTCATAAGAAATATCGTCTTCTAATTGTACCACCTCGGAAGAGAGTACATGTGAAGGGTCTGGTATGTACTTCTTTAAGATGGATACATGGAAGACATCATGCACCTTGGCCATAGTAGGTGAAAGTGCTAGTCTATAGGCCACAACCCCAACACGATCAAGAATCTCGAAGGGGCCGATGTACCTTGGACTTAACTTCCCTTTCTTTCCAAACCTCATGACCTTCTTCCACGGAGATATGCATAAAAACACCATGTCTCCGACTTTAAACTCAAGGTCTCGTCGACGATTATCTGCATAAATCTTCTGTCGACTTTGGGATGGATTGATATGCTACTTAATGGTTTTCACCTTCTCCACCATTTCTTCGACCATTTCTGGTCCAAGCAGCTTACGTTCACCGACCTCATCCCAACATTCCGGTGTTCTACACCTTTTCCCATACAAGGCTTCATATGGTTCCATTTGGATGCTCGAGTGGAAACTATTATTATAAGAGAGATTGCATTGTTGCCTTTGGATGTCCTTGGAAGTCCGGTGACAAATTCCATGGTGATGTTCTCCCATTTCCATTCTGGTATGGGAAATGGTTGCATCATCCCCTTAGACTTCTACCTCTCTGCCTTCACTTGCTGACACACCAGACACTTTGATGTATATTCAGCGATCTCCTTCTTCATATTATCCCCCCAAAAGTTTTCTCGGAGATCTCGATACATCTTTGTGCTCCCTGGGTGAATAGAGAAATTTTAACTATGTGCATCATCCAAAAGTTCCTTCTTCAGCTCCAGACTTGATGGAACACATAGTCTTTTCCCAAACCGCACAATTCCTTTTCATTAACATTAAACTCTGAGGGTTTTCCCTTTTTGATAGCTTCCACTTTTTCTTGGATTCCCGTATCATCCTTTTGAGCATCCTTCATCCTTTGCAAAAGAGATGGTTAAGCAATCATTTGTGAAAGGATTGATGATGTTCCCTTCTTTATGATTCTCACATCCATCTTCATCAAGTCTAAGAAGATTGGATCCTTCTCAATTCTCATCATTGATAGAATCGCTGGATCCTTTCTACTTAGGGCATCTGCCACCTTGTTCGCTTTCCCAGGGTGGTAATGTATTGAATAGTCATAATCCTTGATGAGATCTATCCATCTTCTCTGGCGCATATTAAGCTCTTTCTGTGTGAATATATATTTAAGACTCTTGTGGTCAGTATATATCTCAAATTTCTCTCCATAGAGATAATACCGCCAGATTTTCAAGGCAAAGATCACCGCCGCCAACTCCAGATCATGCGTTGGAGAGTTTCGCTCATGGATTTTCAACTGCCTTGAGGCATAGGATATCACTTTATCATTCTGCATCAGCACACATCCTAAGCCCTTCTTCGAAGCATCACTGAATACCACAAAAAGATCCCCACTTGTGGGTAAAGTGAGCACAGGTGCAGTGATAAGCCTCCTTTTCAACTCCTTAAAGCTTTCTTCGCATTCATCACTCTAAGAAAACTTTAATCCCTTTCGAGTTAGCTTGGTAAGAGGGTTGGACAATCATGAGAAATTTCTCACAAATCGTCGATAATATCCAGCTAACCCCAAGAAGCTACGAATATCAGTTACCGATGTTGGCCTCGGCCATCCCTCAATTGAATCTGTTTTGGAGGGGTCCACAGATATCCCATTGCTTGTGATGATATGGACCAAGAATGAGACTTTCTTCAACCAAAACTCACACTTGCTGTACTTTTCATAGAGCTTCTCCATGCGCAAAGTCTCTAGTACAGTTTTTAAATGCTCCTCATGGTCCTCCTTGGTTTTGGAGTATATTAGAATATCATCTATAAAGACTACCACAAATTTGTCAAGGTAATCTCTAAAGACTCTATTCATCAAGTCCATGAATATTTCTAGAGCATTGGTGAGTCCAAAAGGCATTACTATGAATTCATAGTTCCCGTACCTTGTACGAAAAGCAGTCTTGGGGATATCTTCCTTCTTCACCCTTACTTGATAATATCTCGACCGCAAGTCCACCTTGGAGAAGTATTGTGCTCGACGCAGCTGATCAAACAAGTCATCGATTCTTGGGAGAGGATACTTGTTCTTTATTGTGATTTTGTTAAGTTCACGATAATCGATGCAAATCCGCATTGACCCATCCTTCTTCTTGACGAAGAGGACTGGTGCGCCCCATGGTGATGCACTTGGGCGTATAAACCCTTTATCTAGATTCTCCTGTAGTTGTTTCTTCAGCTCTTCAAGCTCAACAACAACCATTCTATATGGAGTCTGGGATATTGGTAGCGCCCCAGGTATAAGTTCAATTGAGAACTCAACATCTCTTCTTGGAGGAAGACCAGGAAGTTCCTCGGGAAATATTTCAGTGAATTCACTCACAATAGGCATTTCTTCAAGGGTGGTTTCTTCCTTGGACTCAATCATCTGAGCCAGATATGCATTCTCATAAGGCAGTAATATCCATGCTTGAGATGATGGAGCTAAAGGAGATTCATCTTCCTCCTGACACTTGTAAAGAATCGGGGGTCGATTCTTCATATAGAGTGTGATTTCCCTCTCCCGACAATTTATGTTGGCTCTATATAAGGAAAGCCAATCCATGCCAAGAATTGCATCAAATTCCACCAAAGGGAGTATGATGAGGTTCGCCGGAAAATTCAATCCACAGATTATAACAAGGGAGGACTTATACTCATGGGATGCAATGATTTCCCCATTTTCCGTACTCACCGACATCTTTACTTCCATGATTTGTGGTGGTGCAGGGATTGTTCTACTCAACTTTTGAGATATAAAAGAATGCGTAGAACCTGAATCAAAAAGTACGTTCTCTATTCTTGAATGACTAACTAGCGTACCTGTCACCACTTCGTTGTCGAGGTTCACTTCGGCAGAAGTGATGGCAAAAGTTCTTCCTTGCTGTCTTGGAGGTTGCTGGTTGCCTCCGATAACCCTTGGATTAGGGCACTGATTTGCAAAATGACCCGGTTCTTTGCATTTGTAGCATTGAACAACGCGTTGAGGTTCGAACGGAGCGTTCCTCTCCTCTATCGCAGCCGCGGGTCCTTCTTGCTGACAGTTAACAGCTAGGTGACCTTCTCTTCCACACTTGAAGCATTTTTTTGTCCCCCTAAGGCAATTTCCAGGGTGCTTCTTTCCACACTTTTGGCAAGTGGGGTGCTGGAATTTCATAGCACCGTTGGATTTATCCATCGGACCACCAGCATTGATGTCCACCTTACGCTTCTTGTCCCCATGATACCCCTGTGATTCTCCGATCTCCATTTCAACCTTGAGGGCACATCAGACAATTTCCTCATAGCTGTCGAAGTCACGGATCGCTAATGCTTTCCGCAAGCTAGGCTTCAGCCCACCAAAGAAGCGGTCAACCTTGCATTCGGGGGTAACGACAAAGCCGGAAGTGTATCGTGCAAGCCTTGTGAAGTTTTCCTCGTACGATCCCACAGATTCTTCATCTTTCTGTTTGAGGGAAAGGAAGTTCCTTTCCATCTTAAGATGGAGGGTGCGTGGAAAATATTTATCGAAAAACATCTTCCAGAATTCCTTCCATTCCAAAGCCTCGATATCCTCCTCAGGCTTCATATTTTTGATCAACTTCCACCATTGATCAGCTTCACCCTCCATACGATAAGCCGCCAGGAGAACCTTCTCTTTTTCAGAGCATTGTAGGGTGGAGAATATCTTTTCAATGGAGTTGATCCATTGTTCAGCGATCGTGGGATCAGATGATCCACTAAAAGTAGGAGGCCTTTGTCTCATGAAGCTTTCAATAGCGACTTGTTCTTTCTTAGGGGGGGTTGAACGTTCCTCTTGACCAGTGCTTCTATTCAAAACTTGAGTTATCTGAGAGAGAAGCATGACAAAGTTCGCAATTCCCGCTCCCATTGGATTGGGCATCTCATAAGTAAAATCATCACACTGATCTTCACAACGGTTTTTAGCCCGAGTTCTCCTATTACCGGCCATTGGCTGGAATAAAAGGAAAGTTAGGGGTAACACATAACGGGTAATCCAAAGACAAAAGTTGATGACTTATAAATAAACTTTAATCTATTTAACTCATGAGTCTATAGGATTCAATCCAGGCTTTTCATGATCTTCCTTCTAACATATATTCTTAGGGGCATTTTTCCCTTAATAAGGGTTCATACTAAGATTGCGAATTTATCAAAACATATCCCCCGGGAGTGTCATAACCAAGAGTGCAGCAAGGCCCGTTTTCGTGCACCAGTTCCTATTCGAGTCTAGCTCAAATCGGTGTTTTCAGGTTTTACCCCTAGGATACATCTGTGCCAGAGCCGCCTCTACCTGCTCGTATCCAGACAGGGATGTATTTGTTTGATAAACCACTTAATTAGTATTTAACAAAACATAGGGATTCTTTTATTATACTTAGTCTTGTATCTAAGGATTTACTAGGGTTTCCTAATCCCAAAAATAACTAAACCTATCCTCTGATACCAACTATGACAACCCTGCTTTTTATTACAACTTAAACATGCTTTATTACATAAAACTTCACTTGATACAACAAAGAAGATCGAGAGGTTTAGTGTCTTTGGGGCTTAGGATCTTTACATAAAAACTTTAAACTTGAAATACAAAATCTTTATTGAAAACTTCCTTTACATGACCACGACATTCCTTCGTACTTAGCATTGCATGGGATAACCTGAGGACATGCATAAGAAAAGGGTGAGCTATAAAGCCCAATAAGGGAGTACACAATGAATAAAATGAGGATTACAATACATGTTAGGAAATAGGAATATCAATAGAGCATAAGAGTAACATGAACATAAAGGCATGATAAAGCATGATAATCATAACATGGAAATGTGGCAACAACACTTAACATTGAATTAGCATGAGCCAAGGCTCATTGCGCATGGAGCATGAGTAAAACCTCATTGCACTTGAAGCATGAGTAAACCCTCATTGCACTTTAATTAGCATGAGTAAACACTCATAGCACATGACGTATCATGATACTATACTTTACCCAATGCATTGGAGCGCTATAAAGGGCACACCCTTCTTAAACATTTCATTTCATGCATAAGTGTGCCACATGGATCATAAAACATGGATTCATAAAACATAATCATTTATTCCATGATAAAGGAATGTGGAATTCATACATGAAACTTTATAATCAATATGTACATGTGCATAAAGGTGAATACCCTTGATGGTGAAATGGGCATGGTATTCACTACACAATGATATTGGCTTAGAAAATCGGTGTGATTTCGGCAGCGTAACGGCGTGACATAAGAATTCATAAAAAAGGTTGATGAGAGAGAAAGGGGTTCCTAATAATATTTACATGTAATTTAAAGTAAGGAGGTCATATAGATACATGTCCCAACAATTGAAAAGGAATTTAGATTCATGATACAAAAGTATTTCTTGAATATAAAAGAGGAGAAAAAGGTTTCTTTCGGAATTTCAGCATTGTAACGGGTGTACATGGGAGGCTTTTAATGAGAGAGAAAGGGGTCTCCCATCATTAAAACAATAAGAGGGAAGTATGTGAGAGGTGATAAACCATACCCAAACATTCATAATTGAAATTAAAAGGGCAATACAACTTAAAGAAAATTGACAAAAATGAGAAAGGAAGAAACCCCCTTACTTGGAAGTGTGCTTCCAAAGGCTAGAGAGAGGCTTGAGAGAGGATTCTTGGGAGCTTGGGGCACCTTGGGAGGATTCCAGATAGAGTAGGTAAGAGGTTGGACGAACTCCAAGGGATTTTAGTGAGGAGGAAGTGGGAGCCTGGGTGGGTTTATATAGGAAAGGTGAGAGAATTCTTTATTATTTAGGTTTGGGACCCCTTATATTAAAATAATCCAAACCACAAACCATCCCATGGTATTTGCCCATGGTTTCTGGAAAAGGAAAGAGGAAAAAAATATTTTACAAGGCCAAGGTCCGAACTTATTAAAAAATTAGGGTTGCTTATGTGGAGGTGAGTCACACTCCCATGGAAATTAATTTAAAAAGGCAAAGTGTTGAATAAGTCTTGAGGGCTCCATTAATGATTTGAAAAGTTAGTCAAACAAACCCAAAACCTCATTATTTTAATGATAAAACACATATTGGCCGAAAATAAGGATTATGTTATTTTATTACATCACCATTGGGTCATTATGATGTCATAAAACACATTATATATTTAAATGGTATTTAATTTTTACCAAAAAATTTGACTGTGCCAGAAAATTATGAAAAATTCACCGTTGGATAATTTCGACGTCCTGATTCCAAAAATAATATTTATTTTATCTAAATAATTTTCTAAATATGTGAATTTTCACTTTTAAAATAAAAACCGACATTTATAAAAAAAATTCACGGGTTTTGACAGAAATGGCTTTCAAACCATAATAAAAATTTTAATTGCATTCATAAAATTATAAGATCATTTATAATTAATAAAAAATTAATTTAATATTAATAATAATATTTTATTAAAATATTATTTAATTCAAAAATCCTTTAATTTAATAAAATATAATTCTTAATTAAATAATAACTAAAAACACCATTTGTACTTTAAAAACTAATTACAATGTATCAAAAATGACTAGAAAATATATTCATTATTATATAAAAAAATAATGTACATGAACATGGTACTACTTATTTGTTACATAACCCCTTAAAATAGCCTCATAATACCTAAGGGTAAGGTGTGCGATGGTGACAGACTCTTGGGGCGGCTCGGATAACATCGCTCGAGTGGTAATTTCAATCAACTTCCACTTTTCCCGTAGACGATCACGTTCGAGCTTGACTTGATGAAGCTCAGCTTGATCTTGGTCAAGGGAAAAGCCCAAAGACGCCACCTCTTTTCCGAGCTCTGACAAATGGGCTTCGTAAGGGGCAATTCTACTAGATGAGGCCATCGCTTCCTTTGTCTGAGTAGAAATAGGTTCGTTAAAGCCTTATATTTATACTACTCAGATGATCACTGTTCAACAGCTATAAAAGTAACGGTCACAAATCTTAACGTAAAACTAAAGAAGTTGACATCTTATAAAAACATTTTTTATAAAGAAACATTTAACTGGATCAAGTGGGATTTTCTATTAATGAAACTTTGGGTCGTTACACTATGTATTTATTTTAGTTTATGATTACACAATATATACATGGGTATATTTTATTTAAAATAAGTATAAATCCTATTGTTATTTTAAAACTTTTGTAGCCAAAGTTAAAAATAAGAAAAACCTTCCATTGATAACTATTCGGAGTGATGATGGTGGAGAATTTATAAATTCTAATTTGGAAACTTTTTATAGTAATAAAGGTATAACACATAACTTTTCATCCCCTATAACTCTTTAGAAAAATGGTGTTGTTGGTAGAAGAAATCGAATTATTGAAGAAATAAAAAGAACCATATTGATTGAATACTCAATTTCTAAATGATTTTGGGATAAATATATATGTACTACTTTATATGCTATACATAAAGTTTTAATTAGACAATTTATTAATAAAACACCTTATGAGTAATGGATTGGTTGAAAACCAAAATTTACACACTGTAAAGTATTTGTATACAATGTATTCATTTTAAATACAAAAGATAATTTAGAAAAATTCTCACCCAAATATGATGAAGGTATATTCTTAGTCTATTACACTACTTCTATGGCATATAGTGTTTTCAATAAAAACTCTTGTACTATTGAGAAAATAATACATGTAAGATTCAATGAAATAGACCCTTTTATGTTCAAACAATACCAACCTACATCTTATGATGTGTTTTCGAAAACTGATTTTCAACAACTGATAGAAGAATCTTCTAATGAGAATATTACTCAGGAAAATGATTCTGAAGTATTCACTCTAGAAACCTTTCTAGCCTATATTTATAAATAGGTTTTACAAAACTGAAGTTAGTTTTTTCTTAAGAATCATCCTAGTGATAGTATCATTGGTGAGGTAAATCAACCTGTAAAGACTAGCATTTCTTTGAGAAATTAAGTAGAAAATCTAGCATTTCTTTCTCAATTGTAACCTAAAAGTTCTGATGAGTCTTTAGGTGATGAATATTGGATGAAATCAATGCAATAAGAGCTAAATGAATTCAAAAGGAACAAAGTTTGGACCTTGGTTAAAAGACCAAAAGAAACCCCTATAATTGGCATAAAATGGGGTTTCAGAAACAAATGTGATGAAAATGGATTCATTTTTATAAAAAAAGAAAGACTAGTTGCTAAATTTTATAAACAACAAGAAGTAATAGATTATAAAAAAACCTATGCTCCAGTTTCTATACTTTAATATATTCAAATTCTATTATCCTTTACATCATTCATTATTTTTAAAATTTATCAAATGGATGTAAAGTATGTTTTTCTTTAATGGATATGTTCAAGATGATGTTTTTTGTTAAAAAAACACTGGTTTTGAAGATACAAAACATCCTCAATATTTTTTCAAACTTACCAAATCTTTATATGGAGTTAAAAAATCCCCTAGAGATTGGTATGATATGTTAACAAGTTTTTTATTACAAAAAAATTTGTTAAGGGAACTGCTGATCCAACTATTTTCAAAAATAAAAAAAACAATTTTTTTTATTATTCAAATTTATGTTGAGGACATTATATTCGGATCAAGTTAGCAATCTTTAAAAAATTCATTTTCAAATCTTAAGAAATATAAGTTTGAAATGAGTATGATGGGAAAGTTAACATTCATTCTTGGTTTTAAAATTTCTCAAAAACTAGAAGGAACTTATATATCTCAACATAAGTATATTAAATAACTTCATAAATTTTTGGATATAAACATACTAACATTATTAGCACCTCAATAGGTACATCAAATACTCTTGATCTTGATGATTTTGGACAACTAGTTAATGAAATAAATTTTATAGTTATGATATGAAGTTTACTATACTTAATATCTAGTTGTATAGGATTAATGTTTTCAGTATGCTTATGTGGAAGATATTAATAAAATCTAGAGTAATTACTTTTTAAAAATTTAAAATAATTTTTTTTTATTTAAAGGGAACCATGGATTTAATACTTTTCTATTTTTCTAGAAATGATTTCAATTTTTTTGGATATTAACTTTAGTGCTTGTAGAATGGATAGAATAATTACATCCAGAACTTTTCATTTATTAGGTAATTCATTAGTTTCTTGTTATTTTAAGAAACAAAACTCCATTGCACTTTCCACTACAAAAGAAAAATTTGTGATTGTTGGAAGTTATTGTGTTCAAGTGTTGTGGATGCAACATACACTCACTCATTATGGCATGAGTTTACTAAAACTCAAATACTATGCAATAAAAATAATGTAATAGATTTATGAAAAATACCTACACATCACTCATATGCAAGACACATAGAAAATAGACATCAATTTCTTAGGGATCACACAGTTAAAAAAGATGTCATTTTACAATTTATCGAAATTAAAGAACAAATTGATGATATTTTTACATAACCATTACCTTCCGATAGATTTGAATATATTAAATAGATGCTTGGAATGCACTACTAGAAATAAAATATATACCAACAGTCTCAAACCATTAGCATAGGCATCAAAACCATTGGTATACTATATACCAACGGTTTTACAAAATGTTGGTTAGTAAGCCGTTGTGAAATGCCTATACCAACGGTTATTCTCAAAATGTTGGTATATGCCAGTGTAACCTTTTGTATGCCAAACGGTTTATAGAAACTGTTGGTATATATTTATACCAATAGTTAAAATCCCCCTAGGATATATAGTTTACATATAGTTTACCAACTGTTTAGAAAATATTGGTATATAGTATTACCAACGGTTCTTTAAAACCATTGGTAAAAATATTCTAGAAATACACTTTACCAATGGTTTTGAACCATTGGTATAGTGTATTACCGATGACTTATTCAAACTTTTGGTAAAAATATTCTCAAAATACACATTACCAGTGGTTTTAAACCGTTGTTATAGTGTATTTCCAGAAAACAACACAACAACCAGCAGCACATCCGCCCATCCCCTCCATTGCATACACCTACAAACACACTTGAAAACAACACATAAAATAGAACAAAAAAACACCTGAAATAGA